>CM053583.1:189819770-189857848 GCA_028627135.1 Pseudochirops cupreus
GCCTCTGCCGCCGCTTCCAGTCAGCACCGCACGGAGACTAGCTTGGTTCCGGCGTTCTCTTGCTCCACCCCTTCCTGCTACATCAGCAAGCTCAAGGGGCGTGGAAGATCTTCAAATCCCAGTATCGTTACAGTATGGAATAATGTAATGCTCCAATTGAACGGTAAATCCTTCAGGGCTCATTAGTTCGAAATACCCTTAATCTCAGACTTCTTGTCTGAGAGAAATATCAGCATCAACTTTGCCTCTCCAAAGGTTCAATTCATTAACTTGCAGATGGTGGTGGATATGGCAGGTGATAGTGTTGGGAGAGTAACTTAACTAAGAAAACAAGTATCTATGATTTGTTTGATTGTAGACTATGAGTCAAGAACCTGTCTACACAACTGTTACTACAACCTTGAACTACAAAATTGTTCTTTTGACCTTCTATTACAAAAAACTAGTTGGATCAGGAGTTGGTTTGCCTTTAAGTATTCACTTCTAAGCAGACTCTGGTAACTGTTATTAATGAACATGAAACAACAAAAATAATCAAAGAAACAGAAAGACTATTTGAATTTTTCTCTCCTCACACAGAAATGTTCCATCCCCCCCTCAAGATTACCCATTCTTCTATTACTTTATTTAAAGCTCTCTCTCTCTCATTTTCAAACATGCCTTGCATACTGATGCCTGGAATATAGCCAAGTCTTTGGTCTGAATTCCAGCAGTTAATTTCCCAGTTTCCATGAGACTGGATCTAAGAAAATGAGGATTTCCCCTAGAATATTCAAAAGGCTATCTATCTGTAGACGCAAAAATCATTCAAATCATACTACATTCAATTTCATCAGTTGACTAATATTTTAAGCTTTTAAAAAGACAAAAAAGGTAGAAGTATTAAAATGGTTGATTACAAAATTCTGATCTTCCCTTCTACCTCCAAGCAGAATGTGTTCTGGACTTAATACCTAGAATGTTGAAGCCCTGGGTCTGACCAGCTAGAAGGATAACTACATAATACACATACACACACAGTCTATGTACAATACACACACACACACACACACATATAAACATCAATACATACATTGTCATGTGCATAATTGTGTATGTGCCTATATATACACACATACATATGTACATCTATATCTACATCTACCTCTATGTGTATGTACGTATGTATGTATGTATGTATGTATCTATCTATCTATCTATCTATTTATTAAATGTATAGGCCCCAGGTGGTGGAATGGATTGAGTGCTCAGTTTGGAGTTAGGAAGGCTCATCTGGCCTCAAACATTTACTTACTCTGTGCAAGTCACTTTACCCTGTTTGCCTCAGTTTCCTCATCTGTAAAATGAGTTGGAGAAGGAAATGGCAAACCACTCCAGCATCTTTGCCAAGAAAACATCAAATGGGGTCACAAAGAGTTGGACGTGACTAAAAATGGTGGAACAGTAAAAACTAACATCCAATTCCAAATATATGACTAATATTTGTGAGTGTGTGTTTGTGTGTGTGTATAGTTATAGTTATAAAACCAATGTCAAATTTCCACAAACTGTCTAGTATCCTAGTTTTGTAGCTTTATCAGTTGCTATAGTTTAGTCATAATAATAATTTTTATATGTCCTTCCAGAACCACTTTCTCATATTGACAGGATTAGTTACCTTTTAATTTTTTAATAGTATTTTCTCAATTATATGTCAAGACAATTTTTAGCATTCATTTTTTACAAGATTTTGAATTCCAAATTTTTCTCCCTCCTTCCCATCCCATCTTCCAAAAATGATAGGTAGTTTGATATAGGTTATATATGTGCTGTCATGTAAAACATATTTCTATATTAGTTACAGTTGTGAAAGAAGAAACAGATCAGAAGGGAGAAAAAACACAAAAAAGAATAAAGCAAGTAAAAAAAAATGCTTCAATCTGCATTCAAAGCCCATAGGTTCTTTATCTGGATGTGGATAGCATTTTCTTTCATAAATCCTTTGTACTTGTCTTAAATCATTATGTTGCTGAGAAGAGCTAAGTCATTCATATCTGTTCATCACACAATGCTGCTGATAATTGTATACGATGTTTTCCTGGTTCTGCTTATTTCACTTTGCATCAGTCTGAGGAATCCATGGATAGATTTCAGGAGGTCCATTTGCTTGTGTTATCCCAGTTCCAAAGCTTTTCTCCTTGGTGAAAAGCAATGTCCCATGCCTAAGTGAAGGGGGTTGATTATGTAAGGGACACTTGGATTGGGGAGGGAGGGATTACACCTTTATTTTTTTAATCACTTTTGATGTCTTTCATGATTCTACGTATTTTATTTCATGCATTTGAAAGTGTTATTCTGAAGAGTCCATAGGCCATTGATCAGACTATCAAAGGTGTCCATAATACATGCAAAAAAGGATTACAACAACTTCATCTAGAGACTCATTTTCTTTCTTATTCTTTCCTCTAGAGAACTCATCTAATTTAAATGACCATCATAAACCCATCCATTTCTTTTACTAGAGCTGGAATTTCAGAATTGCTTGTGGTAAATCTGTGCTTTTCTATATGGCTGTGCTTGCAGATGGCATGGGGTTCTCTTTTTCTAATTTTGTGTCTTGAATGTCCTTGTCTCTACAATATTTTATTTTTTATCTTTTCTTTTGTTTACTTCATTTTAAAGCATTACATCCTAAATTGAGTTTTTGTGATGGGAGCACTCTCTAGGCACTTCTAGAAGCAGAACTTTCCTTAGCACTGACCTATACTATCTGTGGTTTGGGTTATGAGCAATTCCCAGGTCTTTAGGGGTTACTGTCCAGTGTGTTGCTCTAGGGCAGTCTATAAAGGAAAGTCTGGTTTACAACACTTTGTGTGAAACCATCTGTAACTGGGCAATCTGATCCAGGTCACACCTTGAACATTGCTCTCCCAATCTAAGTCCACAAGGTTTCTGAGTTCTGACTTGGGGCCAGAGTGACACAGCTGTATGCTCTTGATACCCTTGGCTAGACTATGGTATGGCATCCTTTTCCTTTGGCTGTAGTACTCATCTTCACTTCCTATGATTCCCTTGATCAACCCTTGATTCCTGACTTGGCAGCATTTCATAGCTGTGCTCTTGGGCTAGACTTTTCTGGCTGAACCTTTTCTGTTTATGCCAATAGGTTTCTGGCTGTCTCCTTGTTCAGATCAGGATTGGCAAAACACACTGTAGCTTCACATTATCTTTCTTGATCATTCCTCTAGCTCTTTTCTGTTTTTTTAATCCTTGCTACTCACTCTATCATTTTTTTTTGAGGAGAGTCCCTCAAAAGTAATTAGATTTGAGGAAAATAAATATTTGGCTTTATTAAAGAATCTTTTCATCAAAGACTTTTGCTTCTTGTAGGAGTGAGTGGGATGCTAAAAATAGGAGTGCCAAGAGACTTCTAGAATTAATGTAGGGGTAGTATGCCAGTTCGATGGTTCTTTCCATTAAAATGTCCCAGTATTTGGATCTTGATCAAAGGAGGAGACTTGGAAGAATCTGCTATCAGTAGTCAATATCCAGATTGTCCACTGGGGCTTTGTTTGGTTTTCCAAAGATTGCAAGAATGGTTCTCATTTTGTGCTTGCCAAGTCACTGTGTGTTCATTTGATTGAGACAAAGAAATACTTCTTAAACTGAATTATATTCCAATTTAGGAAGCAGGAGCTTGTGGGAATTTGCTATCTCAAAAGGGAGCTGGTGCTTGATAATGCAGGAATTATCTGGCATGTTTTTCTTATGAACTGTGTGAGGAAACATACTACTTCCAAAGGTCTGAGACAGTACTAGCCTCACAGTACAACCACTTTAGTTGAAATCAGGTATGTTTGTGTGTGTGTGTTTTAATTGGAATCGAATCACATTTTAAAAAATACTTTCAAATAAGATACAAAACTGTTTGGATTTTTTTTTTACAAAGAATTTCAGTAGGCTATTTTTGATATCATGTACACTGTCTTATATTTTAACCTAAAGACTTTTCCTAAAGGTCCTCATTCATTTTTTTAGTCATTCTTAATTTACTGAGAATCAATTGCATTCATAGACTAGTCCTAGGCAATTTTAATGGCATGCAGAAAACTGAAATACGCCCCATTCTAAAACTTTATAGTCTATTTGTGTAGATAAAACCACTAGGTCATGAACGGGGTGGGCTGGATCCAACACATGGTGCCTCAAGAGAGCTCATTGTTTCCTTTCAGCACGAGCATTTATTTTGGGGAAACCAATAAACTACAAATCAAGTTTTGATTTAGTGTTTTGTTTATTTTCTCAACTGAAGAAAACGATGGAGAAGATTTTAATGACACAGATTAAACTTACAAATTTTGTGCACATGTTTTTTTTTTTTCCAGGACAGCTGGTTGTTAAACTTTTATGGGCACATACCTGTGACTCAAAATATGAAACTAGATAGAAAGAAAGAGCTATAGGTATAGACAGAGAGGACCCAGGTCCTCTGACTTCAGAAGCAGTGCTCTTTCCACACTTCCTATTGAAACTAATAAATTTATAATCCATCAGAGATGGACTAGAAAAGATGGAAGGAAATTAGTTGATGCCTAAAAGGGTGGGCCCAGGAAAATATAAAAACTATAGTGATGATTAGGGAAAGATCTAACCAGACAAATGAATAGAGATACCACTTCTAAATATCAGAGAGCTCCCCATAGCCATTGAAAATCCTTAAAAGGAAATTCCTTGGAACCATCAATGGTTCAATAGATATGGCCTAGGAAATTGAACAGAGTTGTTTTTCATCTCTAAAAGACATCAAAACCAAGAACTGAAATAAATTTAACCTTAAACAAGATCTTTGAATTGCTATAGAACAAAATGTTAAAGCAAGATTTTAAAAATTCTGATGCATATACAATCTCTTATACTTAACACATTTCACTAATTTGGCCACTTGCATCAAGTATGGTTTTCCTGACTGTTCAATTACTTCCCCATCTATTTTTAATTCTCTTTGGTTGTTAAAAATGTTTTTGCAACTACACCTGTATATAACTGAATATCACCTAATCCAAAGATATGCTCCCTACTAACTGTGCGGACAAATTGGCCTTCACTTTGTGCTCACACATGACATTCCATCTTTAATCACTATGCCTTTGGACTGGTCTTTCCCCTTAACTGGAATGTACTCTCCCTTTACCTCCCACCTCCAGATTCCCTCTTTTTCTTCAAGGTGTAAAAAGTATCATCTTGTATAGGAAGATTTCCTCATAAAATGATTTTTTCATAGTTGGCAATTTAGTAATAGGGTTGTCATGCCACAATGAAGACCAGCTTGAGATCAGATCATGTAAACAGCTCTGGTTTTGTAAGTTTCTCATCCATGTATAACTGCTGTAGAGAGGGGAGAGTCAGGAAACTATCCAAGAGTTCACAAGTTGTTGATGTATTTGAACGTGGATTTCTGAGATTGTTGTTGTTGGTATTTTTAGATTTCTGGAAGAAAGAAATTGGAAGTCAGAATGAGTAGCCCTCCTTTTGACTCACCATGCAGGATGAAATTTGCATAGGGTCGAGCCTGATCTCCGGGTGTCAACTCTGTTGCCCCTTTCTCCACGGTCCAATGAGCTCTGGTACAGACAATGGGAATTGGCAGCTGAGGAGTGGTTTTCCTCAACCCACTCCCTCCTACCCCCAATGGAAATTCAGGGGCGACTGTAGAAGAATGAGAGGGAATTCTACTACATTTCCCCTCATTTGCCTATAAAAGAGAAATTAGTTGAAATAGCACATCTCCATTATGCTGGTGGATTATATTTTTCTCCCTTTGGGAGAGACTGAACTCAGGAGGAGAAAGTAGCAGAACAAGCTTCTGACTTATACTGATGCAAACAAACTCTTCTCCTCATTCTTTACCACCCTGTCCTGGCTACCTTTTTATTCTTTCCTCCTTAATATGATAGGAAATCCAGAAGCTGCTCATCTTTGTTTGTGGGATTGATGTTGGTCCACATACAACTTTGGGGAAATATTTGGACCTATGTAGAGGGATGGGTGACACATTTCATCTCGGCTCAGTGGAACCAAGAGGGAAGGAAAAGTGGATGAAAAGAGAAAGAGCAGGCTCCATTAACTTGTGAGTCTCTAACATATTAGAGTCACATTAAAATCATTCCCCTAAGCAAGCACAAGTTTCCATAAATGGGAGAACCTATCAGCAGAAAAAGAATTATAATGTATATGTCTGTGTATATATGTATATACATATATGGACATAAGTATTTGAGGCAGAAACAAACCAGACCTTCAAAAACAGATCTGTGCTATCCTTGGGGTGAGGTGCCCACCCCTAAACCGTGCTTTTGAAGGGAGATACAGCCCCTTAAGTGCTACACGGGGCACTACCTGCCCTATTGAAGTGATACATGCCATCTTCCGGTACAAATCTTACATGTGGTGCTTTCCCTTCTCCCCAACAAAATGCTCCAAAGAAGAAAAGGGAGGAATAGAAAACCCCTATAAATGACCCAAGGAAGTCAAACTCCCCTGCCATCTCTCACAGGTGCTCTCTATCAACAACAACAAATCCACAGAATAAACAAAAAGTAGTAAAGAGAAGGGAAAGTCTGACAGAAGATTTTCACAGACAGTAGCACTTTCTTCCATCCTTAATTCTCTGCTGCTGAAATGTAGTGTTCACTCTCATTTTCCTGAGTGAGATTCCTCTTTCCAGAATCCCCTGAGCTCATTGAGGCACCAACATGTCCTTCCAACCTGACAGCAATCCTCCCTTACAAGCTCACTTTGAATGTGCCTTTCTTTCATTAAGAAAACACCCGTAGTCGAGTACAGGTAATTTACAGCTATTCAAGAGCAAAGGAAAATCATCTAGGGATGGTAGTAAAGTTGTTGGAACTCAAATGAATGCTTCATGTTTGATAATGAGTTGTTCTCTCCAATCTGGGCAGTCTTTACCATTATGACAATTCTTTTCTCTCAGGCCATTGCACTGAAAGAAAACTCTATTGTTCATATTTCACAATTTTATGTACATATTACCTCCCTGCCGTCATCAAAAAAAAAAAGAGGCCAAAGAAGTCGAGATGAATGTATTCACTTCTGCCACATTAGTGCATCTATTTTGCCATATGTAGAGAAAATGGGAAAAAATGAAGGTCAATGAATCTAACAGGAACAAAAATATCAAGTCAGCAACTTGACTTTCTAGTTTGCCCCCTCAGCAACTGCTGCAGTGAGCCTGCAGCAAATGAGAAAAAAAGACCAAGGAAGTGATGAAGAAAGAATTAGAGCAAATACAGGCCATGTCAGAGACTTCTTCTCAGTTGAACCAGAGGTGGAGACTGCAGTCTTCCCAACATGAAAATGAGAGGAGCCACACTATTCTTAGGATTGTTAAAACTGCTGAACTTGACATTTTCTTGGTGTTTGACAAATGTCCTCA
Source organism: Pseudochirops cupreus (assembly GCA_028627135.1). Taxonomy (NCBI): domain Eukaryota; kingdom Metazoa; phylum Chordata; class Mammalia; order Diprotodontia; family Pseudocheiridae; genus Pseudochirops; species Pseudochirops cupreus. The sequence goes on from CM053583.1 coordinate 189,827,203, forward strand.
TAATAAAGAATAGTCTTTAAGTTCACACAGTGGAGAAATCTACAAATTTGTTGTTCTAACACTCTCTATGTTTATTCAATTATTTCATATTTTGGACGTTGTTGTTCAGTCACTTTTTCAGTCATGTCCAACTCTTCGTGATGTCATGATGTCATTTTGAGATTTGCCATTTCCTACTGCCATTCATCTTACAAGTGAGGAAACTAAGGAAAACAGGATTGAGTGACTTGCCAAGGGTCACGGAGCTAGTAAGTGTCTGAGGCAGGATTTGAACTCAGGGAGATGAGTCTTCCTGACTCCAGGCCCAGTGCTCTAGCCACTATATCACTAATCCGCACTATGCCACCTATCTGTCCCTCATATTTTTGGATAGGGATAGGAAATGGACCTGAGATTCTGTTGGTATAGGAAGCTTGAGGGAAGGAAGGACAGGGAAGGAGTGCAGGCTGGCACATTTTCTGAAATTTATAGTCTTAGAAATTTGTATAGATCACTGAAAGTTCACATGACTTGCCCAGAGTTATATAGCCAGTATTTGTCAAAGGTGGGTCTTGAAACATGTTTTCCTCTTATAAAGTATATAACAGCGTGTTATGTTTTGCCCATGTAAGTTATGTATCTTTTATTCTTATGAGAAGGGGCAGCAGGATGTTAGGGCCAGAGGTTGGCCACTCTGCTCTCCTCAGAGAGAAGGATACAAGGTTAGAAGTATATCCCTCTCCCCTTCAAACATTGTCAGTCTTAGAGGAACTAATTTTTAAATTTGAATTCATCATTCTCACTTAATTGGGAAGGAATGCTCCTAACTATCAAAGATTTGACTCCTTCTTGCTAAATTCCAGTTTTATGTATCCAAACCAGTAGTAAACAGAAATCAGAAAAAATATATATTTGTATATAAAAGAAAATACATAGAGTAAATGAACTCTCCCAATAGCAGTGAAAGCTTTTACTTCAATCAAAAAAGAGTCTTACATTTCATCAAAGGGAAAATTCTCCAAAGTCTCTAGTGTAGTAAGCTGGAGATAGGGACATGACCAGGTATTACATGTCAGCTTCTTCCCAGAGTCTGGAACTCTGTTCCCCAGTTAACCAAAGAGAGTGTGGGAACAGCTGTCTTCTCTCTTTAAACTGGAAACCAGAAGACCAAGATCTCTCTCCTCTCAAGCTCTTGACAACTCCATCCTTCATGTAGGCATAAGAATTGAATAGTACTCAGTTGTCACAAATGAGATTCTCTCAATAGAAATTGATTATTCAATGCCCATGCCTATATGAGACATGTAGTTGCCAAGAGCTTGGGAGAAGAGAACAGGGACATATCTTCCCCTCCCATTATAATTCAAACAAAACAAAACAAAATTTAAATTAAATTCTTAGGCTATATTGTCAATTATTTTTTTCTAGAAAATTCATTTTCCCACCAGTCTCTCACATGAAAAAATATTGATACCTTTTGTATTTAATGATTCCTTTATTAACAGATATGTCCTTCTGAACTCATCTACTAAATAAGCCCCCTACTGAATCAAAGAATAAAAGAGAGGGGGGAAACAGCATAGCAAAAAAACCAGACTATCAAATAATGACAATATATGCAATGAAACACACTCATAGTTCTTCATCTTTGTAAAAGAAGAGAAGTATATTTTCCCTTTTCTTTTTCTGAGCCAACCGTGGTTATGATAATTACACAGCATTCAGTTTGAAGAACTTTGCTTTTTCTATTTATCTTATTCTAGTTATTGCATACATTATTTTCTTGGTTCTTTTTACTTCACTTTACAAGTTCATATAAGTCTTTCTACACTTCTCTAAATTCTTCATCTTCATTTTTTCTTACATTATAATAATATTTCATTACATTTATGCACCACATTTTGTTTACCTATTCCCTAATCAATAAGGATTTACTTTTGAGAAAATGCATTTTTAAGGTATAAGCTTAGTCCTTAAATTTGTTTTTTTTCTGTGATTTTATTATATAAACGTGGATCATAAAATTTTATGAAGTTGAAACATTGTCAAGAAAAACAACTTTGAAGGTCTCTGATAATTGCAATGACCAATCACAATTCTAGGTGACAAATTTAAAGAAGCATGCTAACTCCACTCTCAAACAGGGAAGTGATAGAGTAAAATGGCAAAATGAATCACACATTTTTACACAAAGATAATGGGGGAATATGTTTTACTTGTCTTTGCATATTTGTTACAAAGGTTTTATTTATTTTTTCTCAATGGGGAAGAAAGAAAAAATATGGTTGCCTCTCAAAAAAAAAAAAGGAAAAAAGAAAGTAATTGAAACATGTTATTGAAATGTTCAGAAAAGAACAGAAGAATGACCAGAAGAAATGTCTTGTGTTTTCTCTGAATAATATATCTCTGAAAGTTAACAGAGTGCCTAAAGACTAATAAAACTGTGTATATCCTCCGATCCAGCAAAACCACTCTTAGATCTATTTCCCGAGGTGATCAGGAAAAAAGGAAAAGAACCTATATGTTCTAAAATATTTATAGTAGCTCTCTGCATGATGGCAGAGACCTGGAAATTGAGAGAATGCCCATCAATTGGATAATGGCTAAACAAGTGGTAGCATATGATTGTGATGAACACTACTGTTCTACAAGAAATGATAAACAGGTTGATTTTAGGAAAACTTGGAAAGACATCCATGAAATAATGCAGAGTGAAACAAGCAGAACCAAGAGAATACTGTACACAGTAACAACAATATTATTTGAAGAATAACTGTGAAGCTATTCTGAGTATTATAACAACTCAAATCAGCTACAAAAGACCTATGGAGAAAGATGCTATCTACCTCCAGAGAAAGAATTGATAAATAGAAGCATGTATAGTATGGTTTCATATGTGTGTATACATATATACATATGCACACATAAATATATATGTGCATGGATATTTGTTTAGTTAGGCAAAGTTTCCCTGCTTCTATATTTGTGAAGGTGGTCAACCAATGAAAAGAATATGAAAGCTGTCTCCTCCAGCATTGTGAGTTTACACTTAGATGACAAATAAGCCAAATAAATGGTTCAGTCTTTAATCCCTCTGGAAAAAATTAAAGCATGAGGATGAGGGCTATTTTCCACTTCTACCCTGTCCTTAACTACAACCAGTCTTAAGATCCTTAATATAAGGTCATCAAAACTGTTTCCTGGACTTTATTTACTTTTTCAGTCAAGGTGGTGATGTGAAGACTATAAAGGAGTCCAGCTTTTCCATACTCACTCCAGAAAAAGGAGAAACTGAAGTTCCTCTATCTAGTCAATAAATAGCTGACTGAAGACTGGGAAACAGTTCATTTTGAAGAAACTAATATAATGCACAAGTAAATAGATCTGAAATCTGTGAACACCAAAAAAGAGCCACACTAGTGATAATATGAGTTAGAAAAAAATACTAAACACAATGAAGAAATAACTAAGTAGAGAAGCTGAAGAGATAGTCTCATGCAGAAAAGAGTAACTCTACAATAATCACAAACAGAGCTTCAGTTGTTAATTGAAAAATAAAAGAAAAAAATGACTGGAAGAAATAAAATAAGAGATAAAAATCAAACTAGAATAAAAACAAAATCTGAAGAGGGAAAAAATGGAGAAAAGTTAGAACAGGAAGTAGAAAATGTTACTTAAGTAATGTACTCCCTGAAAAAATAGAATAGAGCACTTTGAACTCAGTGATCCAATGAGTCAACAAGAAATATGAGAACAAAATGAAAGTATTGAAGAAAATCAAAGATAAAATTATTTTTTATCTTTGGGCATGATAATACACAGATGTGCCTTATTCTGGCCAAGCTATCTTCAAAACAGACTCCTGGGTTCCTCACCTTTCTCACTGTGTCTCTTAACAAGTTGTCCACATAAAATATGATATCCAAGTTCTTTTTTTATGTCATAAATTTCAGGTAGCATCAAACTACCTGAAAACATTGACCAATAAAATCATGAACATCATATTCAAAGAAATCATAAATAAAAATCACTCAGATCCATTAGAACCAGAAGACAAAGTAAAAATAGAAATGATAATTTGTGATAATCTTTTTATAAGTAGGAAAGAAATTACCATTACCATTACCATTACCAAGTGGTAATATTTATATAGATAGGGAAGTTTGGAAGAAGAGTAGGTTTTTGAGGCAAGATATTGAGTTCTTTTTTGGATATATATAGTTTGAGATGCCTGTGAGTCATCCAGTTTTAAACGTCTGTGGCCCCTATTCTTACTTCCCTTTCATCCAGGGAACCCTGCAATAAATAGGGTAGACTGCTTCCCTAGCTACAGGCTGCTACCATTCCCCCTCTCACCATTCTATCACTAGCTCTGCCACTCACACCTCCATGCCCCACCCCACCCCCAATAAAATCTAGCTCCTACCCAGCCTTTTTCCTTAAAGAAATATAAGTATTAATAACCTCCCTTTAACATTTCCACCTCAGGGGAAAACCCCAAGCAACCTGCCTTAGTTTTAGCTCAGCTCTTATGCCCCTGTTTCTACAAGGAAACTAACCTCACCCAGTTCTCCATGCTAAACATCTATGTAAATGTTGCAAAGGCAAACAGTAACATTGGAGAAAAACTCTTATTTTCATTTATTTTTACAAATTAACTCCACTTTTACCCATGCAATTTGCATAATTGCTTGCTTAAGTAGTGGAAATAGCACAAGATTTCAATTCAGGGAACATGGATTCAAATCCTGCTTTTGACTTCATGTGATCTTGACCATCACTGCTAGGGGCCTCAGTTTCCTCATTGGCAGGGGTCGGGCAGAGAACCACTTCATCTTTCAGATCAAAATTCTATGAGCTGAAACTGAACATAAATCTCTTTGAATTTAGACTCAAAAACGTATTTATTCCCTTAAAGTTCTCACTTATCAACTTTTATTTTCTACTCTTTTCCTTCCACTTTTTTTTCATTTGCTTTTTCCAGAGTTTTTGATTGTGTTTTTGCTTTCAATTTCTCTGATGTTATGTGAATCCATGGAGCTTTCCTAAACAATTAAGAAAAGCATCATCTGAAATAAACATGACTATAGTGACATCTACTGGTCTCCTCACATCACTACTTCAATAGTAAGTTAAAAAAATTGATTTTGAAACTGAGATTTGAAAGTAGTGGCCCATTAATGTAATATCATTGCTTCTCTGTTAGAAAAGAATATGATGAATACAGAGAAGCTAAGTAAAAAAAAAAAAAACAGAACCAGAAAACTATGAAATGCAGTGTTTGTTTTATCAATCAGGCTCTTGTCTTGTTCTTCCATCCATTTTTGATAATAGTCTCCCACACTCTCCTTGTGCTTCCTCCTGCTGCAGTGTGTCTTCCTCACAGATGGAGAATCATGAGTGACATACATGTCGTAGTAATGACAATAAGACTTGGGCATGATGATGCACAGTTGTGCCTTACTCTGACCAAGATATCTTCAAAACAGACTGGCTGAGTTCCTTACCTTTCTCACTGTGTCTCTTAACAAGTTGTCCACGTATAATATGATATCCAAGTTCTTTTTTATGTCATAAATTTCAGAAAATCCTTGGATTGTTAAGTTATTTCTCTTCAATCTGTTTTCAGGTAAAGTGGATCTTTTTTTTTAACGTGAGGTGTTACATTTTCTTATTTTCTCATTCACTTTGTTTTAGGAATATTATTAAGAGTCATTAATTACCATGTGGTCCATTCTGGTTTTTAGGGGGTTTGTTACTAAGGCAAGATTGTGTAGCTTTTTTGTGAGGAAAATTAATTTTAATGCTATATCATTTGATTATTAATATTAATCTGTATCATTCCCTTTTTTTTTTTGGTCAAGACCTCCATCTTTCTTTTTTTAGCTTAGCTAAAGGGACCTCTCCCATTCCAGCAAAGGAATGCAATTGCTTCCAGCCCCAAGGCATCTGCCCAGGCAGGGACTCTCCCTTTATTTATCCCATAAACAGAAGCCAGCTAGAGCTAAGGCCACAATACCAAGAAGTGACCCTTGTGTCCTTGTTCTCCAACCAAAGTTGGAGGTGACCGGATCTACAAAGGGGAAGCTAAGCCAGGGAGATCCTGATTAGGGTGGTTTTCCTAACCCAGATTGCTGGAGGCAGCTTGAATACCATGATTAGGCCTTGTTTCCCAGCTGACTTCCCTTCTCACAAGGATGAAGGAGGAGTTGAGAATTCTTAGCCTACCTTCTCATTAAATTTTCACCAATGAGGGTACAGAATGAGACATATCTTTTTGGACATGGCCAACAAGGGGATTTAATTTGTTACAAGGGTTCTCTTTTTCTTTTCTTTTTTTCCTCTCCAATGATGGAAGGGAGAGTGGAAATGAAAAAATAATTTTTAATTGAAAAAATTAAATTAAAAAAAGAAATGTTGCCAAAAAAAAATAAGTTTGGTGCCAAAAAAGAGATTTAAGATAAATGCTCCCATTTCTTTGCAGATGTTTGGTGAGAGGGGTGTGTGGAATGAGGAGAGCCTATGATCATGAAACATTACCTATAATGTTAGATTTCTTCAATGTCTTCACTGTATCTTTTTTCTCTTCCTCTTTAAGAAAATTAAAAAAAATAAACACTGGCTGTCTGAGAAGGACACAGGGAGAAATCTAGGTGACACAAATATAAAATATGGCAATAAAAATCCATTTTAAAAAAAGAAGCGAGACAGGTAATGAAGATCATGTAATGGGTAATGAAATAAAGTATCTGTTGATAAACATAGGACTTTATTAGCCAGGTCAGAGTTGGGAAGAAAAACTGGCAAGAAAAGACCTTTTTGATTTCTGTTTGATGCATTCATTTTTTTCCCCACCACTTACAATGAAAAAGGAAAAAGAGAGACTGTCTATGAGACTGGCTACTAAGCAATGAAGAAGAAAAATAGATTAATATCCAATGATGAAATTTATTTTTCCAGGAAGGAAAGGTTTTTGTTTTGTTAGTTATTTCTTTGGGGGTTTTTTGGTTGTATATATGTCTATGTATGTGTATGTATGCATGTGTATATATGTGTGTATGTCTGTCTGTGTGTTTAAGAAAGGTGATGTATAGAATTATCATCTTTTGATCTGAAATGTCAAATAGATCCTAGGAGATTTAGGTAAAGATGCACAGCTGTGGCTACTACTTTAAATAATATATTCTTAATGCCACTCGATTATAAATGAGTTGTGATGAGCATAACTCATTAATGGAAACGTGACATCAAGACTCTTCCTGAGCCATATTAACCTTCTCATTGCCTGGATGCTGAGATTGGCATTAATCTTTTCACATGGGCCATAAGATCTAATCTTCTCCTCACCAAACCTGTATCTGAATCCCTAACACAGATTTCATGCTAATGAAAGAAATGGACTCAGGAGTAAGCCAAGTGAAAGATAAATATGTGATCTCGATGTTTACAGTCATCTAGCTATTGCATTATGATCAAAGTCATTAAAGTTCAGGGGAGGGGAGGAGCTTAAAGCATTTGCATCTCAGATTCAGAAAAAGATAAATTTGAAATATTGGAGCTCTGAAGTTGCATAAAGTCATTAATCTCTGTAAAATGTCTCAGTTACATACTGTCATGTAATTGTAGCCATTTTTATTCTACTTTTTACTTGTATTTTTGAAGAAGGGACTTGATTGGGTCACGAGGAAAGGTGAAATACAGCCTAAGAGCAGAAATTAGGAATTCCGATGCCTGGGGCAAATTTGGCTGGGGCAGATAGAATGATGGGTTGTGGAACAAATCTAGGACCACGAGGCCTTGGGTTCCATGGTGCTGTAAATGGAGAAAGTAGATTGATTCAGGCTGGGAAAAGCTTACTAAAAATGTAGGAATCCTACCTCTGGTAAGACCTTCATGAAAGACATGGTGTCTGTCCCTACTCCTCAGGCATGTATAGTTACATTGGAAGAATAGGTAGCCTTTCCCTAGAAAATCCATCCTGCCTCCCTCCCACTCCATCTTCAGTCTAAAGCCTCAGAAGGAGAATATAAGGTGGGTTAGAAGTAGCAGATGAGGAAGATAGGCCCCAGAAGAGCAGAATTAGACCAGGGTGGGAGTAGAATAGGGCCAGGCAAAGGAGAAGTGTCATGAGGCCAACAAGAACCACAAGGATTGCCAACAGATTGGAAAACCATAGTGGGCAGGAAGGAGTGGGAAGGAAGCATCTCTTCCTCCATGTCCCCAGCATAGGCACTCGAGGCAAATCCTCAGTCACCCTACCTTAGTTACGTTAGCTATTAGATTATGTTAATGATTATGTTACTAGTTATGGTAATTAATAAAGATTAAGTGCGCTAAAAATATACAAATCCTCTATTTCACCAGTACATAGAAATCCTGCTGTGAAAATTGTCTATGACTTAAATAACACAAAAAGAGTTTCCTGAGGCACTTAGAGGCTAACAATAGCTGATATTTATATAGGTTGTAAAGCATATAAAGTATTTACATATATTATTGCATATTACTGATAACAACCCTGTAAGGCATGTATTGTTATCTCCACTTTATAAATATTTGAAATCACTGAATTTAAAGAAGTTGGGAATCTTTATGTAAGGGGGGGGGGGTGTTATATGTGTGACCCACGTACATTATGAGTAACCGCATGAGTTTTTCTCAAAGCAGCTCATGCCCTTTCTCAAGGCAGACTTTGATTCCTTCCAGGAGGGGAGCAGGAGACTGGGGCTATGAGGCCCCCTACTGTGCTCTTCTCAGAGAAGGGCTCCTGGGCTAAAATTCTCTATATGAACTCTGAATATTGTTAATCTAGGGGAAACAATGTTTAAGGTTAATGCTGTGCTCTTCAATCTCTCCTTAACAGGGAAGGAGTGCCCCAAGGTTTATATACAAGACTTGACTCCCTTTCCCCCTAATACATTTCTTAATGAAAACATGTAGTGAATAGCAAATAAACTTGTTTATTCTACTCAGTTGAAAACAGAAGAAATCAGAGAAGTTATATAGATGAAAATATACCAGATAATACACAGAATAAATGAGCTCCCCTACTTGGCATGAATTATCTCCCCTCAACCAATAGAATCTAAGATCACAATCAAGGGGAAATTCCTCAAAATCAAAAAATGGGAACAGTAAGTTGTACATAATGGTTTTGCAGTTTCATGTGCAATCATGTGTTTTTTTTTAAAGTATACCATATTATGGAAATGTTCATTTTATTCCATAAATTAAAAATAAAATAAATTTTAAAAATTAAAAAACAAAAAATCTCTAGTATAGTAAGCTAGGATAAGGACATGATTGAAGTGCCAACTTTTCTATATGTTGGTTTTTTTCTCAGAGTCCTTTCTCTCCTTTCAGGGACCTCTTCTTGAAGTGAATCTGAAACTCTGTGTCTTCTCTCTCAAAGCCGGAAGCCCCATGACCAGAATCTCTGTCCTCCTGAGTTTTGCCCACTCTGCCCCTTACATAGGCATTGTGTAACAAATCTCTGCCAATGAGGAGAAGCTTGTGCTAATGGACTTTGAGCCCTGGTAAAACTTATATTAAAATTGCTAGGATTTTTTCCCCATAACTAGGGACTTGAGCATTTAATGAAAGAGAGAGAGAAGTGACCAAAAGGAAGACTCCGTCCAAATACCACCCAGTGTGTGGACATAGGTGTGGTCTGGGAGGAATCACTCTCCCACCTTTTGTAACAGAAGAAGGAAAAGATCTCCACAGCCAAACTCTATGGTCCACAATCGTACTGTTGGTTATACATAGAAAATGGCAGAGAAAATTTAGTGGGAATGTTGTCTTCATTACTAAAAATCTGACAAAATATCCAGGGCAAAGTGGGGCCAAGATTTTTTCAGTCTCTGTTTTAAAACTCCAGACAATTCAACTTCATGATTTTCTTTTTGTCATAAACTTTATTAATTGTAAATTATTATTTGCTATTTTTGTTGAGTCATTTCAGCTGGGTCCAACTTTCCATGACCCTATTTAGGTTTTTCTTGGCAAAAATACTAGAATGGTTTGCCATTTCCTTCTCTAGCTCATTTTGTAGATGAGAAATTGAGGCAAGCTGGAATAAATAGAAGGTCATACAGCTAGTAAGTCTCTGAGGCTGGATTTGAACTCAGTTCCTCCTAACTTTAGGACTGGCACTCTGTCCACTGTGCCACTTAGCCACTGTAAATTACCATTGTGAATTAAAAATAAAATTGCTTTAGATTTGATCATTACTATAATCTGATTGTAGAAATGCTATTACCCTTCCATTGCTACTTTTTTTTCATTGCTTCCCTTTTAGTTCTAGACCTTTTGTTCTTTTAAATAAACTTTATTAGTTTGGTTCTACAAAGTATCTCCTTAGAAGTTTAATTGATATAGAAACAAATACTTACATTCATTTAGGTACTATTATTATTTTTTTCATTCTGATGTGGTCCAATCATGAGCAATGACTATCCCCTCAAATTATTTTAATTTTCCTTTTTTTCTTTAAAAAGTGTTTTGTAGTTGTACTCATACAACTTTTCAGTGTACCCTGATAGATTGACTCTCAGATAGTGTAAGTATTTCAGACTTAATTTGAATGGGACTTTCTTTTCTATTACTTTCTCCCAGATTTGGTTATCATGACTTGGAAACATTGTGACTTTATGGGCTTATTTTAAGAAAAAAGCTATTCTGCTGAATAAATTGAGAGGTAAATGACAAATTTTAAAATTATATAGATGAGGCATATAGTTTACATATGAGAAACTTTAAAATGATTCAAAACTATGTCTTAAAACTTCATATGAAAGGAGAAAGGACCCACATGTACAAAGATATTTATAGCAACTGTTTTTGTGGTGGTAAAGAACTGGAAATTGAGGGAATGCCCATCAGCTGAGGAGTGGCTGAACAAGTTGTGGTATATGAATGTAAAGGAATACTATTGTGCTGTAAGAAATGATGAGATAACAGATTTCAGAAAAACCTGCAAAGACTTACATGAACTGCTACTGAGTGAAGTCGCAGAACCAGGAGAACATTGCACACAGTAATGACACTGTACAATGATCAAGTATGATCGACTTAGCTCTTCTCAGCAATGCAATGATCCAAGACAATTCCAAAAATTTCATGATGGAAAATGCTAGCCACGTTCAGAGAAAGAACTGAATGAAAATCAAACCATACCATTTTCACTTTTTTGTTTTTTCCTTTTGTTCTATTTCTTCTTTCACAACATGATTTAATATGGAAATATGTTTAATATGATTATACATGTATAACCTATATCAGATTGCTTGCTGTCTTGGGGAGGGGGGAGGGAGAAAAATTTGGAACTCAGAATCTCATAAAAAATGAATGTTGAAAACTATCTTTACATGTAATTGGAAAGAAAAATACTGTGTACATAATTCTTTTTTTAAAAAAAACCTCATGTATAGAAGAATAAGAATCTATTAAAATGCATTTATTCATCTAGCTTTTATTAAGGTAGGGTCAGTCAGATGGCAGAGTGGATCTCATGCCAGGCTTGGTTGATTTCAAATCTGGCCTCAGATGCTTACTAGCTATATGACCTTGGACAAGTCACTTCACCCCATTTGCCTCAGTTTCCTCATCTGTAAAATGAGCTAGAGAAGGAAATGGCAAACCACTCCAGTATCTTTGGCATGAAAACCCAAAATGGGGTCAGAAAGAGTTAGACATGACTGAAAATGATTAAAGAACAAAGTTTAAGGCACTGTGCTATGGGCCAGAAGGGATTAAAAACAAACAAACATCCACCAGTCAGGGTTTCTGCCTTTAAGGATCAAAATAGGTTCACAGAGTGACCATGAGAGGCATGTATTCTTTGGCCTACAAAGGCTGGAGTGATGTCTTTTGGGGGGGGGGGGGGAGGCTGTCCTTGCCATTCATTAGAAAGCAATGTTGATTTTGTTTTATAACGTACATGCAAATGTGCCTAAAAACCACACTGTTCCAAATGGCTTTTATCTTCTTTAGTCCTGGGTAGACAAGAGTTCACTGATTTATGACTAGAGCCACTGTTCATGGAGTCTGTATAGTTGGCAGTTCTGCAGGCTTACCCTATGAGCTTCTGCTCCAAACAAGCCAATTTCTCCATTGTGGGCAATTGAGTCCCAGAGTGGACTGAGGAAGGGCTCCATGTTGTTCCAGTGAGTCTTAACAGCCTGTAGCAGTTCACTGCTTATCTGGTACCAGATATGAAATGAAATGGTACCACCTTTATCTTTAATTTATAACAGCATCATTTGCAATTAGTAAAGTGTTTGCTAGAAGACTATAAGTCACACAAGATCACAGAGATAGCAAGTATAGTACTTCTCTCTGAGCTCACTTAGTTTCCATTCCCATTGTCAGGTTTGGTCCCTAGAAGATGGCTAACTACCCCTACCTTTAGATTCCCAGCAGTAACCCTGGAGGAATTTTGCTTTCTAAACCTATGTTACATGGATCCCCACCCAAGAGGATTCCTCCAACATCAATTAACCAACTGATATCAATTACATTTTATAAAAGAAGATATTTACTGAAAAGAGACAGCATCAAGAACAAAAGTTTATCTTTAAAAATCCCCTTGAATATGAGGAATATACTCTCCCCCAGGCAGAGTGGGTTTAAACTTAAAATAGTATAAAACCTTCCTTCAAACCAAGATTATACTTTCTACACAAACACAAGGTCCCTCAAGAGAGTGAACTCATGCTTGAAGTACAAATAATACACTTCACATGTAGAGAGCATGAGGGGCTAAAGCAGCGGTTCTCAACCTGTGAGTAATGACCCCTTTGGGGGTCTAACGACCCTTTTACAGGGATCACCTAAGATCATCAGAAAACACATATTTCCCATGGTCTTAGGAACCAAGACACGGCTTCTCTATCTGTCTCCAGGCAGATCCGCCCACATGCAGATATGCCCACGTGTAAGTATTAAGGTGTCGCAGCATTAGGAAGGTTGAGAACCACTGGGCTAAAGGATATCTTAGGGCTCCTGGCTTTAGGTATCTTTTTCTCCACTCACAGAGTCTGTACCAAGCTCATGTCAGCTGCGCCAGTTCCTTTCAGGATGTAGTATTTCCATTAGTGGTTCAACGTACTGCTGGGCTGAGTCAATCAAGACACCCCTCAAGGCTGGTTCTTGGTTGAACTAAACTACTGCTGCTTTCCAGTCTGGTGGTTTCTGCTACCGAATCTAGTTGCTGAGTGGTCCTGTGATGAATCTTTTGACATTTTGAAGTTCATAAGGAAGTAACTAGTCTGGTCTATTTCCAGATGCTTATTCATCTAGTTATGATAAGGAAAGAATAACTACACAGAAACAAAAAGAAACAGAGATAATATGCATCTCTAGTCATATGGTGAGTGGGTGGGAAATAGACCTCACGCCTGCTCCCCAATCCTGCAACTTGCAGAAATCCTCTTCACTTGAAAGTGATTAGGGAAGAGAGAAAGAATGTCTATATCCCCAGTTGTACAATGGCAGCCTCTCCAGCTCTGAGGCCAATCAGGAAATGCAGCAGCACCAGCAGCAGCAACATTCCTCCCTCAGTTATCCATGACTGGAAGAAGGCTCATTAAACCTTCATATCTTAGGTCGAACACAGAAAATATTGAGCATGGTCTTGCATAACCCACCAGGAAGAGAAAATCCATACATATTCTAAGAACTGCACGCTCATTGGCTAGTCCCCCATTACTCAGTAATAGAGCTGAGATTTGAATCCAGATCCCGTGACTCCAGTCTTGCCATTATATCACTGATGTATATTGATCTGGATGTGTGACTTGGTTTGATGTGATTCTTGTTTGTTTTAATTATAAAGGTAGAGAAGGAAAGTTGAGATTTTATTTCAAGTAACAAGATGGGAAAAAACTGACTAAGAAATGAAAACTTTCTGTGACTTGGTTTTGGTCAGTCAAGTCCTTTTGTTCAAGACTTGGTGTTTAGAGCAGATCTCTGTGGATCTTTGGGGCTTGGTGGTTAGGGTGGACCTCACTGCAAAGAAGAAAAATCACTGGGGCAGGCTTAGCTAGGAGAAAATGGAAAGAAATGTTTCAAAGAAGACATAATCTTTGGAACATTAAAAAAAAAAACCTTAATGATAGTCCAGGAAAAGTGTGTACTGTGGATCAAAGAAAAAAAAAAAATCAAGGGACTGGAATGAAAACTGTATATGACCAACCAGCAGAGAAAAGAGGTTAGAGGGTAGAGAGGAGGAAAAAAATTAAAAGATGGAAAGATTACTGAACTGAGAAGAAAAAAAGAGTCTATAAAGTGTGGGAGGTCAGACATTAACTAGAAATTGGGTCAGAAAAAGAATTCAAAAAACATCTTTGCAAGGATGATAAAGTCAACAATAAAAGATTCTTTAAATACATCAGAGGCAGGGAATCTGCTAGAAAATCAATGGGACCATGGGGCAAAAGACACTTAGGGATAAAAAGAATAGAGATTATCTAAAGTATTGCTTCAGTAAAACTGAGATCTTCCAGAGACTCAAATATGAAGCTTATGGGGAGAAATGTCAAGGCTCTCATAAGTTTAAATGAGTTAACAGAAAAATCTCAAAATGTAGGCAAATGCAAAATAATTCACTTAAGAAAAGGAGGGAAAATATAAAATGATGGTTTTACCCTGTTCTCTTCTTGATCTTTTCCATCTCTACAGTATTGCTTGTACCATTACTTGGAATGGGCTCCATGTCTCCTACTCCCAAATATCTCATTCATTCATTGATACGTCAATTCATCAGTGTATTTAACCATGTTTGCCTCAGTTTCCTCATCTGTAAAATTAGTCAGAGAAGGAAATGGCAATCTACTCCAGTACCTTTGCCAAGAACACCCCAAATGGGCTCACAAAGAGTTGGACATGACTAAAAAAAATAACCAAACAATAGCAAAAATCATTCTAGACTATTCTAGGAAAACATAAATCCAAAAAACAAACACTCTGCATTCACATGGCATTTGAAAGAATGCTTTGGGTATGCAATATCCTTTGAACCTAACAACTGCATACTGCTTGTTGTTAATTCCCCTATCCGCCAGCCCCAAGAGGTCAGCTAAAGGCTGCTGTCAAGGTATAGGGTACTAGAAAACAACTGAAAATTAATTCCTTATTCTTCTCAAAGCCATGGTTGCCACCACCTCAAAAAAAAAAAAAAAAAGAGAAAGATTCTGTGTTTCTAGAGAAGTCTAGAGAAGGGCCTAAAGGAATTACCATTGGAGAAGAATCCAAAAAATGGATTATTATTTTAATGGATAAAGGTTGAGAATACTGAAGGCTTGGGGCGGCCAGGTGGCACAGTGAATAGAGCACTGGCCCTGGAGTCAGGAGGAGAAAACTGAAGGCTATAAAGTCATAAGATACATAGTTGGTGAAATATATTAATTTATTTGTTCATTAACACGACCATCTCCCTAATCACTTGCTAACTTGACTTGACTTGAGTATCACAAATAGGGAATATGGGAAAACAAAATTAGTCTAAGACAAATAAATTGGCAATCTTGCTTTGAGCCAAGCGTTCTCAATCTTGTGCGTATGTGTGCATGTGTGCGTGTGTGTGCGTGTGTATGTGTGTGTGTGTGTGTGTATCATGGACCCCTTGGGGAGTGTCTATACACCTTCACAGAGTGATGTTTTCAAATACACAAAATAAGATACAAATTGGAAAAGAAAACCACTTATATTGGAATCATTTTGAAAATATTAGATAAAAAAACAGGTCAGAAACCTCAGCTTAAGAGATTACTCCTTTAATAGTAGATAATAATCCCACAACTCTATGTTCTAAGAGGTATTATCAGCTAAAATAATATATAATTTTAATAGAATTTAGAATTTAATAGAATAATATATAGTTTTTAATTGAATTTAGGTAAATTCATGGATAACACAGATTCATGGTACATCTGTTATCTAGCAATTGTCTATTAAGGGAAATTTAAAAGCACTAGGTTGGATAAACCATTAATCTATTGTGGTATAACATTTCTCATATAGAAAACATCTCACATATTTTAGTAATCAGGCTTATTGTAAGCCTTAAAAGAAAGCCATGGGTACAAAAGGAAAGAAGGGAAGAGAGACTGACAGTGAAGAACACAATGACAGAGAAGAGTTCTGTTTACTATAACGTAATGACCATCTGTCACAGTCCCTAAGCCCTCGGGGCTTTGGCTCCCAGATTGGAAAACAACTCTGGCCTCTTCTGTTCTGGTCCTGGGAGAGAAATTAACCAGATTCACACTCCTGCACAATCCTAGCCTTTATTACACATGGGTCCAAATTAAGCCTCCTTCTTTTGTAGTAAGATGTTTTTAATTTATGCATATGTAAAATAGACTCAGTAAGTGATGAGAAGCCCCAGGCCGCTCCTGTAGTCTCTCTACCCCTCTATTTCTCTGTCTGCCAATGCTGTCTGTCACCTTTCCTCCCTTTTCTTGTCCCCTGTCTCCTCCACTTCTCATTGAAATTGAGATGTCCTCCTTCCTCACCAACAGTTTTTGAGAATGAAAGGCCATACATCATTTCCAAGGCTTTTGCCTTCTGGTTTTCACTTCAAAGGCTGGAAACATTATTGCCAAGAACCCACATGTAGCAAAAACCTCTTCTTTGCTGGGTAGAAATTATTCAAATAATTGATTGTAATTCTTGGAAGCAATGTCATCATTCCAGGCCCTAGAATAATAATACAATAGCACAGAAGGCATAATAAGGCAGATTGAGTTGGAGAAAAAGAAAAGGGATGTGGAAAGAAATTATCTTAGTGTCGTTAATGAATAATAAAGTTGGAAATAAACGAAATAGCAAGGCACTAAATTTGTAGTCAAAACCCAAGTTTCACTAGCTTGGCTAACATTAGGCAGGGCACTTCAAGCTCATTAGGACTCAATTCCTTCGTGTGTAAAATGAAAAATTTGGATTAAATTACCTCTAAGATCCCTTTTCTGGGGCAGGTAGATGGTGCAGTCATTTGTGGTTGTCCTTAGTCCTTGGTTCTTGAAGAGGACAAATGACATCAACAGGGCAACGTCTTGACTTGAAACTGAATTGGATTTAAGTGAGGCAATGCTATTCAAAGTCATCAGCCTCACTCTCTCCTCCAGAGTTGTAGGAATCCAGTGGTAAGACATAGATCAGGATGACTGGTGATGGCCCCAGATACAGTGGGAGACCTTGGCTTTTTTAAGCTAAGATCTTTCTCATGGCTCAGTTTGTCTGAGGCAACACCCATTCAGTGATTAAAGGCTAAGTAAGGATCAAGGCAAAAGATGGCCTAGTTTGCCTTCACAAAACAATCAGTCTGGGAGGGGAAGCTCCTCAGAGTTTCCGACCAGAACAGAAACAGTCTCCATTTACGCTCACTTTGAGTCATCTAAACCCAAAGAATGAGCAAGTTCAGTTTGGGCTGCAACCTATTATTGGTCAATCATTGAGAGCCAGAGTGATTTGAGTTTAAAGGTATATCAGTAGATAGAATACTGAGTCAGGAAGACTCATCTTTCTGAGTGCAAATATGGCCTCAGATGCTTAGTAGCTATATGACCCTGGGTAAGTCACTTAACCCTGTTTGCCTCAGTTTCCTCATCTATTAAATGAGCTGGAGAAGGAAATGACAAGCCACTCCAGTGTTTCTGCCAAGAAAACCCCAAATGGGGCCATGAAGAATCAGCCATGGCTGAAAAACAAGGCCCTTTTTAGCTATAAATCCTGTGACAGGGAATTACTGAGGTAAGATGGATTGGAAAGGTTTGTTGGCCACATCTAACAAGTCAAAGGCAATTAGATGGTGGAAAGATATCTCTTGTACCCTGGGCTTAGCTTTGTCATTGTGCCTTCCCTTTGCCCCTTCCATTCACTCTCATATCACATAGGATACTAATGCATTTCAGAATTGAATCCTGAGAGTCTTTGGCAGTTTGCTGAATGAGTAACTTTTAAATAGATGAAGCTGGAAAAAAGATTTTTAAACATAAAGAAATTAAGCAGTTAGTTACATGTCTTTTCTGACCCAAGGTGTGAGTGGAACTTGATGATCAAGAAATGAAGGTGAATATGTAGATTTCATCCTTGGGTCACTCATCTGACTTTGGTGGATTTTTCTAAAGGGTAAATCTGACTATGTAACACCACCTCCCTTCCTTCAACAACTTTGAATGGCTCCCAATTATCTCTGGGACTGAAATAAACTCCTTTACTAGTTACTAAAGGCCCCTGTTAGCTGGCTGCTTCCTGTTTTCTTAATCTTCTTCCACTTTTCTCTCATCCAGGCACAGACCAACACTGGCCAGCTTACAGTACCTCAACATGACCCTCCATTTCCCATCTCTGAAACTTTGTGTTAGCTTGGTCCCTTTTCATGGATTGTTTTACCACCAGACCTCAGCCACCTTGTTTCCTAGACTTACTTCAAAGCTTGGTTCAAATCCCACCTATTCCAAGAGGCCTTTCTCAGTTCCTACAGCTGTTAAAATCTTTCTTTCTAAAATGGTCTTCTATCTGCTCTGTATGAGACAGCTGGGTGACACAGTGTCTAGAACATTGAGCCTGGAGTCAAGACAGACCTGAGCTCAAATCTGACCTCAGACACTTACTAGCTGGGTGACCCTGGGTTAGTCGATTAATCCTGTTTGCCTCAGTTTCCTCATCTGTAAAATGAAGTGAAGAAGGAAATGGCAAACCACTCTAGTATCTTTGCCAAGAAAACCCCAAATGGGGTCAATGAAGAGTCAGAAATGAGTCAACAACAAAATCTGCTCTATATATATCTAAATATATTATATGTACCTAGATTTTTTTTTTAATGGTTTTCTCCTCCACTGGAATATAAGATTCCTGAGGGCAGGGACTGTGCATTTTGCCTTTCTCTTTAACCCTAGTACTTACCACAGTGCCTGGTGCATAGGAAGAATTTAATAAATTTTGATTGGCTTCATTTCCAAAGAGTTTGGTGCTTTGGGTGAAGTATCTTCTACCGGAGAGGAATGCCCCATCCTAACCAAGGTTGATAGAGATAATATGTTAGGATAGCAGGAAAAGTCACAAAAGATTTCTTCTTCTCTCATTTGAAGATCAGATGTTAGACATTTCCACTTTCTCCAAAATGAGCTACAGCAGCAGACTTCTGAGTTTTAAGCCAAAAGAAAAAGTAACAGTGCTCGTTTTTCCTCTGGGAGTCTCCTTATGAAGCTAGGGGATAAAAACAGAGAGAAATCCTACAACCTCCTGCCTAGGAGAGCTCTTTCTGGTAGACCAAGGCCAAGACCACAGGACTGGCTGCAAATTGCTGAGGAACAGCAGATCAGCCAGGAGAAACACCTCAGAGGACCCTAGAGACTCCACATCTGGCCACCCAAGACGAGAGGGAGCTTGCCCATCAAAGACAGGGCCCCAGAAGGCCCTGGAGGTCTGAGTCATCCTTTCCCAGAGGGGCCTGGCCATACACATTCCCCATGTCCACGAGGACCCTCTTCCCACTGATGTTTGTGGTAAAATGTGTCAGAGGCTAATAGGGAAAAACCTTTTATTTTTATCCTTACTCTGTGATTTAATTAAATGCCTTTGATGTGAATGAACCACAGCTGCTGGCTGCTGTGCTTAATTCACATCATTGATTCACACAACAACTTAAATTAAAGTTAAGTATACTGGTGAGGGTGTTTTTGAATGAATGTGAACTGAGTCCCTTGGTCCTGGAGTTTGTCTGAGGGATGCCCCATGAAAGTTGAGAGTACCCCTTGTGCTGCACTAACATGTCTCACCAAGAGTTGGACAGGCTGATTGATCTCTTTTAGGGATGCTTCTGAATTAGGTGGTGGCTGGGTAACAGCTCTGCAGAATTCTATGCATAATTTAGATAATAGGTATTGTTCACTTGCATTTTCCTGCATGGAGGACCATCCTTAGCTCTTTGGAGCAATTATAGCTCTCATCCTGGAGGCTGTGTAGCATTTTTTGGCTAATGTAGCTAACACAATTTCATCCACACATGGGATCACCTGGTGGACCTCTAGAGGGAATCCCTCTTCAACTCAAACTCTGCTTTGTACCAAAACAATGCTCAGTCACTTAATAGACACTTCTTCTAGGTGGCAGAGTGGGAACAGTTTGGGACCTAGAGTCAGGAAGACCTCAATTCAAATCCTGAGTCATCCATATACTAGCTACATGACCCTGGGCAAGTCACTTAACCTCTATCAGTCTCAGCTGGGTACTAATAGAGCCTATATCCCGGGGCTGTGGTTGTTGGTTACCGTTATTGTTATTATTAAACTAAACCTTGCCCTCAAGGATCTCACATTCCAAAGGAGGAGACAACCTATAAAAAAAAAATCTTGGTAAATATTAGTTATACAGAGCAGCTAGCAGGCCATTTTAGACAGAAAGTTTTTCCCATTTCAAGTGCTAGCTATTATGATGAATATTAAGCTAAGATAAAAGTTTCTTCTGCAATTTCCCAAGGTAACAATTGTCTATCTTAAATTCAAATGGCAGAGATTTAAGGCAATGTCATCATCTTTCCTCTAAGAAAGAACACTGGATTCTGAGTTAGAGGGTTCCTATTGACCTAGATGTTCAAATTTCTCCTCTGCTACTCACATGATCTTGGGCTTCTCCTTTTTGGGCCTTGGTTTCTTCATCTGTAAAATGAGGGGATTGGATAAAATGACCTCTCCGGTTGGCCCTTTCCAGTTCTAAATACCCTGACCTTCTTTTGCCATAATGTAGCTTTCAGTACATAGCAAAGACTCTTGAAATAGAATAATTTTTTTTTTTACCATTCTTTCTAATATTTCATGCAAATCCATGCCCAAAAAACAGTCCAGAAATCCCCAAATCTTGTGTGAGAAATGTATGGAAATATCCATTCTGAGAAAACTTGAGTATAAATGAGCGGTGAGAAGGATATGGAATGATACTTCGGTGCCTTATTTAGGATTCCTCAATGCCTTCCCATGAAGCAGAGTATGGTGATGTAATTGTTGAGGTGAGGTTCACTTGGGATGTAGGGGCATAACTGAAGATTCATTAAAGACACCTGGGAAAGAGACATGAGCTCAGAAGGAACCTTGATAAGAAGATTCATGATATGTTTATCTCTGGATGAGATGGCTGTTGGCCACAGCTTTTTCTCAGGCTGGCTTATTTTAGCCTAGGCAAGAGATTAGAAACACCCACTTGTGGTGTCTAATTAGATCTGCCTGCTTTTCTAGGCCCTTTCCTATCTGGACTGTTGCTTTTGATAGCTAGATGGTGTGGTAGATAGAGAGTGGGGCCAGAAGTCAGGAAAACTCATCCTCCCAAGTTCAATTTTGGCATCAGATACCCTGGACAAGTCACTTAACCCTGTTTGCTTCAGTTTCCCCTTCTGTAATATGAGCTGGAGAAGGAAATGGCAAACTACTCCAGTATCTTTGCCAAGAAAACCCCCGATGGGGTCATAAAGAATCAGATATGACTGATAAATGACTGAACCACAGCAAATACTTATCTAACATTTGGTATATGTTTTATTATTGTATCCTTCCCTTGTACATCACGGGATCCTAGAATTTGGAGCTGGGAGAGGCCTTAGAAATCTTCTGATCCAAACCCTTCATCTTATAAATGAGAAAAGCAAGGCCCAGAGATATGAAGTGACTTGCCTATAGTCAGGATTTGAACCCAGGTCCTGAATTAAACCTTGGTCTAAGATGTGGGATGGTACTGAATATCTTATGAGAGAGAGTTTTTGGTGGTAGTGACTTTTTCGGGGTAAGAGTAAGGGAAAAGAGGATGGATGGCCACTATTAAGGAACATAAAGCTTGTGATGTCAGGATTGGTCAAACCAATTGAACCAGAGAAGTAATATTTTCAATCAGTCAACTAGCATTCAATACCTACCATGTGTCAGATATTGTACTAAATGCTGGGGATACAAAAAGGGCAAAAAACCATCAATGCTCTCACTTTAAGTTTCTTTTTTTTAAACCTTTTTTGGAGGGCAATTGGGGTTAAGTGACTTGCCCAAGGTGACACAGCTAGTAAGTGTCAAGTGTCTGAGGCCACATTTGAACTCAGGTCCTCCTGACTCCAGGGCTGGTGCTCTGTTCACTGCATCACCTAGCCGCCCCTCACTTTAAGTTTCTAAACCCAGAATTGAACATGATCTGAGAGACCTAGGAGCCACTGATTCAGTGAGGTCTGTTTTTTTGTGATACTTATAATTAGATCAAGATGGCACAAGCCCCCATTCAGAACATTCTCTACCAATATAGTTCAGGAACCACAGACCAAACTGCAAATCATGTATTAAAACAGACTAGTTTAGTAAATACTTCAATAGCTCAAGGCTCTGTGTTTTCTCCAGTACAGGACTGACAGATCCCCAAACCCTCCAGATAAGGCTTTTAGAGATTAAGAGCAATTAAGTGCTAAGTGTGATGGGCAAAATTTAAATCTAGATCTTTTTGATTCCAAGTCTAATGTTTTATCTACTATGCCATACTTGCCTCTTAGCAAAGTATGTAACAAAAGTGAATCTCCACCAGCCTCTCCTAGGAAGCATCCTAATTCCCATAAATTTCTACTGCAGCAGTGATAGAAAGAACATCCCCCAGACAACTGTCACTCCCTGGTTTGAGTCTTGTCCAGAATCTCTTCTAGATCATTCTCCCAGTAGCCAGTTACTGCTTTGCAGGTCTTTACTCCACTTCCATAGTCATCAACTCTCCTGACCTGTAAAGGGGCCACTTGCTATTTCTGCCCACTTGCTGCTGATTGGCATATGTTGCTGGGTTGCTGCTGGCTAAGTTCTGCCATCTGTGAAGCTTGGTTCTCCTATGTTCTTACTCCTTTGCTTGGCCAAAACACACCTCAAGCTAAATAACATACATATTTTCTGTTAGACTGAACCATGGCCACTGGAGGGCCCCTCAGGTCAATTTTTTCCCCAACCACAATCACAGAATTACAAGGTTTTAGAACGAAAAGGAATTTTCATGTTTGTGTGTCCACACCAATAAAAGAATCCTTATTATGACACACTCAACAAGTGACCATTCAGCCTTTGATTAAAGACCCAAGGTTACAGGAAATCCACTGAGGGTGCTCATTACATTTCTGAATGATTCTAATTTTTAAGAGGGGGCAACTAGGTGGCATAGTGTATATACTGCTGAGCCTGGAGTCAGGAAGACTCATCTTCCTGAGCTCAAATCCCACCTCAGACACTTACTACCTGTTTGACTCTGGGTAAGTCACTTTACCCTGTTTGTCTCAGTTTCCTCACCTGTAAAATGAACTGGAGAATGGAAAACCACTCCAGTATCTTTGCCAAGAAAACCCCAAATGCATACTGAGTGAAGGGAGTAGAACCAGGAAAACATTGTACATAGTAACAGCAACACTGCGTGATGACCAATTCTGATAGACTTAGCTTTTCTCAGCAACACAATGATCTAATACAGTTCCAAAAGATGCAAGATGGAATATGCTATCCACATCCAGAGAAAGAACTATGCAGTCTGAATGTAGATCAAAACAACTATTTTCTCTTTTTTTCCCTTTCTTGTGGTTTTTTCCTTTTGTTCTGATTCTTTCACAACATAACTAATGTGGAAACATGTTTACTATGATTATACATGTATAACCTACGTCAGATTGCTTGCTGTTTTGGGGAGGGGGAGGGGAAGAGGGGAGAAAAAATGTGGAACTCCAAATCTTATAAAAGTGAATGTTGAAAACTAAAAAAAATAAAAATGAAAAGAACTAAGAAAACCCCAAATGGGATCAAGAAAAGCTGGACACAGCTGAACGTTTCATTTGCTACATCACATATTGTCTAAAACCCTCAGATCTTATTTTTTTTCTTTATATAAAGGAAATGCTATCCCTGTTTTAAATGTCTATGTCACAGAGACTGGGGATACTGTTACTATAAAAGTCAAATAGAATGGAAAAAAGATAGTTTATAGAAACAGTTGAGAAATGTTTCACTATGAAATGTTTCTTTCTATGAAGTCAAGGAGAAGGTGGGCATTTTATTTGTTATCGCTGAGGAGCTATAATAAATCTGTGGTGAAAATGGTTGGAAAGGAGGTTAGGATTAACTTCTTTTTTGTCAGAAATAAATCAGTAGTAGTGTTATAAAGAAACGTTTTAAAGACCTACTAGAGCTAGCCCTAACAAACTAGATGTATCTTTTTTCTCCCTATTCTCTCAGTAATTACAGGAAACAGTCTTTCCAGATTTGCTACTTGGTATCTCCTCAAACTCTTCATGGAATTCTCTTTGGAAGGTTTCTTTATAATACCACTATTGATAGCTTTCTGACAAGGAGAAAATTGGTCCTCACCTCCTTCCCAGCTTGAGGAGAAACATGAACATTCTTGAGATCATTAGCATCTGGAGTAAGCAGAATAGTGTGAGACTAAATCTCTAGAGAAATTAATCCTGAAAGCTGGCTATGAAATTTTGTATAGCCAAAATATTCTAAATAATGTATTATGTCTGATTTTTTAAAACTTTTATTTGTTAATAAATTGAATATATTCAGTAATTTTGAAATGTATTTACTTATAGAGAAGTATAGTAATTAGTAATGGGAAAGGACATTTCTCCAGTTTATTTAATAAATATTTCGTGGGAAAGAGTGGTGTCTTTAACCAATTAACTAACTGAAGAAAAGATTGCATACTTTCTAATGAGAAATACATTTTTCAAATACACTATAGCATCATCACTCTAGAGAAGTAGTCCCTAAACTTTTTGGTCCCAGAACACCTGAGACCAAAAACAGTCTAGGACACTCCAGAGATCTTTTGTTTATATGGATTGCATATATTTTGTGGGGTTTTTTTTACTTTAAAATTTTTATTGGGGCAGGTAGGTGGCACAGTAAATAGAGTGCCAGCCCTGGAGTCAGGAGGACCTGAGTTCAAATCCAGCCTCAAACACTTAACACTTACTAGCCGTGTGACCTTGGGCAAGTCACTTAACCCCCAATTGCCCTATCTTCCCCCTTTCAAAAAGCAAAAAAAACTAAAATAAAAAAACTAAAACAAAACAAATAAAATTTTTATTTATCTTATTTCTGAGATAAAACAAGTATTTCCATACCATAGTATACGAAAACAAAAAGATTGCACGTGAATCTTCAAATCTTTCATATACAATTTGCTGTTCCATTTAAATATATAATAAAGTTATCATGTAAGTATCATCAGTTTTATTATATTTTTATTTATTTTATTAAATATTTCCCAATACATTTTAATCTGGACCAGGCTGCACTTGAGAGTATTATGGGCTGCATATGCTCTCCCCCCACCCCTCCCCAGGCTGTGTTTAATACCTCTGATCAAAACCATGGGTTGCCAAATTCTCAAAGGTAATGTTCCAAAGCTCTCCCTCTGGTTCTTCTAGCATGCTAAGGAATGGAAAAGGGGATATTGTGCCATAGGTGAACCTTGCAAGATGCTCCTAATGTTAGACTTCCAGACCTGCTCGAGGAGAACACTGGTAAAGCACTCCCCTGCCTTCCCATATGGTGGAACATCATATATAATTGTAATCAGGAACCAATGTTGGGAGAGAAAAGCCTCAGCATTCAGCCTGAAGGGTACAGAAAGAGCATTGTATAATAGACAAAAGTAGCTGATATTTATGTAGAGCCTTCATTTTGAAAAACACTTTACATTGATTATCTCACTGGATTCTCATTACAATCCTGTGAGGTAGGGATGCTAGGTGTTATTATCCCCATTTTATGTATGAAGAAATTAAGGCTCAAGCTTAAATGGTATTTTTGGTCACCTACTCACAAATGGAAACAAAAGAAATTGAAAAGGACAGCAAAGACCCAGATGCAAAATTATCCAGTTGAGACCATGGGTGCTATGAGCCCTTGGGAGAGTCAAGATAATGAAACTGGAGTCAGAAGCTGTCCATTCTTTTAACCAACAGCATCCCCCCACTCATTCATTGTTGTCATAGGGTAGAGAGACAACCAAGGAGGACATCTGGAGCTTACTACAACATACTAAAAGACAAAGTCCTTTCAATGCTGGGCCACCACGTGACTGGAAGAAGTCACCAAGTATCCATCTAGTCAATGAAATTAACAATGGCAACTCTGAGCATGCTTCATGGTGGGGATGGCTCTGATGCATATGTATTATATCATAGAACAATTTTTGAGATAGTCTTTTTTTTTAACAGATGAGACAGTCTTTATACTGTTCTTTTTACTGCCATTTTTATAAAAGTCACATACCATAGGGCTTTTAGAAAATAATACACATTTATTTTGTGACAAAAAATGGTTTTCCCTCCACTATTTAGGCAGTATTACTAGTTAGTAGGATTTAGACAATAGTACTATTTAGTAGTACTTAGACAGTAGTACTATTTAGACTACTGTCTAAATATTTGTGAATGTATCTACCATTAATATCCATAGAAGGGAAACGATAGAAAATTTCCTTCTCATAGAATACCATGTCAGAATTCAATGAGATTTTATTTTCAGAAGCAAACATGAAAAGTGGGTAAGGTGACAACCATAATTGCTCCCTGGAAAAAAGGTTGCTACAGACACAGGAGAATGTTCATGGTTAATTTTACAGCTCCCATGACTAATGGGATAAATTAGGGTCATTCACTACAGAAACTGAAATGAGGACTCCCTGAAGCAAAGGAATTTGAAAACAAGGAGACTTGATCAGTTTCTCCTACCCACTTCAATTCCTTTATTTAATGGGAAATGCCTTTCCAAGTGGGCGATTAATAGGAAAACTCAAGAATCCGCACTATGGAGGGGGAAAGAAAACATGTGTATAAGACATATGCATCCAAAAGAGATACATCAGAGAGATATTCTGGTTGGAGAAGGGAGGAGGGCATCTAGAGCTTCCAAATCTCCACTCATTGGGATGACAGTGTGGCAGCTCCAAAGGTATTTTATGTAAGAGAAATCCTGTCCCTGATGTAGATAGGATGTTAGATAGGATCCCTTCTTTGTTGAAGAGTGAAGTGTCTTTGTTTCCTTGGTTCCCACTTCTAAGTTCCAAGATTTTTGAATGCAGCAATTGGCTTCAGAGGAGAAGAGTGAGACTCATCATTTACCCAAGGTCAGCTAACGGGGGGAATATGGAGAATCTTATCTGAGATTCATGTGTTCTGGATCCATCTGGGCCCAGAAGGATACGTTATTGATGAAATTATTGTTGAACAAGGAGGGGAAACTTCCTCAACCAGTTTTAAGGGTAGAAGACAGAAGTAGGGAATAAATTAACACATGGAATACATGTCTTTTTTTCCTGGAAACTACAAGGAGAATGACCTTGAGTTATTCTCTCAAGTGAAAATTCAAAGGCCTTAAAGAGGTATTTGTGTCTCCTCTCCCCCACCCCACTCATCTTGGGATTCTACAGGCCAAGTGTTAAGTCCATTGGGAAGGGGTAATAACCATCTGGCACTCAAAGATCCTAACAAAGAGAGGGCAGAGAGGAAAGGGGGAAAGTATTTCTATGAGCCTATTATGTGTCAGGCACTGTGCTAAGTCCTTTATAAATATTGTCTCCTTTCACCCTCAAAGCAAACATGGGAAGCAGACACTATTATAATCCTCATTTTACAGCTGAGGAAACTGAGGCAAAGAGCGGTTAAGTGACATGTCCAAGGTGACATAGCTAGTAAGTGTGTAAGACCAGATTTAAACTCAGGTCTTTCTGAGTCCAGGCCCAGTACTTAATCCACTGATTTGTCTACCTGCATCATGGTGATGTATAAATGTGCTTGCTTATATAAGTATGTATGTACACACCGTGCCAAATAATATTAACTAATTTACATCCCTCAGAGTGAAGGAGAACTTTTTTTTTCATTCAACAAACATTTATTAGGCATCAATAAACAAGGTACTAGACATGTGGGTATACAGAGATATATGTGAAAAAGCCCTTGCCCAAAGTACTTATAGTGCTGGATTTATAGAAATATGTGAATAAAATGCATTCAGGGTAAGAAATTCTAGATAGGTTTTAATCAGTTTGAGTAGAAGAAATGCCTCTGAAATTATGGATCTTTCAAAGTATCAATTTAAAATATACATTAAAAATGACTCTTAAATATGTACCAAAGGATCTATCACAAGTTTTTAGAATGTGAAAGGAGACCAAGGTCCAGTTATGAATCTCATTTTTAGGATGCTCAACAAAGTCCGCCTTCTTTCTTTTTTTTAAAATTAATTAATTTTTTTTTTAAATTTTCATTGAGGAGAAAATTTTTGGCTACAAAACTGAAGCAACTAGGTGGGGGCAATGAATAGAATGTTGGGCCTGGAGTCAGGAAGACCTAAGTTCAAATCCATATACATTTACTTATTAGTCTTGATCAAGTCACTTAATAGCTGTCTGCCTCAGTCTCTTCATCTGTAAAATAAGGCTAGCAATAGCACCTATCTCCCAGGATTGTTGTGAGAATAAAACCAGGTATTTGTAAAGCACTTTGCAAACCTTAAAAATGCTATATAAGTACTAGTTATTATTAGAAAGTTGTAAGAAGCAAAACCATATCCTTGTCGATATTATAAGAACGGGGATTTAGAACTACAGAACTATGGAAAGCATTGCATATGAATTTTTAAAAAATGTTTTCTCTTCTGCCAAATTTTCATCCACTTCTGTGTTTTTGTTTTCCCATTGTATTCACTTCTCACTTCTTTAGAGTCTTCCTTGTGGATACAAATTTTCCTTTTCTGTTGTGTGCATTTAAAATTTTACATTGAGTGCTATAGTTTCTACATTGAGAGTTCTAATTTCTGACCTAAATTCATCCCAAATTTCTTATGTGTTTTACTTGGTTTTTTAAGCCATTCTGAGTTGCCCTTGATGTTTGGAGGTCCATGGGACTTTGTCTTTTTTTTTTTTTTTTGCTTTTTTTTTTGAGAGGCGAAGGCAGGGCAGTTGGCGTTAAGTGACTTGCCCAAGGTCACACAGCTAGTCAGTGTTAAGTGTATGAGGCCAGATTGGAACTCAGGTACTTCTGACTCCAAGCCTGGTGATCTGATCACTGCACCACCTAGCCACTCTGGGACTTTGTCTTTTACCAGGCACCATTGGTTCACCTTCCCATATTATACTATTTATTAATCATATGTTGACTCCTCTTTGTGGTTTTGCTTATTTTTCCTTGTGATTTTTAGGATCCTCTTGTTTATTGAGACTTTTTCTCTTGGTATTTTGGGTGGTTCAGCCTTTTTATTGTGAACTTTCCCATTCACTCTCTGGTCCTTTCTTTACTGATGATAAGGCTCTCCAAGGCTGGGCTGTAGAGACTTCCCCCATCTTCTCAGAGGGCATATTGTATTTCCCATCCTGGGTCCTTACTCTGAGTAACCTCTGGGGTATGGGCTGGTTCCAGGTAGGCTTTAGTTTGCCTTTCCTTCAGACCTGATCCAGTTTCCTGTGTTGGCTAGCTTTCACCCAGTCTAATGCTCCTCTCCCTCATGTGTCTGGGGGAAAATCAACATTAGCTAATTTTGGGGGGAGAGGAGAGAGTGGAGTAAGTTGAATAAAGTCATTGTGTTTTTTTGCATTTATTTCTTTATTTTTTTAAATTAACTTTTGTTTATTTTTAGTTTATATCATTCATTTCCACAAGATTTTGAGTTACAAATTTTCTCCCTGTCTTTCCCCTACCCACCACCCCAAAACAGTGATCCCACTGAATACCCTCTTCCCCAATCTGCTCTCTCCTATATCCTCCCCCATCATTCCTCTGACTTTCTGGTAGGGCAAGATGGATCTCCCCATCCCAGTGCCTGTATATCTAATTTCCCAGTTGGGTGTAAACAATAATAATAATAATAATTATATATATATATATATATATATATATATATATATATATACATATTTTTTTTAACATTTGATTTTAGAACTTTAGATTCTAAATTCTTTCCCTTCCTCCCTTGTCACTCACCCTCACTGGAAAGACAAGCAACTCAATACAAGCCGTATATGTGTAGCTACTCAGAACATCTCCACAATGGACATATTGTGAAAGACTGACTGTATTTCCCTCCTGCTTATCCTGCCCCCCCCCCACTTGTTCTATTCTCTACTTTGTCCCTGTCCCTTTACAAAAGTGTGTGCTTCTAACAACCCTCTCCCCCAAACTGCCCTCTCCTCCATCATCTCCCCTCTCATCCCCTTCCCTCTTACTCTCCTGTAGGGCAAGATGCCCAATTTAAAATGTATGTCATTCCTTCCATAAGGCAAATTCAGTGAGAGTAAGGTTGATCCATTCCCTTTTGCCTTCCTGTTCTTCCCCTCCATTGTAACAGTTATCCCTTGCCTCTTCTATATGATATGATTAACCCCATTCTGTCTCTCCCAGTCTCCTCTCACTCTATTCCTCTCCCACCTCTCAGTTTCACCTTTTAAAATACCATCCTTCCCTATTCAATTGATCCTGTGCCCTTTATGTGCACATATATATATATATATATATATATATATATATATATATATATACACACACACACACACACAGTCACATATGTATTCATATGCATATATACCCTCCTATATAGACATGTGTATGTAGACATATATATATATATATATATATATATATACATTTATATTACCTTCACCT
>CM053583.1:189858348-189883000 GCA_028627135.1 Pseudochirops cupreus
TCATTTTTCCATGTTGGCATGTAAATAGTTCAACTTTGATAAATTCCTTATGATTTCTTTTCCGTGTTTACCTTCTCATGCTTCTTATATTAGAGTGTCAAATTTTCTATTCAGTTCTGGTTTTTCCATCAAGAATGTTTGAAAGTCCTCCACCTCACTGAATGACCATATTTTCCCCTGAAATGTTATACTCAATTTTGCTGGGTAGGTGATTCTTGGTTTTAATCCTAGCTCCCTTGATCTCCAAAATATCATATTCCAGGCCCTTCAGTCCCTTAATGTAGAAGCTGATAGACCCTGTGTTATCTTGATTGTGTTTCCACAGTATTCAAATTGTTTCTTCTTGGCAGCTTGTAATATTTTCTCCTTGATCTGGGAACTCTGGAACCTGGCTATAACATTCCTAGGAGTTTTCTTTTGGGGATCTTTTTCAAGAGGTGATTGGTGAATTCTTTCAAGTTCTATTTTGCCCTCTGGTTCTATGATATCAGGGCAATTTTCCTTGAGAATTTCTTGAAGGATGAATTCTAGGTTCTTTTTTTTTGATCATGGCTTTCAGGTAGTCCAGTAATTTTTAAATCGTCTCTCCTGGATCTATTTTCCAGGTCAGCAGTTTTTTCAATAAGATATTTCACATTGTCTTTTATTTTTTCATTTGTTTGAATCTGTTTAATAGTATCTTGATTTCTCATAAAGTCATTTGCTTCCATTTGCTCTACTTTAATTCTGAAAGAATTATTCTCCTCACTGAGCTTTTGAGATTCTTTTTCCATCTGGCAAATTTGACTTTTTTGAGGCATTCTTCTCCTCATTGGCTTTTTGGGCCTCTTTTGCCATTTGAATTAATCTATTTTTTAAGGTGTTATTTTCTTCAATCAGGTTGTTAACTCTCTTTTCATGATTTTCTTGCATCATTTTCATTTCTCTTCTCAATTTTTCCTCCACTTCTCTTATTTGGTTTTCAAAATCCTTCTTACGTTCCTCTATGGCCTGTAACCAGTTTACACTTTTCTCAAAAGCTTTTGGTGTGGGAGTTCTGACTGTTTTGTCTTCCTCCCCTTCCGTGATTTGATCCTTTTTGTGCCCACAAAAGGAATCTAAAGTTGGATTACTGTTCTTCCTTTGCTTGCTTTGCTTTCTCATGTTGCCACTCAATTACTTGACTTTTGGGCTCTGTAGAACTCTGCTTTCAGAGGGGAGAGCTTTGTCCCAAATTACTGGAGTTTTCACAGCCGCCGGAGCTATTAGGAGGCTGTCATCTCTACAGCCCCCACCAGCTTTGGCTCACTGGTCATGCACCTCAGGACCATCACCCAAGACCACAATCCAGATCCAGGCTTCTCAATGCAAGAGCACTTAGCCTCTGAATGGTCACTTGGCCCCCTGCAATCTGCAGGCTGGGAGCTCAGAAGCAGCCATGTGGAGGTTGCTGCAGGGCTGCCACTTACACTGCTTCTTGCTCTGGGGGCAGAAGGCTGGACCCACTCCTCTCCCCCAAATTTAGCTGAGTTTCACTGACCTTTCACTTTGTCCTTGTCTCTTATGGGTTGATAATTCTGGAAACTGCCACAGCTGCCACTGATCCACCCTCCTGAAGGCTCCAGCCACAGCTTCTCCTGGCTGCCCTGGGACTAAAGCATCAGAATTAGGCTGAGCTGGGCTCGGCTCCCAGCAATGAACCCTTCCCCTCCACCTGCTGGGGTGCCGTCAGCAGGACATTTGTTTCTCAGTCATTTTGTGGGTTCTGGAGCTCTAAAATTTGTTTAGTCATATTTTATAGGTTTTTGAGGTGGTTATGGGGGGAGTTCATGGAGTTCTCCTGCTTCTACTCCACCATATTGACTCTGCCCCCCAAGTAAAGTCATTGTTGACATGGGGATACCAACCCTGAATGAACTCTTGTGTTGACCACTAGTCTCAGTTTCATTTCTAGCCATCTTTCCCTTTTTCTGCACCACACATTTTCTATCAACTCAATTTTTCCCCCCATTTTCCTCATTTCCTATGTGTATTTGGACAAAGTCAATGTTTTTTGTCTCTTATAGGGTGGGAGAGACCTGGTTCTTCAGGCAGAGACATTATAGCCCTGGGGCTCCCTATCCTAGGACAACTCTCACATATGTTTTCAAACTAGCTTGTTTTTGCTCTCCCAAGCAAGGGGGAAGGGGAGAAGGACACATAATCAGTGCTCTAAGTGTGAAAGTTTTCTGGTATAATTCATAAAATTTCTTCTTATCTTGTTTTTATACATTAAGAACTTAGTTCTAAGTACCCTATATCTGGTGAGCAAAATTATTTTGTTGGGAGGTAGGAGGGCAGAGGAGGCTTATAGAGTTGGTCACACATTTCTTATACTCCTTTTATTATATCATGCCACCTTTGTGATCTGCCACGGTTAAGGAATAGATACTCAGCTTAAATGAATAGAGATTAAGGTATATATATATATACATATATATATGCATATATATATATACATATATATATATATATACACACACACACACATACATACATACATATATACATATACATATACATATACATACACACACACATATAGTTTGAATATGTGCAGCACAGCCTCTGGATTCATTCTCCCAAATCACACTTGGATAGTAGTTTGGGTTCCCAGAAGGCAGATCCTACTTCTCCCTGCAGGATCCTAGGCTTAACTTTACGGGATTTTGGTTTCTGTTAATATTGTTCACAAACCTCCATCCAGTGTGCTTCCCAACATCACAGAACTCACTGATGTCTCCCCAATATAATTTAATCAATTAATATCAATTAGCTTTTACAAAGAGATATTTCCTGAGAAGATATAGCAACGACCAAAGTACAACAACATCTCCCAACCCAAGGACACACTTGGTCCCTGGGGACAATAGGCTCAAACTTAAAAGAGTTGGTATAGAGCATCCCCCATTCTTCCCAAACTCTGGACAGGTACTTTCTTGCCCTGAGAGTTCCTATCAAGTGTATTTCTGGATACTATGTAGCTGGGCAGCTAGATGGGACAGTGAATAGAATACTGGGCTTGGAACCAGGAAGATTCATCTTCATGAGTTCAAATCCAGCTTCAGACACACTTATAGCTGCATGACCCTGGGCAAGTCATTAATCCTATTTGCCTCAGTTACTCATCTATAAAATTAGCTGGAGAAGGGAATGGCAGACCACCCTTGTATCTCTGCTAAGAAAACTCCAAAATGGATCATAAAGAGTTGGCCACAACTGAACAATAAAACAACAGCAATATGGTGTAGCTGATGCACGAGTCATTTCCTTGTTCAACTGGACTCAGTCAAATGGGTTGATTGGCTACTATGTGGTCTTTTCACCAGATGATCAGTGATGCCACTACTGCTAAGACTCTATTTGTCAATGGGACCATTGATGGATCCCTAGTATCACCACTCACCTGGGCACTCCCATTTTGGTATATTCATTCACCTATGATCAGAAAACAAGAAATGCAATAGAAGGAGAGATACCATGCATTCACAGATACATGGCGTCAAGGTTGGGAGAGGGGCAATTGAAGTTACTGCTCCCCCTCCCCTTCTCCCCTTCACCTAGGTTTACAGCAGTTCTTTATCTTTGAAAGGTAGTGGGAAAGAGAAGGAGAGATCATCTGCTTGAATCTTTGTTATCCATATGAGTGAGGTTCCAATTAGGCAGTGGGTTAAAAGACATCAATCACCATGCAATAAGCTGACAAAAAACAGTCTAAGGATATGAGAATGCATTCTGAAGTAGAAAGGAAGGACTCCTTTGTTACACCTGCCTCCATATTGCCCATGATTTAAGGCCTGGAACCTCATTGGCCAGTTCCCAATATGGACTACCAATTTTCAAAGAATTAGGTATTATCGAATAACAAATATTTAATATAGGAATCAAATGAAAAATTACATCACATTTCTTTGATGTTTGAGATGACAAATCGTGTTGGCTCAGTTCCTCCAAAGTTAAGTGCTGAGTTGTCTGGGGAGAGGGATTTTTGCCAGAGCAAATAAAGAATCAGGAAGCTTCTAAACCAACATTGGCAAATGCCAAATGAAAGCACCAAAGTTAAGCAAGAATAGCGGGGCTGTTTTAGCTTCTTGGGATCATCAATATGAACATTTGAATGCTCTTTGAACTAGAGATGAGTGTGTAAACTGTGGATCAGAGTCTGAAAAGTCTTGAGACTTATTATAATGTGAGGAATTTAAAACAAAAATTGAAGGTGATGAAGGGGCATCTTTAGAGGTTTCTTACTCCTTTTCCTCTCCCACTCATTTGAATAAGAGACCAAAATAAGCATTAAGCAGGAGCTTCAAGGACTCAGATAGAGGCTGCAGCGAGATCCTATCTTTGGTGAACAGGAAAAGGAGATTTAAAAAATAGACATAAAGCCTAGGGAAACTACTTGGCTGACTGGTTGTTTGTGATCCAAAGACCCTAGATCTTGTTTGATACTCTCTTTTGGTTAGTAAAGCTTCAAGGACTGATAGAATCTCTTCACTGTGACGTAAAGCCACTAAGGAGCTTTCTTTAGAGTATATATTCTGGATGTGTGAGGGCACTGCTTACCTATCAGAGCTGAAGCTTTGGGAGGGTGGGGACATCCATGCTGGTGCTTTATCAGTTAATTTAATGCCAGGATTTAGGATGAAAAGGAACCTGTTAGGGTTATAGGTCATAGATGAGGAAACCAAGTCCCAGGGAAGCTATATGATTTGCCCATAGTCAAACACCTGGTAAGCAAGAAAGCCAGGTCCTTTAACTATCTAGGGTCAATTCTATTTCCTCTAAGACAGTTTTTATACACAAGTGAAGACCAAGCAAGATGAAGGAAGTAAAACTCCAAATAGGGGCTGGACCTGTGATCTGACTGGCACAGAGAACTCCTAGATGAGATAATGCACGTCAATCTCTTCTCTACAACCACAGTCTGTGAAAGTGGTCTAAAGCCCCCATAAGTTATGGGAGAGCTCAGTATGCGTCAGAGGAGGGGCTTGAACTTCCTGGTTTGGAGGTCAGCTTTCTAGCCACTAGCCATGTTTTAAGTATTTGTAAATGTGTGCTTATGTGTATTATGTCTTAAATATTTCTCTTGTAATAGAGGAAATGAATATTTTCATATATCTCATGCTGCTTGCCTTGAATTACATAAAGCACCACTAATCCTAAGGATGAATTCTACTTGTTTGTGAGTGTACCTTATCCCCTTTCTTGATGGCTATAGATGGTAAGTTTCTTAAGGGTAGTAATAATATAAAAATGCTTTATATTGTCCATTGCATTGTAAAGTTTATAATGTGAAGTAGATAGTATAACAGTTTGCATCACTAAGAACTAAGAAAGCCTGAGCCTACCGTGGCAGGACCCCCATTTTCTCCAAAGAGGGATTCATTTAACCTAAAAGGCAACAAAGTTGACCCTTGGACCAGATTAGCCCCAGTCTCTTTTGATGTGGTTTCCTGGTCACGTAAGGGCATAAAAGGCCCACCCACATGGCATGGTTGATCCTTTGACTCAGTAATTTCTAAAGACCATAGACCATAGATCTTACCCTGCTGACCAGATGCATTTCCATACAGAAGCTGGAAGCTGGGAAAGCTAAGTGCCATTTTAACTTGTTGCATATCTTTTCTGTGTTAGGGCAAAGTAAAACTCTTTTTGGTAACTGCTCAATGGCTTGGGTGTGCTTCATTTCATCTCAACATAGACTTTGACCTCCAGGGTGTTGGTATTAGGCATGCCTCTAACACATACTCTGACTGGCTAGGAGATCAGTGTTTGCAAATTATGTGGACAGTGCAGGTCAGAGGTGAAATTGTTCAGCAGTCTAACAAAGCATCTTGACCTGTTGGGAATGTATAAAAACAGATGGTTCTGGTTTCATGTTCTAAGTATTTGTAAATGTGTGATCACGTGTATTGTGTCTTAAATACTTCTCACATGGTAGAGGAAATTAATCATGTTCTATATCTCATATCTACTTTGTACATTTTCTGGAAGGGGTCCAATTCATCCTTTTTAGGGGAGACTTTAGACACAGTCTATACCTAATTTTTATTTAAGATATTTTCCTTCCAACTTTGAGTGGTAGGGGCTATACACCACACAGTGCAAGAAAAGCTTGACTTCCCCTCTTTTTAGACCAAGAACCCTCAGGACAGAACTCCATCCATGTGAGTCCTTCTCTGTGAGCCTTTCTCCTTTTTCTCCTCTCCACCCCCTACTCACATAACCCTAGACAAAATATCATTCCCAAGTTTTTGTGATAGATAATTATCTCTCTCCCCACTGCCCTTTTGGTCTCTCTATCCTGATACTTTTATATCAGAACTTCCCAAATCTCCAATGAGGCATGTGATTTGTCCTTTGGGGGAGGAAATAAAATGGGTGGTCACATAAAAGAATGGGGAAAAGGAGAGAACCGCAATTTACAAAGACATACAGGCAGGCCAGAAAGAAGTATTTGGCTCAAAGACTGATTTTAATCAGGCAGGTATCCTTGTGTCCCCTCTAGAATCCCAGATGGTAGGAGATGGACATGGCAGCCCCAAGCTTGTTGCTTGTCATCGGAAGCTTTGGTGGGCCTGTGATGGTCTGGCAGCTATGCTTGGGATTAAAGAGATGAAGTGTCATTGTATTGACAGCTGCTCCTGCCTAAACCTTTCATTATGAACAGAGCAGCCAGGGCAAGTTTCTGAAGGTGCCTGGCTTTTTATCTCCAATTTGGAGGAGCCCATACTTGAAACATTCCTGTTCCCCCAGGGCTTCTCAACATTTGTTAGTAGATTAATTGGGCTAATCTTTTTAGAATAAAAGGTTAGAGAGTCTGTATGATGCTGGGGAGGGGGGAGGAGGGAGGAGCTGAAGAGACAATAATGGGGGGACTGGGCTTATTTTGGGAGAAAAGACCAAGTTTCTTTACTGTTCCTGAACAAGTGCTGACAGGTGGGTGATGCTGCTGTAATTACTCTGTTATTGAAGGCTTTGCCAGAAAGACCCTACACACCCACCCGTAATGAGTCTGGACAGCGCCAGCTGTCAGTCAGGGAGAAGGAGCTCCCAGGGCCCCAGAGCTTGCCATTCTCTTCCCTTGTATGCATACTAAAAAGGGAGAATCTGGAGATAGATAGTCCTGGCTATGGAGAACAAGCATTGTTATTATACACATCACAGTGATTTTGTTTTGTTCCTTTTAATTCTTCTTTTAGTTTTTCTTCTTAATTGAGTAGACTATGTGCAGGATTGTGAGCTGCTTTCTTATGCTACTTAAAGTGGCTGGAATTTGTAATTACCCCAGGAGAGAGCAAAGCTAATGACTTATTATTGTCTCATGGAGGAACATTTTGTCTGGGCTAGTCCTGAGTTGAAATATACTGCCCTGATCAGGTTTGGAATGTTAAGGTGGAGCAGGAGCAGGGTATTGGTGACTAGTGTTCTGCAGGCAGAAAAAAAAAAGCCTACCTATGGGAGCTTCAGGGAGATGTAGGAATTCAGTGAGTCTTCAAGGAATGAAGTTGTAGGGGGGAGAGAGAGAGAGAGAGAGAGAGAGAGAGAGAGAGAGAGAGAGAGAGAGAGAGAGAGAGAGAGAGAGAGAGAGAAAGAGAGAGAGAAAGTGGGAGAGAAACACAGAAAGACAGAGGCAAAACAGAGACAGACAGAAAGATAAAGACAGAGAGTTAAGTAGAAAAAGAGAAACTGCAAGTTGAACTTCTCTGACTTATATAAACAACCCCTCAAAGACACACTATTAGAAAGATGAAAGAAAGAAAGAAAGAAAGAAAGAAAGAAAGGAAGGAAGGAAGGAAGGAAGGAAGGAAGGAAGGAAGATACACTTACATTGAGTTATTGATAGGGTTTATTGACAGTATTTGAACCAATGGTAGAAAATGTCCTTATACAATAAGACATCTGCTGTACCTGGAATTAGGAGTATCTAAATTCAAATCCAGCCTAACGCTTACTAGCTGTGTGACCTTAAACAAATCATTGAACCTCTGTCTCAGTTTCTGCAGCTGTAAAATGGGGCTAATAATAGCACTAAAGTTTGGGGTTATTGTAAAGATCGAATGAAATAATATTTGTAAAGTGCTTTGGAAACCTTAACAACCTCATTGTTGTTACATGCTCTTCCACCATCCCAGATCCCAACTTTGCTCTCTGGAAAATTAAATTATTCATGCTATTCAAGATGACTTGTAGTCCTTATGGGCTAGGCTAGAGCCTTTCACAACTTTACTGATTCAAGCTAAGTAAGTAACAATCAAGAGGAGGCTAAACACAAGGGCTAGTAGAATTCCTTTGGTGTCTGGAATGACACATCAATCATGCTAGCTGTCTCTATCTACATGCCCCCTGCCTCCTTCCATTGGGGGAAGACATTCACTCTAAGCAGTATGCAACCCATGACAGGTGAGGTCAAGTAGCTGGATGGGTAAGGATCACAAAATCATTGTGAAAACTCTTTGAGATCCTTGATCATAAATTTAGGAAAAATCTACAAAATATTTAAATAAATACACATGCTGAAAGTGGAAAGCTTATTCTAGCTGACAGTGATTCAATGAGATGTTTAATATAGTCCTTAATAAATAATAGCAAATGTGGGTGTGATTAATAGATAATGAGGTGATTGACACACACCCATACC
Source organism: Pseudochirops cupreus (assembly GCA_028627135.1). Taxonomy (NCBI): domain Eukaryota; kingdom Metazoa; phylum Chordata; class Mammalia; order Diprotodontia; family Pseudocheiridae; genus Pseudochirops; species Pseudochirops cupreus. The sequence goes on from CM053583.1 coordinate 189,867,008, forward strand.
AATCCCTATTAGACAAGCTATCCATAATAAAGAGGAAGAAATGTTACTCATGGTAAAATAAAAATTGTACAAGTATTTGATACTCCCTAGCTCATGGTGAGGGTCAATGGTGCACAACACTCATTCATGGGAGGAGTGACAAATGCTAATGCCAAAATCTAAACCATATATGATGGTTCATCATTTTGAGCATGCAATCATTTCCCAATTTAATTCACATAATTTGTGAGTAGCTCTTATGTACAAATACAACTGCTCTATCCTGGCGGCCACAAAAATTTCCTTACCCTCTGCTTTTTATTGCAATAGATCCGATGCTGAGAAATGTTAGCAAGACTTATTCATCTGAGGTCTGCACAGTCTGCCTCCATTATAGGCATTGCCTATAGGTAAATCTACATTACCAATGCACTGGCCAAAATCTCATTATTATCACACAGAGATATGTTACATTGATCTCTTTTAAAGCTCAGTTTACAATCCTGAGCTTCAAGACATTGTCATCAGTGATGTATTCAGTTAGGATGACCTATATCTTACACCCACCCCAAGTCCCTCCAAACTCATCTTGGAGTAAGGTAGTGCACCCTTCCCCAAATGCCCACTGCCCTGCTGCACAAGGGCTTCCAGGTTATGCCAATTGTGTCTCAGTTAAGTCCCAGGAGTTATTTCCATCCATGTCACAAAATTTTCCAGCGTCATTTCAGCAAGATGCTTCTCTCTGGTGATAGTAACCACTTAGGCATCTACATGAGAAATGTAGGCAATGGTCGCAGTAATGGTCTGGGAAACTTATTACCTTACTGGACTATGACTATTTTGATTCCCTCAGTGTAAAGGAGATTAGAATGACAATCACCAAAATGGAATTTCCTCTCTCAGTGGAAAGTTTTATGTTCCTGTTCTATGTTCTACGTTCTCACACAGCTATCCTCCTAGTTCAGGTATCCATCAATTATTTTCTGGACTGTTAAATTAACCTCCTGACTGTTCTCTGTTTCCTTTCTCCCTTTGCTGCAATGAATTCTCCACAGAGCTGCTCTGCATAAAACATTCAATGAATAGGGAAACAACCCCATTTTTCAATAGGGAAAATATAGTATCAAAGCCTAATAGATACACACACACATATATACATACATACACATGTGTATACATGTATCAAGAATGTGAGCTGTGTGGGAAGACTCCTGTACTTGACTTTTATTTCTATGAAACAAATTCATTTGCATGCTAAGCCAGAGAAGACCTTAGGAATTTCTAGCCATAAATTACATAGTTGGCTGAGATAAAAGACTGTGAACTCAGTTGCAGACATCGTAGTAAAAAGAAATGATTTAATCACAACCCTGTCTGTCTTTTTTTTTTCTTTAGTTAGGTGTGGTAGCTCCTAGTTCTTAGCTGTGATTAAAGAGCTGTCAATCTGCCCTTATCAAAGAGAGACTTTCTAAATACCACACCTAGAAGTGTTAAGTTCTAATGGCCAACTGGTGGCTGTGAAGATACGAAATCTTGAAGGCAGTAGCAAATAGTAATGTACAGCAGTGACCATTAGACCAACAGAGGGACATGGCCAATAGAGAACAGAAAAGCCTAGAAGAATGGGAGAGATGGGAAACATCAGAAACATGATGTTCATTGGGTGAATAATAAGCTACAATATAATAAAACCCAATTATAATCCCAGCAAAGAGCCCTGAAGAGACAGCCCTAGAGAAATCAATGCAAAGTAATCACCAGAAAGCACTCATGGCCCTTAAGCCTCATAAGTTATAAGTTGACCTTTGATGAATGTGTCTTCACCATGTTTTCTCTACATGTGTGCTGCCATGTTATCTATAGGCATATCTATCTCACATATCGATGGTATATTTATTTTTGAGAGAGTAAACTCCACATCTAAAGGCAAAATTTTTCTATTGCAGCTTCTCCCAATGTTGTTGTTCGTCATCCTTTATTTTTGAAGAAGACCAATAACATCATTGGGTGATGTCTTGACTTGTACATGAATTGAATTTAAGTAAGGCAAGGGTGCACAAAGTCATCAACCTCACTCTCTCTTCCAGAGTCATCAAAATCCCAGTGGCAAGACAAAACTCAAGACAATTGGTAATGGTTTGGGAACATAGTGGATGACCTTGGCGTCTTCAATGTTTGACCAAGTTCTATGCTCCCTGCAGTGTCTATTTCAGCTGTCTTCATGCTATTGAAATAAATTATTCTTATCCACACATCCACATGCTTGGGTAGATATTTCCCCAATGATGGGTTTGAGTCCCATCAGTTATCTTCAACCTGGTTTAGACCATCTTCCAGACTGTTTAGCCAGGTGTGGCTGCTGCATATGCTACAGCTTCTCAGAGCTATAGACGAGAGCTGGGTGACAGGTGGACACCAAAGGTAGATGAACAACCTTGAAAAGGGCTTGGCAAGCCCTCACACCAGAGGTGCTAGTCCTCCTTGGACACACATATACCCCTTTTCCTAATATACCGTGGATTTAGTTTACTGCTTTAAACTATATCCTCTGGTTGACCAGTAAAAGTCATTGGTAGGGAAAAAATTCTTTTCTTTTCTTTTCTTTTCTTTTTGGAGGGGGGAAGGCAGGGCAATTGGGATTAAGTAACTTGCCCAGGGTCACATGACTAGTTTTTGTTTTAAGTGTCTGAGGCCAAATTTGAACCCAGGTCCTCCTGACTCCAGGGCCAGTGCCCTATTCGCTGCAACACCTATCTGCCCCCCGCCCCCCGATTCTTTTCTTACATGTAATTGAAAAAATATTTAATTTTGTCCCTCAGACACTTACTGGCTATGTGACCCTGGGCAAGTCACTTAACCTTGATTATCTCCCCTGCCTCTTCCTGCCATGAAATAACTAAAATTGTATTTCAAAATATGTTTTTAATTTGAAAAGTCATTCATGGAGGTTCATAAGCTATGGCTTTCAGTATATACACTATTAAAATATATGCATGTGTATTTGTAGGTGTGTATATCAGCAAATGCTCTAAACCTACCATTTTAAGTGATTGCACCCCAAAATATCTGAAACCTGAAGTGGTTTTTCCTGAGGGCCCTACATGTGACAAGGGTGTACTCTTAAGTGTTGCAGATCAAATGTAAACTTGTCAGATTGACATTCAAAATTTTCCACAATCTGGTTGCAACCAACCTTTCCAGCTTTATTTCCACTTTATCCCTTTTTATATAATCTAGGTGCCAGATGGACTACCTTCAGGTATTTATGCTTCCTAAGCTTGACATCCCATATCCTACCTTGCAAAATTTGCGCAGGTTGTCCTTCATACTTAGAATGAACTCATTCCTCAACTCTCTGTCTCAAAATCCTTATCTCCTTTGATTAATTCAGGTGAAATTTCTTACACAAAACCCTTCGACCACCTTCACCCCCATCCCTTGTTTGTCATTTCAGTCCCCTCAAAATACCTTCAGTTGACTTATCTATATACATGTTACATCCCATCAATAAGGACAAAACTTATTTTATTGTTGTTTTGTATCCTCAGACTTGCCAAATTGTCTTTCACATTGTAAGTCATTAATACATTTTTGTTGCATTTAGCTGAATCATTTTTAGGCTTAACATAACAATAATATTATTATTATTATTTTAATATAATATATTATAACATATAATATATTATTATTATTATTATTATATTTATTAGTACTTTAGGGTCTTGCCAAGCACTTCACAAATATCTCATTCTATCTTCATAATTACCTTGAGTATTATTATTATCTTCATTTTATGATTAAGGAAACTGAGGCAGATAGGAATTAAGTGGCTTTCCTAGGATCATGTGCCTAGAAAGTGACTGAGGTTGGATTGAAACCCAGGTCTTCCTGTGCCTACTATACCATCTAGCTGCCTCACTAAACATTAATTCTGCCCAGGTGCATTGGATCTCAATTAGACATAAATAATATGCAGGATCTTCAGCAGAGAAAGAAATGAGTAAGCAGAGATTTTACAGTTCTTTTGTCCCAGATAGTAATACGAATGATACTAAAATCCTGAGATGTCATCTTTTCACAAGGTAGAGAGTAATGATTGGGAGGCTTGGGGAGGGAAACAAGAGAAAAAGCAAAAGCAGAAGTCCAAAGCATGAAAAGAAATTGATTGTAGATACTTGGTTGTACTGTTGTTTAGTTGTGTCTGACTCTTCATGAACCATATGGGACTTTCTTAACAAAGATACTAGAGTGGTATGCCATTTCTTTCTCTGATGAATTAAGACAAATAGATGTTAAATGACTTGCCCAGGATCACACAGCTTGTAAATGTCTGAGACCAGGTTTGAACTCAGGTCTCCTTGACTTGAGGTCCAATGCTCTACATGAGTCTTCTTGAGTTCAAATTTGGCCTCAGATACTTACTAGCTGTGTGACCCTAGGCAAGTCACTTAACCCTGTTTGCCTCAGTTTCCCCATCTGTAAAATGAAATGAAGAAGGAAATGGGAAACCAATTAAATATCTTTGCCAAGAAAACCCTCCAAATGGGTTCACAAAGTGTCAGACATGACTGAACAACCTAAACAAAAAAGTGAATATTCAAGAAAAATCTAATGAAAGAGACAGCAGGAAAATTTACACCCTCTAATGTTCAATATACACAAATGGCAAAGTTTAGGCAACAAAAAAAGCGGAACTAATGATTCTAATGTAAGGAAGGAAGTTTGACCTTATAAGTGAAGCTTTGCAGAATGAAATCCATGGCAATAATATGACTCTAGTTTGGAATACATTCTTCATGTATTCAAAATAGCCATGAGAGAGAAAAGAGAAGAAGGGAAGTTCAGAATGGCATTATATTTTAGAGAATCTATGGAAAGCCCTTGGTCACAGTGCAAAGACATCTGGTACATAAAACAAGTACTATAGAAAAATGGAAAAGTATCCATCTTTTTTTTTTCAGAATATAGTTCCAAAATTCCACAAAGCAGAATTTCCCCAACTATAGGTTAAAGCATAGATTCTTTTTTTGTGGGTCATGGACCTCTTTGGCAGTTTGGTGAAACCTATAGAGCCCTGCTGAGAATGTTTTAAATGTATATGATAAAATATTGAAAGACTACAACAAAAACCAATTGTATGTATATTCTTAATCCAAGGCACATAGTGTTTAATATAACAATTCTGATAGCAAACAGCAAATTATGTAGGTGACTGCAAGAAAGACCTTCAAATATCAAGAAAAAGATATTCAAGTAAAACAAGACTAATTTTTATATGCTCAATATATACTCCTATTTGAAAATATATATTCTAAATAGTCAAAAAGTTTAAGATGGGACCCAAATTGATATACTCCAAAATCAGAGCATATTCACCAAGGAAAATAAGATAGATATGAAACTAATTATATTGAAATATAGTTCTCAAAATATTTTTTACAAACGTGGACCCCAGGGTAAAAATACTTGGTTTAATGTAAGACTTTCTTTTAGATACATGTTCAAAAAAATACGTATACAATGTGGACCTGCTTTTACAAAATGAAAAATTAAATGTTAAGAAACACCCTGAAGAACAGGAACTAATGAATTTTTAAAAGTTGGTTCATCTCCTCAGAATCTTTACTTTCTCTACATGAATATGTTTTTTTTTCTGTAAATCAAGTGAAATTTGCTAACAATGGTAGTGAGACCAACCAAGATTCCTTTTCACTTGAGAAGGATAAATTTGAAAAACTGAGAATGCTGGAATTTATGTCCAGAAGAACTATTTAAGAAGGTGAACAGTGAATAAAATCTAGATTTTAAATCTTTTCCTAGAAAGGAACAAATTCCTATGCAAGGCATAAAAAGTACAAAAGAAGACTGGCAAAAATGTATTCCCCAGAAAAAAGAGAAAAAAAAACCGTGAAATATAAAGATCATAATAATATAGCTAATTCAAGTGTACAAGAGAAATAAGTAAAACATAAGTATGTAGAGAATAATTTTACTATATACCTATTTGTGTCTAAGTGTAGCCATTTCTAGGATGAGGTGAGGAAAGTATAGGGAAAAAAAAGAAAAAAGAAATTTACATAATAATTTTGTTATATATTTGAAAGGAATAGCAAGTCATGTCTAGTAGATTTGAGTCTTATGTACAGTCATCTTTATTGTACAGTTATGGAAATGCTTGTTTTATTCTATAAGTATGTGTTCATATAAAATAAAATAAAATGAAATGGCTCCCAATGTAATTCATGCCGCTAGTTTGTGGACAAAATAATGTGGAAGAGTTCCAGTCCTTGTAAGAAAAAATTTACATGTGGAAAGGAGAAGGGTATACTCTTAAGACATTGCCCTCACTGGATTGTACATGAAAAAGTCAGAGAAGGAAAACTTGTCTTATGTCATTACATGAAAACTTTCCTTTACTTGGTGTTTCTGTTGCATTGGATTGGGAATTCAGGTTTAATTACTATAGATTTGATGCATTTTTGAGATTTTTAATAGTAGAGGTTGTTGTAGTAGTTGTAGAAAACAACTACTCTATTGTTAGTGACCAAGATCATATGACCTTGGCAATTGCATTTACAAAGAATACATTTTGTTGATGGATTTTGTCTTTATGAGACAGTTATTTCAACATTTCATCATTCTTATGATAAGTTTAAAACAATAAGCAAAAAATTACACACAAAGATGTCATCTGATAAGGCACACAATAGTCTCTCGTCATATCTGACAATGGATATGATATTCTGTCCCAGTAATCCACCATCTCTCTACACACACACACACAAAAGATTCTTTAATGGTGAAATTTCAAAAATAGCACACATTAACTGGCAATGTATGGAGGGAGGGCAAAGTGATTTCTCATCGTGTAGGTCATTACTTACTGTCACTTGATTATAAAGACTATATATGATTTTAAAAGCAAAATTTCAATGGGGTAAATGATCTTCCCTAAGACCTTTGTCTCCTGATGAGCTTTTGATCTAATCAAGGGGAAGTGGGGAAAAAGTGGTGTTAGATGTGAGCCAGTACGGGGCATGATGGCATGGTGAAGTGGGAAGAGAAATTCAGCAGCAGACCAGGAGTATTAAAGGTCATGGAACCAAGCCAAGGTAGAGTTGCTTGGGAGCTCCAGCTTTCCTTATTGCTACCACTGCAACATCACAGCAGCCTAAGGGCTCCAGGTGCCAGAATACCAGATCCTCTCTAAAACTGCTGAGTGGGAGCCATCTCCAGTTGGCTTGATCAGTGGACCCAGATGGCCCCAGAGGAGAAAGTGAGACTAGTGACTTTGCACAGCCCTCCCTCACTTAAATCCATTTCACTTGCAAGTCATGGCATCACTTCCCTGATGTCATGGTCCTCTTTGAGAATGAAGGACAAACAAGACATCTGAGCTGCACCCTAGCTGGATGCCTACTGAAGGCGGTGGAGCACTTGCTGATGGAATTTTCCTTCCTCCCACTGTACAGAGAAGATACTGAGTCTTGGACCTACTTCATGAGGAGAGGGTTGCAAGAAATCCTACCTAGACTTGGCTCATATTCTTTTCCTATGAAAAATAAGTTCCCTGAACTGGAGAAACTTGGAATAACCCATGTCATATACATAAGGCAAAGCCTTGAAGCCAGATTTGTCAAGTCTAACTTTCTCCAGTTCTTGACGTACTTAGTCTTGGAGATTGCAGATAATCCAGTTGAAAACATAGTATACTTTCCCCCCCCACCCCGCCCCATGAGTAAAGAATTTATTGATGGAAGTTTGCAAGCAGTAGGAAAAGTACTTAACCACAGAAATGCCAGGATTTCCAGAAGCTCTTCCTTGGTTATTGTACATGTTATAGAAGCACTTAGAATGAAGTTCGATGATGCATTTACTTCAAGGCAAGAGAAAAGGTTCTGTGTTTGTTCTAATGATGGATTGTCCACCAACTTCAGGAATATAAAGCCATTTATCTTGCAAAATTAACTGTACAGCTATCACCACTGAAATGGAAAAGAGTAGTATCTTTTCAAGCTGATATTTGTGGCAACTTGAAGAAAAGGCATGAAGAGGAAGAGGAATCTGGAATTAAATAAGTGGCAGTTGCATAGACTGGTTGGTGGTCCCTCAGACTGGCATTATAGGTACTGGAATTCCTCTATATCAAGGGAAAATATACTAGCATTACAAAAGAGCAAAAATGGAATAATTTCTTTTCCATTAAAAAAAAATGAGTGTATAAGAGAACAATGCAGATGGTTTTGAGGCTATTCTAACCTCACTAAAAGATTTAAAAAATAATATTTTAGACCTATGAGAAATTATATTTGGAGAAAAGTAGATGTCTAGACAACAGTCCTACAAAGTAGTTATCTTTTTGTTAGATAAAGTTTTGGAAACAATGTGTGGTATTGAAAATGTCTGAATGCTATTCCTTCCAAGGGTTTTAATTAATTTTTATTCTTTTCTACTTTTCAAAATTCAGTTTCAGAGATGACAATGGACTCACTAATGCAATAATTAAGACTTTCCAGACATGAAATTTATTTCTGGTTTAACTACATTTAGAGCATGTATAGGTATATATGACATTTAAACATATATGTAATTAACTAACATCATTTGGAAACATCTTGTTTATAAGGGGAGACAATTTAATATTTCTTTGCTCAGAAAAAAAAAATCAAACACATCAATGCAAAGAAACTTGATTTTGCTTAATAGGGAAACCATAAAGTATTTCAGCTGCTACATTGTTGAACCAGACATAATTACAAAATAATTGTTTGATTTTTCCTTATCTTTGTATTTCAAATACTTGTGGGAATTGTTAAAAATTCATTCTTAAATTTGAGGGAAAGCTGTTGCTCAATAGCTACTTGTTCACTTTAATTGGAATTCCAATACATTCTTCAGTTTAAAAGCTATAGTAGCACATCTGAATGCACTGGGAATTTTGAAATACATTCTTCAGTATTTTGTCAAAAGTGTTATTTTGTACTGAATTGTAAACATTTCTCCAAAGTCTTACTTTGTTTTGTATTGTATTTCTTCTGTTGAAAACAATTTGGATAATATTTAAGAACTGCTTTTCAGACTTGATATAAACACTTATTTGAAAAAGTTTAAAAGCATAATGCCTTAAGGTCATAATACAAATTTAACTAATTTTATTATACAGGTATATTAAAGCAATTCAATGCTACCTGGTAACAATGTGAGGAAAGGAATCAGGAAAAGGATGAATGACTGAGACCATGTGGGAACATGGATGGAGGTAGAAAAACAAATTTTGTCATCAATGTACTACAAACTACCTGGACAGAAAGAGAAAACAGATGCATACAAGAAATAAGCGTGGGACAGAATCATGTTATAGGGGCTTTTATGATCAGGACATCTGCTGGAACTCTTTTGCCCTCCAAAAATAGACTAGATAATAACTTCTTGATGCAACCTAATGATAATTCTACCCTTCAAGAGGTGGAGAAACAAACAAGCAGAAATTTTATTCTGAATCTGTTTCTTACTAGCCAGGAAAAACTTGTTGCTAGACAACCTTGGGAGGTTGGAGGGCAGTGACTATGATCTCACAGAATTTGTGAGAAGAAGTTCATGCATGCATGATTTTAGGAGAGCAATCTTCAAAGGAAAGATAGATAGGGCCCCATGGACTTAAATTCTACAGGGAAAATCAGCCCAACATGAGTGGGAGAATCAAGAATGAAATTCTGAAGATGCATAGAGAAATATTTCTAATAAGAAGGAAAAATGGTGGATTGTGAATGCAGGAGAAATTTACCAACTAACATATTTTTGAAAGAGATATACAAAAAGATGGAAGCAAGGGAAGAGAACAAGATGAATATAAGAATGTGAGATGGTCCTGTAAAGTAATTCCAAGCTTCTTCGACCTTAGAATAAGCCAAGGATAGCAAGGAAAGCTAAGTGTCTTCTCCATGCCTGGAATGCAGTCCCTCCTGACTTCAGCCTCATAGACAATTCTTTTTTTTAAACTCTTCAAAATTCAGCTCAAACACCACCTATACGAAGTCTTTCCTCATGCCTCCCTTGCCTGCTAGTGTCTTCCTTCTCAAATTGCCTTAAATTTAACAGCTTCGTATTTATTCTCTTTACATTTATTCTGTTATACTTACATGTGCTGTCTTTCTCTATCAAAATGAAAGTCACTTGAGAGTAGGGGTTGTATTTCTATCCTCATTCTCTGACACAATGCCTGGCATAGAGTAGTTGCTTAACAAATGCGTGTGCATTGATTTACAACAATGAAAAAGGCTTTTATTTAAAGCTATATTTTGGGAAAGATGGGGAATAAGAAAAATCCACCATTACTTAAGGTGAATTAGATGAAGATAACTGACGACAGGAAGATGAGTAGAGCTATTCATTTCTTATGTTGATTCTATTTTCTCTGCCAGGAAGAATGGCCTTTATATTAGAAATGACAGAATAAAAAATAAATGAATGAATGAATGAATGAATGAATGAATAAATAAAGGGATGGTAGAATACTGAGCTTCCCTTGATGAATTCAAATCACCTGGTCCAGATAAACTCCATCATTAGGCACTAAGGACCTGACACATGTGACTTCTGACTGGTAATAGTATCTGAAAGATGGTGTATAATGGAAGTGATATCATAGGAAGGAGAAGGGTAAGTGTCCTAATTTTTTTAAAGGCGGGATAACAGGTTCTACAAACTCTAGTTCAGTGAGTTTGACTTTGACTCATGTGAAAATTCTAGAATGGGTTATTAATGAAATAACTAATATCATATATAAAGGAAGTGATGGTGACAAAGAACCAGTATGCCTTTATTAATAACAGGTCATTTTTTCCAAGCCTCTTTTCCTTTTATATAGAGTTACTCAGTTATAATGTCAGAGAAATACAATATTCTTGGAACCTAACTCTGTCATTCAGTGGGTTAACTACTCCTTCCCAACTTTGTTTCAAAGAAGGGAAGAACACATACAAACACAGAGTTGGATGGGGAAACAAAAGGGAATGGGAAGATCACAGAGGGGAGGAATAAAAGGTAGGGCACATTGCTAAAGTATAAGACATAAGCAACTCTAACTATTGGGGATGGAACATGAAGATGGATTTAAAAGGAAAGAAAGAAAAGGTTAACAATCTGTGTGATTCAGCTCCAGGCAACAGAAGAAAAGAAGCATTTACTTTTTTCTCATAATTTTCTTTTTTTGGTAAAACTAAGCAAGAAGTAAGGAGAGAGGAAAGTATAAGAGAAAAGGATGGAAGGAAATATGCAATTAATGATCATGACTGTGAGCATGAATGGGATGAACTCATCCAGAAAAGAGAAGTAGATAGTCATGTAAGGTGTAGTTGATAAGTATTTATTGGGTGCCTACTGATAAAAGTGCTGGGGATGAAAAAGAAAGGCAAAAAATAGTCCCACTTCTAAAGAAGCTCAGTCTAATGGAGGAGATGGTATTAAAACCACCATGTACAAATAAGCTATATACAAGATAAGTTAAAGATAATCGATAGAGGAAAGGCTGTAGAATTAAAGGGAATCAAAAAAATCAGAGTGCCCTTTCCTTCCCAGGAGCATAGTTCAAATGTAAAAGAGAGGAAAAGGGCCAAAAAGATGAGCAAAAAACAAAAAAAAAAAATCTGACCGTAGAAAGTCATTATGGTGACAGAGAATATCAAGACATAAACTCAGAAGAAGACAACAATGTCAAAAGATCTATGAGCAAAACTCCAAACAAAAATGGGAAGTGGTCTCAAGTCCAGAAAGAACTCATAGAAAAGGTTTTTTTAAAAAATTATATTAATATATTTATATAATAAAAATTTATTTATATAATAAAAATTATATTAAAAATCATATTAAGAGAGGTAGAGGAAAAATTAGGGAAAGAAAATGAGAGTGATGCAAGAAAATTATGAAAAAAAGTTTAAAACTTGAAAAAAGAAAACAACTACTTGAAAAGTATAATTGACAAAATGGAAAAGGAGATACAAAAATCCACTGAAGAAAGAACACCTTAAAAATTGTAAGAGGCCAAATGGAAAAGAAAGTACAAAAGCTAACAGAGGAAAACAACTCCTTAAAAGTTAGAATTGGGCAAATGGAAGCTAATGACTCTATGAGAAATCAAAAAGACCTACATGTACAAATATATTTATAGCAGTTCTTTTCTGCTAGCAAAAAACTCGAAATTCAGAGTATGCCCATCACTTGGGGAATGGGTGAACAAGGTGTGGTATATGAATGTGATGGAATTCTACTGTTCAATAAGAAATGATAAACAGGCAGATTTCAGAAAAACCTGGAAAGACTTGAACAAACTGATGCAGAATGAAATGAACAGAACCACAAAAATATTGTACGCAGTATCAGCAACATTATGTGATGATCAACTATGAATGACTCAACTCTTCTTGGTAACACAATAATCCAAGTCAAGTACAAGGGACTCATGAAGAAAAATGCTATCCACATCTAGATAAAGAACTGATTGACTCAATGTATATTGACACACACCCTTTTCACTTACCTTATTCTTTTTTGTGGGTTTTTTCCCTTTTGATCTATTTCCTCTTTCACAACTGTGACTAATATGGAAATATGTTTCACATGATAGCACATATAGAGCCTTATATCAAAATGCCTACCATTTTTGGAAGAGGGGAGGGGAGGGAGAAAAATTTGGAACTCAAAATCTTTTAAATATGAATGCTAAAAATTGTCTTGGCATGTGATTGGGTAAAAAACCAAAAACTATTAAAAATGCAAGTCTAACAAAATACTTTATATTTGATCATGGAAATAATAGGAAAAAGCTGGAGCTTACTGAAGGGCGTTTGTGTGTGTGTGTTCATGTGTGTGTGTGCAATGTTAAGCTGTGGGCTTTAGGAAGATCAATTTGACAAGGATAGACTAAAGCAAAGTACAGAATTGAGGCCTGGAGACCAACTAGTATCCCATTATAATAAACTAGTCTGAGATGATGAAAACCTGCTCCAAGGTGGTATCAGTGTCAGAAGAGGGGGAGTATAATAGAAATGTTATGAAGGTAGATAAGATGGGACTTGAAAGTTAATTCAATATTGGGGGTGAACAAGAATGAAGAGTTGGAATGGTAGCTTGGTTGTGAATCTGGGTGACTTGGAAGATAGTGATTCCCTTGGCAGTAATAAGAAAGTTGGAAAAAGGGAAGAATTTGGGGGGATACATTGTTTTCAGTTGGGAAGATATCCTATTTGAGATGTTTAATAAGCCCAAAGTACAATAGCCAGGGTGTGAGCAGTCATCTATATCCTTCCTCAGGTTTCTGACTATGAACAATCATGGCAACACAGAGGCAGAGAAGCTTTGTCAAACAGAATAGATGCTGTATTCCTGCTGAATATATTTTTTCCTCCTTTCAAAATTTTTCTGCTATGATTAAGTAAATCTCCTTTTGTTAACTGTCAGATGTTAGACACATAACCCATTCCATTCCGGTATTAAAACTAAATTATCAGATTAGCCTGAGTCAGTCTTATTGCATCCAAGGTCTTTTCTACTATAATACAAGAATGAATTGGCATTGAGAAGAGGGAGAGAATTTTCTTTTCCCTTCTAATTAATATTTTATTTATTTATTTTTAGTTTTCAAAGTTCATTTCCACAAGATTTTGAGTTACAAATTTTCTCCCCATCTTTCCCCTACCCCCACCCCAAGTTAGCAAACCTACTGAATACCCCTTCCTCCAATCTGCTGTTTCTTATATCCTCCCCCAACTTTCTAGTAGGGCAAGGTGGATTTCTATACTCCAGTGCCTGTATATCTTATTTCTTGTATATAAGTCTGATAATTTAATTTTAATACTGGAATGGAATGGGTCATGTGTCTAACATCTGACAGTTTAAAAAAGGAGGTTATTGCATGGAAAAACCAATTTTTTTTAACATTTGTTTTTAAAACTTTGATGTCCAGGTTCTTTCCCTTCTTCCCTCCTCACCCACCCCCAACTGGAAAGACAAGCAATTCAATATAGGTTGTACACATGTAGTTATGCAAAACATTTCCATAGTAGTTATTTTGTGAAAGACTAACTGTATTTCCCTCCATCCTATCCTGCCCCCCACTTATTCTGTTTTCTACTTTGACCCTGTCCCTTTTCAAAAGTGTTTTCTTCTAACTACACTCTCCCCCAATCTGCCCTCCCTTCTATCATTCCCTCTCTTATCCCCTTCCTCCCTACTTTCCTGTAGGGTAAGATACCCAATTGAGTGTGTGTGTGTGTTATTCCCTCCTTAAACCAAATTTGATGAGAGTAAGGTTGACCCATTCCCTTTCACCTTCCTGCTCTTCCCTTCCATTGTAACAGTCTTCTCTTACCTCTTTTGTATGATAATTTACCCTATTCTATCTCTCTTTTTCTCCTTCTCTCATTATATTCCTCTGTCACCTCTTAATTTTTTTTTAGATATCATCCCTTCCTATTCAAATGATCCTGTGTCCTCTGTCTATGTATACATATGCACACATATACACACTCACATATGTATTTATACACACATACACCCTCCTATATGTTCTTATATATGTATGTATATATGTGTGTGTGTATATACATATACATATACATATACATATACATATATATGTGTGTGTGTGTGTGTGTGTGTGTGTGTGTATATAAATATATACATTCCCTTCAACTATCCTCATACTGAGAAAAATCTCATGAGTTATGATTATCATTTTTTCCATGTAGGAATGCAAATAGTTCATCTTTAATAAGTTCCTTACAATTTCTTTTTCCTGTTTACCTTCTCATGGTTCTCTTGCTTCTTGTATTTGAAAGTCAAATTTTCTGTTCAGCTTTGTTTTTTTCATCAAGAATACTTGAAAGTCCTCTATTTAATTGAATGACCATATTTTCTCCTGAAGCATTATATTTAGCTTTGCTGGGTAGGTGATTCTTGGTTTTAATCCTAGCTCCTTTGACTTCTGGAATATCATATTCCAAGCCCTTTGATCCCTTAATGTAGAAGCCGCTAAATCTTGTGTTATCCTGATTGTGTTTCCACAATACTCAAATTGTTTCTTTCTGACAACTTGTAGTATTTTCTCCTCGACCTAGGGACTCTGGAATTTGGCTATGATATTCCTAGCAGTTTTCTTTTTGGGATCTTTTTCAAGAGGTGATGAGTGAATTCTCTCAATTTCTATTTTGCCCTCTGGTTCTAGAATATCAGGGCAATTTTCCTGGAGAATTTCTTGAAGGATGATTTCTATCTAGGCTCTTTTTTTGATCATGGCTTTCAGGTAGTCCAATAATTTTTAAATTATCTCTCCTGAATCTATTTTCCAGGTCAGTGATTTTTCCAATGAGATATTTCACATTGCCTTCTATTTTACATTTGTTTGGATCTTCTTTACAGTATCTTGATTTCTCATAAAGTCATTAGCTTCCATTTGCTCCAGTCTAGTTTTCAAGGAATTATTCTCTTCAGTGAGTTTTTGAAATTCCTTTTCCATCTGGCCAGTTCAACTTTTTAAGGCATTCTTCTCCTCATTGGCTTTTTGGACTTCTCTTGCCATTTGAGTTCGTCTATTTTTTAAGTTGTTATTTTCTTCAGTATTGTTTTTGGGTCTCCTTTAGAAGGCTGTTGACTCACTTTTCATGATTTTCTTGCATCATTCTCATTTCTCTTCCCAATTTTTCCTCCACTTCTCTTACTTGATTTTCAAAATCCTTTTTGAGCTCCTCCATGACCTGCAACTAACTCACATTTTTCTTGGAAGCTTTTGATGTAGGAGTTTTGACTTTCTTGTCTTCTTCTGGTTCCATATTTTGATCCTTTTTGTCCCCCAAAAAAGGATTCTATGGTCTGATTGTGCTTCCTCTGCTTTCTCATCTTGCCAGCCAATTACTTGACTTTTGAGGTCTTTGCCATGGTAGAACTCTGCTTCCAGAGTGGAGAGAGCTGTGTCCCAAATTGTTGGGGCTTTCACAGTTGCCAGAGCTATTAGCAAGGCAC
>CM053583.1:189883500-189954179 GCA_028627135.1 Pseudochirops cupreus
TCTCTGTGGTGTTTATGGGTTGGGAAATCTGGAAACCACTACAGCTGCTGGTGATTGACTCTCCTGAAGTCTGCTCTGGCCAGTCTGTGCCACTGGTTGGGCCACCCTGGGTCTGGGTTTGTGTGGCTCACATAGGACTGCTCAGCCCTCAGCCTGGTGTGATAGACCCTTCCTGTTGGCCTTCCAGGCTTCCTTCAGTAGGAAATTTGTTTCTCTCTGTCCCTTTGTGGGTTCTGTAGCTCTAAAATTTGTTTAGAGTCATATTTTACAGGTATTGGAGGTTGTTGGTGTGGGAGCATAAGCAAGTTCCTGCTTTTACTCCACCATCTTGGCTCTGTCCCCAGGAGAGAATCTTATAGTCTCTGAATTAACGTTTCTTGATTCACACAGAGGTACCATGCCAAGGAGAAAAAGGAACTCAGCTTCCTCCAGAATCATACCATGCCAATAAGAAAGTTGATTTGTCTTGCTTTGATTGTTTCTGAGGCTTTTGAGCTGAAGTTAGAATGGGTCACAAAGTTCATTTCCTAGTTTTAGAAACACTGTTGGATCTGGTCTCAAAGTCATGTTAGATTTTCGTTCTGTTGCTGGGTTTCTTTAGTAGGTGATCACAGAACCCAGGCACCAACCTCAGGGAGCAATTTTGCTTGCAGCTAAATCTGACCCCCTGATGGATAACAAAGGCAAACAATTTCAATGGAAAGACACTCTTGCTTTCAGCTTCTAGTAGATTCACTGGTGCCTCTGATATTTTTCTTAGACTTTTAATAATTCATCAGTCATCATTGTACACAATAACAGCAATATTATAATGATAATCAGTTGTGAAGGACAAAGTTACTCTGATCAATACAATGATCCAAGAGAATTCCAAAGAAATCATGATGAAAAAAAATGTTATCTACCTCCAGAGAGAGAAATGATGAATTCTGGGTCCAAATAACATATAATTTTTTCACTTTATTTTACTGACCTTTTTTTTTTTTGGCAACATAGCTAGTATGGACATTGAAGCAGTTAGACCACTTAGTAGATAGGGTGCCAGATCTGGAGTCAAGAAGATTTGAGTTCAAATTCAGCCTCAAGCGCTTATTAGCTATATAACCCTGGACAAGTCACCTAATCCTGTTTGCCTCTGTTTCTTCATCTGTTAAGTGAGTTGGAAAAGAAAATAGCAAACCACTCCAGTATCTTGCCAAGAAAACCCAAAGAGGGACCAATAAGTGTCAGACATGACTGATAACTACAAAAACAATATGGAGATTTGTGTTGTACTATTTCACATGTACAATTAATACATAGTGCTAGTCTTTTCAATGGGTGGGAAAGAGGTTGAAGAAAAAGAGAATTTGGAACTCAAATTTTTTAAGAGTTAAAAAATTAAAAAAGAAAAAAATAATTGATTATATATTATGGATCTTTAGCCCCAGAAAGGATTTGAGATGTCCTAGAAAGATTATAAGCCAAAATGTTGTGACAGCATGTGTGTGTGTGTGTGTGTGTGTGTGTGTGTGTGTGTAAGAAGAAAGCTACTAACTGATAATGCTAGCTTGAACTGAAGATGAACCAATAAATTGGTGCTGCTAATTAGTTGTGTGACTTTAGCTAAGTTATTCAATCTTTCTCACAGGGACACCTTACAGATACAGTCTTACCTCATTTGAGAGAGGGAAACGAATTTTTTTTTTCCACTGGTAAAATGGAGTTAGCTTTTATAATGGCAGCAAACTAATATCTAGGGGGTGTTCACCAAATGGGAAATGGTTAAACAAATGATGGTACTAAAATGCAAAGGAAAACTATTGTGCCTTGAGAAATAAATTATGGCAAAACCCACATGACTTGATGCAGAAAGGAGTAGAAGCAGGAGAACTGTGTATGAGTAGCCACATTGTAAAAACAAACTTTAAAGCACCTGAGAACTCTGATCATAATAATAACCAACCCTGATTCTGGAAGAATAATGGATGAATCATGTTACCTACCTTGTGACCCAGACGTGATGGACTCAAAATGCAAAATGAGATGCACATTTTGGGGTATGGCCAACACTGGGTTTTCTTTTGCTTGACTATGCATATTTAATATAAGACTTTTCTTTTTCTTGTTGTTGTTTTTTTTTTATGGTTGGTGGATGGAAAGAAAATTAATGCCTGTTCATTTAAAAAATAAGTTGAAAGGGTTAGATTAGGAAATCCAGATCTGAAACGCTTCGCCTCTGTAATGGTCACTGTTTGGTCATCTTCATTCCAAGTCATCTGGACTGTAAGTGGTCTCAGAAACCTAATAGGCTAAGTGGCAGTTGTTTTGTTGGCCTTGTTAGAAATGGAATAATTCAGGTAATTTGTTCTCTACTCTTGCATTTAAAGTTAATTAAATGGAAAGTGGGTTCCATGGATTCTAGCTACTTAATTAATTTCATGAGTTTGAGCCAAATAAGATCAGATCAGTTTTTTGCTTAATGAATCTGTGTCCAGAAAGGCAGCATATAAAAATAGACCTGATAACAGACTTGGTAATCCTATAGGAATTTAAGGATAATCTGGGACCCCTCTGAGAACTTTCTTCCCCTGCAAAAGGCAAAAGATGCACAGTAGATTGGAAACCATAATTACAGTACAGATCTTTTCTGATCCTCAAATTGGGGCAGCTGTTTTTCCAGTTGATACCCCCAAATCCAAATTCACTACCTGCATTGGGTTGGTTTTTTTTTTGTGCATGGTAGTCATAGATTTTATGATTATTTAAGACAAACACTTGTTAAGGTCTTACTACATGCAAAGCCTTGTGTCAGGAGTGTTACGAGCGCACATACCATGCTACAACATGCCATCCATCTGGAGGATGTACCTATGCCCCATGCTTCAGGCACATGTTCTATATCAAATATATGCATATTATCATGAGTATCTCAATGTGAAGATTGTAATGTTTTTTCCATCTTTTTAGACTATATTGTTTGTGTGACATATATATATTTTTATTATGATACTGATTTATTGAATCCAATTATTATTTGTTGAAATAATGGGCTTTCTGGGATATATATTCATAATTTTTGGGGGGGTACAGTAGAATAAAATTGAAGTTGGAATTATCCTATTAAATCTGGTACATATGATTGCTATAACCATATGAAGAAGCATCTTTGCTTATTATGTAGTTTGAAGTTGATTTTTTTTATTAAAACTGGTTTTGCAATTGAGTAGACTTTAACTGTCCTATGTAATTGGCAGGCAAGAGTTCCTGTTAAATGTTGCTGGTAGATGCTGGTGAATTTTTGGTGATATTACTAAGTGCCTTCTACAATGGCACAGCTAAACCATAGCAGGGGATCAAAGGGATTATTCTTTTTGAAGCAATGTTTATAGATTAGCACCCTGTCCCTTCCATGGCTTTCTTCCTTAGTCTATCCTAAAGGTAAATTTCTCACAGTTCATGTGACATCAGAAAAGATGTACCACAATTAAATGGACATTTTTGGTTCAGTGTGTTCAGCAACTCCAATTCAGGAATTCTTCCAATCAGTTTGAATGGAAGACAGTACCTAATCAAGCTGTCCAAATTACAGTATATTGGCTGAGAAGGTCTTCCAATCAAGCAAAATAGGATTCTGAAATCTTTCAGACCATTTTATGATGACTCTATACATGGTCATTATTTCTACTTGCCTCTGTGTTGTGACCTCAAATTTAAAAAGAAGAAAAGAAAGATTGCAAGGCAGTCAGAGATGTTCGCTTTTATAACCACAAGTGCTTAAAGTCAAATTTCCAGCTTCATATTCTATCCTTACTGCAAGTTATTCATGCTCTGCATGCTTGCAGACAGAAGAAAGTTCAGTATGAAACTTCTTACAGTAGGGGGAGCAGATTGCCCAGAGATGTACTGGTGTTATTACCCATGCTCATCAGTACCTGGTAGGAGTTTTGTTCACCTTTTCCTTTATCAAAGGAATATTACAAGATTTTTTCCCCCTTTTGATTGAATTAATGCCACTAGGAACCAGAAGTCCTACCAGATAAGGAGGAAAACTAAATGTTATAAAAGTTTTAAGTGATGTAAATGCTCTATTCTGTAACTTCACATTGTACTGTTGGAAGTTAACCCTCTCCCCTCTTCTTCCTACTCTTGGAAACCACAAAATAAAATCATTGTTTCCATACATTTTTACTGAGTCATTTTAAATGGAGGAAGGTTATTGTTGTCTTATGATTTTTCTGTCCTATATGTGCCTGGGGTAGCTAGGTGATGTAGTGAATGGAATGCCTGGAGCTATGAAGACTCATCTTTCAGAGTTCAGATCTGGCCACAGACACTTACTTAGCTGTACGACCCTGAGCAAGTCACTTAACCTTGCTTGCCTTTGTTTCCTCATCTATATAATTAGCTGGAGAAGGGAATTACAAAATACTTTAGTATCTAGGCCAAGAAAATCCCAAATGGGATCGTTACAAGTTGGACAAGACTGAAAACAACTGAACAACAGCATGTGTGTTTAATATATTCAGTTTCTCTAACTCAGGATTTAGGGGAATCACTTCATGAGAATGGCTGAACCTGGCTGGAACTAACTCACCATCTCATACTACCTGCAAGGCAATAGTTTCCTTGATCACATAAATATAATTGTAAGTCACTTAACCTTTTTCATTCATGCTTGCCTCATCTGTGAAACGGGAATAATGTTAGTTGCCCTACTTGCCCTATGGTTTTGTTGTGAGGACTAAATGAAATAAAATTATATGAGAGTGCTTTGTAAACTGGGGGTAGGTAGATGGTGAAGTGGATGGAGCAGCATCCCTGCAGTTGGGAAGACTCATCTTCCTGAATTCATATTTGACCTCAGCCACTCACTATAGCTATGTGACCCTGGGTAAGTCACTTCACTCTGTTTCCCTCCTCTGTAAAATGAGTTGGAGAAGGAAATGGCAAACCACTCCAGTATCTTCACCAAGAAAACCCCAGATGGAGTCATGAAGAGAGCATAAATGAAGTGACTAACCAATCAACTTTCTTTAAAAAAAAAAAAGACTCATTGTTGCTAAGTAATCGGATATGCCTAAAACTGGGGTAAAAAAATCTTGATTGTGTTATCATTGGATAGCATGTCCATTTTCTACTGCTTGATTGTGTACAGCTAGGTGGCACAGCAAATAGAGTACTTGTCCTAGAGTCAGGAAGATCTGAGTTCAAATCCAGTCTCAGACACTTATTCTCTGTGTCACTCTAGGCAAATCACTTAGCCTAACTGCCTCAGTTTCCTTACTCATAAACTAGGGATAATAACAGCACCTACCTCCCAGGGTTGTTGTGAGGATCAAATGAGATAACATTTGTAAAAATGCTTTGCAAACTATATAAAAAGCTAGTTATTATAAGCTACTCTCCTCCTGCCCCCAGGCTATTAACCAAAGACAGTCTTTACCTCAGTAAGAGGCAAAGATGAAAAAAAAATCTCATTTTATCCTAGCTGTCATGAGTTTACACTTCCCTCTTTTCATAGTATTAGACATTATTTTTCATCTAAAGATCAAAAAAAAGCTTTACAAAGAAATATCATCCTTATTAGAATTACAGAACCTAAAAGTCTGAAGGCACTTCAAAGACCACCATCTGGTCAAATTTACATCTGACCAAGAATTTCACTCCACGACATCACTGAATCCTACAGCTTCCTCTTAAAGAGCTCAAATGAGGGAGGAGGACAGTACCTTGCAAGGCATCCACCTCCCTCTTCAGGACAGGTTTAGTTGTTGGGAGGATTATGTCTTTGGATCAGTCCTAAATCTCTGCAGCAATTTGGTCTGTTATTTTCTATCCAATGGACATCCCTTAGTTTCCCATTCTTTGCTACTCATAAAAAGAGCTATTATAAATATTTATAAGGATGGATCATCTTCCTCTTTCACTGGTCTTCTTGGGGATGTAGGACCAATAGTGGTATCACTAGACCAAAAAAAGGCAATGCAAACCTTTTGGAGAATAGTTTTAAATTGTTTTCCAGAATGACTGGACCAATTGACAGCTCCCCCAAAATGTGCCAGGTTCCCCAAAGCTCTTCCATCATCATCATCATCATCATCATCATCATCATCATCATCATCACAAAAACAACAATAATATAATTTACATGGCACTTCAAGGTTTCACTTCTTCAATTTTAAAATTTTATTCTAATATTTCTTGTTGACTCTTGAAGTCATTAGGTTCTGTTTGATCCAGTCTAATTTTCAGTGAGACAGCTGCTTGCAAAAAGGTTTCCACCTTCTGTTCTAAGATATTTGCTTTCCATTCATTTTTCTGTGCAGAAATCTTATTTCAATCTTAATTTTAAAAATGTTTTAAAATTTCTTTTAGACAGTCTTGTAGTGCTTGTGGTCAAGTCATTGTTTTTTGATTTTTGTTTGGTTTGGTCTTGTTTTCTTTTCTTTCTTTTTTTACCTCTGAGACTCTACTTTTACCTGCAGAGTTACCATCTTCTTTTGGGTCTTACCTCTTGGACTTCTCTTAATTCATAGCATTTCATCATTATTTTGGGTATTTTATTCTCTTTATTCATATATTCCTCTCATCTATAGAACTTGGAACTTGGGACTTAATGCCAAGTCCAGGCTCCTTCCTCTCTGGCTATCTTGAATGAGTTATATTTGGTTTTGTCCCTTCTAGTCTAGATGACACCACCATCCCAGATGGGGTGGCTGGTACTAGGCACCATGATCTGCCTCAATCCCTAGCTTTTATCTCATCACCTGGTGGTCCATTCCTGGGGTTGGCTTCACTCATCTCTGCCTTCTCATACAATCCCCAGCTGAGAGTTCTTTCCATTCCATGCTGTATCCCTGTCAGGCATTATCCATATGTTCAAGATCATGTTGGTGTCAGGCCTCCTGCCTGGGCATAGGTTCCTGGCTGCTGAGTTATACTCCATCTTCTGTTGTAGCTGCCATTGCTCCAAAGAGTAAACACCCACGTCCTGTGGTAACCTATGGGGGCTGACTCTGTCCACTCTTTCTGTCCTGTCAGGTCACAAGTGGGATCTGGTTTCAAGTTCAGAATGCTGGAGATTGCATTTACCTGTGATTCTCCTTGGAACATCCTTATTCAGAGAACCTGCAGACTTCAGACCAGTTTCCTGGAGTCACATTGACTTCCTTGGAATGGCCCCTCTCCTATCACACACAGGCCATGTGCTAGAGGTTTTGCTGGTTTCCCCACCCTCCTTA
This sequence comes from Pseudochirops cupreus, assembly GCA_028627135.1. NCBI lineage: Eukaryota > Metazoa > Chordata > Mammalia > Diprotodontia > Pseudocheiridae > Pseudochirops > Pseudochirops cupreus. Next base: position 189,890,724 of record CM053583.1, read on the forward strand.
GCATCTTTCTTTTAGGCTTTCATTGCTTCAGGCCCATTTTCCCAGCCTTGAACTGGCTTCCCTGGTTTAGCTCTTGTCCCAGGCTCTGACAACTTTTGGGGTGTGTGTGTGTGTGTGTGTGTGTGTGTGTGTGTGCAGGTCTGGACTAGAAAGAACTCACTTCTGCTTTTCTTTGTCATCTTTCTATCTGGGGCTTTTAAGGATATTTTTCTGGGTTTTATGGGGTGGGGAGGAGCTGTGTTTCTTTACAATGCTTCACAGAACCACCTGAACTGGACTCCCAAATATTCTTTTTTAAAAGATTTATTTCTCTTTTGTATCATCCTTCAGTTTCTTACTGTTTTTCCATGATCTTTAGGGAGTCCTTAGAATTACCTTTCTCATTAGAGATTTTTGGCTCATTTTCCTTCATAGCACAATACTTGTTCTATTGAATATTTTATATGCTCTTTGTTGCCTTTTTCTAAATTTTCCTTTGGTCATCATGAACCTCATTATTGGTTTCTGCTTGGGAGTCAGGTTTTTACCGAGACTTTTTCTCATAGATTTTAAAATAATCTTTTAGCTTCCCTGCTACATTCTCAGTAGTTTGTTTCTGGCTTCATTTCTCACTTCCCTTATTCTTCCCCTGTCTACTGACACACAGTACCCCAAAGTCGGGTGTATATAGCCTCCCTGAGGCTGGGGAGTATGGGAGCCCAGCTAGTTTCCTGTTCAGAGTAAACTCCCTGGGAGAGCACTGACCTCAGATGAGTTTTTCTTCCTCTTTCCTGAAAGCACAGAACCCCCTAAGATACTACTTCTCCAACTAACTCTTCCCTTCCCTTCCTGCTACTCTTCCTCTCCTTCTCTTGGCTGGGGAGAATCTTTGTGGGGTGTAAATGTTGGGTTAAGGATTTCAAACTGACTCACTACCATGGGGGAACTGGCCAAGGAACCCCCACAACCAGACTCTGAAACTTAAGCTCTGAGATATTGCTTGTACTAGAGGGTGTTTAGCAAGTATGTCATGGCATGGCAGGGGAAGTAGGGTGACAGATGCCAAAGTTAGTTCTAAGTATTTTAGTTGACATTTCATGAGACCTTTATTTCATGCTATGTCTTTTCCTTCTAGTCTTATGGATTCAGATTGAATTACTTGAGATTTGGGGCATATTTTTTTCTCTTTTAAGGTTGACATGCTAGAACACTGAGCAAACTAGTTGAAACACTAACCTCATTGCTCTGTGGGCTTATGGTGATTCTATGAAGGACTCCAAAGCATCCTGATTCTTCCTTCTTTTAAAGATTTTTTTTTTGAAGTTAACTTCAAGATAGGCACCTTTTGCTTTTTGACTCATAAGAAAAACTGTGTAGATACTGGTCTCTATTCCCCCCTGATTCTCCCTTTTTTGATCCATCCTTTACACAGCTGTCAAAAATGATTTTCCCAAGGCACAATACTAATCTACCTCTCAAAAAATAATAAAACCTTTCAGGTTTTCCTAAGGCCAAAACTTGGTCTTGCAGGTAAGAATCTCCATAATTTGGCTCCAAACTATCTTTCTAGACTGAGATTATTTATCTCATTCTCTTTCAAGAACTCTACATCTCATCCATATCAGCATACTCTCTGGTAGATAACCTAGTATAAGGAAAAGAACTCTGACTCTGATATTTGAGAACCTGGGCTAAAACTGCACTCTTATGGTTCAATACAATAATGATAACAACAAGAATAATAATAATAATTCATATAGTGCCTGCTACATGCCAGGCACTGTGTTAATCCCTTTACAAGTCTTATCTCATTTGATCCTTGTGACAGTCCTGGGAGATAGATGCCATTATTATCCCTATAACTTTGGTGGGAACAAAGAATTTGAAACAAAGTAGATGTCTTTTAATTGGGGGAAAGGCTAAACAAACTGTAATATGTGAGATGCAATGAATTTTATTGAGCTATAAGAAATATTGACTATGATAAATACAGAGAAATGTGGAAAGAGCTCTAGGATCTGATTCAGAGTGAAGTAGGCAGAACCAAGAAAATAATATACACACTACAACCATGTGAATAGAAAGAACAGCCACAAAACAATGAAAGATAACTTTTACAAAGTTACAAAAAACAAGCATGACTCGGAAGAAAAGATATGAGAAGGGGTGGAATATACCCAACTTATATAGCCAACTCCTTTGCAGAGGTGGGAGGTTGACCAGTGTGGTATATGGATTTGTAGACTTTTTTGATGCATTGATGGTTTTGTTGATTTTTTTCTCTTTCTTTCCTTTACAAATATTATTTGTGATATGGTATGCTTCTCCGGGAAAAGGTAGGAGGAAGAATAATGGAAGAAGTTTTGGTGAAGTTGTTTTTTTTTAAAGCATCAATAAAATGTGTAAAAATAACAGCAATATATATTACGATGGACTAGGAAATAGAAGTCTAGGCTTATAATCACATTCTTATGACTGACTCTTTTCTTTTTACTTTGGAAAAAAAAATCATTTAATATCTGTGTGCTTCCTTGTTATTCCTCACACGAGACACTCCATCTCCAGACTCCAGGCATTTTTTTCTGGCTGTTCCCAATGCCTGGAATTCTCTGACTTCTCATTTCTTCCTTTGGCTTCCCAGGTTTCCTTTGAAGGAAACTTAAGAAGAAGACTTGAGTCTCAGCAAACAGCTCATCTTTTACAAGAAGCCTTTCTTTATCCCTCTTAATGATAGTGCCTTTTTTCTGTGATTATTTTAAATTTGTCCTATATACATCTTGTTTGTACATAGTGATTTGCATGTTGTCTGCCCCATTAAACTGTTAGCTGCTGAAGAAAAGGACCTATATTTTCTATTTGTTTGTATCCCTAGCACTTAGTACAGCTATTGCCATGTAGTAGACATTGGTAAATGATTGTGGGTTGGCTAACTGCTTCCCAGGGATAATCAGAGAACTTGTGGGGGAAAGTTCTACAACATCCTTTGAGGTCCCTAACAAAGACCTTGGGTAAATATGAAGCAATTATTACTAATATTGTTATTACTCTTTTCATCTTTCCTATAACCCTTCCTCATGTCTTCACAATTTAATTACTTTGTCCATAGTACTTAGTTTAGCAACCTGGAAATCCATCTATCTGTATTTTAGTTCATAGCATTTCAGACAAAGGCTTTGGAGAAACAATGTTAGATATGAAATGGTAATAATATGCCCACAAAAACCTATAGCACAAGTCTGTCTACTCCAGAGCTCCCCTTGTAACAACAGGGTGCCAGAGAGATCTTGTGTAACAGATTTGGTTACTGCAGCATAATGATATGGTGACAATCTTTTGGATTCTCTCAGCCTGGACTCTCTCAGACTTCCACAGGCCTTTTTATATCAAGCATTCCTTTCACTAAAAACCAGGAAGAAGAGCGAAAAGAAGGTGTAGCTTCAATCTCTTTAATTCTTTTTATTATTTGTTCTTTGATTCATTCATTATTTAGGATTACACTGTTCAATCTTCACTGGGGTCTGTGTTTTTTATTTGTAGTCCCTAAACTAATGACTATGGTTTGTAAATGATATATTAGTCATTTCCACCTCCTTTAAATTTGTTTGCAAAATCTCTGTGCCTTAGTGCATGGTCAATTTTTGTAAAAGTTCCAAGTGGTGTTGAGAAATATGTATAATCTTTTGCAGTCCCATTTAGAAGATGCTAGAGGTTTGTAACTCAATTTCTCTAGCAATTTGTTCGGTTCCATATTTTCCCCCTTTTGTTTATCCTTCTGTTAGACTGATCCAAGCCTGAGAGAGGGATAGTGAAGTCATCTGTCACTATTGTCTTACTGTCTATGTCTTCTTGTAGTTCAGTTAATGTTTGCTTTATAAATTCAGAGGCAAAACCATTGGGAACACATACATTTGTTGCTGGTATTCAATTCAATTCAATAAACATAAATTAAGAGCCTACTATGTGCTAGTCACTGTGCTAAGCACTGGAGACACAAATAAGAAAAAATAAAGAGTTCCTGCTTTCAAGAACTTTACAATCAAACAGTGGAAGAAACACAAAAGAAAGCTGAAAAGCAATGGGGATGGAGTGGTACCAGGGGCTACACAGAGCAGGGGCATGATGCTCTATAGAATGAAAACCAAGCAGAGTTATTGATGAGAAATGGAAAGTTGATATTAGTTTGCTGCCTGCGATCCTTTTCAGCAAAATGTGATTTTCTTGTTAACTCCTTTTTACTTTTTGGGTATTTGTTTTCACTTTGTCAGACAGCATGTCCACAACTCCTGTTACTTCTGGGATTCACTTGATACATAGTAAATTTTTTCCCCATCCTTTAAATTGTATTTTGTGTACACCTTTGTTTCCTTAAATGTGTTTCTTATAAGCAGTAAATTGTAGGGTTTTGTTTTCTCATCCAATCTGTCACTTTTTTCATTTTTTTGGTTTGCTTAATCCATTCACATTTAAAGTTATAACAGTGAGGATTATATTTTCTTCCATTTGTCAGTATTATTTGTTTCAAGTTCTGATTTTTCCCTCTCTTCTGCTGTAGACAAAGCATTATATTCCTTCATCTGCTTTAGTTTAATAGTTTTTTTTAAAAAGATTATCCCTATTTCTACTGGCTTTCTTCTCTTCATCCCCAATCCCCATCTCCCATCTGTTACCCTTTCCCATGTGGGATTTTGCTTATTAATTCCTTTTTCTTTCCTGATTTTATCTGATTATTTAATTCTTTCCCCACTTTCCCCTCTCAGTTAGTCAAGTAGATTCCCCCTTTCTCTGTTCTCCTTCAAGTAGTCCTGTTCATTAGTTTTTGAAATTTCATTTTTACATTCCTTTCCAGAAAGGGTTTCTCTCACCCTCTTCATCAGCCGTTCTTTTTTTTCTGTCTACTCTACATCATCATTCTCTGTTTTATGTTCCCTATGATTATCTACTCTTTCTCTTTTCTTCATAGTCCTGTACTTATGGAATCAAAACTTTAGGGTATCCATTCTATGCCCTCCCTTCTAGTTAGTTTCTACCACTCTTGTTCAGTTTCCTTCATGGATTCCTCTTTTCCATTATATCTCACTCTCAAAACAATACCAATTCCTTCGGATGACAGAGAAGACATTGTCCCATGGTAGCATCCTACCACCACCATCACATCCCTGATTATGATTTATCCTTGATTACAACTGAACTAGCCTGAGATGGATACTGACCTCTTTCTCTTAGGCTTAGTAGAGTACTACACAGTCCTTCCACACACAGGGTGTCCCATCCCAGTGTCCTGTCCTGCTCCCTCTGCTCCTCAGTTCTCTGGTGCAGGACTGGCAATTCAGAGATCTACCATGCTGGTGCTATAGGGTTAATTTCTGTAGCTTGTGCCTACAAAACTCTGGGAGGAGGGAAGTATGTGGGCTTTAGTTCTATTTCAAGCCCAGACATGTGTCCTGCCTACTCTCCTGCAGAGATCTTTTGCAGCACAGGATGCTGCTACTGCACCACTAGCTATTTGTCATTCCTGAACAAATTTCCATAACCTGGAACCAGTAAATCCATGGCATTGGAAAGATGGAAGAGGGACCAGGGAGTAGGGTTGGCTTTTGTTGCAAGTCAATGTATTGGGTCCTTGAATCAGTTAATACAGCCTCGGTAGCAGTAACATAGTGGGTGGAAGTAAGGGGATTCTAAGTGAAGTCAAGGTCGGGATCAGTCCATGATTTTTTTTTTTAGCTTTTTTCTTTTTTCCCATGTAATAATATTTGATTTTGTTTAATTGCATGTTATGATAGTTTTCAGTATTCACTTTTATAAGATTTTGAGTTCCAAATTTTTCTCCTTACCTCCCTCTGTTCCTCCTCCCCAAGATAGCAAGCAGTCTGATATACATGTACAATCATATTAATCATGATTCCTTTTAACCTTATGTATTCCAGGTGTCTTATACCACTGAGAAAGCTGAAGTTGTTTTCTCATTGGCAGATAATTTCTGTTTTGGAGAAGTTTGAGAGGTCATGAGGACCAAGGAAAATGTCTAATCCTCCATCTTTTCAAGCATGTGACCCACAAATCCACTTCAACCTCTTTAAAAATCCATTACCTTTAAGCAGTGGCATCATTACAATCTCCAGAAAAAAAAACAAGGTTTTAATTCAGATGACTGATCTTGACTGATCATCTTAGTTGAACCTTTCCATACTTAAATACATTAGTTGATATCAATTTATTTCCCTCTACCTATTTTCCTCCCTCTCTCTTCTCTTCACTCTCCCTTCTTCTCTTCTCCATTTTCTTCACGTTCCTTTCAAACTTTCTCTTCTTTCTCACCAGTTGCACATGGTCCTCCTTCTCTCATCTCAAATCAGGGTCACCCAGTGATCAAAGTCACTTTGGCTGCTTGGGAGACTAGATAGAAGGGAATTCTAAACCTGCCTTGAACAAAGTAAATGGAGAGAGAGACAGAGACAGAGACAGAGACAGAGACAGAGACAGAGAGACAGAGACAGAGTGAGACAGAGAGAGAGAGAGAGAGTGGTGTGTAACATATATCAATGTGTACTGAATTTTTGGACTGGACATTGGTTTTGGGAAAGCTTAGAGATTAAATTTTCACTATCAATAAAGATAAGATTTATTCTACAATTTATAGTCTTAGATGGCTGTTTGGGGCATTCAGAAATTAAGTTACATGTCCAGGCTCAAACAGCCAAATATTATCTCGACAAGGGATCCATAGACTTCACCAATCTGCCAAAGGGACCCAGGAAATAAAAAAAGATTAAGATTAAAGTGTGTGTATGTGTGTGTGTGGTGTAACATATCAATGTGTATTGATTTTTTTGGACTGGGCATTGGTTTAGGGAAAGTTTAGAGATTAAACTTTCACTACAAATAAAGATAAGATTTATTCTACAATTTATAATCTGAGCTGGCAGTCTGGGACATTCAGAAATTAGGTGGCATGTCCAGGGTCAAACAGCCTTTGTCTGACAAAAGTTGGACTAGAACCCAGTTCTTTTTGCCTGAGAATCCAACACTTTAGCTACTATGTTAAAATGCCTTTTCATAGAATATAATATATCAAATCATAAAGTGTTAGAGCTAGGAGTGACCCCGAGACTACCCAATTTTCTCACTTTATAAATAAGGAACTTTGGACCCAGAAAACTTATATTATTCACCTGAGGTCACAGAGCTTCTCTTTAAAATGGCATGTCCTGATTTGGTGCCAGTGTTTTATCCTGTTGGGTTTTTTGTTTTGTTTTGTTTTTACTACAAATACAGAATAGAATCAACATAAAGTAATATTATACTAGAACTGAGGGCTGTAATTTTTAAAAATAGAATAAACATGAATGAATTAAAGAACCAGAAAAACTAGAAGGGTAACATTTTTAAGAGTAATTTTAATTTAGGCAGTATAAATATGGTCTAGATAGTATTAAATTTCTCTGGCAAGTGAGCATTGTGTGAATCATTGTTCATTGTCTATTAACTGAAGGAACTTAAGGGGTGAGGGATACAAAAAAAGAGAAAGAGCTGGAAGGTTTGATTTATGTAGATAAATTGAGAAAAAACAAGTTCTATTTCACTTGGCAATGCAAAGGCAGTTGAGGCCACCATTGACCGATATGTACCCAGTTTGGCTGTACTCAGCAGAGTGGTAGTGTCTCTTGAGGTGACAAGAAGGAAAGAAAGGATATGTCCTAGAAATGTTAGACTCTGGCTACACAGTGAATAGGAAATGATGAGATCCTTTTACCCCAGGGATTCTTAATCTAGGGTCTGTGAATTTTTGAAAAAAAAATATTTTGATAACTGTATTTCAGTATACTTCATTTCCTTCATATTTCTTTTTATGCATTTAAAAACATTGTCTTGAGAAGGAATCCACAGACTTCACCAGTCTGCCAAAGGGATCCAGGAAACAAAAAGGATTAAGAATCTAGGTTTTTTCTCCTTCTTCCCAAAATTACATGCCATTCTATTCAGAGAGACAGAGAGAGGCAAGCCTAGGGTTTTTCCATTACAAGTAGTAGTACTAGTTGCAGTGGCTTTCATAATAGGATGCAAATGTTATCCCCACCCTGTTTCTCTAAAGAAGAATAGAGTAGTGAGCAAAGATGATGACCCTTCTTCCACTCTCTTGCTCCATGTAGGCCTTCTTCATCCATTTCTCTCATCATGCCACACAGAGCTGTTTATGATTGGCAAGGGTGTAAGGTGATGTATTAGACAAACATACATGGTTTCTGATCTATGAGGATTAAAGGTTGAAGGAGGAGCCGAGAATGGGTAGCTTGAAGAAAGCTGTCTTCAAATACTTAAAGGTGGAAAGAGATTAACATATGCTTGGCCCCAGAAAACAGGGAAGATTAATGAGAGGAAATTACAAGGAGTCAGATATTGACTCAACATAAGGGAAACTCCCAACAGACAGACCCGTCCAAAATTGTAATGAGATGCCTCTGGGGTCTCCCTGTTACTGGAGGACTGTGCAAAGAGGCTGGATAATTACTTGTTGGGCATATTGTAGTCAGGGTTCATGATATGGGTGAAAGTTGGATGAGATAACTTCTGAGAACCCTTCTAAACCTCAAGTCTGTGGCATGAAGTGATGCCTTTCTCTCTATGGCTCCCATCCAGGGGCTGGGCCATCTCTAGTTGTCTTGATCTATATCTGGCCACTGGACCCAAATGACTCTGGAAGAGAAAGTGAGGCTGGTGACTTTGCCCAGACTTCCCTCACTCAAATCCAATTCAATGTAAGTCGTGTCACCATCTCCCTGATGTCATGGTTCAGAACTACGGACAAACCACAACCACAACTCATCCAGGCAATGCTGGAAAGCCCATTTGAACTAGCTCATGAGAACTGATAGTTAAATTTTCAGTGTGAGAATTCACACCTTAGAAATTGGCAAACACTATAAATCAGGGCATGATTTGTTGTTTTGCTGATTGTTTAGACTTAAATGAGTGATGGAGAAAGTGTTAATGATGCAGATTAAACTTAAAAATGTGTCAGGAAAGGGGCAGCTAGGGAGCACAGTGGATAGAGCATCAGTTCCAAAGTCAAGAAAGCCTGAGTTCAAATCTGGCTTCAGACAGTTAACTAGCTATGTGACCCTGGGCGAGTCACTTAACCCTGTTTGCCTCAGTTTCCTCATCTGTAAAATGAGCTGGAGAAGGAAATTGCCTTAAAAATGCCTTTTTAAAAAAGCACGTGATAATCACTTTTTTCTTTCCAGAGAGCTGATTGTTAAACATTTACCACTTCACCTTTGCTCCCATCCAGCCCTTTAAGTCTTCTTGCCTAACTGCATCATCTTGAAGCATTGTAGAGATAAATGTAACGAAAGATTTATGAATATCCACAATGAGTCAGGCAGCAATGAATGGAGGAATCAGTAAATTGAGACTAGTACTTGGCCTCTCCCCTTTGGTAAGCCATAAGATTTCTTTGTCTTCATCCTTACAGTTTTTCCCTATGACAAAAAGTGTTCTCTAAGTATTTTGAAGGAAAAAAAAAAGAAAAATTACAGTTTAATCAATTCATCTAGTGATTGCTTGAATTTATTCTTTTCACAGAAAGCAGAAAACTAAGGGACTAGCCACATATTCTCTTTTTTCCTCTTTCCCACACAGAGATGAAATTTGAGTTCAAAATTAGAAAGAAAATGCAATTCAATTGTGTGGCATAATTTCTCATATTGGGGTTGTAAAATGTAAACCAACTATAGGTTGGGGTTACTTTTTTATTAATTTAATCTAACTTCTAAATTCATTTTTAACAATTAAAATTAATTTAATCTAGATCTTATTAGACTAAATTCCACATATGGGGAAGATTTAAATGGTTACAGATCTGTAACTAGAAATGCTAGTTCTGGAGATACCTCAAAACTCTAGGTTCTGTAGGGGAGAGAAAGGGGCAAATGGAGGTCATTATGGGCAAATGCCCCAAAGCACTATTTCTGGGGGAGTTGACAGAGGAGGGAGAAAAGTAAAGTGAAGTGAAGTCAACAAGTATTTATTAATATCTTACTGTGTGCCAACCCAGGGAAAGTTCTCCCAGGTACAGGTATGCCTCTAGATTCTACTGGCAGAAAACAGTCTTCCCTAATCAGGTGCCAGGAGAGAAAGTGACTCATTTCCCTTACCCTCCACCTCCAGGCCACACTTCCATGGAACAGTTGAGGATTCCAAATCTTACAATCCTTAGGAATAGCAAAGGAGGAGAGAAAATTGGTGGGGAAAGGTGATTGATCTCTACGAGATAGGGATCGTGACAATGGGACTCTTTGGGTGGTGGGCCAGGATTGGGCAAGGAAGAGGGGTAGCATGTGACATGGAGTCAGGGAAAGAACAAGAGTCAAGTGACAGCAGGTTGGAGGACCATATATGCAATCTATCATTCCCTTACCTCTAGGTATGTCAGGACCCTAGAGCAAAGCTCCAGGTACCCCATCCTAGTTAGGACTGTGCATAGCAAAAAGGTGAGTTAATTGAACAAGTTATAAGTCATTTCCCAAAGGAAGAAAAAGGACCAGATGGCTTTATAATGGATTTTAATTATCATTCAAAGGACAACTCATTCCAGTATTACAGAAACTGTTTGCAAAAAATAAGAAAAGGAGGGATCTTATTAAACTCTTTCTAAAACTCAAATATGTTCTTGATATCTAAATCAGGGAAAGAGAAAGCAGAGAAAGAAAACTATAGATGGATATATCTAATGAATATCCATGCAAAAATAAGACAATAATACATAAAAAGAAGGCTACAACAATAAATTTGAAAGAGTATATATCAAGATAAGGTTAGATTTATACTAAGAGTGCAGGGCTGGTTCAATATAAGGAAAAATATATGTAATAGAAAAAATGGTAAAAAAAAAAAAAAAAAACATGATTAATATCAATAGATGCTGAAAGCATTTGACGAAAATTTAACATAGGTTTCTGTTAGTGGATTGGAAATAATAGCATAGGAATAAATGAACTTTTCTTTAATGTGGTGTCTGTCTAAAACCCAGAGCCAACATTATGCAAATAATTCTTGTAGATTCCACGGAGTCTTTATCCCAACTCTCACTCCCACTTACAAGTGATCCCCAGCATGCAGCTACATTGTGATGGGACAGGAATGCCTCTCTCACTTCCCTACAATAGAGATTAGTTTTCCCTAAAAGTCATCAAGCTTCCACAGAACTTGATCTGTCCATGGCTCTCCTTGAGCAGCTTCCTTATCACCTAAGGAATTTTTTTTTTTAATTCCAACTTATTTGGAGTGGGAGCCCTTCCAGCTTAGTGGATGTCTGAAGACCATTCAAGTCACCAAATTGGCCTATTTTGGACCCAGTGATACCACTACTACGCTTATAACCCAGGATACTAAAGAAAGATGGAAAGCTCCAATAATTTTTTTAAAAAAATATTTATCAAAACTACTTTTGTAGCAAAAATGAACTGAAAGCTAAGAGGGTACCAACAATTGGGGAATGACTGAACAAATAGTAGTCTATCAATATAATGGAATATTTTTCTGCTGTAAGAAATGACAAAAGGGATACTTTCAGAGAAACTTAGGAAGACCTATATGAACTGATGCAAAGTGAAGGGGCCAGAGTCAGGGGAACAATTTGTATGATAACAACCACCTTAAAAATAAAAATAACTCTCATTGGCACTGTGACTAACCATTCAGAACATTGATGAAGGAGCATAATACCCATCTCAGGCTGAAGATTATACAGCATAACATTTTCAGACACTGTGAATGTGAATTGGCTACTCATATCTGTTACAAGGCTTTTACTTTGTTTTGTTTTTCATTAGAGCATAAGAAGGCATGAGAAGAAAGAAACCAAAGGATAGGGTAGCCACTCCTCCCCCCAAAAAAGGAAGAAAAAGAAAAGAGGGTCATTGAAGCATTTTCAAATGCTCTTTGGAGAACAGAAAAAATACAGTAGCTAAACAGAAAGGGGGAAAAGAGATTCATTGAAACTTTTTTTAAAAGTACAGTACAGAACAGAAAGGCCAAAAAGAATCACAGAAAAGCAGAACATCTTTGAAAGTTACATGCTGAATTTCTTATAAATGTTAAAAGGAAAAGCAAGTTCCATATAATAAAGATGCCATTTCACATTCAATTTTGTCCTATTTAAATGAAAATTATCATTTTATTTTATGTCTTAAGTTCAGAATAAAAAATTTTTTGAATGGAAATGAATCAGCATCACATTTCCTTTGAAAGTATACATGAATTTACTGAAGAAAAGACTGAACCTAATTCAACCAGGGTTTGGAAACTAAATTGTCATCTTTGCTAAACACTTCAAACTTTCCCAAAGTTTCTGAATCTATAAATTTAGGAGAATTTTGCTGCACACTACATTAAAGACCAGACTGTTAGCATATTATTAACCCTCAAAGGACTCTTAGTCTTTTATAGGAAACAACGTAAACACATATAAGTAAATATGAGATATATACAAAGGCATTTCCAGCAAAGGGCATAGATCTAACATCAAGGGCAGTTTGTTAACAATGGAATGGGGATTCCAGAGGGCACAGAAGGATAAAGAAGACAAGGAAATGAGAGAGATAGGGTTGACATGGATTGATATAAGGGAGCAGGCAATGTGTGCTGGAGTTATGCCCCAAGTAGTTCACAACTCAATTACAGAGATTACAAGGAAAGCTATAGAGTCAGAGATTGTCACATCCATCCTAGGGGTAAATATTATTTTTAACAATTATCATTATAATTATTTGTATTATTGTTACACACACATGCACATATACATATATTAAGGAAAAGTTCATTTACTCCTATGCTATTATTTCCAATTCACTAACAGAAACCTATGCTACATTTTGTCAAATGTTTTCAGCATCCGTTAATAATAATCATGTGGGGTTTTTTTACTCTTTTTTTTTCTATTACATATATTTTTTCCTTATGTTGAACCAGCCCTGCACTCCTAAATTAAATCTAACCTCATCATGATATATAATCTTTTAAAATATATTGTTGTAGTCTTCTTTTTATTATTTTCTTATTTTCACATGGATATTCATTGCAATAGGTCATGGGCTACCCCATATCTGGGCAATATTCAGGGCTCCAAGTCATGCCTTTGAATCATGTGGTTATGGCTCCCGTAGCCAGATAGAGTTGAAAGGAGATGGCCTAGGAGGAAGCCTGAGGAGCAGGCAGTGAACATCACCCTTAAAGATCCAAGTTGTTCTAATTCACTCTGTGTGACTATGGACAAATTATCACTTAACATCTCTGGTCTTCAATTCATCATGTGTATGATAGGGTTCTCAGACTAGATGACCTCCAAGGTCCCTGCCTGCTCTAAAACTCTGATTTTGTTCCTAATTTTTCTTTCTTTATGACACCAAACTACAAGTCACTTCTGGCTAGATATTTTGGTTTTGTATACATACAGCCACAATAAAGAAGTATTCATTTTAATAAAATTTGATTTTTATTTTATATTTATTATAAATATATGACAATATATTGTGTAATATATAATTATATGACATATCATTATATAATCCTATAATTAATACACAATATAGAATTATATACTATATAATGTATACTATATAAATCTATAATATTAAGTGTAATATAAATATTATATTATCAAATGATGAATTATTTTAATGAATTAATAAATTAGTAAAATAATATAAAATATTTATTTTTATCTTACAAAATGTATTTTCAGTTTAAGACAAAGACAGCATATTGTAGTTAGTAGAGAATTGCCCTTGGGATCAGAAAGATCTGAGTTCAAGGGCTGCTTATACAAAGTATCATCTCTGTCCCTCCACCTACTCTCCAATCCAATGGCACTGGCCTCCTCCCTGCGCTTTGGGCACAAAGCTCTGTCTCTCAACTCTGGGCATTTTCCCTGGCTGTCCCTGATGCCTGGAACACTCTCCCTCTTCACTACCCCACGTCTGGCTTTCCTGGTTTCCCTCCAGTCTTACCTAAAATCTAACCTCTTCAGGAAGCCTTCCTGATATTTCCATGTCAATGACCTACATCAATTAATTATCTCTAATATATCGATATATAATATATTATTATAATTATATATTATATCATAATATGTCAAAAGCAGGTTTGTCCATGGTCATGTCCATGTTGTCTTGCCCGGTAGAGTGTGAGCCCCTTGACAGAAAGGACAGTCTTTTATCTTTCTTTGCACTCTCAGTGCTTAGCCAGGCACATATCAGGGGCTTGATAAATGTTTGATAAGAACTCTGTTATTCTGGACAAGTCTCCTAACCAACCTTCTAAGGATACAAGGTACAGAGCAGGTGTCGTTCTGCATTGGGGGAGGGAGTTTTCTTACGGGGAGCTCCCCTGTGCCAATGAAATTACAGGACCAGTCTCTATTCCCATTATCTTACCTAGGGAATAACACACATATATACTTGCTGGGATTAGTTGGTTAGCTTAAGCATCTGAAGCTAATTAGCCTAATTACTTATGGTGCCATTTTTGTCCTTCAGCCCAGTGTTGTGCCTTGAGGAAATGGGACCCACACAAGGGACATTTTGATGGACAATGGATCCTGAACTTGGACACATCCCTCTGAATGGAGGATTAATGAGAAGCCTTGAATTACCTTCTGTATATATGCAGTTTGCTTCTCTTTGTTTGTCCTGTACTCACTTACTGTTTATGCAGACAGTGAAATTCCTGCCTGACTCTCAGAATAAACAGTCCTTCTCTTCCACCTCCTCATGTGTGGTTTGGCAGCCTTGCCCGACTGATCTCCAATTGGCACTTTCCTGCCCTGGCTGGTCCTTTTAGTTTCTATTCTGTCTTCCTGTCTGGTAAGTGGGAGTGGTGGGAAAATGAAAGAGGGAAAGAAAAGAAAAATATGAGTGTAAAAATGGATTTGACTGTGGATAAAGGGGAGAAAGCTACTATTTAATTTAAAAAGGTTAAACACTTGATCTGACAGGATGGGCATGATAGAGACAAAGCAGGGAGATTACGCTCTGGCTCCTACTGGCAAAATTTGTAGTTTTACCTTCAACAATAAATCAATCAATGACAAAGCATTGATTAATTACTGTGCCCGGTACTAGGGAGATGAGTATGAAGAAGGAAGAAATTCCTTCTCACAGTGAGCTTACATTATAATTGGGGAAACAAGTACATATGTAAATATACACAACACAAATATAAGGTGAATAAATATAGGGCGTCCCCAAAGACTTAGTGCAATTGAAGGCTTTGGGGACACCACATACAAATACGGACAAAGTCAGGTCTGATACAAGATAGTTGGGGAGGACATGAACTTGGAGATATTAGGAAAGACTTGGTGTTTGAATTACATCTTTATTTTTAATTTATGGAATAAAACAAGCATTTCCATAACATAATAAAATCAAGAAGATGATTGCACATGAAACTTCAAATCTATGATGTTCAACTTGCTATTTCTTTAAAATATATGATAAAGTTATTGTGTAAATTTCTTTTTCCTTCTCTCCCTTGGTGGAATTGTGAACTGATCCAACCATTTTGGAGAGCAATCTGGAATTACAAACCACATCTTAAATGAGAAAAGTATGTTTTAAGATGGAGAAAAGAAGAGAGTGCATTCCAGGCATATAGGGCAGCCAGTGCGACAGAAGGGAAACAGTTCTGTGTGAAGAACAGAGAGACATCCATTTTGACTGAACCAGAAAGCTCTGGAAGGGACTGATGTTCAAAGGGGCTTGAAAGACAGGATGGGACCAGGTTGTGGAGGGGTTTTAAAAATCAAACAAAGTTCATATCCTATCCTATCCTACAGACAATAGAAAGTCACTAGAGTTGAATGAGTTGGAGGAGTGGTGAGGTTATTTCTAAGCTTAAGGAAAATTATTTTGGTGGCAAGGTTAGCATGGACTGGAATAGAGAGAGATTGGAAGTAGGCAGACTAATTAGGAGACTGTGGCAATAATCTAGGTGAAAGATGAGGGCCTCAATTAAGATGGCAACTGTGTGTGTATGTGATGGAGGGGACAGTTATGAATCATTTCAAGAGTCCATCACTGAACTTAATTCACCAATACAGAAAGTAAAAAGGTGAAATTGTTGAATATATGACAGCATGATACTGAAAGCAATATTTAGATCTCTAAGACCTTTCCACCCCCTTCCTCACCACTTCCAACCTCATAGAATATTTTTCCCTGTACCTGTCTTGTGAATTGATCACTGATTATTTTATAGGGTTAGTTATTTGAAGAATTTTTTGATCGTATCAACTATTGAAGACTATATACTAAATTGAAGGATTTGTATCCTAAATAGGACTTACAATGATAAAAATCACAGCTTGTTACATTATTGAATATGTTATGTGTAATTATATCATATTCCATTACTTAGATGTAAATTCCATGAGAAGTGGAGGGTTATATCTGTCTAAGTTTTAGTATCCACAGTCAGGTGGCACAGTGGATAGAGCACAGTTGCCTGGAGTCAGGAAGATATCTTCCTGAGTTCAAATCTGGCCTTAGAAACTTACCAGCTGTATGATCCTAAGCAAATCACTTCACCCTGTTTGCCTCAGTTTCTTCACCTGTAAAATGAACTAGAGAAGGAAAAGGCAAAACACTCCAGTATCTTTGCAAAGAAAACCCCAAAATGAAGTCACAAAGAGTCAGACATGCCTAAAACAATTCAGCAATAATAAATGCAAATTATACATTGGTATAATAAGCCTGGGAAAGTAGCCTACAGCAAGGCTGTTAAGGATTCTAAATGCCAAGAAAAGAAGTTTGTATATGACCCTAGAGGCAGTGGAGCAGGGGAATGACATTGTCAGACATGTATATCACTTTGGTAAATGTGCGAAGGGTTGGATTGGAGAGGGAAGGGACTGGAATCAGAAGGCTTTTTCAATAGTCCAAGCAAAAGGGAATGAGAGTCATCATATGATTGAAGGAAAGGGGATGGAGACAAGAGCTGTTGTGGGTAGAATGGGTTAGAGGGAAGACAGGTGCCCACACAGTATAGTAGGAATCAGATCTAAGACTACCAGTTTGATTTTATTAAGTATGTGGAGGAAATTCACAAGAAATGTGGTACAGGGAATAAAGTCAAATCATCTAAGAGACTGATCAGTTAAATTGAATTCATTCAAGTTAGAAGATAAAACAGGAAGAGAGGGCTGCACATGACAGCAGGAGGGGTACAGGAAGGAACTCAAATTCCCAGAATGGAATTTCCAGGAAGGGAAGAAAAACTTAGAATGTTAAGGATCTGGCCTCAGAAAAAATCGCTCCAACTGAAAGTTGCCCTCCACCTCTGTCTCTCCCAGCTACATGGGCACATGCATACACATATCCCCAATACATGCATCAGTGACTCTGTATGGAAGCTAAGTCCAGGGAGAATCCAGGGCGATGAATGAGCATTCCAATGGCTCCCTTTTTGTTAACAAAGGAGTTAAGCCAAAGGGCTCAGATTCCTGTTAAACTGAGTGGTTTTGTAGGCATCCACCTTCCTTCTTAGTGCTCTCAACTCAATGCAGTCTCATTCCGAGTTAAGAAAATTGTGCTTGGTCGGGGAGGAGACACAGAGATAAATATGACAGAATCCTTGACCTTCTGGGATTATAGTGTAATCAGATCTCTGCAGACATGCCTTATGGCCCTGGAGTTGGTCACTTCAGACATTATCGTTGCAGCACTGTTTCTGATTCTCCAATGATTGCTATCCATCCCTTCTTCCCTCTCCCTCTACCATTGGCTATGGCTATTGCAGGGATGTCCCCTCCTCCTTGTGGTTTCTGTCATGCTGACCTGCTCTCCCTGGTTCTCAGGAGGTTTTAGTTACATTCTGGCTCACCACCCCACCCCCATTCTTGGTAGTGGAGGAGTGAGCTAGTCAATTGAAAGAACAAAGCAACTCTCCAGAAGATTAGGAAGTAAATGCTGAGAATTACCCCCTCTTTAGTGGTAGTCACTCCATCACCCAGTTACAGATAGCTAGTTGGTATGGTGGATAGAACCCTGGACCTGGAGTCAGGAAGAGCTGAGTTCAAATCTTGCCTCAGACACTTACTAGCTGTTTGACCCCTGTCTTCCTCAATTTCCTCCACTTTATAATGGGAATATACCTACCCCCCAGGGTAGCAGTGAAGATCAAATGAGATAATATCTGTAAAGTTCTTTCCCAACTTTTTCAAACAAAATATAAATGAAAGCTATCATTATTAACTTCAGCCAATGTCTACTCCTTGCCTCTCATTTCAGAGGAAGTATTCCTCCTCCTTTTCAAATCTAATCACTATTTTGTGGTTCATTTTTTCTTTTTTAAATAATATTTTATTATTCTCAATTATATGTAAAGACAATTTGAACATTCATTTAAAAAAATTTTTTTGATGTTCCAAAATTTCTCCCTCCCCCAGAGAGTAAGCAATCCAATACAGATTATACAAGTGCAATCATGCAAAACTTATTTCCATATTAGTCATGTTATGAAGAAAGACACAGATTAAATATAATCACTCTTGATTCCATCCTTTCTCACTCCCTTTAGGATTTTATTCCATCAATTATCTCCTCTCTCTCTTACATCTTTAATTTCTCCCTCTCCATTAGATCTTTCCCAGGCTACACAAGGGCTCAAATCTCTCCATCCTAAAACAAAGAAAGAAAACACCTTCCTTTGATCCTGCTATAGCTTAGACCTGCCATCCTATCTCTCCTTCCTGTCACTGAAAAACTTCAGAAAAGTTTCTCTACCATCAAATTCTCACCACTCATTCACTCAGCCTCTTGGAATTTGGCTTCTGCATTCACTTAGTGAACAAGAATTATTTATCAGGACAGACATTCTACTAAGCACCAAGGATACAAAGGAAAGGTAAAACATAGTCCCTGCGCTTAAAAAAGCTTACCTACTGGTAGGAGAGTGTAGTAGCAAGCACCCTAGAATACCCAGGATGACCTGCTAGCATAGGTTCTTTGATCTATTTTGCTAAAGGAAAGACAGCTTTAAAGGGGTTAATAATCTTACTTCAGTAAAGAAGTGAGTATCCAAGAAAGTCAAAAAAGTAGAAAATGCAAGCAGAGAAATTAGCACAAAGATCAACAGACAGGGCTCCAACTGCCTGAGTAAAGCAATATTGCTGCTATACACTTTACATACATCACTGGATTGAGGGAGCACAGATATCCTAGAAGTCGGGGGTAGGGGGAGGTCATCTCTGAACAAACAGCTACTCAAGTTCTTGACCAGGAAATCAAAAAGTTCTTTTCATGAGCAAACCCCCAAAGCAAAATGCCAACCTCCCAGAATATATAACAAAGACTCGGCCCCTGATTGGCTCAGAGCCAGAAGGCATGAAACCTATTTGACTCAGCAGAGCTGTGAATTATCAAGTTTCAAAATAAATTAATCCTACAGATGTTTACAATTTAGCCTGAGCCTGGGAAACTGAACTCCGACAACAAGAAGAAAAAAACCCAACAAAAATCCTGCCTTGCTTGTGCTCACAGAAAGACAACATGTAAAAAAAAGAAAACAAAACAAAACTGATACATTCAGAAGAGATGGAAGTTATCCATTGCTTTAATGGAACTGTTCTCTTGAAGGCCCATAATAAACTCTTCAATGACAAATCATATTATTTTTTTCTAGTCTTCATGTTCTTCATGCTCTTTATCATATTTGAAAATGACATTCTCCTCTTTCCTTTGAAACTTTCTCCTCTGTGGTATTCTGCATCATTGTACTTTTAGAATCTCTTTGAATGTTCTTTCAATAGCTTTCACTTCTTCCTCTCTCCTTATATATGTCCTCTTAAGGTTCTGTATTCAATCCTTTACTCTTCTTTCTTTTTATCTCATTGATTCCATGGCTTCAAGTATTAACTCTATTCTGATGACTTACACATCTAAGTTTTTAGCTCTGAGTGTATATCTAGGCTTCTCTGTACTTTTTAAATGCCTGCTAGATATATTGGCATGTTTTCTCTCCCAGAAGCTCAAACTCAGAATGTCCTAAACCAAACTTATCATCTTTCATTGAAAACCAGTTTTCCTTCCTTTTCCACTGTTTCTGTTATTAGCATCACCATCTTCTCAGGCTCAAATTCTCCAAATCTCCTAATTCATCTTTGATGCCTCTCTTTCCATCACTCCCTGGAATCCAGTCCATATTGCAAGTCCTGTCAAACTTACCTTTACATATCTCTCACATCCTCTTATTCCCATCCCATTATCACTCTAGTTCAGTCCTTCATTGCATCATGAATACTCTATTCTAAGAGGCTCCTGACTATTCTTGACAATACAATTCATCTTATGTATTGAAGTCAGAATAATACGCTCAAATCACAACTTTAATTCCAATATGCCTATGTCCAAATTCCTTTTGTGATTCCCTATTGTTGACAATAAATTCCAAATTATGGTGGTTTCCATGGCCCTCTCTCATATGACAGTAATCTGCCATCACACATTTCTCTTCCACTACTTCTCCTTATTAATGTAATGGTGATTTTCTTGCACGTACCCAAATCACCCTGCTTCTAGGAGACGACATTCTACATTTACTTATCATGTGAGTAGCAGTAGCCTGTAATCAGAACGAGTTGCATCTTTAAAACTGTTAGAGTGGGACAGTCTTGCTCTCTCCTTCCCTTGTCCAGAGAGAGTGAAGGTCCTTTTCACTTACAGTGTAGGCTCATTGAACTGATTGAGTGGAGGAAAGAGGCTACTTAACCTTCTGCCTCCCTTTTATCCAGTGACCCTGAAAAATAGGTTTGGGGGTAGGGTTTTGTTTCAGTCTGTCTGTTTCTCCTTGCCAGTTCTAGGTGTGGATGGTTGAAATCCCCACCAGGCCTGGACTTGAGCCATGGTGACCTTGGAAGCAAGATGGCAGGCCAAATGTTGAGCCAGTCCTAGAAGGGAAACTCTGAGAAGCCAGGGTGCCTAAGCTTCAGGCCCAACTAGGGCTTTGGACTCAGAACTTAGTAGGACTGTGCTCTACAATAACCAAGCTAAGCTACAAACTTAATCCTCTTTCCCTCCCCTTCGTATAAGGTGGTACAGGGTAGGGTTATGCTCCTAGGTGTTGGAGACATATGCTTTTATGTTTGTTCTTACTATATTTTTGAAGTCAATATTCCTTTGTAAAAGCTAATCTGATTACTAAGTGGTTAAATTTGGACTAGGGTACAGGGAACCCCCAGAATTGAGGGAATGCCATCAATAGGGACTTGAGTCAATGGCAGAGTCATTTAGTACATCAAACCCCCTTAAAGCTATCAGAGAACTCTGAGTGAGAGGTAAAATGTAATACACCTGATCTTTAGGCAGTGGGGGTCAGAATGATCACTGGATCATTAAATGATATTACAGTGAACACATAATTACAGTACTAATATCTAGCAGACTAGGGACTAGAGGAGATATAGAGCTTGATTTAGATAAGACATGGTCCCTGCTCTTCCAGGGTTTATAGTCTAGAAAGATGTTACATATAATACACATGATGAACACACTAAGGAGACGCAAAACATCAAAGTATCCAAGCCAGACTATGCACCATTCCTTGAATATCATTTATAGGGAAGGCATTATGGGGGAAGCTATGAACTGGAAGGAAGAAAGACACTTACCAGTTATGTGACTCAAGTCAAGTCACTTAATTTGAGTTTTACTTTTCCTCTTCTCTTAAACAGGGTAATACTATGTCTGCTACCTACCTCAGAGGGCTGTGAGGCAAGCACTCTATAAACCTTAAGATGCTATACAAATGTGAGCTGTTTCCTGACTATGCATTTACTCATGCTCCCTTCTGAAGTGCTTTCCACATCCAGAATTCACCCTTTCCTTTGTGTTCCTATTTCTGCATGTTTAAAAAAATATCCAGTATTTAAAGATCAAATAACATGTCACTTCCTTCATCAAGGCTTCCCTGATCCCTTCTACCTAGAAGTAACCTCTCATCCATTCCCAAGAGCTCTGTGTTTTTCATGGCCTCTAGTACTGGGTCTTGGAAAAGCAAATGGTAAACCAGTCCAGTATCTTTGCCAAGAAGAATCCCAAACAGGGTCCCAAAGAGTTGGACAGGACTAAACAAAGCACTGGGTCTAAAGTCAAGAAGACCTGAGTTCAAATCCAGCCTGAGACACTAGCTGTGTGACATTGAACAAGTCACTCAATAGTTACCTGCCTCAGTTTCCTCAACTGGAAAATAGGGGTGATGATAATAGCACCTACCTCCCAGAATTGTTATGAGGATAAAATGAGATAAATTTGTAAAGCGCCTAGCACAGTGCCTAGAAGATAGTGGGTATTTAATAAATACCTACTTGTTCCCTTTACCTTGCCCCCCCAAAAATTTCATTTTATTCATCTCTGTATCCTCCATAATGCCTTGTACACTGAGGAAACATTCAGTAAATGCTTATTGAAATTAAATTTAATTAGTGGTTGAAATTAAGGATTTGAGGGAATACCAAAGGAATTCATCTCTGGTTTCTTTTGGGGGAGCATTGAAATGATGGGGCTTAGAAATATCTCAGTAGTAAAGCAGAGGGTAATGGAACTTTTTTTTGCCTATGGCATTAGCACTGTTCCTAATCAGCAGGATCTCAACAGAATCTTAACGGCATGCTGTGTGATTTCTCTACTCCACTTGTTCTCCTTATTATAAACTGGTAGCAAAGAGATGGGAAGAATGGCGATTTTAAAATGAAAAAAACTCAGCCCATTGACTTTTATAGTAGAAGCTACGCTTCAATTTGATTCTGAAATGTGCAATTAACTTCCTAGTCTTATCTAAAAACAATCACCTTTTCAGCATGGTGATCACGGGGTCCCTTGTTGAGATCGTTCTTCTGTATGTGGAGTTCGAATTTATAACTCTTTTCTCATTGTGACTTTTAAAAATGATATATGCCAAAATTATTTTGAATTGACATTTCCAAAAAGTGTTGCTATTACATAGGTTAACTTAAAACACAGAATGTTAAAATGTATTTCTTTCTGTTAGCACAAATTGTGTGTATGTGTGTATTTAATCTCTGCCTAGTGATTGCCTTCCAAGTAAAAAATGGTTCCATCAATCTTGCCCTATTGATCAGTCCCTTACTGTGTAGCTTCTGCACTGAAAGCAACTCTACATGTACTCTTTTTTGTTTAATTTAATAACTTTTTTTCATTTACATGTAAGTACAATTTTCAACATTCATTTTTTGAAAGATTTTGGGTTCCAAATTTTTCTCCCTCTTCCTCCTCCCCAAGATGGAAAACAATCTGATAATAGTCTAAATTGTGAGTTTTTTTCTATCAGCAAAACTTCACCTCTCCCTCTCCCTAAATTCCCATTCCCCATTGAAAATAAAGAAAAAGTAAATACCTTATAGCGTCAAGCAAAACACATTTCTGCCCTGGTCATGTTAAAAATAAAATAAAATATGAGCTATCATTCTGCACTGAATCCTTCTGTCTGTCAGGGAGTGGGTACCACATTTCACCCTTGGTCTTCTGGAATCATTACACCTGCACTCTTAACACGTGAGCAAACTAGCTTCAGTTCTGAGCAAGGGCTGCCAAATGTCAAGCCACTGAGGAACCAAGAAAATGGTCTTTCAAGTCAATGATGCTCTGGCCTGTCTATCAGGGACACAGGAAAACATAGCAGCAGCATTTGGTTTTGAAGTGTCTGATTGGTTCATTCTTTTGGAAGGTGTGATTTGACCCTGCTTTTATTTCAAATCATCACAGGGCCAGGATGAAGTCCTAAATATAAGATAACTGCCTCACTTAACCTGGATGTTCAGGGCTTCTTTATTTCCTTTGCATATTTCTTCAATTCAATACACACTTATTAAGTGTCTACTGTATTCAGGGCATGTTAGGTGCTGGGAAAGGAATGATATTTAGCTTAGCTAAGTTATGATCTACCTACCCTCAAGGAGCTTTTAGTCTGCTAGCGGTATAAGACACACAGATACATCATTGTTTAAAAAAAAATAAGTTCTTATTCATGTCTTTTACATCACCATAATTTCCCCCATTACCCTTCCCCCCTCCCCACACCCCAAGGGTATAAATAACAGCTTTGATATATGTCCCCTGTAACAAATAGTATCATTTCAAAGAAGAAAGAGAGAGAAATGGGGAGTGGGGGGAATCCACATAACTGATCAATACATCAAACAATTCTGAAAATAAATGCAATGTACATTTGGGAACCTCATACCTCACTAAGGAACTGAGTGAGGATGTTTTCTCATATATCTTCTTTTGAGTCATGTTTTTTCTTTATAATTTTGCAAGATTTGCTTTTAATTTTCTTGGTGTGATCATTCTTTCCACTTACATTGTTGTAGTTAAGGTTGTTTTCTTGGTTCTACTTACTTCATTCATGAGCAGGTAGATTATCTTTCCATGTTTCTCTGTATTCATCATATTTATAATTTCTTATGGCATTGTAATATTCCACTGCATTCACGTACCATGATTTGTTTAGCTATTCCCCAGGTAACACATGTCTACTATGTTTGCAAATCATTATGACCAAAAGTGCTGCCTATCAATATAGAAATAGATACAGATATTTCTTTCATATAATATCCTCCTTTGGGTATATGACAGTAATAGAATCTCTGGCTTAAATGGAATGGATATTTTAGTGGATATTTATTTGGACAATTCCAAATAACTTTCCAAAATGTTGTACCAATTCATAGCTCCAACAATAATGCAATAGTGTGACTCTCTTCCCTCAACCCATCCAACATTGACGATTGCCATCTTTGTCAATTTGCAAGTAGTGAGATAAAACCAGCATTATTCTGATTTACATTTTCCTTCTTATTAGTGACTTTGAGCTTTCCTTCACCGGGTCGTTGATAGTTCGAAATTCTTCTTTTGAGAATTATTTGTTCATATCCTTTGACCACTTATCTATTGAGGAAAGGCTTTTGATCATATCGACTGTTAAATGTTTATTAACATATATGTGTCTGTGTATGTATTTGTGTGTATATACACATACACCTACACACACATGTATTCCTTATCAGGGAAATTTGATATAAAGGTATTTTCCCAATTTAACTGCTTCCCTACTTATCTAGATGGATCAATTTTGTTCATGCTCAAGCTTTCCAGTTTCCTGTAATCAAAGATACTTCTTGTATCTTTTGTAATCCCTTCTACCCCTTATTTGGCACCAAAAAAATAAAAAACCACATCTGCCCATAGTTGTGAGAAGTATTAAATCTGTTTCTCTGTTAATTCTTTTATAGTATGATCTTTAAAATTAACATCATATATCCATTTAGACTGGTACTTAGGTGGCACAATGAATAGAGTGCTGGACCTGGCATCAGAAAGACTCATCATCTTCCTGAGTTCAAATCTGGCCTCAGACACTTATTAGTTGTGTGACTCAGGCAAGTCACTTCATCCTATTTGCCTCAGTTTCCTCATCTGTAAAATGAGCTGGAGAAGGAAATGGCAAACCACTGCAGTATCTTTTCCAAGAAAACCCCAAAGGGAGTCATGGAGAGTCAGACATGACTGAAATGACTCGACAACAACAATGCCAAAGTATAACTAACCCCAGTGGTGTGCTGGTAAATGTTAGCAACCAGTTCTCAAAAAATACACAGAACACTTTGAAATTTTATCTGCATTAGTAACATTTTCTTATCGCTCAATTAAGACTAGACAATCAGCAAAACAATAAATCAGGTCCTATGCTCTCATGCTGATTTCTGAGGTATACATGTTCATTGAAAATTTAACATTTGGCTTTCCAGAGTCAGTATAAGCTGACTTTAGTAAACTCCTGTCTAGCTTCCATCCAGTACAAATAAGTGCATATATTTCCAAGACCAGGTAGAAGGTGAACCAAGGTAGAATATAAGTTCTTTGATGATGGCATCTGTTTCCTCTTTTTAAAAAAGGCAACCCCAGTGCCATGCACATAGTAGATGCTTAATAAATATTTATAATCGAATTAATGGACAGCATCAAATTGTGCAGTGCTCAGATCAGTTTTGCCACCCTAATAAGAAAAAAAAACCACCTTACATGTTTAATATTCACCATTTTCATAAGCTTCTGACAATATAGAACTTTTTCTATTAATATTTTCATTTTAAAAACATGTTGCAATCAGTTATTAAGTTTGTTTTAATTTGCAAGAAGAGTAGTAACAATTATCCCAGAAAAACTAAAGCACTGACTTCCATCACCTACTAAATATATCTGTCACAACAACAAGCATCCATTTCCCTGGGGCATTTTCTTCTTTGATGCATAAACCAGATAACACTAAAAGTATTTTAGGTGGTTAAGTAAACAAGCTTGCCTTTCTCTTTGCATTTTATAGATCTATTTACTTCTGTGAATTGTCAAGGACAGTCATTTAAGGTTTTACCATAAGAACAGAATGTTTTTCAACCCAACACACTGAAAACACTGGAAAAAGTCTATAGATTTCTTCTCTCTAGGAAGTAAAATATGGTCATTCGCATATTGGGGTCAGTTATTCAAGGGCAGAATGATTGGTTGCCTTCTGTCTGGTCAATTTAATTTCACAAACATTCTCTCAGTGCCTGTTGTGTACAAGGCACTTATGGTCCCTAGGGATACAAAAGAGATAAACAACACAGACTTTGCAGTTGAAGAGGTTGCACTTTAATCTGAAGGGGTATGCAGTCACAAGCCCAAATAAGCTAGTGAATGCTGATCATTAACATTTTGAGGGGAAATATTCACACCTTGGAAATTACCAAAGCTTCTAAATTAGAATTTGATTGTTTTGCTGATTGTCTAGACTTAAGAAAGTGATGAGAAAATTTTAATAATGCAAATTAAACTTGAAAGTGTGTTTAAGATACTTTTCTTTTTTAAAGATCTGATTGTTAAACATTTAGAAAGTACACTCCAGGATATACCCAAATAAGTGTACATCAAGTTGTTGTTCAGTCATGTCAGACTTTTTGTGACCCTGTGGACCTCACTATCCATGAGGTTTTCTTGGTAAATATACCAGAAGGGTTTGTCATTTTCTTCTCCAATGGATTAAGGTAAACAGAGTTAAGTGACTTGACCAAGGTCTCACAGCTACTAAGTAAGTGTCTGAGGCTGGATTTTAGCTCAGGTTTTCCTGACTCCAGAGCCAGCACTCTATTCATTGAACAACCTAGCTGCCAGTCCATATACACAAGCAAGTATGGTGAAAGATAAAATAAGATAGAGGCAGAGGGGAGATTCAGATCATGTGTTCTAGTAGGATTTAAGGAAAGAGAATACTTTTCATTAGAGAGGATCAGGAAAGACTTTATGAAAGATTTGGCACTTGAACTAGACTTTGAAAGAAGAGAAGGGTTTCGGCAGGTGAAAATGAGAAGGGAGTGCATTCCAGAAATAGGCATCAGTCTTCACAAGGCAGGAGATAGCTTGTCAAACTCAGGAAACAGCTAGGAGTCTATTTTGGCTAGGACAGAGAAGATGTCGAAAGGGATTAGTGTGAAATAAGGCTAGAAAATGTGTTGGGAGCTGGATAGCAAAGGACCTTAAACTCCAAACTAAGAAGTTAGTATTTCAATTATAGGCAGTTGGGAGCCAAAGAAAATTTTTGATCAGGGGAATACTGCGGTCAGCTCTATGAAGGAAATATGGTGGGAAAAGAGAAGTGGAGGAATCCCTAACCCCAGTCCCTAAACAAAGGGGCCCAGATCCCCTTACCAACTCAGCAGGGAGTTTGAATATCAACTAACCACCAATTTCCCCTTTCTTCCTATCCCTCCCCAACCAACAGCAAACGTGTGCCATACTGGTTGAGAAGAGCTGATTGTTAAAATTTCAGTGTGAGCACTTCCACTTCAGAAATCTGCAAAAGCTACAAATCAGGGCTTGATTTAATGGTTCATTTATTGTTGGCTAAGAAAGTAATAGAGAAGATATTAATTCATAACAAATTTAAAAGCGTGTTATCTGCACCTTTTTCTTCAGAAAAAAAAAATCTGTGCATTTTTCCTAAACATTTCTCAGCCCATCACTGTCACTCTCATGGGGCAGCATCAGTCCCCAGGTCCAGGATCCTCACTCTCCCCCCCACCCATGCCCTCCATTGCTCCTCCCAGATAACCCTACAAAAACCCAACAGACTTTGGAGCACCCAAATCTAACCTGACCTGTTTCCACCATTCTCTCTGACTGCTCTCCATATTGTAAGTCTGTTCCTTCGAGAATGGCAGCTTGCTTTATTGCTTGTTTGGTGCTATGTCCTCGTCATGGACAATATTCTGAATCTTCCAACATCTGTATCAAGATAGATGCTAACATTTTGTTGCTTTATTAATTATTTTTATTATATTATGTGTCGTATCATTTGTCATTTCGGTCACATTTGACTGTGACTGCATTTTTGGATTTTTTTGGCAAAGATATCAGAACAGTTTGTCATTTCCTCCTCCAGCTCAAACCACAGATAAGGAAACTGAAGTCCAACAGGGTTAAGTGACTTACACAGGGTCACCCAGCTTGTAAGTGTTTGAGACTAGATTTAAACTCAGGAAGATGAGGCTTCCTGATTCTCAGTCCAGTGTTCTATTCACAAGCACCACCTAGCTGCCCTAGATGCTGTTATAATAGTCTAGGAAAGATGTGATAGGGGCCTGAGGTGATGTCAAAGCATGTGAAGAGGTGTTGTGAAGATACTATTAACAAAACTTGGCAACTGGTTGGATGGAGGGGGCAGAGCAGAAGAAAGGAAAGACAGTCGAGATTCTGAGACAAGGCAACTGGAAATATGGTGATGACCCTAACAGAAGGAGGGAAGCTGGCAAGAAGGGCAGGTTAGGGAGGAAGATTGTTCATTTTGTTTCAGTCCTGTATGGATGCAACGTGAGATAATGGATGAAGTGATAGAATCAGAGTGAAGTAAATGTGGATTTGAACTTTGCCCATGATATGTAGGAGCTGTGTGACCATGGACAAGTCATTTAACCTGAGGATAATTATTTAAATGGAACATCTACATCACCAATTTCATCCCCAAATTTGGCACCGCTGATGGATGAACTTTCTCTCTTCCTTAAAGAAAGAAGTATCTCCTAGCTGTCAGGTCAATTTATTACTGAGCTGGGTCAACTAGGTCACTCTTAGGTCTTGTATTCTCATCTCTCTGTGCTCAGCTGCAAACTCTGGTATGGACTCTTATTTCTGGACCCCAATGGCTCTCCTGACCATTTGAAGTGCTTCAGGTTGCAGTAAAATACAAAAGAGGAGGGGCACCATGTTTTCTTTCACACATCTCCTCTCACCAGGTGTTCTTGCCTCCATTAGCCCCAGGAAAGAGGGACTGATTTGGCTAGTTGATATATTGTGATATATTGTGAGATTCAAAGCAGACAATGGATGTCAATCACTTTTCAAATGTTAAAGTGCTATATAAAAATTAACTTTTATAATTATATTGGGTTCCAGGACTGGGAAGATGTACAGGATTTGACAGTCAATGGGAGTCAAATATATTCAGGAGGTAGTCAAAGAAATGGGACTAGAACTTAGGGAAAAGACCGTAGCTGGACATATAGATTTAGGCACCATGGAGCAAAGGTACGAATGGGAGAAGATGAGAAGGGCAAAGACA
Organism: Pseudochirops cupreus; assembly: GCA_028627135.1. NCBI lineage: Eukaryota > Metazoa > Chordata > Mammalia > Diprotodontia > Pseudocheiridae > Pseudochirops > Pseudochirops cupreus. The sequence goes on from CM053583.1 coordinate 189,920,370, forward strand.
AGGAAAAGGAGAGAGAGGAAGAAGGAGAAGAAGCAGAAGGAGAGAAGAGGAGGAAGAGAAGGAGGAGGAGGATTTGGTCCTAGGAACATGTATGCATGGTAATCCTGCTTCTATGACTGATGACATTGAATTCAGGGGCCCAGTTCTCCACTTCTGAACATGAGAAGTTGTCCTGTAACTGCTTCCAGTCTGTTTACCACATGGTGAAGAAAACTCTGTTTGGTTCAATAAATTCAATTCACTAGACATTTATTAAATGCCTACTATGTGCCAAGCATTGTGCTAATCTGCTGAGCCAAATCTGTGTGGACACAAAATTCTTCAACTATCCAAGTCAGTCTCTCTTTCCTGGGGATAATGGAGGCAAGAACTCCTGGTGAGGGGAGCCACAGTCCCAGTGACATCAGCCTGTCCTCCTCACCCAGGCTCACACATGGCTGTGAAAGAAAACATGGTCTCCTCTTTTGTCTTTGACTGCAATCTGAAGTACTTCAAATGGTCAGGAGAGCCATCGGGGTCCAGGAATAAGAGTCCATACCAGAGTTTACTGGCAGCTGAGCACAGAGATGAGAACACAAGACCTAAGAGTGACCTAGTTGACCCAGCTCAGTAATAAATTGACCTGACAGCTAGGAGATACTGCTTTCTTTAAGGAAGAGAGAAAGTTCATCCATCAGTGGTGCCAAATTTGGGGATGAAACTGGTGAAGTGAATGCTTTGTAGGAACTACTTTAAATTAGAGCCCACTCTTCCCAGAGACCAAGGTGCTACTGGGGGGAATGTGGTCCAGGTTCAGGGGGATGTGTTTGCACAGCTGTTCTTGCTATATCTTCACAGTAAATACCTCTTTGAATTGTTATTGTGCTTGTCCTTCATTTTTGAAGAGGACCGTGACATCAGGCAGATGATGACATGTCTTGCAGTTGATTTGATTTGAGTGAGGGAAGGCTGCGCAAGGTCACCAGCCTCACTTTCTCCTCCAGAGTCATCTGGGTCCGGTGTCCAGCTATTCATCAGGGCGACTGATATTGGCCCAGCATGTTTGTCAAAGCACTGCTTAAATGACATAAAGGAGATATTAATTATACCAGGGCAGCTAGGTGGCAAACTGGACAGAGCACTGGGATGGGAATGAGAAAGACACATATTCCTGAGTTCAAATCTAACCTCAGACATGAACTAGCTGTGTGACCCTGGACAAGTCACTTAACCCTGTTTGCCTCAGGTTCCTCAGCTGTAAAATGAGCTGGAGAAGGAAATGGCAAACCAGTCCAGGATCCTTGCCAATGGGTCACAAAGAATTGGACATGACTGAAATGACTAAACAAAAAAGAAAATTGTAACCAGTGATTGATATAGGGAAAAACAAATGAGAATAAAGGCTCAAGCCACTAGAATTCAAGAGATACCTTAACGTCTCAGGGTTACCCCTAAAACACTAACGGGCAGATGTAGCCAGCCTTGATTTAGGAATCATGAGTCATTTGTGAGAGTAGAAATAAGGATAAGGATACCAAGAATCTATAATAGGCTATGGAAGGAAAATGCATTTGGGGATTTCTGAGTCATGTGAATATTATAAATACATGAAAATTATCCTTTTCTATTTCGGAGTTAACAGGATGCGCACATTTTTGATAGGTACACTATGTTGTTTGTGGACCATGTTGGCCATGTGTTCTCTCCTGCTACCGCTTAGTTAGATCATGCTTTTCCTCACTTTGAGCTTTTTATGTCCTCATCCTTTTAAGTATCATTTTTGCAGACTAAAATCCAGGCTGAAACAGGTGAGGAAAGGAAAAATAATTGCTAAGCTGCACTATAGTTTATTTGTGAAGGAGGGTGGGGAGAAGAAACATGTTTGTTTCTTTAATTTTTATCGCACAAGACTGGAAGAAGCCTCTGCTCAGTTGAACACAGGAATAATCACTTGGTGAACTTTTTTTAATCTTCTGTGTGACTTGCAGAAATTTTTTTTTTCACTTCTAATAGTATTTTTTTCCAATTACATGTAAAGGCAATCTTCAATATTCCTTTTTTGAAAGCTTGTTAAGTTCCAGATTTTCTCACTCTCTCCCTTCCCTACCCTCTCCCCAAGGCAGCAAGCAATCTGATATAGGCTATACATGTGCAATCAAGTTAAACATATTTCCACATTAGTCATGTTGTAAAAGAAGAAACAGAAAAATAGGGGAAAACCATGGGAGAAAAAAAAACAAAAAAGGAGAAATAGTCTGCTTTGATCTACATTCAGACTCCATCAGTTCTTTCTCTGGATGCGGATAGCATTTTCCATCATGAGTCTTTCACAATCGTCTTGAAGCACTGAATTGTTGCGGAAATTATTAAAAACTTTGAAAAATGATTCAGTCCAACTCATCCTGGAAACCCATGTTTGTAAACAGATACTCCCATGTGTGATAAAAAGCTCATTTATCCTACTGGGTTAAGCCAGTAATAGTCAACCTTTCTGAGGCTCCACTATGTTGGTTCATCTGGTTGAATGACTCTAATTTCTTTCATTAGAAAGAGTGAGGTGTCCCTTCATATAGAAATCCTGCCAGTGCCAGGAGTCAGGTGTGACTCTTCTAAAATCCACTCAAATTTGCTCATTTCCCAGGCAGACTTTATCACTGTTCTGCAAACTTTGACCTCCAAAGACCTGTCTGAGAGCAGCATTTGCTGCCTCTGAATCATCCAACTTCTTCAAGACAGACTTGGAAAAATGCTTTTTCTTTCTCATGTGTTCAAGCATCCAACAAGTTTGTAATAGTCAAGCCGGTGAATTCCTAGAGTTGTTATGCTATAAAAAAATGGCTTCGTTGACAAGATTTGATCACCATTCAATAAAGGAAATTAAGGAGGGGTCTTTTGTGTCCCCTGGAGGGTTGAAAGTTGTTGTTATGGGCAAGAGTGTCTAATTAAAGTGATGTAATTTCCTCTACCAGATCCCCTGGATCTACAGAACAAAAACTTCACAATGTATATTAGCTAATAATTAGCAATGAATAATTATATACCCATACTTAGCACTTGTCATCACGGGATCTCATGATCATGACATGTATCTATGTACAGCTGAAGAAACTGAACAGTGTGCATTTCAATAATTTATCTGTATGTCAGCACTAATGTAATTCATTCTTATTCATTCACAAGCTACTGTTCCACTGCCTGAATGATTCACAGCCTTTGAATTTTGATGTCTTGTTTTGTTTTGTTTGATGTTCTGTCCATTTCTACATGGCTGGCATGAGGCAGGACTGCCAAAAGGAAAATTAGCTAAAACTCAATTAAATAAAACTAAGCTAGGCTCCAATAACAAGGACATAATGAGACAGATTAGTAGAGACAAATATTTCTGTGTTGAAGTACCAACCAATTGGCAGTCTTCATCTAAGGATGGACAAGGGAAGGGAAACAAGGCAAAACTCCAACCAAACCATTTGCTCTTTGATAGAAGCTCTGGTCTATGTGGGAGGTTGAGAAAATGCTTCAAGGTTCCTCCTTGTTTTAAGATACTCAGGGTTTTCCTTGTTCTTCTTTAGTGGAAAATTTCAAACAAAACCCAAGTGTTTCTGATAACCCTGCCCTCGTCCTATGCCTGATCATTGGATAATACAACCTCTGATAATATTTTCTTTTATGTTGTTCCAAATGAGGATGTTGGAAATTGAAAGCAAGTCTGGTTCAGCTTCAAAGGGATATTTACAAGTTAGTGCAGGCAGCAGCACAAACCCAAACACCTACACACTCTCAGTATTTTGATAATGACAAGGTCCCACTGAGTCAGCCTCTTCTTTCATTGAAATAGTTAGTGGGACAACTGGCCTGTTTAAATATTTGGTATTTCATAGTTTTAAAGACATAGAGCCCAACATGACTTATAGTTTATCTAGCCTAGCCCTCTCAGCTTTAGTAACAGGAAACTCAGTCCCATAGAGGTGAAGTAACTTCAGAGCAGCTAGATCAGCGGTTCTCAACCTGTGGGTTGCGACCCTTTGGGGGTTGAATGACCCTTTCATGGGGGTCTCCTAAGACCATTAGTAAACATATATTTCCAATGGTCTCAGGAACTGAGACTCCGCTCCTCTATCCATCTCCAGGCAGGTCCGCCCACATGCAGACACGCCTACATACGAGTATTAAAGGGTCACGGCATTAGGAAAGTTGAGAACCACTGAGCTAGATGATACAGTGGGCTTCCTGAGTTTGAATCCAGCCTTAGACACTTACCAGCAGTGTGACCCTGGACAAGTCACTTAGCCGTGTTTGCCTCAGTTTCCTCATCTGTAAAATGAGCTGGAGAAGGAAATGGCAAATCACCCCAGCATATTTACCAAAAAAGTGAACATACAAACAAATGGTGTCACAAAGAGTTGACCAGGACTGAAAATGGCTGAATAACAACAAAACTTCACAGTATCACAGATCTAGAGCTAAAAGGGATCTCAGAGATCCATTCATCCCCCTAATTTTAGAGATGACAAAACCAAGGCCAGGGTGGTGTAGTGACTTGACCAAGATCACAAAGGTCACACTAAAGGCAAAGTTTGAACCCAAATCATCTGACTCCAGATTTCATGCTCCCAGGGTCCCATGTGTAGTATAGTGGCAGAGCCAGGATTCAAGTTCAGGTTCTCTGATTTGAACATTTTTTTTGTCTGTAATATGTTTTTTGCTGGCATTCTAACCCCCAGGTACATGTCAGTTTCTTCATTTATAAAATGAAGAGGGGGAAGGAGTTGGGCTTGATGGCCTCAGAGGGGTCTTCTAGCTTTACATTCAAGATCCAAGATCATAATGAGAAGATTAAAAGGGGGAAGAGAAGAACAAGAAGGAGTAGGGGGAGGTGAAGGGGAAAGGGGAGGAGGGAGTGCAGGAGGAGAAGGAGGAGGAAGAGGGGAGGAGGAGGAGGAGGAAGAGGAGGAGGAGGAAGAGGAGGAGGAGAAGGAGAAGGAGAAGCAGAAGAAGAAGAAGAAGAAGAAGAAGAAGAAGAAGAAGAAGAAGAAGAAGAAGAAGAAGAAGAAGAAGAAGAAGAAGAAGAAGAAAAGATCTGAAGTAATTAACCATGGTTATTTTCTGCCTGAGAAGATACCTCCCCCACTGAAAAAAATTTTAGCTTCAAAAAAATGGTATTATATAGTGTCCTATATTGATTTTAGTTTAATCCTAGTTTATCTCTTTCTAGAAATTGTATAGAAATAAAGGCAGATGTGGAATAGGAGTTTAAAAGCTAACCTCAGAGTCAAGCCTTGGGTTCAAGACTTGCCTTGGACATTGTGGTGGTGTGATGGTCACTTAACCTCTTAGTGTTCTACTTACATAAATGCCCCCCCCTTGTCTCCTCCTTCCCCCTTCCACACACTCATTCGCTCCCTGGCATACACACACACTCATGATTTTACTGGTTCTACTCCTTTGGGTTTCTGGGGCTGCTAATTAATTTCTGAGTTTACTGACAGGGAGTGGTAAGAGTTCCTTCCATGCTGATTGACTGATTGCCCCACGGGCTCCCTCCCCCATGGTCCCAGTCATCATTCCATTCCACATTCCAAAGCCTTGAGCAAACTCTGCTCTTAGGACTGGTGACTCCCAAGGTCTCCAGGAACATGGTCTGTTGTATAAGGAGCTAAACCAGATTTAAATAGCACCATGTTTCTTGAAGAAGCCTTATGTCAGCTAATAATAATGCTTTGGATTTCAATACTACTCATTTAAATACCTCTTTTCATCTGAAGATTGTAGGACATGAAATTTCCTCATGAAATACCTGGGAGCTCTGAAAATGAGATATCTTCCAACAAATAAGTAACCAACTTACTGACGTTTCTACAACCAAAAAGAAACAGAAGCCAAGTTTGTCTAAGGACCTTCAGCTTTACATCTATAGTTCCACTGACCCAGTATTTTATCACTTACAGACATCCATCTCTCCCAAAGACAATGACTTACTTGCCTTCATTCTTTTGAAAAGGCAGTAAATCATTAAATACTTACAAATTGTTTGACCTTAAGAGCCCTTTAGAACCTGGATCTGATCCCTGCTAAGCTTAATGTATGTTACTCTCTGTCACACCCATTGCAATGCAACCAACTTGGACTTCTTTCTGTTCCACACATACAACATTCCATCTCCCACCACTATTCCTTTGAATAGATAGTACCCCCAGCCCCGCATGCCTGCAATGCTCTCATGAGTCACTTTCATTTCTTAGAATCCCTAGTTTCCCTCATTGTTGTTGTGGTTATTTCAGTTGTATCTGACTCTTCATGACCCCATTTAGAGTTTTCTTGGCAAAGACACTGGAGCCATTGCTTCTCTAGTTCATTTTACAGATGAGGAAACCAAGGCAGACAGGGTTAAGTAACTTGCTCAGGGTCACACAGTTAGTAAGTGTCTGAGGCTGGATTTGAACTTAGGAAGATGAGTCTTCCTGACTCCAGGCCCAGCACTCTGTCCACTACAGTGCCACCTAGCTGCCTGGTTTCCCTCATGGCTTCTCTTAAATCCCATTTAATTTTACCTTTCCTGATTTTCCCAGCTGCTAACGCTTCTCTCTTGACTTGCATGTTTCAATGACGGCTATTCCTGAGGAAAGATCATCAGCATCCTCTTGATGATAATTAATTCAAGGATATCAGCCAAACACATGCAGTCTGTATTGCAGTGGTTCTCCAAATGTGGTCCCCCAACCTCACTACTAACTACTAGTGATTGGGAGCCCAATTCCACTTAACCAATTAACATCAATTAGTTTTTACACAGGGACATTTACTTTGAGGACCTGCCAACATCCTCACACGTTGGGAGGCGTATTCTGTCAGTGAGTCTGAGCAGAGTCAACATGGGTCTTCCTCCCACTCTGTTCCCAGTCTTTGTCTCCATCCTGTCTCCAACACCTTGACTGACTTAGGGTTTTGCAGACGAAGCCAGGAATGTGTCTGGGAACAATTTGGCAAACCAGCAAAGCTTCTGCTGCCCGAAGAATTAAACCTAGAAGTTGATATAAGATTTGTGTGGATTTGTATGGCTGTTTCTATGTTTGATTCCAGCTCATTGTCTACGTCTCACACATTGTAAGCGTTCAACAAAATGACTGGCAAAGTGAATGTAAGTGGGTTTCACGATGGGGAGGCGGGGTGAAAAACCCTGGATTTGGAATCACAACTTTGGTTTAAATAATCTGGCCCTTCAGTTTATGACCTGATTGATCTTGAGTAAGTCCTTTGGCTACTCTGGGTGTCAGTTACTTTATCTATAAAACAAGAAAACTAGACTACATGACCTCTAAGGTCCCTTTCAGCTCTCACTTTTATGAACCCACCATTTATCTAAAGATCCTAGCACAAGATAGAAGAAAGAATGAGCAGGAGGATTTCAGAGGATTTCCTGTCTACCCTGGAAAGACTTACATGAACTGATACAAAGCGAAGTGAGCAGAACCAGGAGAACATTGTATACGGTAAAAGTGATATTGTATGATTATCAACTGTGAATGACTTAGCTATTCTCAGCAATACAATGATCCAAGAAAATTCCAAAGGACACATGATGAAAAATGCCATACACACTGAGAAAAAGAATTGTTGGAGTCTGAATGCAAATTGAAGTATATCGTTTTTCATTTTCTTTATTTTATGGTGTATTTTTTTCATTTTGGTCTGTGTCTTCTTTCACAACATGATTAATATGATACTATGTTTTATATGATTGAATATGTATAACCTATATCAAATTGCTTACCATCTCAGGGTGGGAAGGTAAAAATTTGGGACCCAATTTTTTAAAATAAATATTAAAAATGTCTTTCATGTAATTGGGGAAAAAATAAAATAGTATTTTTTAAGAAAATCCTAACATAAGAAAGAAGTGAAACTTATACTTAGTCAGTCCATCAGTAACTGAGCACTCTCAATGGACCCAGGCACTCTGCTAGGCACAGTGAAGAAATACACAAGGAATCTCTACCCTGGAGAATATCTTATCTCCTAACCTGGCTTGGTACACAGCTAGGAGTTCTGATTAGTACCAATAATGAATCTCCTGAAGGAGCTGTATTTGAATTTGCACTATTTGAAGTTATAACTGTGTATAACTTGGTAATTGTTTCCAGTCTTTTGAAAATATGTAGTGTGAATTTAAATAATGTGACCTCTTGGGGGGAGGAAAGGGGATTTATTATTTGCAAGAATAAGGCATAGCTATAGAATTTTTTTTAGCATGAATATATATCCCTATAGATTTTGAAAATGCATTTCAATACCCAATACTGTGTGTTCATAACCAAAGTTTTGGAAAGAACCATATTGGAAAGCAATGCATTTCAAGTCAAGTCAAGAAATATTCATGCCTTAGCCAACCAGTGTGCTAAGTGTTAGGGATGCAAATATGAGCAAGAAACAAGAGAGTCCCTGCCTTGAGGAGCTTACAATCTAATGAGGGAAGGCAATTCAGAAAAAAAACCTAAAAAATGAAGGGTGGGTGGTACTCAGCATGGGTGCATCATGGGAAAAGAATCAAGAGTGGGGCATAGAAAGCAATGAAAGTGTGACCATGGCTGGCCCTTCCTTAAAGTGGAGACTTCCAGAGGAAAGTCCCAATCATTTTATTCTAGTTTATAGAACAGCTGTGAACACGGCAGGCACCAATGAATGAGGATGCTGCTGCAAGTTCCATGAAGGGTGGAAATCTTTATGGTTTTTATTTTTTAGTGAAATCAAAGAAAAATCACGGATCATGGAGACTGGTTTGTCCTGAAAACATGTTTTTTCTATGACCTTTCAATAGTCATCTTGGACCTACCCCCCTACTCAAGCAGAATTTACTGTCAAATCCTGCTTTTATAAATCTCTTCCATTTGAATGGCATTTTCTTAGTAGGGGTGTCCACTGAGATTTGACCTCTTTTTCTCCAAGGTCACATTTAAGAAGGAAAAGAAAGTGGTGATCATATTTTTTTTTAAATTAAGTAACAACAATTCTTGGTTTAAATCACTCTGATAGTTTCTATGAAATCAATTCAGATATTTTTTGGACTTAGCAGGACAGACTGCAGATAATATCAGGGAATCTCTACTATTTTGTCAGAAATTGTTTACAGGGTGTTTTTCACATAAGGAGGAATTCAACAAGGAGATGTTGAATGTCTCCAAGCAGGCATTTAATTTACAATTTTGTTGTTTATACCTTTTCAAGTTCTAAAAATAGTCATGCAAATGAGCTGAGGGACATGCTTCAGTCATCTCTATGTCCTCAAAGAGATCTTATTCCATTCATCTGAGGTGCAGTTCTCTACCTAGTCCTCCTAACAATGTGTGCCAATTTCACTGATTTTCTGTTTTTCTTTCTTTCTTTTTTCTTCTTCTTTTTTTTTTTGTTTTTTGGAGGGGGGAAGGTAGGGCAATTGGGATTAAGTGACTTGCACCAATTTTCTGTTTCTTCATCAGTGAATTGTCTCTTTCTTTTTTAATATAAAAAGTATTTTTCTGCCCATTTAAGCAACCAAATTGTACATGTGAGAAAGGGCTGTTCCTTACAGGTTCAACAGATTGGATTAGCAAGAAATAGAAGAAAAAATAGAAAACAATGATCCAGTGTTTGATAAATCCAAGAATGTAAATTATTGGAGGAAAGACTCAACAATTGCTGACAAAATTAGAAAGTTATTCGGTAGAAATTAGTTTCAAACCAGTATCTTATACCACATACCACAATAAGTTCAAAATGGATAAGCAATCTGAATTGAAAGCACGTGACATTTTTTTCCAGATTTTATTTATTTTTAGTTTTCAACATTCATTTCCACAAGATTTTGAGCTTTTCTCCCCATCTCTCCCTTACCCCTCACTCCAAGATGGCAAGCATACTGAATAGCCCTTCCCCCAGTCTGACATCTCTTACATCTTCTCATACCCTCTTTACGCCTTTCCCCCTTACTTTCTTGTAGAGCAAGATGGATTTCTATGCCCCGTTGTCTCCATATCTTATTTCCCAATTGCATGTAAAAACAGTTTTTTAACATTTGTTTTTAAAACTTTGAGTTCCAGATTCTCTCCCTTCTTCTCTCCTCACCCATTGAGAAGACAAGCAATTCAATATAGGTTATACATGTGTAGTAATGCAAAACATTTCCATAGTAGTCATATTGTGAAAGACTAACTATATTTCCCTCCATCCTATCCTGCTCCCCCATTTATTCAGTTTTCTCCTTTGACCCTGTCCCTTTTCAAAGGCATTTGCTTCTAACGACCCTCCCCATCCATTGTGCCCTTCCATCATTCCCCCCCTCTTATCTCCTTCCCCTCTATTTTCCTGTAGGGTAAGATACCCAATTGAGAGTGTATGTTATTCCCTCCTTAAGCTAAATCTAATGAGAGTAAGGTTAACTTACTCCTTTTCACCTCCCTGCTCTCCCCCTCTATCGTATTGGCTTTCTCTTGCCTCTTTCACATCACATTTTAAAAAATAGAGAAAGAAGAGATAGCATTCATAACTATGGCTAAGAATGAGATTCTAGCTGATCAAGGGATTAAGAAGATCAGAAAAGATAAAAATATAATTTGATTATATAAAATAAATGGGCAGCTAGCTAGCACAGTGGATAGAGTGCCAGGCCTAGACTCTGGAAGATGCCTTTTCCTGAGTTCAAATCCAGCCCCAGATTCTTACTAGCTATGTGACCCTGGGCAAGTCACTTAACCCTGTTTGTCTCAGTTCCTCATCTGTTAAAATGAGCTGGAGAAGGAGATGGCAAACCACTCTAGTATCTTTACCAAGAAAACCCCAAATGGGGTAAAGAAGCATTAGACATGACTAAAATAACTCAATAACAACAACAACACATATAAAAATAACTATTTCAAGAATGAATTAAATAAACAAAAAATTCAAAAATAAAAGTGGAGAAAATATTTGTACAAATTATCTCTAAGAGTCAGCTAACCAAAATAATCTGGTAATTGAAACAAATATGTGACACCAGAGCTATTTCCCAATTGGATAATAGCTGAGGAGGAATTCCCTGTCGATACTGAGGTCTTCTAAATGTTCCTGTTTGTAGGTAGCATCATACTGCATGTATCAAGCCTCAGAACATTGCAGAGACTCCCAGATGAGATCACTCAAAAGAGTTTGGCTTAACCATTCACACACAGAAAACAAACTGGATAGAAGTGTTTTTTGGTTTTGTCTAAGCAAATGGAGAAAAGAGAAAAAAACTCTCCTCAGCCACCGTGCTCTGAAGGCTGGTGGAGAGGGGATTAATCCACTATTGCTTAGACCCTTCCTCCAGTTAAACTGCTGCAATCCTGTCTATCTGCTGTGCACAATAATGCCGGTTGTCCCACAGGGAACCTGCTTGTTTTCTGTTCCATTAAAGAGTCTCTGACCTGCATTCTAGTCTCTGTAGTCAACCTTCTTCCTGGCCATGCTCATTTTCTACTCTTCTGGTGCCCCCAACTTGGTACTACCATGAGACCACATAGCCTTTGGACTCAAACCCCAAGAAGCTACTACAGACAGGCTCAGGAAGGTATCCCATTGAAGTGTGTGGCAGGAGCTACACTATTAATAAAACACCCATCAGTTTACTATGTGATAGAAAATGTGAGATTCTTTTCTTTTCAAAGCAGGAGTTCCTACCTTAGAGTCTGTGGACTTTTACATACATACATGCATACATACATACATACACACATACAATATATGAGTATGCATATATATACGTATACATACATATTTTGATAACTATATTTCAATAAAATTGGCTTCCTTTGCAACCATACATATTTCATTTTGTGTGTTTAAAAATTTGATTTTGAGAAGGGGTTCCTGGGGTTCATCAGGCTTCAAAAGGGTTCCACCACACAAAAATAGTTCAGAACCCTTGTCTTTTAGTGACTCTGCAAGTGAGGATACCATACTGGGGAATTAAAAATTTTCTGGTCCAACCTTCCTGCCTTCCTCACAGAGAGTCAGGCCCATGAGTGTGGAACAGGAAATACCTGACTGAATTTTCCTGAAATGTTTTTTCCCCTCTTTCTTTTTCTTTTTTCAAAATTAGGGATGGCTTCCTTTGTAAATAAGAATATAATGGGAATTCAAGGTAACATAAAAATAAAACCTATCACTAAACACAAAAAGGAGATATATAGTCTTTTCCTTAAGTTTTTATGTGTGACCAGAGTAAGTAGGTTGAGACTCTTTCTGATATTATACAAGCAGGTTCTGTAATACCTACTGGCCCACCGTCAATCTTGTGTCCTTTCCAAGAGGTTGCATTCAATGATAATGGTGAAGGTGAATCCTTACCTGGGAGGCAATTGAGGAAGAAGCATATAACCGAATGTGAGGGGTCATGTAGCATAATTTACCCAAGAGCAGATTATTTATGCTTTGAAAGATAGGATTGCATGGTTGGCTGCAGCAGCCATTACACACAGGGTTGATGAATGTTCACATCAGTATGATCTTCAAAAGAGACAGAAGTACTCATATTAAAAATTAGCTCCACTCTTACATGGGAAGCAGTTTCTCATTTTCCCCAAGTCTGATTAATTATCTTTTTCACATCTCACACTCCCACATAAATTGGGAGCATCAGGCAGCTGATGATACTGTACTGTCTGCACATTCGTAGAGAGAAATGATGTTCAAAATAGAATTAGATTGCAGAACAACACAACAAAACAAGTAGACAATGGACAATTATTTCCCATCCCGCTCCCCTTAATGTTCCCAACTTCCTTGATTTATCTATCTGTCTGTCTGTCTGTCTAGCCATTTATTTATTTATTTGTTCATTCATTCAAGTTTTTTTTTATTGTTTTCTTTATGTGTATTATTTTTAGATTATTTTCTAAATTTAATTCTACATTTATACATATTAAAAGGGGGAGAAGTTCTTTGTAATGAATTAGTGGATAGAAAGCTAAAGCCCAGAAGACCTAAGTTTAAATCTAGCCTCAGATACTTATTAGCTGTGTGACCACGGGAAGGCACTTTAAAAAAAACTCAATCTGCCTCAGGTTCCTCATCTGTAAAATATTTTAACAAATAATTGCACATTTCTCCCTAGGATATTGTGAGAATCAAATGAGATAACGTATATAAAGCATTTTGCAAATCTACAAGTACTTATTATAGCTTTTATTATTATCAATCAGTCTTTACCCTAGGGTATATATGTGTGTATATATGTGTCTGTGTATACATATATGAAATAGATATATACATACATATATGTGTATATATACATACAAAGTATACATATACATACAAAGTATATATACATATATGTATGTGTTTATGTATATGTGTGTGTATGTGTGTATATATATATACATATATATACATATATATGTATGTATATGTATATATATATATATATATATATCAGACATCTTTGTGAGGTTTGTTTTTAGCTGTTTCTGAGTAGCTCTCAATTATAATTTGATCCTAACAATAACGTGAATTTATATAGCATTTTTAAGTTTGAAAAGAACTTTACAAATATCACTTCATATCATTCTCATAACACCTCTAGGAATTAGGTGCTATTATTATCATACCCATTTTACAGATGAAGAAACTGAGGCAGACAGGTTATACTACTTGACAAAAGATACACAGGTGAGGTTGGATTCAAATTCAGATCTTCCTCACTCCAGATCCAGTGCTCTATCCACTGCACTACCTAGCTGCCTCTTTCCTCTTAAAAAGCACATGACCCATTGAATAAAGTATAAAATACTAACCCTGGTATTCAAAACCCTCCATAACTTTGCTCCAACCCATCTTTGCAACCTCATCTTGTGCATCCTATGTTACAATCAATCTGGACAGTTCTTTGCCCCTCCCCATATTCTATGTCCTCTTCTCCATGTCTTTGCTCCACATGTCTCCCATGCCTGGAATGACCTCTTCCCTCTTTCTAATTGCCACGTGTTGAAGTCTTTCACTTCTTCCAAAGTCTGAGTCAAGGGACATGTCTCTCTTAATGCCATCACTGACATTCTTCCTAGTTGAAAGTGATCTCTTCCTCCCTCAAGTTGTTCATGGTAAATAGCCTCTTTTCTACATACCACATGCTCCTCGAATCATGTGCATTTGCATGTGTCTGCCCACCCCAAGTTTCATTATCACTTCTTTAGGAATAGGGTTTATATCAAAACTTACTTCTGTAATCCCAGCATTTAGCATATTTGGGTAAACAGTTCCTAAAACACATTAGGAAACTGTCTGGAAATCATTTAGATTTAATTTAGAATTTAAAATTCTAAATATAAACTCTCCTAAACATAGAATTAAATTTAGAAAATAATGTAAAAATAATTTACATTAAGAAAACAGTAAAAAAAAATTCATTATATTAAATTGCTGTGCATTGCCTGGAAGCCAAACAGGTAAAATATCTCAGTAGGCTGGTGTAGTTAATTATTTATCTGCAAGGCTGAAATAAAGTCATATTTAGAAGGGCAACAATAATCTCTTGATTTCTGCAAATGATGAAGGAAAAACAAGATCCTTGGGACTGGGGAACGTAGAGAAATGTCCATGAAGGCATATCACCCAGCAGGGGTGAAGCTTTCCCTTCCTCTGTTCACAAGATGAAAGTTAAAACTGTTCCATGAAGACCTCTCCTTTCTCTCTGTCTTTTCAAGCTTCTCTGCAGCCTCTTTATTTTGTCTAAAAACAACCTCTTAAGTTTTTTCTAAAAGTATGACCATCAAATCTCTTTTCAGTTTCTCAAAAACTTGTACCAACTGCCAAGTACTAAATGTTGTATTTAGCTCTTAAAGCAGAGTAGCAGTAATTATAGCATCCGTAGAAGAGCCTTTTTAAACAGGTATTGCATCTATTAAGTTAATTTCCTCTTCTTAGCTTCCACAAAAGCAGCTGGATGCAATTTGTATAATGTCACACCCCTCCCAATAAAAAAAGTGGCAGTATGTTTTAAAAGCCAGAAAATATTATATAAAATAGCTTCTCATGAAACCCAGATCAAATGAGTGCCTAAATGTTGAATTCACCCCAACTTTGTTCAGAGACTCTTCTTGTCTTGTTATTTGATGGTCTAGTAACCACTCCCATAAATTCCAGAGTTACTGCTTCAGAGAATTATAGCCACAATAATAATTAAACACTTAAAATTGCATGGTACAAAATACACAGTGTAGATAATATTCTTAGGAACCTTACCCAATCCTCCCTATGAGAGGCATCATGATGGAATAAATAGAGGGCTATTCTTGGAGTCAGGAAAATTTGTGTTAAGTTCTTGTCTCTTACATATATTACTGGTGTGCCCATAATGAGCTATGATGGTAGCAGGAATGCTCAAGACACAAGCACAGAAGGAGAGAATGACTCTAAAATATCTACAAGCAAATCATCATAAAAAACACAACTTGGGCAGGAATTCAACTAGAATTCTTGGAAGAAATGAAGCAAGAGTTTAAAGAAGAGTTTGAAATGTTTTTTATAAACAGAATGAAAATGCTGAAGGAAAAGAAATGAGAGCTACAGAAGAAAGAATTGGAAATGGAAATAACAACTTGATAGAAGAGGTATGAAACCTTGCTCAAGCAATAAACTCCCTGAAAACTAGAATAAACCAAATAGAAGCCAAAGACTTCATGAAGGAATAAGAAATACTAAAACAAAGTCAAAAGGCTCAGAAAAGGAAGGAAATGCAAGATATCCCATAGCAAAAACAATTGGCCTGGAAAATAGATTATGGAGAAAAAAATTTAAGAAGCATTGGACCAAAAGCTATGACCAAAAGCCTAGACACAATATTTCAAGAAACCTATAAAGAAAACTGCCTAGATCTCTTAGAACCAGAGGACATAGCAGAAATAGAAAGAATCCACCAGTCACCTACTAAAAGAAATCTCAAGATGAAAATTTCCAGGAGCATCATAGCCAAGATACAGAGCTTCCAGGTCAAAGAAAAATTACTGCAAACAACTGGAAAGAAAGAATTCAAGTACAAAGGAGCCTTGGAAAGGATCACACACAATTAAGCAACCACCACCATTAAGGCTGGTTTGGGTGGGATAGTAGACAGAGTAGACAGGCCTGAAGTCAGAGAGACCAATCTTCCTGAGCAATCTGGCCTCACACACTAGCTGTGTGATCCTGGACAAGTCATTTAACTCTGTTTGCTTCAGTTTTTCATCTGTAAAATTATCTGGAGAAGGAAATGGTAAACCACTGCAGTATATTTGCCTATGGGGTCATAAAATGTTATACATGGCTGAAAACATTGAACAACAACCACAACAATTATTATGGGGTGATGAGCTTGGAATATGAAGTTCCAGAAGGCAAAGGATATGGGCTTACAACCAAAAATAATTTACCCAATAAAACTGAATATAATGCTACAGGGAGAAAATGAGATTTTAAATGAAATAGAGGACTTCCAAGTATTCCTGATAAAAAGACCAGAGTTCAGAGAAACGTTAAAGTTGAAATACAGTAGTAAAGAAAAACAAAAATATTAACATAAATGAACAATGATAAAGGACTAAAGAATGATAAACTTTAAACATTAAAACATGTGGAAATGATACATATGTCCCATCTGAATCCTATCATGATCAGGGTTCATCATAAGTTCAGTGATTTGTGATGTCTTGATGATCTTAAGAAAAGAATTGAAAGACAGGGGAGGAGAATACAGTTGGTAGGAGGGAAGGAAAGGAAAGGAAAGTTAGGGAAAATTCTCTCACATAATCACAATGTCCAAGGAGATGTCTATACAAACAAGGAGGAAGGGGTGGGTGAAAACAGTTGCCATTTAAATCTCACTCTCATATAAACTGGTCAGAAGAAGTAAAAATAAACACACATATACACACAGTTGGGTACAGAAATGCATTTCACTCAACAGGGAAATAGTATGGAAAGAGGAGAAGGGAAGAGGAGGAATTAAAGAAAGGGCAGATTAAGGGAGGGATCAGTCTTAAGCAAAACAAATTCTAAGGATTAACAAAAATATTTATAGCTCTGTTTGAAGTGGCAAAGAATAAGAATGTCAAGGGGTGACCATAAATTAGAAAATGAATTACCAAGTTATGGTATATAAATGTGATAGAATACTATTGTGTTGAGCACATTGTGCTTATCCACATAATGACCAACCAGGATTGTAGAAGACTAATGATGAAACACACTGATAGAGAATTGAAGGTTTCAGAATGCAGAATGAGACAAATTTTTTTTAGGACGTGGCCAATGTGGAAATTTGTTTTGATTGACTACATATGCTTATAATGAGTTTTGTTTTTCTTGTGTTCTCAATTAGGGGAGGAGGATTGGGGATGGGAGAGTAAAAAGGCAGGTCATGGATGATTAAAACAAATGACTTTTTAAAAAAAGAAACACAACAAAGACTAAGTGTGTAGCCAAGTTTGGGTCTTACACTTACCTGTAGCCTACATGGGGGAAGGGGGCATCACTCAGCCTTGTCTTTGACTCATGACCATGTTCATTAGCATCATCACCATAGAGATAAACATTGATATAGCCCTGACTATGCGCCAGGTACTGCCCTTAGTACTTTGTAATTATGATCTCATTTGATCCTCACAACTACCCTGGGAGGTCAACTCCATTGTTATTCCAATTTTACAGATGAGGACAATGAGACAGATAGGGCAAAGTGACTTGCCAGGGTCACACAGCTAGTTAGTTTCTGAGGCTGGATTTAAACTCAAATCTTTCTAACTCCAGACCCTGCAGGACCTGGAGACCTCATCATCACCCCTACTTTGGTAAAGGATCAAATGACATAATATTTATAAAGTACTTAGCACAGTGCCTTGCACAAAGTAGGTGCCTAATAAATGTGTGTTCCCTTTCCCTCTGCCTTCACATACAAATCAAAATTCATAGCAGCACTTACATAAACATGAAAATTTAGCCTTTTTGCAGGGAGCATTTATCTAATTCTATTGTGAGCTACTGATCCTTCTACATCTATACCTAGAGTTATTTGGTGTTTTAGGCTCACCATCAATATTTCTGCACTCTATGGTTTGTCTTTTTATCCTAGGTAATCCTAGGTTAACCCTATAGCTAGAGATTCCAGGGAAGAAAGATACTGCCTCGGAGTTCAGCCCTCTCCCTTCCTACACACTACCTTCTCTGAATTGGACTTCTCCTTAGTCCTAGGTGAAATTATGGAGTTTCTATGTTTAGGGTCTGTTTTGTTTGAAATAACATCTTTTTTCAGGAGTTGCTCTTTGTTAAATTAGAAATATTCTTAAATTATTGTTTCAATATAAAGAATTTGGAGAATCTCTTAATAGTTCTGCTCCATTAAAGTAACAGTTTGCTTCAGTATCAAAACAAAATGGTGCTGTACCTATGTAGAGCATGTATAAGAAAATACTATAAAAAGGAAGGGCCACTCTGGGCTCACTCTCCCAACTTCCAGGCTCAGAGATTGGGGTGGTCCATGATCAAACAAAAGGGCAACTGTGAGTCTGGAACCTCTGTCAGAGCTTGGGTTATCAGCATATGTAAATCTTGTTCCATTGAGTCAATTTTCTTTGATTCAATTGTCCTTGGATGACTGACAGTGATATTAAATGACTGATGGAAGACTGTAAGAATCCACATAAGCCAAGAAGCAAGGAAGTGCCCCAAAGGGACTCATATTCCATTGATGGGAAGGCATCTTACAATTGAGATGATGGCAGCAGCTGGAGCTGTGCAAAAGATTATTGTTCTGAATGTACATGGTATTACGAAGTGTTACTACCCAAGACATATAGCTGTAAAGGCATTACATGATGGTTTGGGACATTTAGGTCAAGCTAATAAGGAACAATTCTTAGTAGAGTAAGGTGGCAGCAGATAGCACTAAGAAATGCACAGTCTGTGCCCAATGAGACCAAATAAAAATACTACCAACTCATTATGAGTATATAGAAAGTAAACTACCACCAATATAAGAAATACAACATGATATAATTTATAGAAAAATGAACTGAGTCAGGAAAGCCTGAGTTCAAATCCTGTCTCTGATATAAACTGTTTGTCTAACTCTGGACAAATCACTTAACTTCTCAGTGCCCAGGAAAGTTTCTAAGTGCAGAGATAATATAGATCTATGTCAGCAGAGGAAATGATTCATGGGAAGCAGTGAAATCACAGGTTTGGTTTTAAAAAAATACCAGAAAACCACAGGAACCATATCCATTACTTTCTTATATCTAGAAGCAAATAATAAGCCCATGAGGCATGTCTTAGTGGTGACTGGTCATTTTACTATGTATACATAGATATAATCAACAAGGAGCCAGGAAGTTTTCATAGAGGCTAAATTGTTGCAGGAGAAATACATATTCCCTGCCAGGATTCACTGTGATCAAGGTAGATCAAGGAAATTGCCTTCGGGAGAATTATGTCTAGAATTAGACCTTATCATTCTTAAAGAGACCCATAGTCTGAGTGTTTTAATCACATATTGGTGGACATTCTAGGAGCACTGAAGCCTCAGCAGAAATTCCAGCAAGGTCAACATGTGGCATTTGTAGTGTGTGTGTATAATTCACCCAGGCATGCTGCCCTAGGCTTTACATCACATTTGCTAATGTTTAGGTGGAAGCCACATCTAATTAATGACTTCTGAATCTGGATTCTCAGAAGATGGAGGGAATATACATACTCGCACCTAAGCAGAGAAGTTGACTAAAAAAGAACCCCACCAACTAACCGTGACCAGCTCAACAGAACGCTGACCAAAACAACAACAACGAACCAATGTTACAATGATCCATCTGAATTCTTGTCAAGAATATCAGCAAGATTCCACATTCCCACTAAAACAACCTTGGCATTCAAGGAGGATACAAGACAGTAAATCACTGACACAAGGTAATCAAGAGAATGGACAGCTATCCTGTTAATGTGATAGCCTCCAGGAATGGTGGGAGCCATAGAAAAAGATGCATTACAATCACCCATTGGCCAGAGAGCAGTTAGACAGATTCTCTGTTGAGCAGGAGGAAAGAAATGATGGTCAGTCAGTTAGGTGGACTCCAAATAAAAGACACTTTTTGTTGTGGTGGTTGTTCTCATTCAGTTGTACTCTTCATGACCCCACTTGGGGTTGTCTTGGGAAAGATACTGATTTGCTATTTCCTTCTCCAGCTCAGTTGACAGATGAGGAAACTGAGGCAAACAAGGTAAAGTGACTTGCCCAGGGTCACACAGCTGGTCAGTATCTGAGGCCAGGTTTGAAGCCAGCTCTTCTTGACTCCAGGACCCATACTTTATCCACTGCCCACCAGTTTTAAGGAAACTCTATGAAATTAAATAATAGCTCAGAAATTGATATTTCCAAAAAAAAGATGTCATTGTATACTGTAAACCTCTGATGCTGCTTCAGGATGAGGAGAATCTCATTTCAGATGAGGTTAGGGAAGGAAAGTCTGAACCCAGAGCCTTTTCTGTCTACTCATTCTTCTGTGGTGAACTCTAGGATATAGAGATAATCCATGAGAGAATGAACCAGAACTCACTCACAAAGAGCCTGCACCATGAGCAATTGATGAAGCCATGAAGTATTCATGGGAAAAGTACAGCAGATGACAAAATAACAGAACCATCCAAACTGTGACCAGACTAACTTATGAGATTATGGGAGAAACAGGAAGGAAGGAAGCTATGGAAGGAAAGAAAGAAGGAAGGAAGGAAGGAAGGAAGGAAGGAAGGAAGGAAGGAAGCAAGGAAAGAAGGAAGGAAGGAAGGAAAGAAGGAAGGAAGGAAGGAAGGAAAAAAGGAAGGAAGGAAAGAAGGAAGGAAGGAAGGAAGGAAGGAAGGAAGGAAGAGAGAGAAGAAGAGAGGAAGGAAGGGACAGAGCAAGGGAGAAAAAAGAGGGAGAGGGAGAAGGAAGGAGGGAGGAAGATAGATGAAGGAAGAATTCCTATTGCCCAGATTTCAACATGTGTTTTTATGGCCAATCTATAAATCTAATGTATCTAGGACAGACAGTACAGGTGAATTGGGCCCAGAACTGAATGACAGGAGAGAGGCTAGATTGCCTCCAGCAAATTGCAGCACTCTTTTAGTAACCCCAAATTTTGTATAAATGCAAAGACATTTTTTTTAAAGCAGCATTTTGTTGGTGCTGCTGCATGGCAGTGAGTCATGAAATATAACTGCTCCCACAAAATTAAAAAGCAATATCCCACAGGAAAATAGAGAGGTGCACTACAAAGTTATAACCCAATGAGAACCTCCAAAGAAGGAGATTATCAAGGAATCATGGTACAAGAAGATAGGGTTGCCACATGACAAGAGAAAGTAACGATAAGGGGCTAGTGAGAGTGTCTCACTGGTGCCCTTGCTAAGTCTGGAGGAAGCAAAGATGACCTCCAGCACTTTAGCGATCTTCTCATTCAAATTAATGGGAGGATATTGGCAATAGTCACAGGGGAAGTGCAAGCTTGGATGGGTTGTGATCATAATAGAAAATAACTTTTTACTTTTGTGGGAGACAGGAAATTTGCAGAAGAATTTTTTCAGAAAGACAGGGTCTTTCTATGTTCCAGCTATAATAATGACAGCTCTTTCTATTCAGCCAGAAGAACTCTTTACATATGCCTACTACACTCAGTCAGGGAGTTCCCAACAGAACTCCTGCATCTGTAATAACTGCTTAGATTCTGTCAGCTGCATCCCTAAGGATGGTCCAAAGGGAATGGCCCAATTAGTTTTCTTCAAGTCTCTAGTCAAATTGAGCCAGTGATCCTTGAAGAGATTTTTGCTTCAGGTATATGCCTAGGGAATGAGACCATGCATTCAAAGGGCATGCGAAAGTTAATCACTTTTCTTGCATCATTCTAAGTTGAAATACAAAATATTTGGACCATTCCATGACCCTGCCAAGAGTGCATCAAGGTGCTTGTCTTTCTGCAGCCCCTTCCAACATGAACTATTTTCACCTTTTATCACTCTTGCCAACACTTGCATGGGGGGAGGGGAGAAAGTGAAACATCACTCACTGTTCTGTTTCGTAGCTTTCTTTTTAGTAGTTATTTGGAGCATATTTGACTGTGATGATTTATAGTTTGCAGCTTTTCTTTTGAAAACTATTTCTTCATATCCTTCATAATCCTTGTTGGAAAATAGCTCTGTGTTATATATTGGTGTTAATGTCCTTAAAACAATAGATATAAGACTTTTATCAGTGATATTGGATGCAAATATTTCTCCTATTTGACTATTTCTCTCTTCATTGATTTTATTTGTACAAAAGTTTTTTTTAATTTCATGTAGCAAAAAAAATGGTCTATTCTCACTTTATAAAATCTCCTCTGGCTAATTTTTCCCTATCCAAGTCTATAAGAGGTGCCTGATCTTGTTTTCTTCCCATTTTTTATCTTCAATTTTTACATTCAGGTCATCATCTCTCTCATTTTTTATGCAATGGAAGTTTCCTATTTAGTGTCAGGTTCTGCAGAATATTATTTATGATCACCCTTCAGTATTTCATAAAAAGTGAAAATTCTGGTTTAGTTCATGGTAGTCACTTAATCAATGTTTGTTGAATGAATAAATGAATTGGGTGTAGGGTTCATTTATCAGAACACATCATCCATGTTTTTGTGCTTAAACAAACCAGTTAGGGAATGGCATTGGATTCACTATAACTAAATTCATGCATGCATGCATGAATATTTATTCTGAAACAAATGGTTGCTGATAGTGATGGTTATTCCCCATGATTATGTCCATTATACAACAGCTGGTACTTCCTGAAAGATAGTTTATTACCAGGTTACCACTCATAAAAACCTGCTATAATTTTGTTGTTGTTTTTTTAAGTTATAATGTGTATATCTTGTGCCCATAAGGAAAGGAATAGAAACAGATATGTTATATAAGCAAAGCTCTGGGTGGTAAGTACTACCCTCAAATGAGGTTTTCCTTTAAATGTCTGATGTTGCTTACCAGTCACCTTTTTTTTTTCAGAACATGGCTAATGCAGAAACTTATTTTGCATGGCTTAATATTTGAAATTGGTTTGGATTTGTTGCTTTTTCAATGGGTGGAAGAAAAGTAAAGAAAGAAGAGAATTTGGAACTGAGAATAAAATAATTGAATTTTTAAATTTTTAAAATAAATTTGTTTGAAACATTCATACATTGCTCCTAGTTCTGCCTTCTGGGGCCACATGGAATAAATTCAATAGATAATTGAAGATAATGATCATACATTTCCCCATTCCCCCTAGACTTCTCTTCCAAAGCTGATTAGATTTCATCCAATGGCTTACTCTGTCATCAAGAGTGTTAGATATCCCTTCTACCTTTATTTTGTATTAATATATGTGAAGAGTACCATCTACTCCTTTATCCAAGTCATTACTAAAAATGTTAAACAGGATAGGCTAACCACAGGTCCCTGAGGTAGTTCACTGGAGATCTCGTACTATGCTGACATTGCACCATTACCAATTACTATGTTCTTTGAATCTGTCCATCTAATGGGTTCTGGATCTATCTCACCGTATTATTATTTTGTCCATATCCCTTCGTTTTCCTTATAAGGATGGCATGAGGCACTTTATCAAATGCCTTGCTAAAATCTAGGTAGATTTTATCTACAGCATTTTGCTTGTATACCACTTAACCAGGGGTGGGCTGGAGAGCCAGCTCAGACCAGCTCAAAAGAGCTGATTGTCAGATTTTCAGTGTAAGCATTAATGAAGCAGAAACTGGTGGGGGGATGGGAAATCAGGGCTTGATTTATTGTTTTGTTGGTTGTCTAGACTCTATAAAATCATGGAGAAAATGTTAATAACACATATTAAACCTAAAAGTGTAAAAAAAAAGAGTTAGCTATTAAACATTTATGAGCCCACCTTTGCACCATAGTCATCTTGTTGTTTTTTTTTAAAGGAATTAAAGTTGTACCAGCATGAAGCATTCTTGATGAAGCAATACTGACTCTTTGTAATCACTATTTCCCTTTAAATATGTTCACCAGCCATTCCTTTTATGTTCTGTTCTAGGATTGTACGAGAAATTGGAATCAAATTTACTGACCTATGGTTGGCAAACTTGAATTGTTGGGGTTTTTTTGGTATTAAAAATGGTCATTGAGGCAGTGTTGATTAATCGAAGAATGGTTGAACAAGTTGTGGTATATGATTTTGATGGAGTACTATTGTACTTTAAAAAATGGTGAGGGGAATGGCTTCAGAAAAACTTAGGAAGCTTTATGTGAACTGAAGCAAAGCGAAGAGAGCAAAACTAAGAGAATGTTGTATGTGATAATAGCAATATTGTAATGGTGATCATCTATGAAAGACTTAGCTACTCTGATCAATACAATAATGATCCTAGTTTCAAAGGACTCTCAATGAAAAATGTTAACGACTTGTAGAGAGAGAACTGATGAACTCTGAGTGCAAATTGAAACCTTTTTTCACTTTTTTTTTTGCAACATGTCTAGTATGGAAATGTGTTTTATATGACTTCATATTACAATGAGTTCATATTGCTTGCCTTCTCAATGGGTGGGGAAAGGGCTAGAGGGAGAGAATTTGAAACTCAAAATTTTCTTAAAATAAATGTTAAAAATAAATAATTTTTTTAAAAAAAGAATCCCAGTTTTGTTTCTTTTTTCCCATCATTCACTACATTGGTTACAACCCTTCTATACAACCAGACTATTGTACAATGTGAAAGTATTTGCAGATCCTGTACATGATTGCACGCCACCATGGGGGGGGGGGAAGAAAGGAGGGGAGAAAATTTGAAACTCAAGGGATTGTGGAACTGAATCTTGTAAACTAAAAGTAAATAAACAAGTCAATGGGAAAAAAAAAAAGAATCCCAGACTTATTGAACAAGGAGCAAGCACGTGGAGCTTCAGAGAACCTCACTAGAATCTCCAAAGAGAAAATGACAGCTCGTAGTTCACCATTCAGGTAAACTTATATAGCACCCCTGCCTGGCCTCAGCAAATTAAGTGAAAAGCAATTTAGTACATTTGTCTACATTCCCAATTTCAGAAGTATCTTTGGTTTCCTGGGAAGAAATGAACATTGTTCTTCCAAGTGTTCTCCTTAATAGCTTGCATCAAAAAAATCACAACAAAGTCCATGTGGCACAATCCCAGTTGGCCTCTCAAATGCCAATTATTTAAAAATTTTAGGGGCAGCTAGGTGGCACAGTGAATAGAGCACCAGCCCTGGAGTCAGGAAGAACTGAGTTCAAATCCGGCCTCAGACACTTGATCTCACTTACTAGAGCTGTGTGACCTTGGGCAAGTCACTTAACCCCAATTGCCTTGCCTTCCCCCCTTCAAAAATTTTTTTAAACATTAGAAATTGCAAACAATTCCTTCAACACAGTTATCAGACAATTTCAAAATTCTACGGATCTTTCTTGGTCTATTATTCCACCATCTTTGAGATTCCTGATGCCAATCTTCAATTTGGGGGCTAGGTCTATAGAACTACAGGACTGAGGATTATTTGTTAAGTTATTCTCTCTCTCTCTCTCTCTCTCTCTCTCTCTCTCTCTCTCTCTCTCTCTCTCTCTCTCTTCCCCCTCTCTCACACACATACACACATAGTTGAAAATCACACACTTCTTTCCTAACTTACGTATAAATATGATTCCTTCTTTCAGCACTGCCCATCTCTCATTTCAATAAGATCACTCAATTCCAATGCTGTATGACTAAACCAATTGATCTGGACTGAGCCTGAGACAGGACAGGGCCCTGTTACTTAATGTTCAATACTGTGACAAAATGAGACATTCAGAAATTATTCAATAGTTAAGAAAAGGAGATTTACTTAGCCATAGCAGGAACATTCAATAAGGAAAGGTTTTAAAGACTCTGTATCCCAGCAGAGGGCAGGAGAGCTCTGGTCCAGGTCGTGACAGAGTGAAAACTGTCCTGCCCTGACCAGGGTGGGTAGCAGTTGACCCTGGCAGTGAGAGCAGCAGGCATAGACATGGAGCTCAGTGCCACCGTACAAAAGGCAGTAGTCACAGGTGTGGGCCCCAAAATTAGCAGAGAGCAGCAGGCAATAGAAGCTCCAGAAGCAGATGTCAGAGTGGCTACCTTTGGCAGTGGTAGAAGAACAGACCCTGTTCCATGCAGTGGTAAAAGACAGGCCAATTATTCACTGTCATGTAAACTGATCATTCCTTCCATATTGCTGCCAGCATTGCACTCAGCAATTTTTGTCCAACCCCTTCCCCTGGCAAAGGCTTAGAGAACTAAGAGATGGCATTTAGGGAAGGGACTTATTTTCTGTCAACGAAGTTGGGGTGAAGCCAATCAGGCTCCATAGAAGAAGGGAGAAAACCTCACAGGCCTCTCATGGGGAGAATTTTGTATTCTCCCTCTCCCCTTCCACCATCAGGATCCCATGGAGAGGTCATCCAAGGAGGACTGAGTGAGTGATAGGGAAGAGCAATCCCACCCCTCTACCTCCCAACCTGCGATGAGGACCTGTGACCATCTAGTGAGTGCTCCTGGTGTTTCTAAAATTATTCCTGCTTTGGACCAGCCTTTTATGTTGAGACCCACCATGAGCAGCAAATATCAGGGTATCTCCCACTTCATGGACCTGACCACTTAGACCTGGACTCTTTCAGATTTAGTGACTGCTTCAAGGAGCTCTTAAGTTGTTTTGTTTCTTCTATTTGTTCTAATTTTCTGCTTTCTCCATTAGTGCTGCCTATATCAAGCTTCTTGAATGCCAAATATCAGGGCTGACTAATTAAGTCCTTAAGTCATTTATGTGCTAAAAAGTCTTCCAGAAAACCTTAAGGAATTTTCCAGAGAAGAAAACAAATGTATCTTCCTATTGCCTTGAGGGAATGTAGAGGCAGAATAGAAGCTATACTTTGTCTAGGCTCTGGTTGCTACAAATTGACACACACATTAGGACAGGAGAGCTGAAGCCCACCAAAAAAAGGCCATTCATATGAAAAGTCAAGCTGATTTGGATTAGCTGCTTGGGATCTATACTTACTGTCTTCTAGCTGTAAAAACAATTCAGAGAAGAGAATCATCCAAATGGATCAAGCCAAGGTGTCCTGAACACCTAGCCTTTTTGAATACCTTTCTCTTGCTATGGCTAAATAAATACCCTTTTGCTAACTGTTGGATAATCTTCCAATATCAAAAAACAAATCTAAATCAGCAGAGGGCTGGCCCAAGTTAGGCCCAGCCCAGAATAATATCCTTTAGAAAAATAAAAGTATGTAATACCCTTGCTGAGGTGGGGCTGGGTGGTTCTTTGAATGACAGTTTTGTGAATCTGAGTACCTATAAGGAGATCTCTGAGAGAAAAGAGACTCTATGGATGAAAAAGATGGGTGAGAAGAAGTAAGGTATGTACTTTGAATGGGAAAGGGAGACCTCTAAGGAGCTGCAGGCATGTGGGAAAAGCTAGTAGTGATATGTAGAATAGATAGATAGATAGATAGATAGATAGATAGATAGATAGATGGCTGGATGGATGGACAGACGGACGGATGGACAGACAGACAGATAGACGGACAGACAGACGGACACTCAGATGGACGGACAGACGCTTGGATGGATGTATGGATGGACAGACAGACAAACAGATAGATAGGTAGATGGATAGATAGATAGATAGATAGATAGATAGATAGATAGATAGACAGACAGATAATGTCTGTTGATTCCTAGAGCCTATACTGTCATATGCACTGCCCCGTACCTCAAGACTGCTAAGAGCAGACTTCTTGGGTGAGATCATTCCCTCATTGACTGAATTGAGATTTCGTCTCGTTACTGAATCACAAAGCTCCCAGATTCTTACGTGTCCTCTTGGGTAATCCAATCTGTATGACTTCCCCGATTACTATTTCCTTGAAGATGTTTACTTCATTATTGACTTTTGTGTATTAAGTGTTTGTTGAGAGAGGAATTCAGTTGACTGTGATGAAGACTTTCCTAGTCTAGTATAAGAAAACTTTCCACCTGGAGCAACCAGGGAAAAAGTCCTTTATCCAAACTCCAAAAAAACTGTAACAGACAGGTAATTCTAGCCCCAATACCCAACTCAGAAATAGGAGAATGAATAAATGAGAGCTCAGTCTCAACCCTCTTCCTAATCCTCATGAAGGTAGAAATCCATTCTCCCTAGACATTAAATAGAGCAGCCCAGAGTATATCTACCTAAATGATCGATAACTATCATACCTATCTAAAATCCCCCCCAACAGCCTGCTTCAGGCCTCTGTGGGCTAGTTACTCTTTAAAATTATTTTCAGTGTCAGAAATAATGGTGCGTACATGCCTGTAATCGTTGTGAATCCCCTGGGTCTGGGATCCCAGAGCTGTAGGAAGACTGAAGCTGATTGGGTGCTGGTGCTAAGTGCAATACTAATGTAGTAAGCACCCCGACTGCCTAAATCAGGCAGTCAGTCAACAAACATTGATTAACTACCTACTATGTGCCAGGCACCATGCTAAATTCAGGGAATACAAAGAAAGGTAAAAGCTGGTCTTTGTTCTCAAGGAGTTCATAGTCTAATGAGAGAGACAATAAGAATATAACCATGTCCAAACAAGATACAGGCAGATTAAATTGGGGATCATCAATCAAGGGAAAGCCTTAGCATTAACAGGAATTGGAAAAGAGTTCCTATAGAAGGTGGGGTTTTAGTTGGGACTGGAAAAAGGGAAGAGAAATGAAGATGAAGAGGCAGAGCATTCTAGGTGTGGGGGGACAGTCAGTGAAAATGCCCAGAGTTGGGAAATGGAATGTTTTGTTCAAAAAACAGCAAGGAGGCTGGTGTCACAGGACCACAGAGTTTGGGGGGCAGGGGTCAGTAGTACATAAGAAAACTGGAAATATAGGAGGGGGCCAGATTATGAAGGACTTTGAATACCAACCAGAGGATTTTATTTTTGATCCTGGAGATAATAGGGAGCCACTGGAACTTACTAAATGGGGAGGGTAGAGTGACATGGACAGGAGGCACTTCAGCAAGATCTGTCTGACCACTGAGTGGAGAATAAACTGGAGTAAAGACAGCCTTGAGGCAGGGGAAGGCTTTTGCAAAAGATGATGCATCCCAGGATATACCAAGAGGATGTCAGGTCAGAAGAACCAGCCAGTTTAAAGTGTGATCATCAAACAGCAGAAGAGTCAACAGTGAGTGGCCTTCTACTGTGGGTAAGATAGGGAGACTCAGTCTCAAAAAAAAAGGCAGTTATTTTCATCATATACCTTTAAGGTCATAATGTGGGCCCTGAGAGATATTAGTTTTAAATGTTCTTACTTAATTCAGGAGCTAGGAAAAGGGATAAGGTGAGGTAGTGTGGGAGCAAGGGAGCCAAAGGAATGATTTGCTGGCTCTAGCTGTCAGACACCCTCCTCAGAAGCCCTGGTAGAGGCTGGCTCCTGTACCATCTAATGGCCGCCCTGTCCTCTCTTCTCTGCCACCTCAGTGAATCACTAGACCACATAGAATTCAGGTGGACCCAATGTTTTCCTCCCTCTCTCTATTCCCATATAAATCTACCAAGATATAAAAGACTGAATTATTTGAGTTTTTTACTTTGCTCTGTTTTGCTAAATGAATCCAACTTAAACAGAATCACTGAGACAAGGGTTTGTACAAGATAAGAGCTATCTCTAGGGAAAGAGATGCATTATAGATGGAGAACAGAAAGAGATCTCAAAGATCATATTGTCCAACCATCCCATTTTACAGAGAAAGATCATGAGGTCCAAAGATATTAGATTAGGTGATTTGCCCAAGGTCATGAGGTAGCAAATGGCAGGGGCAGAATTTGAACCCAGATCCCTCCCCCCAACTCCAAGATACAATCCCTCTCCACTTCACCACACAACCTTCCTTTGAAGGGGGATGGGGAAAGGAGGAAGTCCAAGATCTCAGCTTCTTCTTGTTGATTCTGTCTCAACCCTAAGCCCTGCTGAGACAGCTGTGTGCTTTCTGTGAAAGCTCTTTGCTGTCCTTTTTTGACCAGGAGGCCTCCCACCCTTGTCAGGAAGGATTGCAGACATAGGAACCTATCACCAGAGCCACCCAAGCATCTTGGGACTGTTTTTGTACACTGTGTACTGTGACCGGAGGCATCTTGCAGTGTTGGCTCAAAGGAGTCTTGAAATGAAGAAAAAAATCACAGAGCTATTAAGTACTTACTTATGTAACAACAAAACATTTAAGGGCACTGTGAAAGAGCTGTATCGATAAGAGACCAGTCCTGGCTGTGTCACAGTCTCTGATAAGGGCAAAGCATTCTGCATTTGGCTATTGTAATTATTAATTATTAGCTAGCATTTCTATACCACTTGAAGGATTTCAGAGCACTGTCTAGGAGTCCTGTTCATAACAGAGGCATGGAGCTACCATTTTGGAATACAAAGAAAAAAAACATTTAAGCTTAATACAAAGAATACAAGGAAAAAAAAAAACATTTAAGCGTAAACATTTTAACCAGAGTTCACAAGTTCCTAGCCCCTGTGTTTATTATCTGTTTCTCCCCACTTCTGCCATTAAAGTAATTTTCTTTTTGGTCTTCTTACTCCTTAAATGAAGAAGTGAGGAGAAGAAATTGGGTTTTCACATTCCATAGAATTCAGCTGTGATCAATTAATTATCTTCCCCCATCCCATAAGTGGTACCAGGGCTCTGAAACTTTTGCAGAGTACAGTGGAAATGAGAAGGATCAGTCCTCAACTCTAATCCTCGGTCTGCCCTCCTATGTATAGCCAAATCACTTTATATCTCTGAACCTTAGAGTCCTCATTGGTAAAAACTAGTGAGACGAACTACATAGTTTGTAAGGTCCCTTCCTGGCTCCAAATCTGTGATCCCCATCATCTGGCTCCAAGATAAACAAAACAAAACCACTTCTGAGGATACAAACTATGCTGGCAACAGTTACTTCCCGGGTGTATCTTCCTCTGCTTCTCGCTGGTGGCTTTGGTTACAAGAATTTCAAATAGACTCATTCAATCCTCCCCCCACCCAATCCCCATCAGAGCCATCCCTCCCCAGGATATTGTATCCTCATTTCCAAGGCAGGATCTAAAGTCAAGGCCATCTTGAAATGTGTCTTACCTGAGATACATTTCATTTCAGCTGATAGACACAGGCTCAGACTTGTGATGGTTTTTACTGTATATTAATGATTAGAAGTTAAGGAAGTCTCTCTCAGAGAAAGAGATGAGAGAGAGAAAGAGAGAGAGAGAGAGAGAGAGAGAGAGAGAGAGAGAGAGAGAGAGAGAGAGAGAAGATTATTGTGATGTTTTCTGATGGAAAAGGTGGCCTCACTTAATTTGGATCTAACCTACCTGTTGGTTTGGGGGCAGGTACTTGGGACCTGTCATGTGAATGGTATGAGGAATTCCTAGATAAGGAAATTCCCTCTACTCAAGCAGGTCTACACCTGCTCTGCAACTGTTTTAGACATTTGCTTGGGGCCCTAAAAGGTTAAATGACTGGCAGTGTCATATAGCTAATATATGTGAAAGGAACAATTCTGGGCAGGCAGAAGGAGTCTTCAGGAACTGATTGGGAGAGCTCCTAAAGCATGGAGCCTGGTGGGGTTTCTTCCCATTCTGGGTGTGACTGAGATTGTCTGGAGCTCTGGGTGTGCTTTTGTGGAGACAAAGGGAGGAGGCCTCAGAGTGCCTGATTCCAGTGGAAGCTAGAAGCAAAGGACAGGGGTGATTGGCGATGAGAGATCCAACGATCCAGGGATTCAAGTAGTGATTCAGTACTGACCTACTCTCCCCATCTCCCCACACCCCCACAAAGACTCAAATTCTTATAAAGTTCCCAACAGCAAAAGGAAATTAATCCCCAAGACCAAAAGTCATGAAATGCTTCCTAAGAGACAATTCCATTGTCCCCATTGTCCTTTTGGAAAAAGGGTCTGTCCCCACTGAAGAGGAGCCTTGCCTTTGGAAAAGTTGAGGCGGGGGGGGGGGGGGGGGAGGGGCAGAATTTGTTTGCCTATGATATCAAGCTCTCCCAACCACACATATGGGTACATATGTTTATATTTTAATTCTTTTTTGTTCCAAACCTGTTTCTTATTGGTCTACCAAGGCAGATTGGCACCTGCCCAGACACTTAGATATTTGCCCAGAGCACTGAGAAGTTTGTCACTTCCCTTGGGTCACATAGTCAATACACATCAGAAATTGGACTGGGGTTCTCTACCTTTGAGGCCAGTGAGCAATTCACTACATTCACCTCTGCTGCTTCTTAGCCACCACTTTGGAGATTTCCCCTTCCTTTGGGTCTAGCAGGGGTACCCACATTGACACTTCTGTCCTTAGAAATACAGTGGACTCTATTCTTACTTTGTTGAGGAGGCATATCCCTGGCCCCATGTGCAGCCACAATTCTGCCTCTTTCTGCAGCCTTGAATAACGATCTTGAAAAGCCAGACTGTAACTGGCTCTCATTGATTAATTTTACAGTCAACTCTTCACTATTTGTAGAAAGGCAGGGGAACACAATCAAAATACAGGCAACTCTTAATTACAAGCTTCAGAGGAAGAGGACATTTGGTGTGGCTAATTGAAATCCATGGTTAATTCACCCAGCTGGGTCCAGGGCCAAGTATTTGCTCCACCCCCTGCCCAGAACCTTCCTGTGGTGATGAGACTGGAATGAGTAGGTACCCCATGAACCAAGCTGCTTCCCTCCCGAAGCTGAAGTGGGGACAAGCTGGTTCCCTGGTGGGAGAATGCAATCTTGTTGACTCTGTGGTTGGGAAGGCAGAGGGTTTCTTTTTAGCACATGCAAATGATCATGGACAGGACAGATGAGAAGGTATGGTAATTCTAAAATGGTAAGGATACTGCCTCCCTACAGGCTGGTGATTGAAAGGTGGAGCTAGAGGATGGAGAGGGCTTAAAGCCTCAGGGACAAGATGGGGAGATAGCTCCAGGCACCAGAAAAGCCAGCCTGGAATATGTGATTAATCTACCTACCAAAAAAAAAAAAAGACTGGAATGTTTTATTTTACATAATGGGAGTCTGTTTTTTTTAACTCAACATGTAAATTTATGTAAATAAGAGTGCAAATGTATAGAAAATCTGTGTCCTGGGATTTCCTTGAAATGATCTGTCAGTTTTTCCCCTCCATCTACCAGTACAGCTGCTCAGTGTTATAATATGAAATCTCGATCTCACCAAATCCCAGAATACTAAAATCAGGGGACAATGTTCAAAGCCTGGAGAAGATAATTTGAGGATAATAAGAGAATGAATACTTCTTTTTTTATTTTTGTAATTAATTTCAGTTTACATCATCCATTTCCATGAGATTTTGAGTTACAAATCTTCTCCCCATCTTTCCCCCACCTACCTCCCCAAAACAGCCATGCCATTGTATAACCCCTCCCCCAATTTATTCCCCCCTATGTCCTCCCCCATCACCCCTCTGACTCTCCAGTAGGGCAGGATGGATCTCCCTACCACAATGCCTGTGTATCTTAAGTCCCAGTTGGATACAGTTAATAATAATTGTATACATATATAAACATATATATTTTTAACATTTGATTACAGAACTTTAAATTCCAGATTCTTTCTCTTCCTCCCTCATCACCCACCCCCACTGGAAGGACAAGCAATTAGATACAGGCTGTACATGCGTAATTAAGCAGAACCTCTCCACAGTGGGCATATTGTGAGAAACTGATTATATGTCCCTTCTTCCTATCCCGCCCCCCACCCTTGTTCTATTCTCTACCCTGTCCCTGTCCCTGTCCCTTTACAGAAGTGTGTACTT
>CM053583.1:189954679-189981359 GCA_028627135.1 Pseudochirops cupreus
AAGAGGTTGCTGAAAAATGGCAACAAACGTTCTGGGTGTGTTTATAATAATAGGAGCTAGAATTTATGTAGTGCTTGAAAGGGAGCAAATGCTCTTCAAATACCTCCTTTGGTCTTCACAATAACCCTGGGAGATAGGTCCTATTACTTTCTCTATTTTACAAAGGAGAAAACTGAGGCAGAAAGGTTAAGTGACTTGCCCAGGGTCATATAATATTTGTTCAGCTACAATACTTGTTTTGAAAATGCAAATTTGTTCCAACACTATTGATTTATTAGGGAACAATTTGAGCATGAGAGAAATTTCTAATTTACTTATTCATGATTTCTTCCATGAGAAATATTGAGAACACTGAAAACTATACCATTTCCCAATCTCTCACAAGCTACAATCCTCCAAACCCAACTTATCCAAGCATATTTCAGGTTTTTGTCAAGGTGAGAGGCATATTGATTTCATCTTTTCTGGTGTTGTAGGAACTATGGTCTTTTTTCCCATAGTCCCGAGGAATGCCATCATTATTTTTGTGCCATAATTGTGCCACCATTGTGGAATAATTGTGCCACCATTTTTATTGGGTTCCAATGTTTTATTGTATGTTACTGACCAAGTTTTCCGGTGTTATATCCCAACCTCATTTTCCCATAAGCCCTGTGGCATGTGTGTGTGTTTTAAGAGGAAAAAATCTGATGATTTTTAGGAAATACATATGTTAAGTTACAGTAGAACTGTGTCTGAGACCACATCTGAACTCAGGTCTTTCTAATTGGAAGTCCAGCACTCTATCCTTTGTGCCACACTTAGCTATCAAAGGATTTTGTTAGATACTTCCTCCTGGCTCTCTACAGGATAGATGGAGCAACCATCCCAGGAAAGAGTGGGTAGTTCCCCTGGAAAAAGCTTTCTTTTCTTATGTGTAAGAAGAAGAAAAGAGTGTGAAAAAAGATATAAAGAAAAAGAGGAATTTATGAAAAAAGAATACTGGGGGCTCCCTGGAAAGGCAACGCAGCGAAGAATAGACTGGTAGGGGTGAGATTAGGGAGAGCATTCAGAGATGGGACATGAAGTAAGATCTGAACTCATATCTTCCTGAATCCAGGCTCAGCACTCTATCCACTGAGCAACCTGGCCACCTAAAGATATGGATAGGGAGAAGGTTAATGATAGGGATAGAATTAAAGATAGGATTTTGGGGCAGCTAGATGGCACCATAGTACATAGAGTGCTGGACCTGGAGTCAGGAAGACTCATCTTTCTGAGTTCAAATCCCGCCTCAGACACTTTCTAGCTGTGGGACCCTCAATAAGTCACTTAACCCTGTTTGCCTCGGTTTCTTCACCTGTACAATGAGCTGGAGAAGGAAATGGCAGACCACTCTAGTATCTTTGGGAGTCAGGAAGAGTTGGACACAACTTGACAACAGTAACAACAACAGAGTTAAGGTTAAGGACAGGGATAAGGATAAGGATAAGAGTGTGCTAGAAGACATAGCAAGACAGGTGTCTTTATCTTAGCAGATGTCAAAGTGGAGAGGAGATGTTGGAAGTCTGCACACCATAGCCAGTTGATGAGGGTATTCAACTGACAAGAGTCAGTAACAGGAGGCTCGATGGTAATAATTAGCTGGGAACAGAGCATATAGGAGATCATCCCCCCAGTATATGGGGATGGCTATCAGCAGACAGCATGTTTTGTACACACTTAAACATTTATTAGCTGTGTAACATGAGCAAGTCAGCTAACATCTAAGAGCTCTAATCCCCTCATTTGCAGAGATAGGAATAGGAGCTTCATCTGTGATTTTCCTGGCATAGGAATTCTTGGACATGGAAACTCCCTATACCAATGGAGAGCGCCATTTATAGAAGTGCCTCCAGAGCTGACAGGACAAGCCCAGGGTCATGCATCCAGTGTATGGCACAAGCAGGGCTTGAGCCTAGGTCTCTTTGGCTCTCTATCTGCTACTCTACACTGTCTCCTCCAAAGAGGGATTTTATAATAGGAATAAATAGGGGTAGAACAGAAATAAATGATATTTGGATAAAATCTCACAGGGTTGATATGTGGATCAAATGAGATAATAAATACAAAATTCCTTTAAAATCCTAAGGTGTTATATAAATATCACTTATTATTATCATGCTTAGTAAATCTGTCCATCACAGTTGTTGGGGGGCAAAGCTAAGCCCAAAGGGACTGATGGCAATGGCAGTTGGGAAGGTCATTTGGAGAAGGCTTATGGTTCTGTCTAGCCCGTAACCCTTTGTCTTCACCTTTACTCCCCACCACAAGGCCAGGGATGGGGTAGAGCAGTAGTATCATTGATAGTGGTGACAGTATCTCCTGTCCCCTCAGTGACTTCAACCCCTATCTCTCCAGGCCTTTGTGGAATGGGTTCAGTCATTTCAGTCATGTCTGATTCTCTGTGACACCTTTTGGGGTTTTCTTGACAGAGATACTGTAGTGGTTTGTCATTTCCTTTTCCAGCTCATTTTATAGATAAAGAACTAAGGCAAACTGAATTAAGTGACTTGCCCAGGGTCACATAGTTAGTAAGTATTTGAGGCCAGATTTGAACTCAGGAAGATGTATCTTCCTGATTCCAAGCCAAGTGGATTCTATCCACTGTACCAACTATGAAGAAGTAAATACGTGCTAATTTAACTGATGGTAATGGAGAAGTAGGCATATGGAGGCAGCTAGGTGGCTCAATGAATAGAGAGTTGGGTCGGAACTCAGGAAGACCTGAGTTCAAATTTGCCATCAGACGCTCATGAGTTGTGTGACCCTGGGCAAGTCACTTACTTAACTTCTGCTTACCTTAATCCACTGGAGAAGAAAATGTCAAACCATCCAGTTTCTGCCAAGAAAATCCTGTACTGGGTCACAAAGAGTCAGACAGCACTGAAGGACTGAATAACAACAGCAAATGAAGAGGTAACATGATGAAGTAAATTAATAGCCACTCTTGGAGTCAGAAAGACATGAGTTTCACCACTGTGCTGTGTGATACTGGCCAAGACACTCAGTGCCCCGAGGAGCTCCACAGGGACTATAAGATGCAAGCAGCTAGTGGTCTGTGAATTCTCTACATCAATGGAATCACATTCTCAGATTTTACAAAATGGCAGGCCACACTTGGTGTTGGAGGGTGGAGTCAGCATTGCCATCACCCTCCCACCCTGGCCAAGATAGATGGCCATGTAGTAAGATCACCAGTACTAATCCCTGAGAGCACCCCACCCCCAAAAGCTAGACCTTACAACCTAGGTGGCCACATGGTAAGAAGAGCACCAATATTAATCCTGAGAGCCCTAGCAGTCAATGGTGACTGAAGGGTTAGCTAAAAGTCTCACAGAACATAACTCTCAGGACTTAGCACTTTTAGAGTAGCCTGACTTCTCCAAGTCTCACTCCTTGGACTTTGCCATAAGGGAACAACTCGTTTAGAGTGAAACTTGAGGATATTTTTTGCTCTTCATAGCAAGCAGAGCAAAGAAGACATTTCATTGTCTTCCATAGCTACAATTCAATTTAACTTGTAAGTCTTTTTTTCCCATCACAGAGAAAATCAACCCAGTACAGTACCTAGGCAGGAGGCTACATTTTTGTATAAGAACATGAGCAATGCAGGCAAAATGTCATCTCACATCCCAGCACCCAACCAGAAAGATGCCTCCATAAAGCAGCTTTGGAAACTCCTAGAAAATGCAATAAAGCTAGATCCGTGCTAAGACACAGGAGTCATCCCCTCCCCCCCACTTACTGCAGGAAAAGCAGTCCATTTTATGGTCTCCTCTGAGTCATATAAAACTATTTAGCACTGTCTGAAACCCACACAAATGCTAAAAGACAAACAATATCTATAGAGCACATTCAGTTATTAGGTTTATTTAAAAAATTCATTGTAATTGCACGTGGAGGCCAGAGATTATAAAAATGGAAAATTACAAAAGTATGGACAATGTCAGACTTGTTTTTCCTCCTCTGCAATGGGAACATTCCAGAGAGGTCCAAACAACCCAAAATATCTGGCAAAGCAACCTTATGTACACCTAGAGAATAGCATGCTTACCATTTAGAATCCATATGTATATGTTTGTGTTTTAGGCATATGTGTGTACATATATATTGTACATATAAACACTATGTGGTATGTATACAATAAATTATAGCCTTTTTAGGATTCAACTATTTTGTAAGTATTAAAGTAGTTTTATTCCTTTTGAGTGTGCTTGTTGTTTCGTCATTTTTTCAGTTGTTTCTGACTCTTTCTGACCTTATGTGGGTTGGTTGGTTGGTTTTCTGGCAAAGATACTGGAGTCATCTGTCATTCCTTCTTTAGTCTTCTTTTTTAATTTATGGAACAAAACAAGCATTTCCATAACATAGTACAATAAAACAGATGAGGATACATGACCCTGCAAATCAATCATGCACAACTTGCAGTTCCTTTCAAATATACAACAAAATGATCTTGTACATTTAAAAAAATCTCCCCCCAGAGAAAGCTACCATTAAACACAAATAGATGTATGTATGTATGTATATGTGTGTGTATTTATATATACATACATATATAATTATTCTATACATACATCTATTTATCAGTCCTTTCTCTGGTTGCAGATAGTGTCTTTTTTCATATTTCCTTTATAATGAGTTTGGGTTTTTATAAT
The DNA here is from genome assembly GCA_028627135.1 of Pseudochirops cupreus. Classification (NCBI taxonomy): domain Eukaryota; kingdom Metazoa; phylum Chordata; class Mammalia; order Diprotodontia; family Pseudocheiridae; genus Pseudochirops; species Pseudochirops cupreus. The sequence continues at coordinate 189,959,359 of CM053583.1, forward strand.
AGGAAAAATGACTTATTCACTCCAAACCATTCTTTTTTTTTTTTTTTTTTTTGCTTTTTGGAGGGGAGGAGGATGCAGGGCAATTGGGATTAAGTGACTTGCTCAAGCTCACACAGCTAGTAAGTGTTAAGTGTCTGAGGCCACATTTGAACTCAGGTCCTCCTGACTCCAGGGTTGGTGCTCTATTCACTGTGCCACCTAGCTGTTCTGCCTCGAAGCCATGCTTAAAACATTATTACTGTTACTGTATGTGATGTTCTTCAAGATTTAACATAATGTTACTGAAGGAAAGGCAATTTGCCCCTTCATGACATCCGATTTGGTAGCAGCATGTTTGCCCTATAGAAACATGATTTGTCCTCTCTTCCATCTACAATGCAGACTTTTTCCCATTAACACTTCTGCCAGTTCCTCTCATTTTTAACAAAACTCAGCTAAAAAATATCAAGTGTGACTTCTGGCAGAAAAGTGATAAGGGACACTGCTATGAACTGCTGAAAGAGGAAATTTTACCTTGTCCCAGATTGGAGGAGGGGTGGAAAATGACAAAATCCACATTTGTGGATGATGAATATTCTTTTTAAATGGATCAGAATAAATGTTTCTCCCACAGGTCATGTAGTCCACTTCTCTCATTTTACAGAAGAGGAAACTGAGGCCCAAGGGCACACAAATAGCATGTCTGCTAGCTCTACAAATGCTAATCAATAGCTATCTGAATCTTTTTAAATTTCATTTTATTTTTTACTTAAGATCTTATTTTTCCCCCAATTACATGAAAAAAAAAACAATTTTTAGCATTCATTTTTAAAATTAAGTTCCAAATTCTCTTCTTCCTTTCCCACTCTCCTCATTGAGAAGGCAAGCAATTTGATTGATATGTTTGTAATGGCAAGCACAGAAGTAGTTTACACCTTGTTCAAGTTTCTTTTGAGCCTTGTATCATCTGTTAAGAAACAGAACATGTGAACCCCACAACTTGTGAACCCTAGAACTCGTGAGGTCCTGGGGAGAAGCTAATGACCATATATAAGGAGAACCCCAGGGCTTGAGAAAGGAGAACTGAAAACAGGACTCTTATGGTGGCAGAGTCAAGAAAGGGAAAACTTGTGGTAGCTGGTACTCTATCTGTTCTGTCTGTGTTGATGATTGTTTGTACAGAAGCCCTGGGACCTTACTGGAAGCCCTGAAAGAGGATTTTCTGGTTGTATGTTTACCAAAGTCCTGGAGGAGGGTTTTGGAGGTCCTGGGTCATTACTGATGATTTGTGCTGACCTCTCGGACTTTGTTTGTGGGTCTGTGTTGATTTCTATGCTGATGATTTGTGTTGAGTTCTCAGACCTTGTTGGTGGGTCTGACTTGATTTCACAGGCAGATAGTGAATTGATGATGGTGCCAGCAATGTGCATGAATGTTATTGTGGCTCTGTCAATCTTTGTCTTCCTAGAAACAGGAACTGTAAAGGACTTGAGGTGCGCTGGACACTGTGAGCTTCAATATGGAATGGGAACAGGACAAAGAACTGGACAAGGAGTTGAACAAGGAACTGGGAGCTGCCTGCCTTTGAAGCCAGGTGACAGTTGGAGCTGGGACCATGGAAGAGGAACCACGGAAGCTGAGAGCCAGCCTCAAGTCAAGCTGAAAGAAAACTTTACTTGGATACTGTGTACTGACTGAGAAGATTATGATTTACTTGTGACCACAGGGTGGAGGTGGCCTGTGTATTCTTCCCTACCCCTCCAGAGGGTACTGAGTAGTGACTGATGATTGAACAGTGACTAATGACTGAATAGTGACTGATTTGTAACTTACTGTGCTCCATGGGTGGAGGAATTTGACCTTTTGTACTTAATAATTGGATGATTGAGTTATTAAGTGATTGACTAAATGATTGTACTTTGTTGAAAACTATTGTGACCACCTTGGTGAAAACTATGTGGCCATTTTAGTGATAAGTCATTGTGAATGCTGTATTTTGTTTTTCTGTGACAAGTCGTAACATTGTGAATGCTGTACTTTGATTTTCTGTGAATGTTTTGCTCTGATTTGTTATTGAATAGAGAGTTCACTATACTGTGTAATCAGAACCTTGAAAAGCTATGCACAGCAGTAGTCCTCTGGAAAGCTGCTTGTGCGTGGCTTTACAAGGCTATACCTGTGTGGTCATGTAAACCATATTTCCATATTAGTCATATTGTAAGAGAGAACAGACCAAAAAAAAAACAAGAAAAATGAAGTCAAAAAAGTATGCTTCAATCTGTATTCAGAAACCATCACTTCTTTCTCTAGGGATGGATAGCATTTTTTTTATCCTAAGTCCTTCAGAGTTGTCTTGGATCATTGTATCACTGAGAATAGCTAAATTAACAGTTGATCATCATACGGTATTGCTGTTACTATGTACAATGTCCTCCCAGTTCTACTCATTTCACTATGTATCAGTTCACATAAATGTTCCCAGGTTTTTCTGAAATCCACCTGCTCCTCATTTCTTAGAGCACAGTAGTATTCCATCACATTCATATACCACAACTTGTTCAGTTATTCCCCAATTGATGGACATCCCCTCAATTTCCAATTCTTTGCCAATAGAAAAGAGATGCTATAAATATTGTTTACATGTAGGACCTCTTCCCTTTTGTTTTTTATCTCTTTTAGGATATAGACCTAATAGTGGTATTGCAGGTCAAAGGGTATGAACAATTTTATAGCTCTTTGCAGCCGCCTATGTTTAAAGTCTTTAGAGAGTTGGCACTGAAACCAAATCTTCTGACTCCATCATTAATTCTGTATACCGCACCTCTTCCCAGCAAACACAATAAAAACACAGTGTAATGGTCCTCCATACACTTCAAAAGATTCATGGTTTCATTGGTATCATATCCTTCCCCACCCTGGTTGATTGCCTTTAGGAGTTGCTATGCCCAAAACAATGGCGGGCAACTCTCCAATCATGAGTCTTTTTGTACTTGTTAGACTGCCCTAGGCAGCACAGAGGATAGAGTGCCAGACCTGTAGTCAGGAAGACCTGTGTTCAAATATGACTTCAACACTTCTTAGCTCTGTGACCCTGAGTAAGTCACTTAACCCTGTTTGCCTCAGTTTCCTCATCTATAAAAAGAACTGGAGAAAGAAATGACAAATTATTCCAGCATCTTTGCCAAGAAAACCCAAGAGTCAGACACAACTGAACCACAACAGTCTGTCCTTATGGGAACAGTCATATATTATAAACCATAGGTCCTGTTCTTGAACCCTTTCTAGAGTGATAGGACTTTCATTGGAGCCTGAGTCACAAAGGAGGACCTCAGTATAGGAAGGAGGTATCAACTGGACTGAACTGACCTCTAACCTGTGAATCACTGAAGTGAACAGAGCAGAATAGAGACAGAAGAGTCAGGAATCAAACAGAAGCTTAATTTCAAAGTTATGGAAATGGTTTGCAAGGAAGGAGGCAAATAAGACACATGTGCTGGGGCCCCTACCCTTAGTGTAAGTAGGTCTTAATGTTTGTAACAATGGCTACCTCACTGCTGGAGGAAATGCTACATAAACATTGCCTATTAATATTGTTGTTTTCATTTGATTCTGTAAAATAGTAGGGATGTAAGAGAGAATTGTAAGCAAGGTAGTGATATAATATTAAAGGAAGGTCAGGGTGGTAATAATATATAGGATCAACTGTTGTGAGCAGTCTGGAGTTGGGGAGACTAGCTAGTACACCCATCCTTGCTCAAGCTCAGAAAAATGGAGTGTTGGACTTGGAGTAACTCAAAACTCTGAGTTCAAATCAACCTGAGACATTTACTAGCTATGTCATCCTGGCCAAGACAAACTAAGCCTCATTTTACAGATGAGGAAATTGGGCGTAGTCAGAAGTTAAGTGAATTGCTTAAGTGACTACTGTTACAGCTAGGTGTCCCAATGGCTAGAAAACTGGGTCTAGAGTCAGGAAGACCTGAGTTCAAATGTAGCCTAAGACACATCAATTGTATGAGCTTCAACAAGTCATTCAACTCAGTTTCATCATCTGCAAAATGGGTATAATAATAGTATCTACCATCCAGGTCATTATGAGAATAAAATAGATTAATAATTTATAAAATACTTTGCTAACCTTAAAGCCCTTTTTTAAAACATTTTTTAAACATTTAACATTTTGATATTTAAAATTTTTAATTAAATTTTTAATTTAAATAATAAAAATAATAAAAATAAAATAAAAAAATTAAAAATAATAAAAAATAATAAAATAAAAAATAAAATAAAGTAAAAATAATTAAATTTAAATTAAAAATTTAATTTAAGTATTATTATACTGTCTGAAGTCATTAAAGGACTAATAAATTGCATTTTTGACCCTGAAGGAAATTCCTTAAAAATTTGTAAAAGGGCACTTGTCTATTTTCCAAAGAAAACTCAAAGGAAATGTAGTTGCTTCTGCTTTTGATTGACTTTACTCATTATACATAGGTTTTCAACTTCCCCAAATGATAAAATGACTGTTTTTAAAGTAAATAATTGACAGCTTCAAACTTCGAAGGCTAAATTATGGGGTGAAATGAAGGCTGAATAATCATAGAAGTCTTAGGTTCACATTTGAGAGGGGAAGCCTTGCTTACTACTCAAAGTCACCACCAGTCAGTCTTCCCAATCTATACCAAGCTCTGCCAGTTCCTTGGTGTGGGGTCTTTAGTAATCTTTAATCTTTCTCTAATCAGTTCACCAATACCAGTCCTCAAAGGGGTTTGGGGGAAATTAATGAATATTCTGGAGAAAAAAATTTAGAACTTCCTTTGAAAAATATAATATCCAGATAGAGTGTTGTAACCACACTAATGGAAATCAAGGTTGGCTACTGAGCTTAGAGTAGATCCTCTCTGAAATAAATAGCTATATGCTCCCTCTACAACCTCACCAACTCCCATCCCCCTCCCCCATCATACCAAAAGAGTGAGGAAGTGGGGAGGGAGGGAGGGATGGAGAGGGGAGAGGGAGAGAGAAAAGGACAGAGAGAGGGAGAGGCAGGCAGGAAGGAAGGAAAGAAGGAAAAAAAGAGAAAGAGAAAGTCATGTAGGTAGCATTAAGAGACCACTTGCCTGAGCCCAAAAGAGCAGGGAGTATTCATTGGTCCCTATCCTATCCCCAACTCTTGTGGTTTGTGGACTGAGTTCAGCCCAACTCCTAATTAAGGAAATTTGACTCACCATTCTCATGCTCACTGGCTAGCTAATAATCCCCTACCCCAGTGTCCCAAGCATGGAACTAATTATAGTAAAAGTCTGTTTCCCTCCCCCCCCCCCCAAAATGGATAGTAACAAAGATAGCCAATGTATAATATGAAATGGTTAATGGAAAGGTAATTTATTCCTGTACTAAAAAAAATGCTAAACATGGTAGAATCACATCAAGCATTAACAAGATCTACAAGATTCAGTGACTTATAACTACAATTATGATCCATTGGGAAGTTAATATTTAAGCCTTATTTGAACATAAAGCAGTTTTGCAATGGTGCTAATCGGGTATTTTGTTCTTTTTCCTGGCATCTGCCCTTTCCAAACAAACACTTCCCACATGTCAAGACACATGACACATTGTCTTATTGCTTTCAAAGGGTTAGGGGTAGCCCTTATTTTATACTTAACTAGTTAGTCCTTTCTCACCAACACTGGTTCCACATCACAGTCAATCAATCCATAAACATTTATTGGGTGCCTATTCTGTGCTAAGCACTGTGCTAAGTGCTGGGGATACAAGAGAAGCAAAAGACAGTCCCTGCCTTATAATGGATGGACGCTTATAATCAAATGGGGGCGACACCATGCAAATCTATACAATGCAAGCTTTATGCAGGATAAATAGGAAATAATTAACAGAAGGAAGGCACTAGAATTAGATTTCCAGTAAGAAAATCTCTTTTTTAACCAAAGAAAGCACCAAACATTAACCAGAGAAGTTATACAGATGAGGAAAAGTGAGTTCGTCAGCTGGGAGTGAGATAAGACCTCAGCTCAAACTAGAAGAATGATCTCACCTTATGAGTACCTGCTCTTAGCAGTCTGGAAAACTAGAGATACTACAAGTCAAGAATTATGACTGGGGCTAGCTTCCCCTACGTGCCTGCTGCTCCAGAGCAATAATTTACCATTCAAAACTCTATGGTTCATCTCTCTTCCTCTCCCTCTCCCCCCCTTCCCTCTGCCTTCTTCTCTCTCTTCTCTTTCTCTTTCCCTTTTCCTCTCTGTCTCTGTCTCTCTGTCTCTATCTCTGTCTCTCTGTCTCTGTCTCTCTGTCTCTTTCTCTCTCCCTTCCCCCTCCTTTCCCTTCTCCTTCTCCTTCTCCTTCTCGCCTCTGCCTGACTTTTTCAGGGTCCTCCTTCAATTAGTGTGTTCAACATCTCCACTGAAAATTTTCATATGAACTATCTGTGCCTGGCCTTCTGATTTCACGTTGTTCTGATCAACCACAGCCGGACACACTGTATCTTGACTCCGACATAGTGATGTCATCTTGGTCCTCTTCAAGCCTGAAAGACAACAACCAATCAATATTCTTTTCTTATGTAGCATTGCAGCTGTTCTTGCTGACAATTGAGTTATATCTATCCCCTTAAACTGATGCAACATCATGTCTTCAGGGAGCACAGTTGTCCTTTAGTAAAGCCACCTCAGGCTTAGGTGGAAGCATGGCTACATCTCTAAGTATCTGCACCCCCAAAAAAAGCGTATTGGGAAGAAATAGTCAAAAGGCAAGAACAATTTTTGAAGAAAGAAATGAAAACTATATAAAAATTGTTAAAGTGTTATAATAATCATATAAATGAATATTAAGACAACTATAAGACATTACCTTACACCTAATAAATTGTCAAAAATATTAAAAGGTGATGAATTACAGTTTTGAAGGAACTATAGAGAAAAGTAGCTGAGGTTTGAATCCTGACTATCATTTACTACAGAAAATATAAGAGATTTCCAGAGGTATAAAGAGGGATGAAGAACAAAGGTACACCCAGTCATAGTTGCTAGAGATATAATAACAAAATTGTTTCCTTCTCATCAAAGACATATCTCTGGGTCTCAAGTGTGTTGATTCTAGGTGATGGTGTATTGGCAAATACTTAACAACCAGCTCTCTAGTGGGTGGAGGGGGGAGAGGGAGAGAGAAAATGTTGACCAGGACACACTTTTCAGTTTAATCTTCATTAGTGTCACCTTCTTAAGTCTAGGCAATCACCAAAACAATAAATCGAGCCTTGTTGTGTACCCTTTTTCCAGTTTCCAAGTCATAAATGTTCTTATTGAAAATTTAACAATCAGCTCTTCAGCTAAAGCTGGCTCTAGCACAGCCCTAATTGGAGGGCACAGCAGTAGGAGGAAAGTGATGGATGAATCTTTGAGATGCTAAACTCTGGACCCAGGTTCTAGTCACTCCTCCCAACTGGATTCAGGGAGAAGTGAGTTCCAAACCTCACACATCAGAGCAGCTTGGGCATTTATAAGGCAAGACCAGGAATTTTGTAAGAATGGGTAGGGTTTCACTCCTGTGCACCTGGTGGGTTTCCCACCTCTAATGTCATAGGAAGGAAATGGACCATTAGCTTGGAAATTTCTAGGTATGTAGGATTTAGGGGCTGGAAACAGGGGAAAGGGGAAGAGGTAAACCAATTGGAAAGCAGACAGAAGGGGAAGTTTTGGGGGGATTTTTGTGGGAACTACAGACAAAAGGTCAGCAGATGACACAGAAAAAGTTTAGAAACTCAGAAATGCATAAAATGTATGTATAGTATTATATAATATCAACTAAATTTTACAATAAGGTACTGTAAACACCTCATAAAAGAAATTCACACTTTTTCTCTGATATAAAATGAAGGCCAAAAAATTTTATGTGAATTTCCAGATCACAGGAGTGCTGTGCTCCTAACCCCTGAGATGTGGAAGGGATAACTGTACAATCTAGGAGAGAAAGATTAGGAGGGAATGATCTGAGTCTGTGATTTCTTAGACCTGTTCTTAGCAATAGGGTTTAATTTGTGAGCCCCTCTCTGATCAGAGTCTGTAGCCCTGCTCTGATGGGGCTTGGTGGGGAGGGGAAGGGTTGATTCCCCTCTCCAAGATCAGAACGAATGCACTGAGACCTTCTTCTTGGCCTAGATGTTTGATCCTCTCCCATCCTCCCTACCCCTGTTTCCAGGATTCCTGCTCTGGTCACGTGCTTGTGAATCAAATTTTTTTTGTGCTACAAGATGCCCCATTGTGTTTTCTACTTGGGTTTCCAGATTAGTCCAGCACTCTTAGGTCTTTGTTGGAATAGATGCAGGGGGAGTTGGGCTATACTGCTTTCTCCTGGAAGGATTCTGGCTGATTAAAACTTCAGAGACAAAGGGGATATGGAGGAAAGAGGATAATGATCCCTTATCCACACCCTCTGCAGCAACACTTGTATCCCCCTGCAAAGAATCTGAAGGGATCCTCCTATGGAGTTAGACAAGTATAGTGTTCCTTGCTGAGAGGACCCCGGCAACTCTATCAGTTGGTTCCAAGTGATTGGGGGCTGACTTCAATGTGACTGTGGACAAAGTCAAGTGACTGGATTCTTGTCAGAGGAGCTACTCTTCTCCTCCTTCAAAATCTCTATAAAGTGAGCTAGGAGAACAACTCAAGCAGAGAACTGTTTTCAGAACCTCCCTCTTTGCCTTCTCTTTGCCTTTTTCCTCGTTCCTTTTTCTGGAATTCATCAACGAATGAGGGGAATATCTTTCATCTCCCTTCCCCAGCTGCCTCAAGCAGAATTAATGACTACTTGCAGCAGAAGCATAGGTGGCGATTTTAGCCCAAGAGACATGGACAGTGCACTGCTCTGTGGAGGAGTGGAGTTTTGAGTTCCCTACACAGTTTTAATTCTGTAATATAATGAACAAAAAAGAGAGATTTTCCAGGCAACAGAAGCTTGGACAGTGGCTTCATGAGTAACCCCAAGTTTGAGAGTTGTTGAGTTTGAATGTTTTAAAGGAAATTAGAAGGGAAGAGGAAGCAGATATAATACAACAGACTGAAGTTATGTTAGGGACAAAAGTTGGTTGGTTTTTTAATTTGTTATAAGGGGAAAACTAAACATGTATGTGGGAAATGAGCTAGGAGAGAGGGGGTGGGAATTGAAGATGAAAAAGTGATTACTTAATGAGACAAAGTCCTAGAAGAGCCAGAAAGGGGTAGGATCAACGCTATAAATAAAGAGCTAAATCTTGGGAAGGATGAAGACCATCTCACACTCTGAGGTTTGATAGAAAAGATAGATGAGAGGTAAAGAAAAGGAAATAGAATTCTCACAATACATGGGTTCAAGGTCACTAAGGTAGAAGGTAAGATTTTTTTTGAAAGACAGTAGGAGTGGAGTTTATTATTATGATTGGATGAATAAAAATTAAGAATATTGACTTGCTGGAAAGATCAGCTAAAAGTAACAAAAATAAAGAAAATTATTATAAGGTCCTACACAAATATAAAATGAGGGAGACCTGGCTTAACAGCAGAATGCATCATGAAAGGTAAAATTTAGTGGGGAGGGGCTAAAGCAGTACAAATTTAATATGTGCCTGCAATGTGAGATGACTACTAAAAAGTTGATGGAATATTGAATCTGAATAAAAGTAGAGGTCAGATCACACATGGCATGCTGGGCTCCATATCTGGAGGCTATGTTTTAGGAGTAACATTGACAAACTCTACTGCATCTCAAGTACAGTGGTCATAATGGCGATGGTGCAGTATAGGCAACAGCTGAAAAAGCTCAAGATGCTTCATCTGGAGAAGAGAGGTCTTCAAGAAGTCACGATCTCTGGTTTCCAACATTTCAAGAGCAGCCATATGAAAAAAGACCTAAATTTACTCTCCTTGACTCTGGAGCAGAAAACTAAGAAAAATGGATAGAACTTAAAGGTTTGTGCTCAATAGAAAGAAGACCTTTATAACAACTAAAATCATTTTTTTTAAATGAAGTAAAGTAGTGGCGTATAAAGTAGTGAGCCTTCCATTCATGGAAGTGTTCAGAAACTGAATGACCACTTGTCAGGGACATTGTAGAGAGAATTCCTGAATGTGGTAGAGGGCAAGAATAAATGAGTTCTGAGGTTCCCTACAATTTGATGAGAGTCAAATGTGTAGGTTATCTATAGACTTTATCTAACACATGCTCTGAGGAGACTATCCCAACTCCCATTCAATGACGTAAGTCTTCAAAGTATGGCTATGTCCCCTCAAGGTTCTAGAGGTAACTCTGAAGAGCTGGGGGTGGAGTGTCTTATTCATAAGCCTCTACCATGTTGTCCACCATAATCATCAGTTAATATCATTTATTAAACTCTTACTATATGTCAGGCACTGTAGTTGTCATGAGGGATCTAAAAGCAAAAATCCAGCCTCTGAAAAAGGAGTTCACATTCTAATGTGAAACATTAGAGACCACATGAATACAACTATATTCAGGCAAGACTGATGCTGTGTAGATGGAAATAATCTCAGAAGGAAGGCATTAGCAATGGGTGGAAGTTGGGAACCAAGAAAGTAAGAGAAGAATTATTTCTCTTGTGTTAATAACTAATTATTAAATTAGGACCAAGGTTTTTCCCCTTTTCTACTTCCTTATTCAGAAATCAGCCCCTGTAGGCTATTCAGGCAGCCTTTGAAGTGCAGGGCTGATAATGAAAGGGAAAACTCAGATCTATTCAAAAGCAGGGAATTTATGTTTGCAGGCAGCAGGGAAGTAGCAATAGAAGGGGAGAAACTGAAGATTATTTAGAAAGTGGGAATGATTGAGGTGGAAATCTGCTAGAAAAGATGGGAGAGAATTGCAGTCAAGAATGCATCTATAGTGGGATTTTCTTTGGCAAAGAGAAGGAGTTAGTGGAGGAAGAAATATTCGTGATATGAGATGAGGAGATAGAGACAGAGGCCTCTCTTGAGAAAGGTTGAGAAAGCGGGAATGATTTTAATTTTTTTCAGTGAATATAAGACAAAGTTCTTAGCCAAGAGGTTATGGGAGGGTGAGCTATGGGAAATTTGAGGAGAAATGAAAAGGTTTGGAAAAGTCATTATGGTGAGAGGGGAAAGAAATACAATTAGGGAGGTATAAAAGAATTATCTTTTTGTTGTGAGGGCCTAATTGAGATTATGTGACATAAATTTGTAGTAGAACCAACCAGAATGGTCTTATGAGTTTCTCCAACTCCATCCAGGAGCACATGAATAGGAATGAAGACAGCAAATTATGGGAGCAATCCAAAGTTGGGGCTTGGCAAGGTGTGATTGATGATAGGATAAGACGACAAGGGATTGGAGTGTACAGGACTGTATAAGGAGAGACTGATGCACCAAGGGGTCTCCATGGGGAAAGAAGAAAAATGTAACTTCTGTGGGGTTGATGGCCTAGAAAAGATCTGATGGGTGGAGGAACTGGGGGTTATGGTGAGGACAAAGAGGGTTAGAAGCTGTACAGCAGAGGGAAGCACAGAATGTGATTGAATAAAGGAATTTCAGAGTTCATGAGCATGGAAGTAAAACAGTTATGGGTGATGGCATAATAAAGAGTACAATCATGAGTATTCTGGTAAATGTTTAATAATTGTCTCTCCAAGGGGGGAAAAAGCAGGCATGCCACTCTTAACTTTAACCAAAATCATCAACATTTTCTCTATCACTTAATTCCATATTTAAGAAAGTGTTGGAGAAAATGTTAATTTTAATAAATTTATTTATAACATTTAATTAATCTAATTAAAATGTTTACTATCTGATCATTAAAAAAACAATAAAGCAAGCCCTGATTTGTAGCTTGCCAATTTCTGAGGTGTAAATGTTTACACTGAAATTTTGACAATCATTTCACGAGAGCTCATCCAAGAGCTGTCTCCAGCACACCCTGGTATGACCATCTCTGTATGTAGCTGAGTTGGAGGAGTAGGTTGGGAAATGAGTAGATGGAAGAATAAGAAGTTAGGGTGTTTGAAGGAATATCTATATGTATTCTGAGATTCCCCAGATACCCAGAGTCTAGTTGTTTCTAGGTGGGTATTTATTGAGGTAGTGTGATAAAAACAGTTAATACAAACATTCCCGCCCAAGGTTGTGACATACTCTCCCACCAGCATATAAAGGATCCAGGGGAAAATGGGCTCAAGTTCAGAGAGCACATGTGGCTAGGGTGTAACTCATAGGTCCTGGATTCAGGAAGACCTTTTCTCCTATTCTCACTTTCATGGTTTGCACAAGAAGTTCTCCTTCAGTATGGTGTAACTTTTTTGCTAGACTCCATATGGAACTGGGAATCTGCCTTCCCCATATCACCTCCATCCAGTCTGTTCTCGACTCTGGATACATACTCTCTTGGCAGAAGCCAAGAGAACCCAAAAGACAATGCCATGACACTAATGGGGAGATGGGAAATCCAAAATCCTCTGGGCTTTCAAAGTTCACAAGGCTCTCCTTCCGCCAAGGAGCAGGAGGGAGAGAGGGAAAGGGAGTTTAGGGGTTGGGGGGATTTCCTAAGCAGTTCTTTCTCAGGGGTTTTGCTGGGTCTCAAACTCTTCTGGCTCTTTCTAGCCAATCAATCTCTTTGGTTTGAGCTGGTCTGATATTTTATAGAAGGGTCTTTGGGGCATAATCTCATTCCATTACCCAATCTCAGCATGCTTCCAGGTGAGTACTTATTTCACTTAGGCTTTGATTGAATGGTTGAGTCATTCTCACTTCATTAAGGTACTAGTGCCTTTAAATGGGATGGATGATACTCACTGGAGCCTCAATCTTATACTAAAATCACTATAAATATAACTGTCATTCTGATGATGTTTCTATTGATTAATTAACCAATTTGGTTAAAGTAATTTTTAATTACTTTTTCTCATAAGATCCTGGGAAATAATTTGTCCCAATTAAATCCTTGATTTTTTAAAAATAATACTTTAGCCTTCTCAATTGCATGTAAAAACATTTTTAACATTATTATAAAAGGCTCTTTTAGTTTCAAATTCCCTTCTTCCCCTCCCCTCCTCCCTGAGATGATAAATAACAATTTGATATAGGTTATACATATGCCAATGCAAAACATGTTTCCATATTAGTCATGTTGTGAAAGAAGACACAGATAAAAAAAAAAACACGAAAAAAGTAAAGAAAATGACAAATAGTATGTTTTGCTCTACATTTCAACTTCATCTTTCTCTGGAAGGGGGTAGCATTTTTCATCATGAGTCCTTTGGAATTGTCTTGGATCATTTATTCATAGTTGATCATCATATAGTCTTGCTATTACTGTGTACAATGTTCTTCTGATTCTCCTCACTTCGCTTTGCATCAGTTCATGTAAGACTTTCTGGGCTTTTCTGAAAATATCCTCCTCATCATTTCTTATGGCACAGTAGTATTCCATCACAATCATATACCACAACTTATTTAGTCATTCCTCAATTAATAGGCATTCTCTCAGTTTACAATTCTTTGCCACCACAAAGAGAGTTGCCATCAATATTTTTGTACATATATAGAACCTTGATTTTTACCAGAACATCTCTTGGTTAACTGAAAAACTAGAAAATTCAAGCAAAGAAATAGAGCACAAAACTAACAACACACAGACACACACACACACACACACACACACACACACACACACCATCTGCTTTATCACTGAATGAATAGATGCTTCTATGCAGGGGTATTGTGAGGACTACTTAATGGTTAATCAAAGTTCGGTTGAGTTACATTCTTTGTTTATTGGAAAGAATATAGGATCGTGGGGTAAAGAGACCTGAATTGAAATCCTGGTTCCCTTAATTACTATCAATAAGAAAGAAAGGAAAGAAACAAGCAATAATTAAATACCTCCTATGGACCAGGCACTGTGTTAAGTGCTTTCCAAATATTATCTCATTTTATCCTCACAACCACTCTTTAAGGTGGGTGCTATTATTATCCCCATTCTACAACTTAGAAAACTGAGACAGCAGAGGTTAAGTGACTTTCCCAGAATCACACAGCTAGTAAGTGTCTAAGGCTAGATTCAAACTCAGGTCTCCCTGACTCCAGATGCAGATCTCTCTAATTGCTTCTGCTAAGTCTCTCTGTGCCTCAGTTTCCTTGTCTGTAAAAGAAAAATGAATTAAATGGTCTCTGAGTTCTCTTCTGCCTCACAACCCTGCAGGCTTCAAGGCTCTCAAATAAAAATTGTTGAAGGAAAACAAAGATCTAGTTCAGAGATTAGCAAAACTGGCTTCATTAAATTCTTTCCAAATGGGGGTTATGCCAAAGTAAATAAATGAATGAGCCCATGTCTTTGTTACTGGACCTCCTAAAGAAAACTGGCACAGTTAAAACCACAGATTTATGCAGTACTTGAAATACAGGTATCTTTTAGCTCACTGGTTACTCTGACTTCTGAGGGAATCCAAGATAATGAGAGGTTCTTTGATCCTGGGGGCTCCGCAGTGAATGTACAGCCACACTTGGGTTCACATTAATTGTTAAGATCAAAAAAAAAAAAGCTAAATGGGAGATTAAGTAGATAGAAAGCATTAATGGAATCCAAGCAGTTCTCTTATACTCCTGCTCACTTTACCAGCAACAGCAAAGTAAGATCAAATATGTTTTGTTTCTTGCATACCTTGACACTAACTATTTTATCTGGTGCCACCCTATGCTTACAAGGTCCATCCAGTTTCTCAGAAGATTGTTTATGGGGCCACGTCCCATGTGCTGAACCCAGCCACTCCCCATTTATCTACAGATGGATTTCTTTTCCCAAGCCTGTGGTACTGCTGCTGGGATTGGTTTTTATTTCTGTGAAAGAAAAAAAAAAAGGTTTATTTCCCCCAAGGAGAAGGATGCCAGATGGCTTCAGGACTTGGCTGTGTTTCCACCATTGATGACTTTTGCTCAAAGTCGGGATTTTAAGGAATTATCTCTAGAAAATCTTTCTGATCTACAGACCCAGACATGGAGACTGAGGCAGCATCAGACTACTTACTCCTTTACCTAAAAGTCCAGTTGCTTTAAAATAGAAGCAAGAACCCATTAAACATCAGTAGACTTTCAAAACTAAGAAATATGTAAATCATTTGCTAATTTTTTCTTTCAAAAAAATTTATGGCTGTCTTTCATTTTTATATTGCTTTCACTTCCAAATAGATATATTCCTCTCTCCTCTCCCTAGTAAATCACTCTTTGAAAAAATAAGGAAAGATGGAGAAAAAGGCTCAGTACAACAAGACTAACTCAACAATGTGACAGTATATTCAGTATTTCACACTCTTAGTTACCCATCTCTGAGAGGAAGGTACATCTTTACCCCTCTTCTTCAGAGCCAATCTTAATCATTATAATTACTTGTCTTTTTTCCCTGTGGTGTCCACTTACATTGCTGTAGTGATTATCAAGTAAACAAGCTTTTATTAAGCACCTACTGTATGCCATCCTAGATAGTGGGCTAACAGTTGGGAATAGATGCAAAAGGAAAGACAATCCCCTCCCTCAGGGAGGTTATGTTCTAATGGGGAAAGATAACATAAGAGGGACTTTAAAAAGAGGAAGATAGAGCTCATGTTAGATTGCAAACTGTCTTGGGGAGGGAGAGGGGAAAGAGGGGGACAAAATTTAAGACTTATTTTTAAGTGAATGTTGAAAAGTAAAAATAAATAATTTAATTTTTTAAAAGGGGGAGGGAGAAGATTTTCAAGAGGTAACTTGGTGGAGAAGTCTGAAAAGTCCAGAGTTGAATTGAAAAAGGAGGAAAGGAGAGGAGGGGACCTTGGGGCAGAGGGAACTTCCAGGGTGAGCAGGTCACAGAGACAAAGGCATCTTTCAGAATGAGATTATTAATATTATTTTCCTGCTTTATTCACTGTATTTATATCTTCAGTGCCTCGAGTAGGATCTGGCATATAATGTTGATGTTATTCTGTTGTTTCAGTCATATCCAAGTCCTCATGATCCCATTTTGGGTTTTTGTGGCAAAGATATTGGAGTGATCTGTCCTTTCCTTCTCCAACTCATTTTACACATAAGGAAACTGAGGCAAACAGAGTTAAGTGATATGTCCAGTGTCACATAGCTAGTAAAGTGTCTGAGGTCAGATCTGATCTCAGAAGTTGGGTCTTCCTGGCTCTGCACACAGCACATAGTAAATAATTAACAAATGCTCATGGAATGATTGATTCTGACCACTTCACTCTTTACCAACGTATGTGTTTTGTGCTAATCTGAATTTCTTATATTCACTTATATCTTTTCCCACAGTTTGTTTAAACACTCCCTATTCAAGGAGAATCTAGTTTGCTTCCAATGTTTTGAGCAGTTTTATTTTTCACAATACAGTGTGTTATTCATGTCCTGAAGGGAGAGGAACTTTAAGGAGCTGGCCTGATGTTACATGACTATCTGGCATAAGGCAGCCGAGTATGGAATGCATGAGCTCTATCTCATGGGTGTGTTTTAATTTTGAATGGGAAAAACACAGGCATAAATGGGCACTGAAAAGAGAGGGGGGGAAGGGAGAGAAGACTCCTAAGAAAGGACATGGTAGAGAAATTTGAAAAAAAGTACAAATGGAGTCAGGAAAGCTAGACTTGATAGTTTCTCAAAATGGAAGTTTGGATTTGTAATTAAGGTGATGGGGAACAATGAAAACTTCTTCAGCAGGGGAATGATATGGTCAGATGTGTGCCTTAGGAATAACAATTTGGTGTCTAGGTGGAAAATGGATTGCAGGGGAGAAAGATCATGTGGATACCAATTAGTAGATTATTGGAATATGCCGGGAGAAAACTATGAAAGTCAAAACCAGGATAAATATAAAAAGAAAAATTACCAGTCTGAAATGTCGAGGAAAACACTGCAGTCAAATGATGAGTGATATATACAAAAGCTAAAACTTCCTGAAATTCTTTTAACCATTTTGGATCTTAGTTAAATATATAAAGTTAGTAAGACAATTACTAGACCAGAATGGCACACTCTTTTGAGGCATAGGGAAGAGAAGGAGAAAGAGTAGATCTTTAAATCTTCCCTCAGTCATTGAAGATTGATTATGATCAGCAGCTTCAGTTTGAATTCATTGGTCCAAGACGCCAGCAGGACCCAACTAAGTTCAGTCCCTTCTTTCTCTGCTGTCGCCTAGCTTTTTCTTCATTCTCCATTGCCCTGTGAACTGTGACTCCACCTCAGTTCATAAAGCCCAGGCACAGCTAAGAGCATAGACTTCCCCACTGCTGATATTGCTCTGTTCATCCACTCTCAGCCTTCCTGAGGTCTCAGTCCTCAGTCCTGCAGACAGGGTATCTTTTTCAAAACTTCATGCTTGAGGGGTCAAGTACAGCTCGAAGATTTTGATAACGCAAATCACTCTCAGGGCTGAGAAGGGGTGATTAAGCTTCTCAATTACAGGTCCCAGAATGCCAGTAAGATCTCAAACTCTTTTGTAATAGAATACAAGGGATATAATTTTACCTTTATTTATTGACGTAGAGCCATTTGAATAAAGCACAATCATTTTATGCTATCTCCACATTGCAACATTCCTGGAGATCATGAAAGATTTTTTGCCTATATGCCCCTATACTAGGGTCTCAAACTGATATAGTTTTTTGAGTTCTTCCATCTCCTTTTTTACAGTCTTTATGTTTTCCTCATTATTCCTCCTCTTCACGTTTCTGATATGATGCTGGTACCCCGTTTATGACAGAAAAATCCTAACTGAATTTATTAGAATTCCATTTAAAAGAAGCCTACATAGGCTTTGAATTAGGGCCTTAGAAAATTTTTTAGGTTGCAGGTATAATGTGCATGAGGCTTAATGCATGGCATTATCTTTACTACTCAGAAGCCTTTGGGGCTTAATTCCAGGTTTTCAGCCATGTCAGAGGTAGGGAAGGCCAGATAATTTAGCTCTGGATTGGTGAGGTGTGGTTGTATAAAGTGTTAGGGATTATAGCCTTGACTACAGGAACAAACTACAAACCATGGAAAGATGGAGTTTCTAGTCTTCTGCTAAAATATTGTTCAAAGTTATATTTTATCTCATTTTTAGGAGTTTATAGGTTTATGACTAGCAGTCAAGTATTGATATTTCAAATATGATAATTTTGTAAGAACATTACAATTTTCCCTAATATCTCTTACTTTAAAATATGTGTTCGTGTCTTAAATTTTAAACCACATTGAGCAGTCAACTTTTTCCCTAGCAAAATGCATGTCAATAGAAAAAACCAGAATTAACCTAACAGAAAATTTAGCTGACACCAAACCTTGCTAAAATATATCTTCATTAAACACAAATGCTTGAGGTTATATTACCCAGGTGTCAAAATATCAAATACTCTTTTTCTTTTTTATCTGTTTCTACCTTCCTGCTCCCACCCTCCTACAAAAATAATGATGCTTTTTTAAAAAAAAAATCTATATCCTCTTTCTTGATCTCCTGCATAATCTGGGTTGCAAGGAAATTCTCCTGACAATCTATTTGCAAGAACAGTGGTCCAAAACTTTTATTTAAACACAACTGTACTATGTTTATATTTACCGGGAGTAGAAAAAAGTATTATGACTATTCAGCATTTGAGACTAGCAAGAAATTAATTGTAGAACATACTAATATGAAGGGTGATATTCTGATATTGATCTTCTTCACAAGAATCTTGGGGGTAGGTGGAAAACAAAGCTTCCATTCTGCCTACAAATGCAAAAAAATAACAAAGGTAAGAAAATCTGACAGAATTCTATTACAAAGTTTTGAACCAATATTCATTACTGATACTTGGTGTATAGTTCTCTTTCTGTGCTTTATCCTTCCCTGGTTTGGATATAAGGGCTGTATTTGTCTCATAAGAGGAGCCTGGTAGGGTGCTTTCTGTGTCAATTTTCTCAGAAGATTTGTGTAGTATAGGTAATAATTGTTCTTTAAAAGCTTAATAGAATTCTCCTATGAATTTATCAGGATCAGGAAGTTCCCCTCTCCCATTCTTTGGTAGATCCTTAAGAGTTAGTTCTATTTCTTTTTTTTCTGAGATTGCATTACTTAAGATCGCTAGTTGGTCTTCTACACTTTGAGCATTTTCTATTTTTGCAGGCATTGCTCTATTTTGCATTCTCAGTTTTATTGGCATATAACTGTGCATATTAGGGTCTGAGAATTCTTTTTCTTCTTCTAATTTTGTTGTGATTTGCTACTTATGTGATTTTCTGCCCTTCTCTTTTTAATAAGATTAGCTAAAGGTTTATCAATTTTATCAGACTTTTCAAAGAACCAGATTTTAGATTTATTTCTATCTTTTAGATTTGTTGATTTGTTGGCTTTCTAATTTTTATATGCATAATACTATCCTTTTGTATTGTAGGGGAAGAAAGTCTATCAGATTGTGTCATGTACCTATTTTCCCTATTTTAACTGCCTTAGCATAAATGTTAGTGTGGGAAAAAAAAATTAAACCTGTCCATCAGAAGCCAAATCAATAACATTGAAATTCCCAGTAAATATTGGGATAATTTTCCTAAATATTTGAACCAGTGATTTCCTTCAGAAGAAATAAAACTGAGACAAATTGAAGGGATATGGTCACTTGTACAGGTATATATGATGTGAATACTATTTATTCAGCAAAATGTACTTATATTCGGGAAGTTATACTTAAGTTTTGAATAAATTTTCATCTTATCTATTGTTGTAAACAGTATACTGTCACATACAGTAGATGAAATGACAACTTGTTGAAAACCCATGTACATTCTCCATTGGAAGTGCTGAATCAGCTCATTCAGAGAGGCATGGAAACAAAGAGGCTGAACTTTTATTATTACAGCTGTGGGTTTCACTTTCTACTTCCTATGCATAAGGGGAGCAAGATGGCTCAAAGGAAAAAAAATACTTGTCTGAATTTCAAGAGAGAAAAACAACCACAATAAAGCAATATAGATAACATTCAGGTTCCTTTCAAGTATCTCAGTGAGTTATTTTTCTGGTTAGTCTGGAAGAAAAGATGTTTAACACATTTCCCTCAAAGAGGAATAATTCCCTTGAATTAATGTTCCTTTTCAAAAGATATGTGTCTGTATACCAGTGAAAATGTCAATTAGTTCAATTGATAGGCATGTATTACGCACTACTACGTACTAGACTTTGTCCTAGCAGTGGATAGATAGATGGATGGATAGATAGATAGACAGATAGATAGATAGATAGATGGATAGATAGATAGATGGAGAGAGAGGGAGGGAGGGAGAGATGAGAAGTAGGCAGGTAGGTGAAGAGAGAGAGAAAGAGAGAGAGGAGAGAGAAGAAAGAGAAGAGAGAGAAGAGAGAGAAAAGACAGAGAGAGAAAAGAGAGCAGAGAGAGAGAGAGGCAAAAATAATGCCCACCTTTTCAAAGCACTTATATTCTAATAGGAAAGGCTGTAAGGGTGTTTGTGTGTATATACATATATACATGTATGCATGAATACATGAATATATATACATATATATGTATGTATATATACAGTATCCCTTCCCCGTCTCTACTTTCCCCTTGAAAATTTCAATATAGTGGGTTGGCACAAAGTATTAAATGGGAATTTTAGGGCAGTTTTGCAAAAGCCACAGACAACACAGAAAGGCCAGTGGACAACAGAGAAAAAGAATTTTTACTTAACATTGATCTGCATATAGCTTATGACAGAATACTTAACCCGAATTTTACAATAAGGTACTGTAAATGCCCCATAAAAGAAAAAAAAAAATTCAGAGTTTTTCTCTGATACAAAGGGGAGGCCAAAAACTTTTATGTCTATTTTCCAGATTGCAGGGCACCACACTCCTAACCTATGTGATGTGGCAGGGATAACTACATATATGTGTACACACACATACATGCTAGACACATATAAAGCAAGGACTTTTGGAGGGGAAGGCACTAAAAAGAGGAGGGACCAGGGAAGGCCTCTTACAGTAAGTGGTTCAATGACCACTGTAGGATATAAGGTTTGGGATGGGGGGTGGGGGGTAGCAATACCCTGTCCTGGCCACATGGGTCATTAAATTACCTGAAAGAAATGAAACCAAATAGAATAGCTAGGAAAGGAAAGAATGTCAAAGTGAATTGATACCTTAGAACAGATGATGGGAAACCTTTCCCAAGAACTGAATGCCCTGAAAACTAGCATGGGTCAAACAGAAAATGACTCAAGGAAACAAAAAGACCTATTCAAATAAAAACAAGTGATTAAGAAGAAGAAGAAGATGTAGGAAATATTTTTTTTAAACTGACCTGGAAAATAGAACAGGTAAAGATAATATAAGTACTATAGAACGATCTGAAAATTATGACCAAAAAAAGTCCTGAATAAATTATAAATGAAAACTGCCTAAAACTCTCTTAGAGAAAAGTGAAAATAGAAAATAGAAAGTCATCTCCTGAAAGAAAACCAAAAATGAAAATTCCCAGGAATATCACAAGTGTAATGCAAAGCTTCCAGGTCAAAGAAAAGGTACTAAAGAAAATATTCAATTACCCCAAAGCCACAAGAAGGATCATGGAAGAGTCGGGGTAATTGCTAGTATAAAAGAGAGAAAAGATTGAGAAGAATAGTCCAAAAAGCCAAAGATAAAGGCTTATAATCAAGAACAACTAGTGCAGTAAACATTAGACTAATCCTAACAAGGCACAAAATATCCTGAGATTCCAGCCAACACCATTCACACATGAGAAAAGTCATGCTGAGTTCCAAACAACTAGCTTACAATTGAGCTGCTCTAACTCAAGCTGTAGGTGAGTTATTAGAGTAATGGCCAGTAAGTACATTTATATGCCACAGGTTCTTAACATGGGTTCTATGAAATATTTTGATAACTGTATTTCCATATAATTAGTTTCTGTTGTAATCCTATGCATTTTTAAAATTTATAATGGAAATATTTTTTTTCATTTTTAGTATTTTATTTTCCCCCAATTACATGTAAAAACAAATTTTAACATT
>CM053583.1:189981859-190008539 GCA_028627135.1 Pseudochirops cupreus
GAAGGAAGGAAGAAAGGAGGGAGGGAGGGAGGAGGGAGGGAGGGAGGGGGACAGAGAGAGACAGAGAGAAAGAGAGAGAGAGACAGAGAGAATGATGCTTTGGTCTGTATTCAGATACCATCAGTTCTTTATCTGGAGACAGACAGCATTTTTTTCATCATGAGTTCTTTGAGATTGTTTTGGATCACTGTACTGCTGAGAACAGCTAAGTCATTCCTAGTTGCTCCTCACTGCTGTTACTGTGTACAATGTCCTCCTGGTTCTGCTCGCTTCACTCTGTATCAATTCATGTTAAGTCTTTTCAGTTTTTTTCTGAAATCATCCTGCTCATAATTTCTTATTCCATTACAGTAATCATATCCTATGTACTTTATCAATTAAAAACCATTATCTTGAGAAGGGCTTCTTGGACTTCACCAGACTGCCAATGGGGTCCATGGCACAAAAAGGATTGGCAGCTCCTAATATAGGTGATTTTCCAATAGCTGGGGAAACTTGATTTTTAACTATATGACCAATATTGAAAGTGATGTACTTCATTCCTGAATAAAAAAGTAGGATAATCATAGGCAACTTACACAGTCACCAGCATTTCCAGCATGGCCTTGTTCCCTTGCAGCAGAGGGACTGAAGAAAGCTCTGTGATTTTTGGACAGTGGGTAGGTGTCTTGGCTGCCCTTCAAAAGCCTGTTAAGAGGCTGCGTCCATCAAACAGCACGCTCCAAACATGCCACTGTAGAAAAACACAGACATATTCCCTGAAGATTAGAGTCCAGCCATTCATTAGACAGCTGGTGCACCACAGGGAAGGGAGCCCGGGGCAGGGAAGTCATCAAAACACAATTTTTCCTTGCTCCTTGCAGCTGGAGAAACTGAGGCAATGTTAATTGGTCTATTTAAAATCGCAGAGGGGAGCCTACAATTTTGAGAAAATGGTCTTCATTTATGCTATCATTACCAGCCTGCTGATTAAAACCAACTCATTTTCTGAAATGCTGAATAGTTTAGGTTAGGACTTGTCATGTGATTGTTGTCTTGGTTAAGATGGGGGTTGTTTGCTGTTCACCTTTCATTCTCCAAGATGTATATTTTGTGGGAATGCTTTGCTATCAAGATTTGGCATAAGGTAAAAACAAAGAAAAAAATGAAGATTCACTCAAAATCTTTCACCAAGTTTGCTTTTAATATCATCACTAGTTTTGCAGGATAACAAAGAAAATTATTGATTCATTGTGTTGTTCTTACCATTCTAACTGAATCATCTTCCCTCCCCCCCCCCATATTAAGCTCGTTGATAATAAAGGAATATTCATGAATTAAATTCTCAATTTTTGATCCACAACTAGCATCTGGGAGACATAAGTATTCTAACAAAAAGAAAAAAGTCTTTCTGGTCTCTATTTTATTTTTCTTTTTTCAGACCAGGTTTCCTTGACTAGCCCAGGCTAGGAGTACAGCAGCCACTCAAACCTTGATCTGATCACTGGTCACCAAAGAAGCTTTGACCTGTTCTAATTAGGAGCCGTACACTTTGCTCAGTCTGACTGTCCTCTCCTCCCACAAACTCACCATATTGGTGCCAAATGTTGTTCACATGATTCTAATGTAGTTCAGATCTCAAGGGATCCACCAGTCTCTGCTTTTTCAGTAGGAGGGAGTGATCACGGCCAATCTAGTCTCCTTACGCCATTAAAAATACCAGCATAAAAATTTTCTCTTATAAGTGTTGCAGTGGATAGAGTATTGGGTTTGGAATCAGGAAGACTCATCTTCCTGACTTCGAATCTGGCACTAGCTGTGTGACCCTGGGCAAGTCATTTCACCCTGTTTGCCTCAGTTTCCTCATCTATAAAATGAGCTGGAGAAGGAAATGGCAAATCGCTCCAGTGTCTTTGCCAAGAAATCCCCAAACTGGGTCATGGAGAGTCAGATGTGACTGAAACAACTCAACAACAACAAATTTCCTTTGAAATGATCAAGTCTTCTTGCCAATAGACAACAGAAGTTTTCCTGTTTAGGGGATAAAAAGATCTAAATAATAATGGACTCGTATTTCCAGTAACATTTCAAGGTTTGCAAAGTCCTTTACAAATATCTCATTTAATCTCCACAACAAGCCTGGGAGGTAGGTGTTCAGCCCATTTTATAGATGAGGAAAATGAAGCAGAGAGGTTAAATGAATTGCCCAGAGTCACACAGTTATTAAGTGTCTGAGCTTGCATTTGTACTCAAGTTTTCCTGACTCCAGAGGCAACTAGCAGTCCAGTGTGGATAGAGTGCTGGACCTGAGTTCAAATTCAAGCTCAGACGAGCAGCTGTGTGACCTTAGGCAAATCACTTAATCTCTTTTTCTCTTAATCCATTAGAGAAGGAAAGAGCAAACCACTCCACTACCTTTGCCAAGAAAAGTCCATGGAGAGCATTGACATGCTATGGTCCATGGGGTCACAAAGAATCAGATACAGCTGAACAAGAACATCCTAGCTCCAAGACTATAACCACTGCACCACCTTGCTGTCTCTAAATACCAAAATCTCTCTTAGCAAGTCAGAAGGAAGCCTCCAATACAGATCAGACTGCTTAGTTCCTGGCAGCTCTGGACATAGCTTCACTGTTGAGGCAATAAGGACAACAGTCCATGCTTCTACACATCACTTGAAGGCTTGCAGCACATTTTCCATATATATGGATCATTTCCTTTGGCTCTCCCAACACCATACAAATCTAATCCATATCTCACAGATCAGGAAACAGACTCAGATGTCAAATGACTAGTTCAAGGTCCCATAGCTGGTAAATAGTAGAAAGAAGATTCTGTCCCTGGTCTTATGATTTCACATTCAATGCTTTTTCCAACATACTGCAGGCATCTTAAAAGCTAGGACAGTTACGTGCGAATCTAAATGGGGTTGCCCAGAGATGGAAGTCACTTAAAGCATTAAAGTAGAAAAGCTCCAGACCCCAAACTTTGGGGGAGGATTCTGCAACTCTGAATCCCAAAGTGATTGAGTCCGATGTTATTCCGTTAGGACTGGGCACTTCTTACTCCTCAACCTTGATCAAAGACTCCTTAATGATACAAGAGACTAACTTAAACTTGTTCTCTCCCCACCCGGAGCCTCACACAGTAGACACTATATAAATGTTTGCTCATTTGGATTCAGTTAAAGGTTTTGAGAGAGAGAGTGAAGTTTTCTTTCCCTTAGGGAGGGAAGAAAAGAGGGGAATGTGCTGTCCTCAATTCCCCCAGAGAACTAGCTTTCCTGATAGGGCTTGGGGCTCCTCAAAAGATCAGTATAAGCTTCCCTTGAACACTTCTTCCAGTCCAATCTACCCCGGCTCCTGGGTTTACTGAGTTTGAAAGGAGAGAGGAAGATGGCAGACTGTGAGGATGGAACTTTGGCCAGGTGGAGTTAGGGGGGGATATAGGTAGATAATAGGGTTTTGGGTCACGGCTACTGTCTCTAAATCCTTTCCTCATTACTTATAAATGGAATTTTCCTACATGGGAAAGACTTCTACAGTATCCCCTTTGACCAAAGCAAAGAATATTTTAGGAAGGATAACACACATATTTTTATAATTATGGTTACATTAAGTTTTTCTTGGATCGTAAATTAGTCTTTTCCCTTTTACCCTCTCCTTTCTTACATTTTGGAGACAAAAAGTCTACAAATATTCTGAAATAAAACTAGATTTTAAGTTAACACATTTTAGAAGTTAGAACAGAATAAAAATAAGCATTTCTCAAAACAAGGAAAAATATGCAGTAATTATATAGAACCAGCATATTTGCCAGTGTCTCTCATTCTTTGTTTAAGAATTCATCCAGTGAATTTGGTAAAAAATCTTCAGAATTTTCTTTTTTCTGATTTAGCCATTCTGATCAAGATAATGATCCAAGACAATTCTAATAGACCCATGATGAAAAAATACATCCACCTCCAGAGAAAGAAGTGATGAATTCTGAATGCAGATTGAAACATAACTTTTAAGCTTGATTTTTGTTTTTTATCTGTATTTTCTTTTGCAACATGACCAATATTGAATGCACATGTATAACCTATACCAAATAGCTTGCCTTCTCAATGAGAAGGGAGGGGAGAGAAAGAGAGAATTTGGGGCTCAAATTATTTTAAATGTTAAAATTTGCTTTTACATGTAACTAAAAATAAAATATTACAATTTCTAAAAATGAATGTGGAAGTTTTTTCTATGTAATTGGGAAATATTTAATAAAATAAATAAAAATATATTAAAAAGAAAAGAACTTTCTTCCTTTACTGTAGAGCAAGCTTCTAAAAGGCAGGGACTTTCATTATCCATCTAGATCCCAGCAAGGTGCATACCAAAGAGGAAGTGTGTACTCCTACCTATCAGCAGAGAGGAGGTGGAATACAGGTACAGAGTAAGGCATACATTTTCAGCAGTCACAGTATTTCATTATTAGAAGGGGAGATTCTATTAGGAATTGGGAGGAGGAATAATTGGGCAGTGACAAATATTTTTAAAAAATCAAAAAATCATTAAAAAGAGAGGCATCAATAATTACTGGAATCTTTTTTCTTCCTTTAGCAGATCATTAAACAATTTAGTCATTTCTATCTATGAAACATGCCCCTTAGAAAAGAGATTTCTAAGTGACCTTTGAGATCATCTAACCCAAATTCCTTATTTTACAGATAAGAAAATTAAGACCCAGAGAGGTTAAGAAACTTACATAGATTATATATGTAGTAAGCAAAGCCAGAATCTGAATGGAGCTTCCTGAACCCCAAACAATTTTTTTAAAAATTCAGCTGTGCAACAACTATGTTTGACAGGATAAGCAATATTCTACATCTTTAGCAAAGGAAGAGCTGGGTGTTCATTCTCTGCTCTTCTCTGGGCAGGCTTGGTTGTTAGAATTAGATAGCCTCCAGATTTTGTTTTCTTCTTCCTCTTCATTGTAGTCACTGTGTACATTGTTTTCTTGTTCTGACTTATTCTGTATGAGTCCTGTTCTATTAGTTCATACATCCTTGCATGTTTCTCTGAATTCTTTATATTCATCATTTCTTATGGTTCCATTTACAATACATGGGGTGTGTATACTGAAAAGAAAGAAAGGAAAGGAATGAAGGAAGGAAGGAAGGAAGAAAAGAAAGAAAGAAAGAAAGAAAGAAAGAAAGAAAGAAAGAAAGAAAGAGAAAGAAACAAAGGAACGAAGGAAGATTTCTAGAAGGCTTATTATGAATAGGAACTTTTGGAAAGTGATACATTTGCATTCCACTACTATAGTCAGCATGGGATAGCAGATAGAGAGTCAACCTTGGAGATGGGCTGTCCTGGGTTCAAGTTTGCCTCCACCATATGACTATAACTATGGTTTCAAGACTTCAGGTAGCTTCCTATTCTGCTAAAGAAGTCACAGGGGATGTTCAAATCCCAAGTCACCAGCAAAATAAACCCATATTGTTAGTGACCAAAACAAAACAAGACCCAAGCTTCTATTAGGGACCAAATTTATTATTTTCTACTTGGTGCTGAAATAACCAAAATTTTGCATTTTGGGGTTTGTTTGTGGTATTTTTTTTTGTTTTAAATTTTGCTCTTCCTTTGTCTCTATATGAAGTCCTTCTTTGACTATGACAGTGCCAATTTTAAGGGCCTAATATGTGCAAAGCATTTGTGTTCCTGTTCAAAAACTGAGAATTCCTGACCATTTCTAATAACAGCTTTGCTGAAATCACCCATAATCAAGTTAGTATAAAATGTTCACTTGTAAATGTCCTTACTGAAAGTTATTGTTCATTTTGCCTCAGGGAAAATCCCTTAAAGGTTTTTCCATGAAGAACAATCTTTATAGGACCTAAAAGACCTCACACTGAAGCGTTACTGATAGCATTTTTCATTTATTGGTATGAGGATTTAGATGGTATCAAGATTTGAGCATACCAACAACTAGGCTTCCTTGCAAAGGATTTTCTGCAGGCTAACACAAAAATCAAAGCCTTATTAGTCACCATGATTTCTAAAATATGGGAGGGGGGGGATCCTTCTCTCTATTTCTACCCCCTATTCCAATTTTGACAGTGCCCACTTAACAATAAATTATAATACATTGCTCAGATATTTTAAGACATTTTCCATAATGAAAGTATTCAGTCTATTGAGCTGGCCCAGACAGCTGAAGCTTTTGAACAGACAAGCCTACATTTATCTTTCCCCTCTCTAAATCCAGTTGGTACTTCTTGTCTGTGTCCCACAATGAGTACCTTTTTCTTCCTTTAGCAGATCATTAGACAATTTAGTAATTTATATCTGTGAAACATTTCCCTTAGAAAAGAGATTTCTAAGGGACCTTGGGGATGATTTAGTCCAATTTCCTTATATTACAGATAAGAAAACTGACACCCAGAGAGGTTTAGAAACTTAAATAGGTTGTATATGTAGTAAGCAGAGCCAGAATCTGAACGGAGCTGCCTGAACCCCAAATCCAGGGCCCTTGCTGCTATACAGTGAGTTAGAAATTGGTGCCTTTGCTTAATTTTATCACATTCATCTCTAAATATACGTGACATCAGGGTGGATAAATGGTGCAGTGAAGAGAGCACCAGCTATAAAGTCAGGAGGACCTAAGTTCAAATCCAGCCTCAGACACTTAACACTTACTAGCTGTGTGACCTTGGGCAAGACACGTAACTCCTATTGTCCTCCAAAAAAAAAAAAAGCAAATAAATGAATAAATA
This sequence comes from Pseudochirops cupreus, assembly GCA_028627135.1. Lineage (NCBI taxonomy): Eukaryota > Metazoa > Chordata > Mammalia > Diprotodontia > Pseudocheiridae > Pseudochirops > Pseudochirops cupreus. Next base: position 189,988,591 of record CM053583.1, read on the forward strand.
AATGTGACATCTTTAAAGTGCCTCCTGAATCAAGAGGGTAAATTTGATATTGTTTTAATTTTAAATGTGTTTTATTATATCCTAATTACTTGGGGGAAAAAACTGATTGCCTACATGATCTATTTAGCAATCAAAATATTTTAACCAATCAGTATTAATTAAAGTACAAAATTAATTAAAGTATAAAATACTTTAACCAATCAGTCTCTTCTGTGTCCTCCCCTGAGGTATGGAATAAACCAAAATGTGTTCATAGAATAATAGATTTAGAATGGGAAGGGACGTCACTGAAACCATTTAATCCAACCTTCCCATTTTACAGGTAAGGAAAGTCAAGCCCAGAGAGTTTGGCTATGGCACTCTAAGGATCATGGGACTTTTCCATTTGACTTGCAACTGAAATCTTCTTCATGTATTATCTTCGCTGTTAGAATGAGAGTTCCTTAAGAACAGAGGGGTCTTACTTTTTTATTTTTATCCCCAGCCTGAGCTTTACACCTAGTAAGTAGATGAATTCATTCATTCACTCAATCAATCATTCATTCAGTAACTTGCTCAAAGTCACACAGGTAGGGTCAGAAATAAGCTTTGAATCCTGTCAACAGACTCAGAGCTCATACTACATACTCAGAGGCAACCAGACAGCTCAGTGGATGGAGATCACCAACTTGGAAGCAGGAAGATCTGAGTTTATGTGTCACCCCAGGCACTTTTACTAGCTGTGTGACTCTTGGCAAGTCTGCCTGCCTCAGTGTCTTCAACTGTAAAGTAGGAATGATAATCGCCCCTGCCTTGCAGGATCAAATGGGATGCTAGCAAATAAGCAATGTTATTAGCAATGAATAATTAATAACGTTGGTCCTTAGTAACATTAGTAAGTGCTTAACACATAATGTTTGGCACGTAGTAGGTGCTACATAAATACTTATTCCCTCCCCTTCCCCGCCACAAACTTCCTCATCCCTGAATTGACTGTATTACCCACATCCACAAAATATCTGTTGAAGTGGAAACATACCCTTTTACTTGAATGTTATTTGGTAAATTGGAAAAAATACATCTGATCCATTGAGGGGGCTATGGGGCGATAGAAAGAGTACTAACCCTCAAGTCAGGAGATTCAAATTCAAATACTGGCTAGTTAATAAACTTGGGATATTGCCTGGTCCTGCAAACTGCAAATAATGAATGCTATTAAGAGGGTAGTTTGAATTCACACACTCATTTCCATTGGCCTAGAACCAATTCCGATGTTTTACATAAATATCACTTTGTATAGTGCAGGTTTGACTGCATATGACCCTTTGGCTGGATTCATTATTCACACTAATCAGGACCTGGCTGTAATAGAACCTCAGTTAGCTCATCTGTAAAAGTGGCATGATAATGTTTGCACCATATGGCCCATAAAGGTTGTTATAATGTTAGCAGACTTCAAAGTGATATGTAAATTAAATTATTATTACATAACAAAGGAGTAGCTCACATCCCTATCAATTCTTATACCTCCATGATGGGGACTTTAGGATACTAGATGTAAAGATAGAAGGAATAATAGACTAGATTGTCCAACTGCTTCATTTTACAGATAAGGACACTGAGGACCAGGGGAATGAGGTGACTTTTCTGGATGTTCCTGCATTTGTGTATATGCTTTGAATCAAAACATTTTGTGTCATCACTGTTAATCTAGAAAACAAAAACAGCTCAGCCTTTTAAGAATGATGCCTATAACAAACTCTATCTAGTCATGTCGAGTAAAAATGAGCAATTGAAACTGTCATTGGGAGTAGTTCGTTCTCTTTTTACTTTACGAAGAATTACAGTACAGTAGCTTATGATTCCTGGGAGGTAGAAAAAGGTATACAGTTCACCCTAATAATTGTGTTTTGCATAAGTTTTCCATTCAAATCTCTGGCCCTTTTCCAATGTGACTGAACTGGCTGGCAACCATAATTCAACATGCCTGAATGAGTCCTTTCTAAATGGCCTTCTCTGTGTGTATATAATGATTCCTCCCTCTTAAAGAGGAATCCTTTCTTCAGGCTGTAGATAAAGGCATCATTGAGTGAAACAAAGCACAAATGAATTTCAGTAAGTACAATTAGGGTTATTCTAGGGCTTTTATACTGAAGAGTGTCAGAAACATCATCTAGGGAAGCATTTGGCTTCAGAGCTGATGCTGATAATGTGTGGACTTCACCATGGACTGGTCTAGGGTTGGGACAGTGACAAGCAATGCCTGTGTCTGGAGCTGAGGAATAGAGTCTGACTACAGCTTCCACAAAACGACAGTGTGGCTTCAGCTTCATATCACAAACCAGATATCAGAAATCTGAACCCTTCCAACTGTCCTCAGAATTATCAGTGATGCTTTGGGGCTTCCTGCTACTCACTGGCAACAGTTTTCTTGCACGTAAAGTGGGAATCCTTCTAATGATGTACTAAAAAGTGATGAAAGATTATAGGATTTGAGAGAGAGAAGACGAAGATGGAAAGGAAGGAGGAGGAGGAGACAGGGAGAAAGAGAGAGATAGGAGTGAGACAGAGAGGAGAGAGACAGACAGAGAGAAAACAAGGAGGAGGGAGGAGGAGGAGGAGAAGGAGGAGGAGAAGGAGAGGGAGAGAGAGAGAGAGAGAGAGAAAGACAGAGACAGAGAGAGAGAGAAAGACAGAGAGAGAGAGGAATGAGCCAGGAGGGGGGGCAGGAAGAGAGACAAACAGACAGACAGACAGAGACTGAGAGACTGATTTGGAGCTGGAAGTGACCCTAGAGGTTGAGTCCAATCTCCTTATTTTACAGATAAAGGATTCAAGGACCTGAGAATTTAAGTAATTTGTTTAAGGACATTCAGGTAGAAAGTTGTAAAGTCAAGATGTGAATTCAAATTATCTGACTCCAAATTCCATGTTTTTCTACTTACCTAAGGATGACTGTGTTCTTTGAACTCCTGGGCCAATACCACTTTATATGATTATGATGATGATGATGATGATGATGATGACGACAACGATGAGACTAATTTGAATCAGACAATGAAAAAAACCAAAAATGTGTGTACCATTAATGTAATGAAAGATGAAATGGTTGCAATACGAGAGGCAGCAGAAATTCTAGCCTCTGTAAAAAATGGAAAGTGGTGAGGCTTGATAAGATCTCTAATTATCGGCCGGAGCACTTCACAGTGGCACATGAATTACTAATAAAGCACTTCGTCAGCTTGCTCTCTGATACAAGCCTGATCCCATCCTTCTTCACAGAAGACATAACATATCATACTAATGGATGGGAACCCCAGTAACCCCATCCAATGAGGTTTTTATGTCCAGTCCTTGATACAAAGCACTTGTAGACTATATTACTTGGAGAAAATCTACCAAGATTTTAAAGAAAATAATATATTGACTGAAGAACAAAAATTCCAAGGCCTAAAGTTTCAAGGATGAAAAGAACAACCTATTATCAATTTTGTAATTACTGGATAAGCTGCCTTGGAGAGTTTCTGACTCAGTTCCACACCCCTGGCCTGTTCAACTGATGTAAATATATAAAATAGAACCAGGTTTAGTGATAATGCTAGAGTATCTGGTATACACTTGGAAAAATATTGAAAATCTGCTACCAATCCAAGAGGCAGTGGTGTCTCAGTAGAGCACTGGGCTTGGAATCAGACCTGAATTCAAATCCAGCTTCAGATACTTCCTAGCTGTGTGACTCTGGGCAAGTCACTTGACCTCTCATTACCTGACAACATAGATCCATTTTGCCAAGAAAACCCTAAATGGGGCCACAAAGTGTCAGACATGATTGAAAAAAATGACTAAACAACAACAATAATACTAGCCAACCCAATAAGAACAATTCATATGAAATGTGACATTTTTCAGGAAAAAAAAAATTTAAGTTCTTTTTCATATTTCCTCACTAGAATTAACTTTGGCTTCCAAATTAAAGAAGCAGTGGAGTCAAAGGATTTTATTATCCACTTGATATATAGAAATGACACTTCTTCAAGCAACAGAAAAGACCAATACAATGTATAAGCCAAACCAAAGGAAACCTGCCTCCAGCCTACAGAATGACTAAGACCCAAGGGTGGAATCAGAAAGTCCTCTGCCAATGACATCCATATGGAATCAAGCAAATGTATGTTAACAAACAAGCTCTGAACAAATGATTAGGTCAAGTAGATTAATTTATTCATTTGTGGAAACAAACAGGTGTTTTTTTAATGGCAAATAAAGGCTGAGGTCATTGCCACCAGAATTTAGAGAAGATTTATCTATTAGGAATCTGGACTTCATGATCAGTACAGCTTATACAAGTAAATTATGATGACAATGTAACCTATTACCACAGGGTTTAGAAGTTTAGCACCTACTGAATATTCAACAAGGTATGACTTGGTGGCCATCAGAAACTGTCTATCTCTTATGGTCTTACAGATCCCCATACTATAAATATAGACCTCCAAATATCCTGGAGAATTCAACCAATAAACTATACTGGAACCAAACCATGACCACAGACCAAACTGTTGCCCACAATCACACATGCATAATAGTGATTCATTTTTAAAAAACTTAAGAATAATATTAATATGTGTCTCCATACCAAATACTCACAATCTCTAAGCCATATGGAATAAAAAATTTTCAAAACACAGAGAACTGGGCAAGAAGATCCAAATCACTTGGGAACAAGGTGATGTCCATATCATTGCTGCCATTCTGTCTGCTATTAAAGTGGTACTGGTTGCTTCAGTGAACCTCCTAAATCCTTTATTCAGCTATAAAATAAGCAGTTTATTTATGCACCTTAGAAAGAAGCAGAAGCATAAAACAGTAGCAAATGGATCAAGCACCATTTCTATTCGAATTCCATCAAACAAAGATGAGAAGAATAACACAGCAACAGTAATAATTCAGTCCTCAAAGCTAAATCAATTTTTCCATGTCATTGAGAGGAAAGTGTGGAAATGATAACCAGGATGATGTACTGTGGGGACTTTGTCCTAAAAGTGCTATACAAATTGTGACGGTCTGTCAAGAACCCTGAAATGCTGGTCAGTTTGGCTCTGGTAAAATCACTGATTGAGCCAGTACAATGGTACTACTCCTGTGAATTAGAGAAATAGACTGAATGACATAGGGTAGCAATATGGTCCTAGTCAAAGCCATTATGATGATCAGTTTGACAGAGATTGTATTGGGAAGAGCATTGCTCCATCATTTTCTTGCAACCCAAGAAAGTAAAATGTATTGGAACAAATCCAAAACACCAACATACCACCTGTTATAAATGATTCATTGCATAATAGAGCTAAACACCAACACAGGCAAAGGCTAAGTCTGCATGAAATGGACTGGAGACATGAAAGCTTTCATAATGTGCCAGTCCCAAAGCATAACAAAGCTAGAATCAGAGAGCAACCGTTACAGGAAAGAGCTATTCATTCATGCTGCTTTTTCACCAATTGTACTCACAGCTCCAAGTCACACAATGATGTACTGCTAATCAACACAGGTCCATCATAAAAAAGTGACTTCTTCCTCAGGTCAAGACGAGACAAAATAAGAGATAAAACTGAGGAGATGCTAAAATCTAAAGAGGGAGAAATTGAAGACCCTGAGGTCATTAAAAACCTCTACTTAATGCCAACTCAGTGTATTATGCCTACCCATGAAATGGATGACAAAAATAGCACTGATAAGACAAATGATCTTGAAAAGGAGATGGTCAAACTTAGGCTGGAATTCTGAGAAGCTTTTTTTTTTAATTTCTCAGCATGAATCAAATTAGCAGATCACTTATACCAAAAACGAGTAATTCTAAAAGTTGGTAGCCATAATAATATAAACAGCTAGGTATTACTTTAGGATCTGCAAAGCATTTTCTACATCTTATGTCATGTGATCTTCACAAAAACCCTGGGAGGCGGGCACTACTATTATCTTGATTTTTCAGATGAGGAACAAGCACATCCTATTACAGTATGTCACAGAAGATACAAAAATATTTCAGAACTTGCATACTACACTCTACATAGCAGTTCTTACCATAGTAAGAACCATAGATGGAAGGGTAGAGCAATGAAGAAATATCCCTAATGATAAGCAGCAAATACTGCCATAGCAGAAACACATCAAAAGAGCTCTATTGGGCTTTGGGAGTCCCAAACTCACCAGGCTATCTAAACACTCATCTCAGATTCGCCTAACATTGGGCAGCTAGGTGGCACAGGGGACAGAGCACTGGGCTTGGAATGTTCATGAGTTCAAATCCAGCCTCAAATATTTATTAGCTCTGTCTTCCTTAGTTTGTCATCTATAAAATGAATATAGAGTGAAATAGCAAACCACTCTAATATCTTTGCCAAGAAAACTCCAAATGGGTTAGTGAAGAGTCGGACAGAACTGAACAAAAACAAATAACATCAGGAAAGAATCAAGAAGCACAGGTAACATGTCTTCATGAATGCATGGGGCTGGGGGCTGGAAATGCCACCAACTATCACTGCCTCACCCAGAAACTCAGAGTAGTCCTACCAGGAAGAAAAGAGATTGATGTAAGAGCTCCCTTTTGGTATGCCCATCCAGTTGCAACTCCCCAATCCCTGAGTCATCCATTCTTAACATCCCACAGTCAAACAGAAAAGTATTCATCATTACACAACAGGAGCCTGAAACCAGCTTCCCCAAGTTTCCATATTATTGGATTAAAATTAGGCAAAGAATATCTGTTTACTGCCTGCCCCTCTGCCATCATTATACTCATATAAACATTCTTCCAATAGATAGTTAGTCAAAGAACAGTTTTCTCAAGAAAAATTGAAAACTCTCAATCACTGTGTATAAGAATGCTCCAAATGATTAGTAATGAGAGAAATACACATCAAAGCAATCCCGGAATTTCATTTGAAATGTAGAAAATTGGCATGGAAAAGATGCATGGAAAGAATTTAATGAACTGATGTAGAGTCAATTAAGCAGAACCAGGAAAACAGTAGCCATGACTGTGATCATGTAAATGGACAGAACAACAAAACAAAAAAAATAGAATGCTATAAAATTCTAATGTCTAAACTTTGCCCCCCAAAAAATACATATTAGAAAACACCTCCCTCTATTTCTTTGTAGAAATGAGGTTCATGGGTGTGGAAACTCCCATAACATCAGACTTTCTTGATATTGGTTAAGTTCGTGGAATTTTTACATTTTTCTTTCTTCCTCTTTTAAAAACATCCTTTATTATAAGGGATAGCACACTCTGGGGAAGGATGGGAGAAGGGAGTCAGTGGAAAATAAAACACAAAATATCTATAAAATTTATATTTAAGAAATAAAAAATTAAAGGAAGCTTGTAGAAAATGGACATATATGGAAGAGGACATTGGAGGATGTGTTGGAAGATAATGGAAGATTGTATCATGGGCTTGCTGATACATGAAGTAGAAAACTGGAATGCCAAAAAGAAAAATATGCAAAACAGAAAACAAAAGCGTGTCAGAAAGTCAAGATTCTCTTAATTTGCAATTTAAATCAGAATTTCAAAGGTTAAGGAGTCAGCACAGTGCAGAGAACAAAGTAAATAATTCAACCTTGGTGTACAACTTAACTACCAAGGCTTGAGAAGTAAAGAAAGCAAAATGAGAGAGAATCTTCAACAGAGAAGGTGGTCAATTTCTATTGATCTATATTATCAAAAGAAGTCCAAAACAATGAAAATTCAAGTTCAATCAAACAAGGAACCAAAAGCTTTGCACCAGGAATGTGAGCAACAGAATGGTTTCCTTAAAAAAGGTGATTGAACTCATAGCTTCTCTGCAAAACTGGAAAGTGTCAGAACCTGATCAGATCCATAATTATTGGTTCACACACTTCATAGTAGCGCATAGATGAGTAGCAAAGCATTTTACCAGCTTCTTTTCAGCTTGATTCCATCATTCTTAATAGAAAGCATAACATGTATATTGCCAAAATAGAACATTAATAAATCCTCCAAAAATAGGCCATCTAGGGTAGTGAAAAGATCACTCAGTTTGAAGTCAGAGAACCTGGATTCAACTCCTAATTATGTCCATTACTAGCTTTTGTCACAGTAGGCAAGTCTCTTTACCTCTCTAGCCTTGATCAGCCAAGGGTTGAATGACACAATAAAGTCCCAGTTCTAATCAATTTCTATAGAATTAACTTAATGATACCTTCAACTCTTAAGAGCTAAAATCTTAAGAGAAATAGTTAAACGCAATTTTAAAGCTAGCCTTCAGTACTCAAAAGCTGTTAAGTGATAACCCCTAGAAAATATAATAATCTTGTAAAGATAAAGAACTGTGAAAGACTTAGGAACTCTGATCAACATAATGACCAGTCACACAATTTCAGATGATTCATAATGAAACATACTACCAATCTTCAGATAGAGATAATGGACTCAGTGCAGATTGAAAAGGTTTTCTTGTTTTGTTTTGTTCTGTATTTTACATGGCTAATGCAAGAATTTGTTTTGCTGTACTACACATATTTGTAACGGGTTTTATTTTTCTATATTTCTTGCTTTCTCAATGGGTGGGGGGAAGGGAAAGGAGAAACTTCAGAACTGGAAGTAAAATAAAGTTGAATTAAAAAACCACTTCAAAAACCTTTGTCATTCTTATTGTTTCCAGAAAACTCAGAGTTATGAATTTTATATTTGGAATATTAAAGTTCTCAAATGTATAGTTAGATATACAAATTCTCACAAATATTATTTTAAAACTGATGCTAGCAGAATCATCTCTCAAATAGCAGGACATAAAATGTAATGGCAGACAGGACTTTATCTCTTATTGATAGTCTTTCCCATAAAGTGTGAGTCTGAATTTTAATGTTGGTATAATAAACAGGAATAAATTGTTGTCTCGGGGTCACCAATTTCTCCTAATAAAAAGACCACTGAAAACTTGTTAGAAAAACGAGGAAGCAGATGGGAGAAGGGAAGAAAGTGTGCTTCCAACTCCTAAACCATGGCAACTAACTTTCACATTAGAAGTAATTTCCTATATATGAAACTCCAGTTGACCTAAGCACATTTTTCCATTGACTTGTTTATTTACTTTTAGTTCACAAGATTCAGTTCCACAATCCCTTGAGTTTCAAATTTTCTCCCCTCCCTTCCCCCCCGCCCCATGGTGGTGTGCAATCATGTACAGGATCTGCAAATACTTTCACATTGTACAATAGTTGGTTGTATAGAAGGGTTGTAACCAATGGAGTGAACAATGGGAAAAAGGAAAGAAAACCAAACATGAAAAAGAACAATAGCATGTCTCCATTTAAACTCTAGTCTTTCTAGATCTTTCTCTGAATTAGACATCTCCTTCCATCCTGAGACTTGGAGAGTTGTCTTATAGCTGTGTGTTGCTGAGAAGAGTCCAGTTTATCAAGGTTGGTCGTCACACATACAATGTGTCTGTGATTATGTACAAATTTTTCCTGGTTCTGCTCTTCTCACTTAGCGTCAGTTTTGGGGCTGTATCCCAAAGAGATCATAGAAGTGGGAAAAAGACCCATATGTACAAAAATATTTACTGCAGCTCTCTTTGTGGTGGCAAAAAACTGGAAATATAGGGGATGCCCATCAATTGGGGAATGGCTGAACAAGTTGTGGTATATGAATGTAATGGAATGCTATTGTGCTACAAGAAATGGGAAGGAGATGGACTAAGCACATTTTTAAGCTTGCCAGCTAATGAATTTTAAAAAGAAACCTTCCTCTAATTTTCCAATCTTTCAACAACAGTTGTTCTTTCCAATAAGAAACTATAATGCCTACAAAACAACTTTCAGAAATCTGGGGGAGCTGAATCACAATTGTGTATTAAGATCATATTTGAAATGAAGTGAGCAGAACCAGGAAAACATTGTATACAGTAACAGCAACATTGTACAATGATCAGCTATGGTAGATTTAGCCCTTCTCAGAAATGCAATGATCCAAGACAGTTACAAAGAACTTATGATGGAACATGCCATCCACCTCCCAAGAAAGAATTGATGGAATCTGAATGCAGATCAAAGCACACTCTTTTCACTCTCTTTATATTTTTCATGGTTTTCTTTTTTTGACCTGTTTTTTCTTTCACAACGGGGATGGGGGGCGAGTGGAGGGAGGTGTACATCTCCAGCCATTCTGATCTATATCTCACCACTGGACCTAGATGACTCTGGAGGAGAAAGTGAGGCTGGTGATTTTGCACAGCCCTCCCTCACTTAAATCCAATTCACATGCAAGTCATGGCATCATCTCCTTGATGCCATGTTCCTCTTCAATAAGAAAGAACAAACAACAACAACAATCTTTCACAATATAACTAATATGGAAATATGTTTTACATCATTGCACATATATAACCTATATCAAATTGCTTATCATCTTAGGGAGGGAGGAAGTAGGGAGGATTTGGGAAAAAAATTTCAATGTATTTTTAAAATTGTCTTTACACGTAATAGGGGAAATTACCATTTGAAAGAAAAAGATTGCCTTTGGCATGGGCTTCATTGGTATGATCTGAGGCTTCTGGGACTTTCTAGTGAAACTTTAAAAAGCAACATGAAGGCACAGAATAGTTCACTGCGCTAGACAATAACCTAATTGAAATTATTAGATTGGTGGTGTCTCCATGAAAAAATGTCAGGCTCTCTGTGGAGAGCTTTTCATTTCAATCTTCAACTATTCTGAAACCTTGCTATAATCCAATCTGAGGCTAGATTTGTACTCAGGTCTTCCTGACTACAGGTCCACTTGTTCTCAGTAAAATAGAATTCAGTAAAAAGCAGATCATTCTTGATTACAACATTGTCAAGTAGTTCAAACATTCTAGAACACAATTTTAGAATTATGTGAAGGAAGTGACCAAAATGCCCATACCCTTTGCCCAGAGGTTCCACTACTGGGTATATACCACAAGGAAGGAAAAGAAAACAAACATTTATTAAACACCTACTGTATGCTAGACATTTTACAAATATTGCCTCATTTGATCCTCATAACAATCCTAAGAAGTAGGTGCTATTATGAGTCCAAAGAAAAGTTCCATATATACACCAAAATATTATTTGCAGCACATTTTTAAAGTAGCAAAGAATTGGGAGCAAAGTACATGCTCATTGCTTAGAGAATGGCTAAGCTAACAGGAATGTAAAGTAATATTAATGTGATGCAAGAAACAATGACTTATAAATACAGAGAAGCAAATGGACTGATGCAAAATGAAGTGACCAGAACCAGAAAAAAAAAAAAACAAAACCGATATACACAGGGACTACAATAACATGAATGAAAAGAGTAACAATAATAAAACAATTGAAAGTGAATGAATTCAAGAGCATCTGGTGAGATGAGCCTCTGTGATATATCTGAGGTTCCAATGTATTTTCCTGATTTCATTTCTGTTAGACAGCCTTGCCTCCACAGCAAAAGGTCAATTTTTTAAAATTGAGATGTGAGAATAGAAAAAGGCCAATTAAGATAGTAAAGGGGAATGCAAAGACTTTCCTCTAATTAAGGTCATGGAAGGAGCTGGAAATTTCTGAGATTTGGAATTGATCTAGGAATTTTTGCTCTTATAAACCAGACTTACCACTGAAATCTCCAAATTTCCAAAGAGGAAATAAATAACCACAGAACCCTGGGAAACTCAGGTAGTACTGGGAGATGACTTTCTTAGTAACTAAAGATGGAACCAGCTACTAAACTCATTGAAGAAAGGAAGTATACTAGAGATCAGTAGACGACAGTCACCAGAATTTTGATTGGGTGGCAGATGTGGACTGAGTGGACCTCAAAGGAGAAGTTACTGAATGTTGTCAATGTGGAGCAAGGAATACTCCAACCTCCCATCTCAACCTGGATCAGTGAGGGGAGAGGAATGAGTGAAAGTACAACCAGTAAGTAGTTCTAGAGAGAGCAATTTTTCAGTAGCTAAAGTCAAACTGAGAGCTCTGTCAAGAGAGCACATTTAACTTGAAAGGAGTTAAAAGGAAGCACTAAACTAGAGAAGGGATACTTTTTGGCTGTTTCCCCAACATTGTGGCCAGAAAGTGACATTTCCTCAAAGTTTCTGTGGCTTTGGATGGTTCCTCTGGACAGTCTCCATGATGTCAAAACTGTTCCCAAGGAAATGGTGAATCTCCCACACAAACTTGAGTTTTATTTCCCTATTCACCATAGTTTATACTGTTCTCTAAAGCAGTGATTAATAGACTTGACTTTCAGAACAAAACCATCAAATCCAAAAAGTTTATTAAGAGACAAATTCCATGAACAGAGATAATAATGATGATATTGTGAATAAATAAAGCCTTAACTGTCTATGCACCAATGCTCAAAATGTGGATAACAAGCAAATTGAACAATCCATCCATTTCAACCTCACAGTTATCAGGTTAAGTGGTAGGAAATATACATATCTTACACTTATGGAAAGGTCAAATTTATGGATAAGAAACAGACTAGAAAAAGGGTATGGATGAGTTCAAGGAAGTCCCACTGCATATTAGGAAGATATGTTCATGTGTAGAAACCCAGCAGGCAGAGTGAGACTATAAATGAAGGCAGAAATTGGGGTGATATTTTTGTCATATAGCACCCAAATAAGCATCTCAAAAGTTTTAATTCAACCAGCTACCTGAATAGAAATGGGAAGTCAATGAGAAATTTGCACAACAGATTACAAGTCTAGAACAGAGGAAGATTTAGTGTTAATCGTGCAAAAAGTAGTCCAAGTCACCACCCTAACCAAAGAGTTGAAGAATGCATGAAAGCAAGGGCTAGGAAGAGGGGCCAAGGAGACTGGCATCAGGAAAAAAGTCGAGTCTCAGTGATATCCAAAAGATGAAAGGAGTGAGAAAGGAAAAGAGTAAAGATAAAGGAAAGTTTATTACTTTGCAACAGGCAGTCCTGAAAACATGGTAGGAGGGGCAGCTAGGTGGCACAGTGGATAGAGCTCAGGGCCTGAATTCAGGAGGATCTGAGTTAAAATCCGGTCTCACACATTGAATAAGTTTGGGCAAGTCACTTAACCTCTGTTTGCCTTAGTTCTCTCAGCTCAAAATGGAAATAATAAAAGCTATCACTTACCTTCCAGGATTATTGTGAGGATCAAATGGAATAATCCTTGCAAAACACTTAGCATAGGGACTGGCACATAGTGAGAACTATAAAATGTTCATAGTTATTATTAGGTACTTTCAGAGTGAAATATTTGAGAGATTGGGCTGAAGGGGATGGGCACAGGGGGATAAAGGTCCAGTTTTGAATGATGATAGCTCGGGTGATGGAATCACTGGGATGGGAGGGGGTGGGATGACCAGTGAGAGTATCTTAATAATCAAGGAATGATTCAGGAAGGTTCTCAACATGCCCAAGGATTTGGTCTTAGGGTGTATCTCCATTTACCCAAAAGGCAGATCTGAGTCCAATTGTATTTATCCTCTTACTCTGAAGGCAGGATGTTTCCTCTTTTTCCCCAAAGCAGGTAAATGCCAAGTCAAGAGATTGGTGAGTACCAGAGAATGAACTTCTTGCCTTATTCATAATGAGAAGTGACTTATCCAAGGTCATGCAGGTAGTAAGTGATAGAGCTGGAATTCAAACTGAGATACCCTCACTCCATAGCTATATACACCATGTCATGCTGCTGCTACCAACATGGAGATATATGATGCTTGATCAGATGCTTAAAAAAAAACCGGTTACTGGGAGGGTGAAGGGGAATGGATGAGAACAATGGGAACCTTGGAACAGGGGTGTTCTGGGAGCTGATTGTTAAATATTCACTGTGAAAATTATAGCTCAGAAATGGCAAATATTGTAGAATAATAAATGTCAGTGGAAGCTCAGTAGAATTGTGGACATTCATGCTTCTAGTGTTGCTCTAGGGGCCAATACAATTAATAATCCTTGAGGATGATATTTGACTTGCAGACGGCAAGTGCAGCCATGAAATTAAAAGACACTGGCTCCTCAGAAGGAAAGCTTTGGCAAATGTGGCCAGCATACTAAAAAGTAGAGATGGCACCTTACTGACAAAGGATGGTATAGTCAAAGCTGTGGTTTTTCCAGTGGCAACATATGGCTGTGAGAGCTAGACTATGAGGAAAGCTGAGCACCACAGAATCGATGCTTCTACCATGGTGCTGGAGAGAACTTTTGAGGGACCTTTGGACAGTAAGGAGATCAAATCTGTCAATACGTTAAAAAATTAATTCAGGTTATTCACTGGTCAAATGCTGAAGGTGAAGTTTAAATACTTTGGCCACATAATGAGAAGATGGGACCCCTTGGAAAAGACCCTGACACTGGAAAAGATTGAAGGCAAAAGAAAAAGGGCATAGCAGAGGATGAGATGTATAGGTAGCGCCACAGAAACAACAAACATGAGCCTGGACAGATTTTGAGACATAGTGAAGGATAAAAGAGCCTGACCTCCACAGAGGCATGAAAAGTTGGACATGACTGAACAATGAAAAGTTTTCCAATATAAAGTTATACATAAATTTGAGTCCTTTGGGATTATCTTGGATCATTGTCTTGATCACATATAGCTAAGTCTTTCACATTGATCATTATTACAATATTGTTGCTACTACGTATAAAGTTTTCCTGGTTCTGCTTACTTCACTTTGCATCAGTTCATATAAGTCTATGTAGGTTTTTCTGAAAGCATCCTGCTTGTCATTTTTTATGGCACAATAGTACTCTATCACAGTCATATATCATAACTTGTTCAGTCACTCCCCAATTGATGGGCATCTCCTCAAATTCCAATTCTTTGCCACCACAAAAAGAGATGGTATAAATATTTTTGTACATATAAGTCCTTTTCCTTTTATCTGTTTGGGACACAGACCTAGTAGTGGTATTGCTGGATCAAAGGGTGCACAATGTTTGATTGCCCTTTGGGCATAGTTCCAAATTGTTCTCCAGAATGGTAGGATCAGTTCAAAACACCACCAACATTGTCATTGTCCCAATTTTTCCACACCTCACCCAACATTTGTAATTTTCTTCTTTTAATTTTCATCCAACATATTCCTAAACAAAAATTCCCTTTACAAGATACCTGACAGAAGGTTCTCTAGCCTTTCCTTGAAGACTTCCAGTGATTGGGTGCACGCTATTCCCTGAAATAGTCCACTTCATTTTTGGATAACTAATTCTTAGGAAATTTTTTCTTACATGGATCCTAGAATTGTCTCTTTTTAAATTCCTCCCATTGATCAGTGGTCTGCCCTCTCAGACCATCAGAACAAGGATATTTCCTCTTTGGCATGATAGTTCTTCCAACACATGAAGACGGGAATCAATCATCTCCTCCCAAGTCTTTTTGTTTCCAAGGAAAAAGTCCTTATTTCCTTCAACCGATCTTCATAATAGCTCAAACTTGAAGCTCTTTTCCATTCTGGTTGCCATCTTGTGGATACTATTCCATAGCTTATCAATATCCATCCTAGGGAGACAGTGAAGTTTTGCACTAAACAAAATATAAGGCAATAGTCTGACTTCCTGTTACTGTTGTTATTGTTGTTGCTGCTGCTGTTACTAACACACAGAATAGCAGCCAATGTTTACATATGACTTTAAGGTTTGCAAAGCATTTTATTATACGGTATGTCATCTTCTCGGATACTTACAACAACCTTGTGAAGTAGGTATTAGGGCAAGAACGTGGATAAATAGCAATCACATTTTCTTCATTGCTTAACTTTTGTTCTAGTTCAACTCCTTTGGTATGTAAATGAAATAGGATTTCAGAACTGCAGTGGACTTGTTTGTTCCAGTCTCTAAATAGCTCCAGTGGGTTTCTTTTTGGTTGAAACCTTAATTGGGACATTTTAAGGTCAGAATTCCCATCTGGGTTAAATGGAAGCTACAAGGAATTTTCTAACTTTAAGTCAGACAGTTTCATGGAAGCAAGAATCATTACATACATAAGGATTCTCAGTTAATTGAGTATTTACTATGAAGTAATCCTCTCATATGGTCAAAGTGCTTAAATTCAACATCTGTCTTTACCCCTAACATTCTCTCTTTGAAAATTTGCTATCAACTACTATCCTCCTGGTCACCTAGGTCTACAACATCAGTGTCATCCTGAATTTATCTGTCTGTCTCTCTCTTTGTCTTTATTTCCTTTCCTCCCTTCTCCCATCTTCTCTCTCTCTTTCTTTATCTCTTTTTCTCTCTCTTTGCTCTCTTTGATCTACATTCAGACTCTACCAGTTCTTTCTCTAGAGATAGATAGCATTTTTCACCATGAGTTCTTTGAAACTGTCTTGGATCATTGTATTGCAGAGAATAGCTAAGTCGTTCACAGTTGATCATCATACAATATTGCTGTTACTGTGTATAATGTTCTCCTGGTTCTGCTCATTTCACTTTGCATCAGTTTGTGTAAGTCTTTCCAGGTTCTTCTGAAACCATCCCCTCCATCATTTCTTATAGCATAATAGTATTCTATTTCAATAATATACCACAACTTATTCAGCCATTCCCCAATTGATGGACATCTCCCTAATTTCTAGTTCATTCCACCACAAAAAGAGATGCTTTAAATGTTTTTGTACAAATAGGTGCTTTTCCTTTTAAAAAAAAAAATCTCTTTGGGATATAGACCTAATAATGGCTGGATCAAAGGGTAAGCACAATTTGATTGTCTTTTGGGCATAGTTCCAAATTGCTTTTTAGAATGGTTGGATCCGTTCACAGCTCCACCAACCATGCATTAGTATCCCAATTTTCCCACATCCCCTCCAATATTTATCATTTTCCTTTTCTGCCGTATTAGTCAATCTTATAGATGTGAGGTGGTATCTCAGAGTTATTTTAATATGCATTTCTCTAATCAATAGTGATTAGAACATTTTTTCATATGAGTATAAATTGTTTTGATTTCTTCATCTGAAAACTGACTGTTCATATCCTTTGATCATTTATTAATTGGGGAGGGAGGGAGAGCTACTTTAACCAAAGCAGATTAGGCACTTGCTTTGTAATTCATAGGTTTAGGGCTTTGTGACTTATATAAAATTTCCAAGCATCTTTCATTTAAATCTCTGATGAAAAATGTTTGTTTCATTTTCTTCATAGCCAACTGATGGAGGGGTGGTGGCACACCTACCATCAGAAGGATCTGTATGTCCATATATAACATGCCAAGCTCATTAAATGCTCCAAGGCTAATATATATCCTTCAGAGATAGAATTTCAAGAAGCAGGGTCAGAGATGAGGTCCTTATCTAAGGTCAGAGAGTTCTACTTTCATAGAAGATCACTTTCCTCTGCTCTAACCTCAGTCTTGTTTAAAATCACTAATTGGAAATAGCTCTTCAGTTGCCACACTTAGATCTTACAACACCTGCCCCTTTCCAATCAACAATTAAAAGATCATTTGCATTTACATGCAGCCTCTCAACCTGAGGAATTCAGGCTCTGTCCCCAAGGTGACCAACAGAGATTATTCAGCAGAACCTCATTAATGCATGCTAATGGATGGGCAGCCTTTGGAGTATTACTGAGTTTGCATGATTGAACGAGAGTGAACACATAGGTTTTAAAGGAAAAGAAGCAAATCCAAGGAAATGATTTCAGAAAGTCTATTTTAACCATTTATTTGCACAAATGGAGTTTACTTTTAAATATGCATCATTCTCAATGGGACACCAATAAATACACTTTTTAAAAAGTCTTCCTACTCCCAAAGAGAAGTAATTTAAGTAATATGAAAGCATCTTACTGCTCTGTTACCTAACATTTACTGGAAAGCAGATTGGGGTTTCTCCATTTAAATGAGAGTTACTGGGTTAGAATTAATGAAGCAAGAATTAACCATTAACTGTATCACTTAACTCCCTGCTGTGATGTATCCATCTTCACTTAAAGAAACCCAATAAATTCTTAGCAGACGGGCAACTGTCTACACCCTGTGAAGGAGAAGGTGAAGAATACCGTTGTTTCCATTGAAATGTCAGCAGGAATTTGATTAGAATACAATTACTGAATTGAAACATGGCTAGGTCCTGTCTCTTACCAGAAATATCAACAGTGACTTCAATGACCCTGAAAAGACTTTGCTTTGAAACTCTCTGAAAAGAGAGGAAAATGGAAAACTCTTTCAACATGACACCTGTCTCAAAAGCCTCTCCTGCAGATACTCTAGCTGCTGTTACTATAGTTTCAAGAGCCATTGAAGAATGTTTAGGATTTGACAGGGGAAGATGGTAGCTTTTGAGAGAGACAATGGAGAGTGTTTGAGATAAACTGCAGAAGATGGAGAAAGAACATGGAGAAAAACTTTCTTGGGAGAGCTGTCTTAACCGTTATTTTATTGAGACTAAAAAAAAAAAAGAAAAGAGTGACTCTAAAGAGGCTATGAGTAGAGAGATAGTTGGAGAGAAAATAAAGATGAAGAGGGCTTCTTTCTTAAAGGACTTTTTAACCTTTGTCTTAGAAAATGCTGATGAAAAGGATTCTTGAGAAGAGACATTACGTGGTGTCTTGAGTGAACTAAATGATGGGACTGTGTTTTCAGAAGTTACCTGCAATTAACAAGTAGGGATAGGATCTTTCTCACAACTAAAATATTGGAAATACTCATTTATGTCCTTCAGTTATTATTGATTATATAGTTAATGAATTTTATACCCAATAACTTTAGGACTGATTTAATCTTAGGAGATTAGAGATTTTTGCTATGTAGATGGAGGAAGACATCTGCTTATAGGGGGGAAAGTTTTGCAATCTCTGTCATTCTATCTCTTTCTCATTTATTAAGTAAATAATATTTAATAGAGTGGGGACTAGTAACAGGAGGAAATTCTCTCTCTCTCTCTCTCTCTCTCACTCTCGCTCTCGCTCTAGCTTTCTCTCTCTCTCTTGCTTTTTGGAGGGGAAGGCAGGGTAATTGGGGTTAAGTGACTTGTCCAAGGTCACATGGCTAGTAAGTGTTAAGTGTCTGAGGTAGGATTTGAACTCAGGTCCACCTGACTCCAGGGCCAGCACTCTATTCACTGTGCCACGTAGCCACTCTGAAGAGGAAATTTTCTACAATTATTTATGGAATGTAGACTTTGTTTAAAAGTCATCTGAGAATCCAAAAAGCAGCAAAGTGATACTTTGTTTTTATTGCATCCTTGTTAGCAGTATTCATTCACTCTGAAATTCCTATTCCATAGTGAAAACACTTCCCTTCATTCTGCACCCTTCTCTCACACTGCTTTCATCTCTCTACTAGCCCCACTGAGATCTGACTTCCCCAGACAACACTATGTCTCTGGCCCTCCTCTTTAACGTAGGTTATACTGTCACTCACCACCATGACCATTTCCCCATTTCTCCCTCCACATAAATAAACTGGCACAGAGGGGAAGTTGGAACACTCTTTGCTCCCTATTGCCATTTCCTTTGTCACTACCATTCAGCAACCTCTGTTCCTTTGAAGTTCACTCAATTAAAATTTTCCACTCAATCCAGATTATCATGACTGTTGTTTACTTGCTTCAAGGTCATTCTTTCTCCTTAATTAATTTTCTGGCTCACATTCTTCCTCTCCTCCCCAATTCATGCCCTTATACCAGGTGAATTGAACATCCATATTGATGCTCCATTACTTCCCAAGTCCTCAAAACTCTAATAATCTCTAATAATTCTTTTTTTTAAATTTTATTATAGTTTGCATCATTCATTTCCACGAGATTTTGAGTTACATATTTTTCCCCATCTTTCCCCTACCTACCGCCCCCAAACAGCCATCCCAGTGTATCCCCACTCCCCCAGTCTGTTCTCTCCTATGTCTTCTCCCCTCACCCCTCTGACTTTTCAGTAGGGCAGGATGGATCTCCCAACCACAGTGCCTATGTATCTCGAGTACCAGTTGGATATAGTTAATAATAATAATAATAATAATAAT
>CM053583.1:190009039-190047614 GCA_028627135.1 Pseudochirops cupreus
TTTTCACTGGTTGCACCCCATGCCTGGAATTCTCTCCCATCAAAACACCATCATGATTGGTCTCTTCAGGGTTAAAGCTAGTTCAAATTAACAGAGGATAAAGGCTAAAACCCAGACTTTGACTGTGGTGACAGATTCCTCTTCTTCTGATCTCCCTTCATCTTCCTAAACAAAAAGGTATTGAATTCTAGGCTGGCTTTGCTTTGGGTCGGTGGACAAGAATGTGTTTATTTTCTCATCGGCATAACAACTCAAAGAGCAGTTAATCTTCCAGCTGGGTATCTCAAAGGTGCTATGTACTTCTGTATTTCTGTAACAGCTAACACTAGGGAGGTAAATACTTTGAAGGAGCTGAGTTGCCTTTTGAAGGGTGCTTCTGCATCTTTGAAGTTTTCTCTCCATGAAAATATAAGTAATTATCTGTGGGATTAATATAGACTGGAATTCACCCACCTCTCCTACAGGCTTCTTCCTGGAGACTGTTTGTTTGTCAAGGAAGAGTAAATAAGTTTTTAACAAGACCATGGACAGAAATTGCCTCTAATTCCTCATTAAGCTGAAGAAATTAAAGCTGTTGCATGGATCAGGAAAACCTAGATTCAAATCCTGCTTTTGAGCATTACTAGTTGTGTGATTTTCTAAGTCTTTTTAAAATTTTATTTGCTTTATTTTTGATTTATGGAATAAAACAAGCATTTCCATAACAGTACAATTTTTTAAAAAGACAATTACCCATGAAACTGCAAATCTATTATGCACAACCTGCTATTTCTTTTAAATATATAATAACATTGTCATGTAAATTTCCTTTTTTCCCTTCCTTTGAGAGTCTTCTGACCATTCTTGGTCTTAGTTTCTCATCTGTAAAATGAGGGAGTTGGAGTAAATGGTCCCTGAGGTACCTTCCAGTCCTAAATCTAGGATGATAATTTCCTGAGATCTTATATCTACATTGATTTTTAACTACCTGGCTTTTCTGGAGCTAGAGATTCACATATTAGAGAGAGAGATCACTAGAGGGAGGGAGAGGAGAGAATGGGAAAAAATAAAAAGAAATAACTTTTAAAATACTAGAATAATGACAAATTCTTCCTCTGCACACCAATAATTCTATATCTGAGCTCTCTGGAGAGCTGAGGAAATGCTTCAAAAAGCATTAGAATCATGGAATCATTGCCAGAGATATCCCTTTCCTACTGTTGGTTGTTGTTACAAACATTTCTTAGACTGATTTACTCTATTCTGAATTCTCTTGCCCATTTTTATCATTGTTTTCATTCCATCCTTTCAGTTATGACTCCATTTAGGGTTTTCTTGGCAGAGATAAAGAAGTGGTTTGCTATTTCCTTCTTCAGCTCATTTTATAGATGTAAAAACTGAGGCAAACAGAGTTAAGTGACTTACCCAGGGTCACAGAACTAGCAAACGTCTGAGACTGAATTTGAACTCAGGTTCAGGCCCAGCACTCTATTCCCTGTGTCACCTAGTTGCCCATTTTCACAACTTTACTATTACAAAAACACACGTCCTTCTTCTCTTTAATTTTTTTATTAACAGCTTTTGTTTTTATTTCACCTTTATTTCCCAGTATATTCTCTCCCTCTCTCATCCAGAAAGCCATCCTCTGGAATAGAGAATAAAAAAGACAGAAAAAAGGAGACAGTCCTTTCTTCTTTCCTTGATCTCTTTGGTGCAGAGACTTAGCAATACTATAATGAGGTCAAAAGATGTGCACTGTTTTAATAGCTTTTTGGACATAGTTTCAACCAAATTGCTTTCGAGAATGGTTGGGGTAGTTCACGGCTCTACCAACAGTGCATTAATATACCTGTTTTCTCACAACCCCTCCAGCACTTGTCATTTTCTAGTTTTGTCAACTTTGACAATCTGATGGGTGAAATCTGAAAGGAAACCTCAGAACTGTTTCAATTTGTGTATCTGACTTGCATGTGTCTAATTATTAGTGATTTATGGCATTTTTCATATGATTATTGGTAGCTTAGATTGCTTTTTCTTCTGAAAATGCCTATTCATAGCCTTTGAACATTTATCTATTAAGAAATTACTTATGAATTTGAATCCATAAATCTCAGATAGGAGACTTCTATATATAAAGGAAACACTACAAAGATTTGTTCCAATTTAGCTATTTCTCTTCTAAGTTTATCTGCATTTTTTTTGTTTGCACAAAAACACTTTTCTATTCTGCAAGCAAAATCATCCATTTTACCTTTTATGATCCTTTTTATCCCTTGTTTAGTCATAAACTCTCCTATTCATAGATCTGACAGGTAATTTTTTTTCCACGTTCTACTAATTTATGATGTCACCCTTTCATCTGTCTTGGTTGGCATTTGTTTTATTTAGGGTTAATCCTTCCCTTAATATACCCTCCTCTTTTTTCTCTCTTCTATCTTCCTTTCCTCTCCAGTTTCCCAATTTATTAAAAAGTATTTCTATGTGGGTGGGTGTGTATATACATACGTACATATGTATTATATACAGTCTTCCATCTTTTTACCAGTTCAGATAACAATAAAGCCCAAGTGTGAACTTCTCTCACCCCTTCCTCCATGTTTGTGAAGTCTTCTCCTTGTGCACCCCAATTACGTGAGATAACCTGCCTCTTCTTTTTCCTCCTACCTTTTTCCTCTTCCCTCCCTTTCCATTCTTCTTTTAAGGTCATCAAAATGTAACAGAACCACTCCCAGGCTTTCTATCTAATTAGACTCACTCTCTGACACCTAATGATAGGGTTCTGGAAGGGACAAATGTATCATCTCCTCATATTAGAACTGAAACAAGTTGTCCTTCAGTCCTTGATGATCCTTCACTCGAGTTTATCTTTTTGTGTTGTTCTTGAGTCCTGTGTTTATATTTCAAAGTTCCTACTCAGCTCTTTTCATCTGCTAAGAGATACTTTGTGTTTTCTATTTGTTCAGTCTTTTAATTTTGTTTTAAGATTTCTTGTTGTCTCATGGAGTCACATTATCTGCCGTTTGAACCATTCTAGTTTTCAGAGGGTTTGTTTCTTAGGTAAAGTTTTTACTTCCTGTTCCAAGCTATTAATTCCCTTTCCAATTTTTTCTTTCACAGATTTCATTTCTTTTTCATTTTTCCCTCTAATGCTCTGATTTTACTCATTTAACTCTTCATTAACTCAATTCATTCATTTTAATTTTTTTTAAGCTTTGCTTCAAATCTTTCCAGAATTCTAGTCGAATTTGTGACCAAGTTGTGTTTCTCTTTAATTTATTGCTTGTAGATGTTTGGTAGTCATTCTCTTTTTCTAGGTTTGTGTCTTGATGTTGATATCATCATAATAGTTTTTATGGTGGAATTATTTTTTATTTTGCACATTCTTCCAGTCTATTTTCTGACTTTGGACTTTATGCTGGGGCCAGGCTGTGTACACTTCTGGAAGGAATGTCTCAGCTGATCCTCCAGCTAATTCTTGGGGTATTCAGTGTCATATTATTCTGGGACTTCAGGAACAGCTCGTGCTTCGAGCTTTCAGTACCCCCCAAAGTGATCTGATTCATGACAAAGTCTGATCTCTTTCTTCCTGATCTGAGGTCTTGCAAGTTTCTGTCTCAGGTTTGGGTCAGAGCAACACACCTGTGAGCTTATTCCCGATGGGAGTTCAGGTAAACTGCTGCTGGAACCAGCCACTATCAGTCAGCTGGAAAGCTCTGCACATTCAGTGTCAAAAGTGATGACATCCCTTTGGTCTTTGTTTCCTGCCTTGATTATTCCTCTGCAGGCTCCAGACATGATTGAAGGCTGAAACTAAGACTCCACACAGAACCAGTTACTGCTTGCTTTTGAACTTGCTCCTTATTCACTACAGAGTTTAGAGCCCATAACTGCTCCTTACTCTATAATGCTGCTCCTGGGTTCAAGTCCCCTCTTCAGTCCTCCCTGGATTTGGACCCCAGAACAAGGGAGTGAGTGACAGAGTGGCCAGTTGGAACCTTCTGAATCCTATACAAGATCAGGTCCCTTTATCCTAGGGTCTGTAACCTCTCCCTCTGAATCCCTAGACTGATGTAGGAAAGAAAAATTACTCACTGTCATTTTTCTCTTAGATTTCTCAATCAGGCCATAGTTGGGTACATTTTCTAAAGTTAGATGGAGGAATTAGGAAAGGGAAAAGGAAGAAGGAAGCTCATCTGTATTTTTTCCTGCTATTCCACCACCTTGGCTCTACCCTCATACATACATATAGATAGATAGATAGATAGATAGATAGATAGATAGATAGATAGATATATTTTCAGTTTCATTTATTTATTAGATTTGTCTGAAACAGAGAGAAATGTTAAAGTTTCTGTTATTATATTACTATGTAGATCTTATGGCAATTTATGGCTACATTAATTTTTCCTTAATGAATTTGGTTAATCAGTCATTTGACTTATATGAGTTTAACATTAATATCACTTTGTTGTCTATGACTCCTTTCATAATTTTTTTTAATCTCATTGTGAATTTTTGCCTGTACCTTATCTGAGAGTATGATTACAACTACTACATTTCTAGATTCTCCTACTTAATAACAAATTTTATTCCAGCTCTTCATTTTTTTTTAACAATGTTATCTGTCTATTACTACTAATCTCTATCTACTGCTTTCTCTAACTGCCTTAGATATCTAAGGCCATTTCCATATCTAATGTTGTTGTTCGGTCGTTCTTCAGTTGTGATTGACAATTTGTGACCCTATTTGGGATTTTCTTGGTAAAGATACTGGTGTGATTTGTCACTTCCTTCTCCAACTCATTTTACCAAAGAGAAGCCAAGGCAAATGGGTTTAAGTGACTTGCTCAGAGTCACACAACTAGTGTCTGTGGCTTGATTTGAATTCAGGAAGATGAGTCTTCCTGACTCCAGGTCTGGTGCTCTGTGCACTGCGGCACCACCTAGATGCCCTTTCCATCTCTAACAACTATAATCTGAGGAGCTTTTTATAGGCATCAAGTGTGTTTTATACTATGTTTATTCATAATGTTATGGTTAATTGACTGTACAGAAATTCTGACACCAGAGCGGAAATAGCAATTGCCCATATGGCAAAATGAAAATCTTGTTAACTACACAGGTTTAAAAGTTCAGGCAGCCAGTCACACTCTACACTATAATTTAATTTAAGGAAATGATCTATTTTAAAAAGCTGACATCTCAACTTTTATACTTTGTCCAAAGATCTACATTGAGGGCATGAGTGAGACAATTCCTTCTACTTTGAGATAGGTTCATTTTTAGGAATCTCTTCTGCACATCAAACCATCTGCCCACTGGGACTAACAGAAAAAATGTATTTCCTCTTTCACAAAATAGGGACTAAACCTGGGATTTCACTGATACAAGTAACTCTCAGATGAGGAATGCCTCTCTACCAAGGCAGGTCAGCACCTCACCTCCAACTCATGGCCCTAGAACATTAAGAAGTTAAGTGACTTGCCTAGGTCACCCAATCAGTCCACGTCAGAATCAGGATTTGAATTCAGGTCTTCCTGGTCACCACATGATAGCTCTTGGAATACATAAAAATAACTATTATGTCTCCCCTAAGACTTTTCTCAACTGGAGAAGAAAATGGCAAACCACTCAAGTATCTTTACCAAGAAAACCCCAAATGCTCTCATGAAGAGTCAGACATGACTAAAAAGATTGGACAATAACAAAAAGAGTCTTTTCTTCTTCTCTTCTCTAGGCTAAATATCCCCAGAAGCTTGCACTGATTCTCATATGGTATGATTTCAAGACCTTTCACCAGTAAGGCTGCTATCCTCCAGATTAGGATGGAAGCATACTGGGGTCAGGACCCCTTTGTACCCTTAAAATTTATTGAGGACCCCAAAGAGCTTTTGCTTATGTGGGTTATGTCTAGCATTATTTATCATAGTAGAAATTAAAATGTCTTAAATCACTGTCCGTATTTTAGGAAATCAAGTATTTGAAAGTTGGCTATGTAGAAGAAGGATTAGCCTCTTTATTTGTTTGTTTGATCCCAGGGAATAGAACCAGGAGTCTGAAAGTTGTAAAAAGAGCCAGTTTAGGTTGGACAAAGTCAGGGAAAAAAACAATTAGAGCTAACCGAAAGGGAAATGGGCTGCCTGGAAAGGTAATATTCTTTACCTCCTAGGAGGTCTTCAAATCTTGAAGGTTGAGTGGACACTGATCTAATGTGTATTGGTTAGTCTAAACAGCTAGTCCAACTCTCAATTCCTGTGAAATCTCTATAGCATTTCCACTTTGGGGGAAGAAGTACTTAATGGAAATTAAATGGCATCCAAATATTTCAAACAAATTCACATTTTAAAATGATTTGATTCATAAATGGAATTCATTACAATGGGAATAAATTAGTTAGGCATTTGCACAGACAAAAATACTGCTTACAAAGCACAGAATTATGGGAGAAATATTGCTACCCTATCCTGTAGGAAATAAACTGGCAATGATAATTAACATCAGGAAAAACTGACCTTGTTGGCATATACTTTAAATTGGGGATGATTACCAATGACATTTTCTGATAGAATATTCAGGACTGATAATTGTAAACTTTACAAGTCATTGCTTAATTTCTATACGACAGGACCTTCAAAAGAAATCCAAGGAGGGGAAAATTACTAGAAAGAGATTCAGTTCATTGAACCAAAAATTCTTAATTTAGTATCAATTACCTTTTTTTAATGTACTGAAGATTTATCCAAATAAACTCTAACTAAACACAAATTTACCTTTCATTCTATGCATTGATAAACCAACCTGTTTTCACATAGTTTAAAGTCACCCCCAAACTCCTTGTCATTGCGAAAAAATTAAGTTAGCATAATCAGTACAGACGGTCTGATGCCACTTTGGTGATAGCAAGGGCATCTTACCTCTCATCCAAAGGCTCCATCCATGGGCTTCATCAGAATATTGTGAGCGATAATTTTTGCCAAGTCCAAACATAAAAGGTCATCTCACAGAAAGGGCACCATCATATTAATGCAAATCATTGTGATTGATGTATTGTTCTGAAATGCAAAGTCACTGTGTCCATGAATATAGATGAACAGCCCCTAGATTTTCCAAGGGATATGTGAAAACCCATGAGACTCCTGGCAGATTACAGAACTTGCCTTATTTTACAGTCTTCCCTGCTGTGGAAGACAAGATTCTGCAGAAGCAGAGGCAGTGACATAGAATTACACAGATGCATGGAACACGCTTCCTGAGGTGGCCTTATAGTCTGTTTACCCCCCTCAGTGAGTCTGCATAACAATTTCAGCCAGATAGACTTTCACTCACTTCCCGTGGTTTAACATTCCCAAGATTATGGGCAGAATGTCATCATCATCATCATTATCACCATCATCACCATCATCATCATCACCATCATCATCATCACCATCATCACCATCATCATCATCACCATCATCATCACCATCATCACCATCATCATCATCACCACCATCATCATCATCACCATCATCATCACCATCATCATCACCATCATCATCACCATCATCACCATCATCATCATCATCACCATCATCATCATCACTATCATCATCACCATCATCAGCATCACCACCATCATCATCATCACCATCATCATCATCACCATCAGCATCACCATCATCAGCATCACCATCATCATCACCATCATCATCATCATCACCATCATCATCATCACCATCATCATCACCATCATCATCACCATCATCAGCATCATCAGCATCATCAGAAATAGCTTTTACATGTCCTGCTTTCATGTCATATTATGTTTTAATGACATTTATGTTATATGCATTTGTGTTTATACTTCGAGATTTTCAAAGTGCTTTACAAATATCTCTTTTGATCCTCATAACAATGGCTGAGAAAGAGGTGCTATTATTATCCCCACTTTACAGATAAGTAAACTGAGGGTGAGAGAGGTTAAGAGACTTGCCCAAAGTCTAGTTCATAGGTAAGGCTAGATTTGAACTCAGGACTTACTGGCTCCAGGTCCAGTGCTCTATCTACACCATTCTCCTATATGTGTCTGTTAACATATTCCTGAGTTAATACCAAGTACAAAGATTAATATATAAGACTCTTAATGGTTTCTAAATGCCCTTAATTGAACAGGCAAAAAGTCCTTTCTGACCATGCCAAGTCAAGATCTTGAGGAGGTAGTGTAATGTGGTGGGAAGGAGATTGAAGTCAAAGAACCTGAATTCTAATCTTGGCTCTACCACTTCCTTCCTGAGTGACCCTGGGCAAGTTACCCCTTCCACACCTATAAAATGAGAGGATCAGACTAGGAGATTCCTTAGGTCCCTTTCAGCCTAAATCTGCAATATGATCTTTTACATGTAAACGGACCCTAATCATTTGTTCTATCAGAGGGAGCTGGATGGAGCAGTGGATACAGTGCCACTCCTAGAGTCAGAAGGACCTGAGTTGAAATCCTACCTTAGATACTTTCTAGCTGGGTGACCCTGTGCAAAGCACAGCTTTTTCATCTGTAAAACAGGGATAATAATATCGCCTACATCACAGGACTGTTGTGAGGATCAAATGAGGCAGCATTTGTAAGGTGCTTTTCAAATCTTAAAAACACTGTATAAATATGAGATTTATTATAATTATTATAATAGGGATTTTGTATAAAAAAATGAAATTTGGTACATGCAGGTCTAAGTAATGTACTCTATTCTTTAACTTCATGTTCCTAATTGAGTTATCACAAAGTACAATAGTTAATCTAGTGTAGGGGAACCTGAGGCTTTAAGGCCATGTGTGGCCTTCTAGGTCCTTAAGTGCAACCTTTATGTTCAGTCCAAAGGCTGAACTTAAGGACTTAGAAGGCCACAGGTTCCCTACCCCTGATCTAATGTGTTCATAAAAGATACACTCTTGGAGTCACTCGAATCAAACAAAATACTCAAATATTAAACATTTAACTTTTCCTGTGACTTCTATAAAACTAAATTTCTAACAACTATTCAGGGACCCAACTCCTGATCCGTATTGCTGAAATGCCTCCTCATGATTCAGCATCTACAGTATGATGTGCTAAGCTCTGGGAATACCAAGACTGCCCTTACATAGCTTATATTGTACTTGTAATTTGTCATCACCATCATCATGAAGAGTACCATTTTGTGTGTGACAACACAGAGGCTTCATAACAAAATGAATTAAATGGACATGATCAAATGCTACCAGAGGGATAAAAGCACTGGATTTATCATCAGAGGCCTAGAGGGATAGATTTGTTGACCCCTAAGGTACCTTAAGGTTTAGGGAATAGTCTTGTGATCTTATTGATACTGGGAACACTTTACAAGGCAATTTCCTTACCAAAGCAGATAGGTGCTTTCTCTTACAACTTAGACTCTCAGAAAGTTGCTTAGAGCATTGAGATACTAAGCAGCTTGCCCAGGGTCACATAGCATATATGCGTCAGAGACAGAAGCTCCAAGGCCAGTATTCAGTCCATTCCATTTTCCTACCTCTTTGTAAAATACTTTACAGTTCTGAATCTCAGATCCTATTATGCCTTTCTACAATCTCATTATTCAGCATTTAGTGATTTAGTCCTCCAAGATCACATTTGCATCTGACAAAAGCCTGGCTTTTGGCAGGACTTTGAAACCCCCTTTCACCTGTCTCATCATAATGGCTCTTGAATCCAATTTTCCAAATTACATCCTTTTGTTATGGTTTGCTATACTTACTTTGATGACTGATTCATCTCAGAGATTTACTATTCAATAGAAATTCTGTAGTAATTAAATGTCAAAAGAGATCTCCTAAAACAAGTTGGAGCTATCCTATCCCTTCGTGGCAGCACAAGAAAATAGCTCATCAGAGTGAACTGGTATTAACTAATATTACCTTTTATGTTTTCATACTTTGGTAAAAACTAAAGATTTTTGGCAAATACCAGTAGGGAGTCGGGGAGAACTCCTCAGGACTAAGGCACTCCCTAAATCACCATACTTTTTTCTAAATTCCCTCCTCTAATTCATTATTTAAGCCTCTTAGCTTTTGTTCTATGGTTGCTGAAGAATAACAGGTGGGCACAGCGTGATGTATCACATAAAAACCTGTCAACTCTTTGAAGAAAAATTCAAGGGCTTTCCCATTCTTTACCATGGTATAAGAATGATGTCTTCACTCAGCAAGCAGGTCAAGTGCTAGGGTCATTCAAAGATGATGACTGAGCAGTGGGGATGGCCGGGAGTCCCGTGCAAACTGAGCTTCCACTCTGATTTTCTGACGAGGCTGATGATCAATAACATAAAAAATAATATTAATTCTGTGGGTGGTCATTTCAGAATTTATTAATAGTTAACTCAAGTGAGCAAATAGTTATTCAAAGCCAGACCCAGTGCTAAATAGGTTCTGGGACTAAAGATAAATATAACAATGCATACTCTCACTCACTGGTGGAAAGAAATTAAAAAAAAAAAACAGACCAAAGTCTAATACAAGTTAGGATGTTATAAATTCATAGAAAGGGTACGAGTTGTTACAAGGATTCAGAAGAGGAAGGGATTACTTCTGGCTGGGGTTTGGGGGATAAAGAAGGACTTTACCTGAGCTTTGAATGATGGAAAGGATTTTAAAAGCTTGGGGGAAGAAATGTGCAATCCTAATTCCTTTAAATTATGACTCCGTGACCTCATACTAAGCCTCAACGGCTCATCTTAAAAGAAACATCCTGAACTGGAACATAGCTCTATAGTCTGAGTAATATCAATCCCTATACATTTTAAATTGTGTATTTTCAGGAAAGAAACAAGCATTTATTATAAATACTTAAGGAGGGGACAAACATTGACTAAATATCTACTTATGTGCCCGGCACTGTACTAAGTGCTTTACAAATATTGTTTCATTTGATTCTTGCCACAGTCCTGGGAGATAGGTGCTATTGTACAGTTGAGGAAGCTGAGGTAAAGAGAAGTTAAGTGACTTGCCTAGGGTCATGCTGCTAATGTCGTAGGTGACCTTTGAACTCCAGTCTTCCTTACTCTACTATCTCCATAATAAAACAGGTTTATAGTCATGAACTAATCTGTGCCTAGAAAATTGTTTTAAACTGTTCTCAGTGTTTATAGATACAAAGCATTTGACAATAAATGGCATCAAGGTCAGCTACTGCGCTGATGATAAATTCTTCAACTTGAAAAGGCTACAAACCAAGACCAAAGTAGAGGGAGTGTTGGTGCATGATTTTCTGTTTGTAGATGGTTGTGCACTCAGTGGAGCCTCCGAAGCTGAGATGCAACAAAGCACAGGTCAGTTCTCTGCTGCTTGTACTAGCAATTAACACCAAGAAAACACAGGTTCCCATCAGCCACCTCCCTCCCATCCATACATGGAACCATCGGTTACAGCAAATGGAGAAGTTTTGAATGCTGTGCATAAGTTCACTTACCTCAGTAGTGTACTTTCCAGGGATGTATCCATTGATAACAAGGTTGACACATGCATTCACAGAGCTAGCTCAGTGTTTGGGAGGCCCCGAGGGAAAGTATGGGAGAGAAGAGGGATTAGACTGACTAGCACCAAACTGAAGGTCTACAGGACCATGGTGTTGACCTCATGGTTGTGTGCCTATGAAACACCATGCAAGGAAACTGAATCACTTCCATTTGAATTGTCTTAGGAAGATTCTGAAGATCACCTGGCAGGATGAGGTACTGAGGTCTTTGTTTGAACTAAACTTGGAAGTAGTCAAACTCTGCTTGAGAAAGTGCAACTCTGCGGGGCTGGTCACATTGTTCAAATGCAAAACATACGCTTGCCAAAAAGATTGTCTTATGGAGAACTCACACAGGGCAAGCATTCACATAGTGGTTAGAAGAAGTGATACAAGGACAATCAAGGTCTCTCTCGAGAACTCTGGAACTGATTATGTGACGGGGGAGACACTGGCCCAGGACCACCCAGCATAGCGTGCCTGCATCAGAGAAGGTGCTACGCTCTGTGAGCAAAGCAGAATTGAAACAGCTCAAAAGAAATGCAGGATGCTCAGATTTGGAGAATCCACCCCAAATGTTCACATGGTCTATTTGTGCCCGGCCCATAGTGGAGCATTCTGAGCTCCTATTGGTCTGATCAGCCAGAGTTGGACACACTAAAACTGGACTCTAGCATAGTGAGGTCATTTTGGTCCTCTTCAAAACCGAAGGACAAGTCAACCATCAACCAACAGATACAAGATGTGTGTGTGTGTGTGTGTGTGTGTGTGTGTGTGTGTGTACTGCTCACATCATTGGAAATGGGGTTCCCACCTTTTACAGGAACCCTTTCCTAATTCCTCTTAATTCTAGTGCTTTTCTTCTTAATTATTTCCTATTTATCCTGTATATGGATTGCTTTGTATATATGTGCTTGCATGTTGTCTCACCCATTAGATTGTAAGCTTCTTGAGGACAGGGACAATCTTTTGCCTCTTTTTGTATCCCCAGCACTTAACGCAGAGCCTGGTATATAGTAGGCATTTAATCAACAATTATTGACTATGAATGAATTTCTGGGAGACTACTTGCAGAATGATATGCAGTCAAGTAAAGATTATTCCACAATAATATGTAGAAAATTAAGAGATTCTATAACCCATTACTTTCAGTAACATTTCTATTACATAACTTTCATAACATTCCATCACATTGTCACATTCGCCTTTGAAAGTCAGAAAATACTTTGTGCTTTAGTTTTAAAAGATACTGTGCCATCTTAAAGAAATGTGAGCGGTATGATTTTATAACATTAGTTATAAAGTAATGATCTAGTCTGAGATTGAGGTGAGTAAGAGGCAGAAGACTTGGCTTTCAGCCTGGATTGACCCACTTTATAGCCTGTGGGTAGGGTTCTCTCTCCAAAATGGAGATAAAAATATATCATCTTTTTTTCTGTTCTATCTGCCTCATGGCAATATTATAAAAACAAATGAAAGAATAAGTGCCCACATGCTTGGAACTACAAAGGCAGCCAGCTAAGTGGTGTAGTGCATAGAGGTCTGGACCTGAAATTTGAAAAATCTAAATTCGAATCCCAACTCAGACACTTATTTGCTATATGACCATGGCCAAATTGTAAGGCTTAATTGCTTTAATCTGCAAAATGGGGAGCCTAAAAGCAGCACCTACCTCACGGAGCTGTTGTGAGCATCAAATGAGTCAGAAAATGCTGGCTATCATTATTACTTAGCCAATTTATCAACATTTCATCTGTGGGGAAAATAAAGTCATATCAATTAATTTTCCCCTGGGCTTTTCAGGAAGAAATTCTATATGAATTGAATGACCTATGATAGATCTGCTTTTGAAATACAGGCTTTAGGAAAATATAGAAGAGCAAGTTATTTTAAATGAAGTCATAAACTATGATGATGAAATCTTTGTCAGACAATAAACATTTATTAAGCATCTACACAACGCCAAGCACTGTGCAATATAAAAGAGAACACTGCATTACAATGGGGTATCTACTCTTTTGTTTAATAAAAATTGATATCAAGATTTAGGGGAGGCAGCTAGGTGGCATATGGATAAAGAGATGGGCCTGGAATCAGGAAAATCTGAGTTCAAATCTGGATTCAGATGCCAGCTGTATGACCCTGGGCAAGTCACTTAACCCTGTTTGTCTCAATTTCTTCTTTTTTAAAATGAGCTGGAGAAGTTAACAGCAAACCACCACCACAACAAAACCTTTTCTGTGTCATGGACCCCTTTGGCAATCTGGTCAATCCTATGGACCCCTTCTTAGAAAAAATGTCTTTAAATTATTGATGGAAATGCTAAATTTCAGGTAATGTCAAAGAAAATAAATACGTCATTTTTTTTTCCAATCAAAGTTCAAAGGTCCACCAATTAGGCAGGTAAAATCTGCCCACTATCTTAACCCTTACCATCAAGGTTAAATAATTTAGGATTAATGGCTTATAGACTTACAACTGAAAAGAACATTTGAGGGCTAATCTACCCAATTCCATTTTTTTTGTTCAATTGTTTTTCAGTTACATCCTACTCTTGGTGACCACTTTTGAGATTTTCTTGGCAAAGATACTGGAGTGGTCTGTCATTTCCTTCTCATTCTACAGATGTGGAAACTGAGGCAAACAGGGTTAAATGACCTGCCCAGGGTCACACAACTACTAAGAGTCTGAAGTCAGATTTGAAATGAGGAAGATGAGTGTTCCTAACTCCAACCTTGGCACTCTACACACTAAGCCACCTAGCTGCCCTCAGCTTCATTTTACAGATGAGTAAACTGAGTCCCAAAGCAGTGAAATGATTTACCCAAGGTCACACACATATTAAGATTTGAACACTGATCCCCTGACTTCAAAGGTGGCCATTTCCTCACTTACCTGACAGGATTGTTTGGAGGATCAAATGAGAACACATTTGTGAAGCATGTGACAATGCCTGGCACACAGTAGGTACTTAATGAATGTTTAGCCTTGTCCCTGTCTGCTCCTTCTCTTTCTACACAGCTACATTCCTTGTGCAAGTTTATCTTAGCAGTGAGAGCAAACCTAGAAGTCAGACCTTCTGACTCACTCCAGTCCTCTTTCTAAGATACTTTTCTACCTCCCGTCCTATTGCTTTCCAGACTATCTAGGCTCGGAGAAACATGTGCATCTGGATAGCAATTGAACTACCTCATAGCTTGGTCTTGGCTTAAAGCGTGATATTGATTCAAGTGACTTGGTGATTTATTTATTTATTGACTTAGTGATTCAGTAGAAGCCACAGCCTTACCCCCACCCCACCTCCAAAAAGGGGAGGGGAGAAAAAAAGGAAAAAAAGAGGGAGAGAAGTCAAGAAATAGAGAAGAAAAATGGGCAAAGATAATAGGAAGTTTAGATAGGGGTATTTAGGGACAAATTAAGACTGGACAAGATCTAAAGTCCCCTTATCTAAACAACAGGTCAAACAAGAATTGATTAAGCACCTAAGTCCAAGACTCTGGGGATATAGATGAAATAGTTCCTCGGAGAAGAGACAGCTAAACAAATACAAGATGAGTATACCTTATAGAGAACTGACCTTGGAATTGGTAAGACCGGCTTTCAAGCCTGACCTCTGACACTTTGCCTGTGTGTGCCAGGCAACTCTTAGACTATTACCCACAGAGCAGATGCCAACCTACACTGGTAGAGGGCTGTTTCCTTATTGACAACTCCCTATAGCAACGAAGTCACAAGTGAGGCCAAAAAAAATTTTAAGGGGTCCACTTCTCGGCCCCCTTTTTCCTCCATCTGTCCTTCATTTTAAGATTACTTTTAGAGTTGAGATGGCCCTTAAAAAACCACCTACTCTGCCCTTCTCCTGTTACAAATCAATCAGAAGCATTTCAGGCCAATTAGGCACCAAGAACTGCGGTAGATTCTGGGGCTACAAAGACTAAGTAAAAGGGAAAGGGAACGTGAGACTTAGAGAGGGTCTCTTCCCAAATGGTCATTTGAAAACAACCAGAATGCTAATCAGCGGCTTTTGTCTCCGTTTTCTAATTTAGAAGCAGGAGAGAGTTGGGTCTTTTTAGAGTGCGGGTTTTTGCTGTTGTTCCTTAATGGTTTGCCCAATCCAACCTTTCCAAGCTTTTAAGATCAAAGTATTAGCCATTAAAAGACGAATTAGATCCCAAGTAGTCTCCCCAATGTATGGCTCAAATGAATTCTTTTTGTTTACCTGTTTGTTTGGAAAAGCACCGGTAATATAATGTCATTGGACCATAAGAAATGATGATATGGACAATTTCAGAGGAAACTGGGAAGGCCTTTATGAGATGAGGCAGAAGGAAATGAACAAAACCAAAGCAATTTATGCCCCGTGATAACAGCATGGGTATGAAAAATAACTTTGAAACACTTTAGACCCAGATCAACCCAAACCCATGACAATGACACGCGCCACTCCCCTCCTGACAGAGAGGTGATGAACTTTTAAAAATGCAGAAAAGGTCACGCATTTTCGGCCGTGGCTAACGTGGAAATTTGCTCTGTAGGCGATGTAAATCCGTATAGTCGGGTTTGTTTTCTGGGGCGCACGGGTTCGGGGGTGGGGAGAGGGGAATATTTCGAGGGATAGATTTATTTTCTAAAACTTGTTACACGAAAAAAAATGAACTAACAAAAGGAACAAGTTGCAGGCAAAGCAGCCCTTCGGTTCCTAGCTATGGTAATAGATACTGCCTTACTAGTCGAACAGGTCAGCTCAGAGTCTATACTTCTTTTCGGGTACACCCAGGCCAACAAAAACAGCCGGAGGCAGGTACATGGAGGAGGAAGTGAACACCTTCACTAGCAAAGTGAGCAGAAGAGGAGGCGCTTTCGGGACGCGGCAGCTAGCCAGCCCAGCCCTCAGCGCCCCGGATGGAGCCGTCTCCTCGCCTGCTCCAACGCGGGAGCAGGGCAGCCGGCAGCAGGTTTGGGGGCGGTGGGGGCGGTGTTTGTGTTGGGGGGAGGCTCCCTCCATTGGTTTTGCTCCGTCTAGGGGCGTGGAGGGGCGGAGTGAGCCGCGGACCTACCGGAAAGGGGAAAGGGGTGTGCGCGCTTGGACTCTGCGGGGTTTGGTGGACAGTGTGGCATACAGGGCTTCAAGACTCTCTCGGCGCGTCCGCCTTCGCGCATTGTTCTGCGGATCCGTGGCTCCGAGTACCGGCGGCTCGACCTAGCCCGGTGCCGGGACCCCGGCTCTGTGGAGATCGTCCCTCTTTCCTCTTGAGAGAAGGAAGAGGAAGGGAAGCCTGTGCCGATAGCTGTAGCTGCTCACTGCGCCTCAGGAGTCGGTGCGGATGGAGGGGCTTTGGAAGCCCGGTTGCTGAGATTACGCTTGCTTGAGGCTGCTCCCTGGGATTGAGAAGGAGCAGCAGCAGGTCGAGAAAGGAGGGACGAAGAAGTACACTCACTGGTGTCCTACTGGGGAAGAGTGTCACGCCCCCTCCCCCTAAGAAAATCCCCTCCGAAAGGAGCTAACCAGTGAGCGAGCGAGCGAGCGAGAGAGTGCGCTCAGACTGCGGAGCGGGCTGTGCTGGTGGGAAGGATTGGGTCCTCTGTCCTACCTGGTGTTAAAGGTTGGTTCTACTACATCTGCCTTATTTCCCATCTCAACAGGTGCCAGGTGCTGCTGGCCTCCATCTGAAGCAGGCAGAAAGCAGCCTTCTGGGGTTTACCAGCCGGATCTTCCCGCCCTCCCCCACTTTGAGAGAATCTCCCCCTTTGGGTCTCTGTGACATCTGCACCGTTTTTGTTTTGAGCACGACCTCCCTCTCCTCTCATCTCCTCCCCTCCCCTCCTACCCTCAGCGCAGCTGCCTGCCTTCCTCCCTTCTTTCTCCTTGGTGGGTGGTTGTTTTGGTTTGGCTGCAGGTGAGCAAAGTGTCATCATCTGGTAGGACAAGCTGCAGTGAATATGGAAAGCTCGTGGAGAGCCAAGGTGTTGGGGCGCGGGGGGAAGGGGGAGCCTCCTTTCTGCTTAGGGCTTTTCCCAAGAATTAATCATTTATTTTGTCGATTAGTGGTTTCCATTTACTAATTCTGAGGTGGGCAACCAGTTTATGGCGTCCATCTCTATGACCTGGAACGTCTTTCTCATCGATCTGGCCATTTGAGGTGTCATGTGCCCCTAAGATGGGCATACCTCATAGATCTAGAGCTGGTAAGGACTCAGAGACCAGCTAGTTCTTACCCCCTCCCCCAACAACCTCCTCCCCGTCACACACACACACACACACACACACACACACACACACACACACACACACACACACACACGCCACATTTTACTCTTGATGAAACTAAGGTAACTAAATTCTTTGCCCAAGGTCACCCAGGTAGTAAACATCCGAGGTGGAATTGGAACCAAGGTCATTCGTTTTTAACTCCACAGCTAGCACCGGCCGCCGTGCCACACCAGCTCCCATAAACCCGGTGAAGAGAGCACTGAGTGATGGTAGAAATCGATCTTAATCGTGCAAACAATGTGAACAGTGGCTGGTGACAGGCAGAGGAAAGGAATGGGGCCCGGGTACACCTGGGGAGTCCTTCCAAACTCTAAGAACTGCAAATCTGCCCATCTTAGAAAAGAAGTGATTTCAGCTGGGTGGTCTTAAGTGTGGGAAGCGGGTCCAGAGATACGGGAGCGGGCAGGGAGCTGAGTCATACACTTACTATGCCTTGTGTGTACACATACCCATCTCCACGGACTCCACTGGCACCTGCATAAAGTGTACACGTGTACTTGCCACATACCTGCTTTGTGCGTCTGTCCTGTGGAGTCCTAGTTTCCAAGGAGCTTATCTCCACCGTGTGTGTACATAGAGATTTGGTGCTTGGATGGGGATGTAAAGTGTGTGTGACCAGGGTGGTTAAAAGGAAAGGAATGGGAGAATGCTATTGTGTTCGCCTTTGGATAGTGATATGTGGAGTCATTTTCAACGAGAAATTTTTCCTACCTCCACAAAAATGGTGTTAGAGCACAGCATGTGATGATCACACTCTTGTTCAGAAGCTAGGGGAAGTTGGACTGTGGTGCTATTTATGTGCTGAGAAACAGGAAATATTCTCAATTGACATAAATATTGGAGAAAATGATTGTCATGACTTGGGAGAAAATGACAAATAAAAATGTGATTTACAAGTTCATGGAATCATAGAGTTGGAAGGGAGCCCAGAGGACCCCAATCCAGCTCACTACCCTGCATATAAATTCCCTGGATATCTTGAACCCACCCAGAGGCTAGGTTCCCCACCCCTGCTCTAGCCTCTGAACCCCCACCTCAGAGTCAGCTATTCAGTCCTGGAAAGTTCTATTTCAAAGTACTTCTGCAATGCACTTGGGTTTCAGAAGCATTTGCTGCCACAATTTATATAATAAAATAAAAGAAGTTGAATCGGACAGATTTGGACACTTTAGAGGATATTTTATAGGGCGCCCTTCTTTCAAAGATGGGGGCCAAGTGAAAAGGTCCAGAGCAAGTTTGAGTTCCAGACTAAGTTCTGTGAAGGCTGGGGCCCACTTCTATCCAAGCTTTATTTCTCACTCTATTTTTAGCAAGTGCTGGGTGAAGGCACTGAACAAATGTTTTTCGATTGAGTTAAGCAAATGTTTCCTTGCATGGTCTTTAGGTTATAAAGCAAAGATCAGGAACATGGTCATTGGGCAGCACACTTCTTATTCTCTTATTTCCCTTGGAGTTGGTGACATTTCTGGTCGATAAATTTTGTAGCGTCATTGGATTTCTGTTAATTCAGGACAAATATTATTAACTTCTTGGCATTTACCTTCTGCCACATTTTTTTCTATGACCTTTCCTGTTTTACTCACTGATCCCATTAGAATGTCATGGTGTGCATATTCTCATCTTAATTATAAAAGGTATTTATTCAGCTTCACTGGAGTGACAGGTAGTATATGTAACTTGGAAGAAGGTCGCAGAGACAAGATCTTAGCTGAGAATCTGTGCTGCTTGGGACAATAAGCAAAATATATTGATGTGACCCAAAAAAAGGCAGGGGGAATCACATAACTTCAAAATAAAAAAATATTACTTTAACAACTTAGCAACAGGAAAAATAGTGCAGGGTGATGTGCCTGGCATTCAAGGGAGTATCTTGCCAGATAGGATGGAAGGGGGCAAGGAAACCCTGATCTAATGTGGTTTCTTACAGAAAATGGATTTTTGAATGACTGGAAAAGGAAGGTATGGGGTGGAGGAGGGTTTTGTAGGTTTCTTATAAGGGGTATTTGGAAGTAGAGAAGAAATTAATTATTTTTCTAATGACTTAACTTTTGTCTAGGGTTTTACATTTTACAAAGCACTTCCCTCACCATGACACTTTGAGGAGGTAGGTTGTTCCTCATTTTTGCAGTTGAGAACACTAAATCTCCCAGGGACTACATGGGCTATGTGTGATCAGAAACCGTGGTCCAGCTGCTAAGTGTCAGAACTGCTTTGGCCCATGTCTGGTTCCTAATCTAGGGCTCTTACCACTAGAGTGGAATGTCTGAGTGGTGTGGAAGGCTCCTAGTTGGAGGGCTTTAAGGGAGAGGGTTCCAGTATGTAACTTGATCTAGAGTGTAATGAACGGGAAATCATCACAAAAGAGTTGGTTGGCTGGTTGTTTTGGGTAGGGTCTTAGGTTAAATGAGCCTTGTCTTTTTTTTTATTTGTTTTTTAAATCCATGACCTTTACTATAATTAATGGTTGAATCCAAAAGTCTTCTTTTTCCTACTACAGATACCCCCTCTAAACATTTAAGAGATTGCTGTTCCTCAATTTTAATGTTCTCAAAATGACAGATAAAATCATGATAATGATAGGAATGACAGAGAGGGAGACAGAGAGAGCACCATACTGCCTGATTGAATCAGGCCACCTGACTTTGGGGCCCGGCCAATCAAGCAAGCCATCCAGAAACATTTGCCAATCCCTAATTGTGTGAGTAAATGACTGAACAACAATAAAAAATTGTGTGAATTTGGGTGTAAATCACTTAACGTTTCTCTTTTTTTAAACCCCTTTGTAAAATATGAGGTGTTAGACTAAATTAGAAAGACCCTTCTAGCTTTGTCATTTTGGGGTCCATTTTCCATACTGCCAATCCATACTTTTAGAGGAATATGAGGCAGGCACTAGGGTGGGAGTCTTAAGGAACCCTGATTTGTTCTGGGGAAAGGAAAGAAAGCAATAAGAACTAGAAAGCATAGTTTTCCAATGACCTTGTAGAGGCCCGATTCGTTTTTGTTTTAAATGAGTAGAAGAGAACAGAGAAAAGCATTTGAATATGAAAGTTAAGTATATCAATAATATATAAAACTTTGGAAACATGCCCTCTTAGCTGTGTTCCCTCCTCCTACACCCCCATTTTTCATTCTGTAAATACATTTAAAGAGCATATCAAGGAGATTGTTTTTCAGAATCCTATTTTATTTTGGTTTATGACATGTAAGAAACTTAAATTCCTAATTCAGTGATCACTGCTGTTAAATTTAAATATGAAGCATAATGTCGGTAATATACTTTATTTATCTCCAATATTCGAATGTTATTTGACGGTTGCCTGTAGAGGGACTTTTTTTTAAAACATTAGATTATTTAAAATCAGAATTCATTTGGCAAATGTTATTTGCAGTATTCTTTAGGAAAGGAAAAATGTGTGATGTTTGTAAAATGTTATAGAATGTGTGAGCATAAAATTTAAGGGAGAGTAAACAGGAAAAATGAATCTTTAATTCAAGAACCTTGTTTGGAGGATGCATTTTAAACAGGTTTCTCTGTGTTCTGTAACTGTAGTAAGTGTTACATAATATGGTAGAAATAGAAAATTCCACCTGCCACCAAGAGCCATTACTGAATTTTGTTTTCCTGAAGAATTTATTTTATCAAAGGAGGTCATCATTGTGGTTTTTTTTTCCACATAACTATTCTGGCTTGAACCTTTCACTGGCTTTGACCACTGTTGACTCAAGTACTTGGATCCAGTTTTTAAAATCAGAAGATAAGTTATTCTGCTGAGAACATGGAATATTCCATTTTTATAAAAGATGGGTATCCAGTGAGAACAAAGAGTAGTGACTGTCCTCACCCACTGTACTTTCTAAACAATGTATCATGTGACTCAACCCTTTCATAAATACTCCTTACAGGCACAGAAGGCAATTTCCAAAACATTTGATAGAGAGATACAATTGCTTGTTTTTGCTTTTCTAATCAGCATGGTGCAATAGTGAAACTCAACATTTTCAAAGGACAAGGATGCAATGATCCCCCTAATGAAGGAGCCTGGGTACTGCAGTGAATTTGAAATTGCCTACGTGATTTTAATCCTCTTCCTAGGGGTTTGTTAGCTGAACTGAAATAGAGAATTCACTCTTTTTTACATAGGTATTAAAGGTGGGAAAAACACTTACTTTGAGGCAGAGACCTGGGTTTGAGTTTTGACTCTTCCACATATTTGATTAACTCTTAATCGAACATTAAATATTTACTAAAGCCCTACCATGTGCTTTGTGCTAGGAGGCAGCTAGATAGTTCAGTGGCCTAGAGTCAGGAAGACCTGAATTCAAATATGGCTTCAGATACTTTCCATTGGTTTCCCTGGGCAAGTCACTTAACCCAATTCACCTCAGTTTCCTCATCTGTAAAATGAGCCAGAGAAGGAAATGGCAAAGTACTCCTGTATGTCTGTCAAGAAAATCCCAAATGGGGTCATAAAGAATTGGACGTGACTGAACAAAAGCAACAACAGTTAATACAAGGTAGTTGGGAGGGAGTGCTCAAGCAATTCTACGGATTGGGAAAGGCTTCACATAGGGCAGTGTTCTTGACCTTTCTTTGTTATGGCAGTCCAGTGAACCAGGGGTACATACCCTGCTCAGCACAATGTTTTTAAGTACATAAAATAAAATTCCTAAGATTGCAAAGAAAATCAATTATATTGAAATACAGTTGGTAGACAGGAAGAGTATGATCCCATGTCATCATTGGAAGTTCCAACAACTACAGTAATTTGGAGGTAATGATAAGGGTAAATAATATTTTGAGATGTCAGCAAACACTCTAGTAGAAATATGAAAACATCTGTGGTTGCTATT
Organism: Pseudochirops cupreus; assembly: GCA_028627135.1. Taxonomy (NCBI): domain Eukaryota; kingdom Metazoa; phylum Chordata; class Mammalia; order Diprotodontia; family Pseudocheiridae; genus Pseudochirops; species Pseudochirops cupreus. The sequence continues at coordinate 190,031,644 of CM053583.1, forward strand.
GGTAACAAAGCCATAGGTATTACTCATACTATTATGGTTTGTTGTCTACATGCATCACTGCAGGAAATTCTAAGTGTCAGCAAAAAGTTTAGTAAAAATAAGGATATATTTTTTCCCAACCAAGTTCATGGACCACGGTTCTTTCTATAGACTCCTTACCCCAATGTAGGTGTCCCATGGGTTGCATCTGGAAGAAAGAATGAAACTGTGAGGTGGAGGAGAGAAAGGGAGTATGTTCCAAGCATGGCAGATGTCCAGTTCAGGGGCGAGGCAGTACAAGGTGAAGTGTGTTTGTGCAAGAGAGGTCATCTGAGCTGGATTGCAGAGTGTGGGAGGGAAAATCACATCCGCTGAAGTTAGAAAGACTGGTTGAGGCCAAGTGGGGAAAAGTTTTAAAAGCTCAATAGGAACTTCTACTTTTCCATAATGGGAACAGGGAACTACTGAAGTTGATTGAATAAAATGCAAGGTGGTTTGTTGGTTTGTTTGTTTTTCTGGTATGATGGCTTAGAACTGAAAATTATACAACTTTTTAACATAAATGACCAAGAAATAAATCAGACCTTTCATAAAGACAGTGAGGTTTTTGACCTCCAATGGAAACTGCCAATATTCTCTGGGAATGGGTGTGAAACTTCAGAAGACCTTCATAAATTTGGAGGAGTTCCCAGAAAGTCAGGCTTAAAAGGGCACTTTTTAAAAGGGCACCACTCAGTATTATTTATGCTACTATCATGGTTCATTTCTTTCTTAGAAGAATGACAAGGTATCACACTTCTGTCAAGCTTCAGATTATAGTGGTAAAGGAAATAGGAAAATAGCATCTTTTGGGACTGACAAGATCTTCAAGAGACTGCCTTGAGATTATGTTAGTCATTGAGTGTAGTGTGGTGGGCAGAACACTGGAGCTGTGCCCCAAACTGGATTGTCACCTGCCACCTACTTGACCTTGAGAAACTTTCTTTCTTTCCATTGGTTTCCATTTCCTCATGTAGAATTAGGGTTTTCATCTCTACGCATAAAGTTCTACTAAAGAGAAATTAAACCTTCACCTTTGTTTTCTCCTGATGAAAATGTATGAGCACAAGTATCATTCAATATAGCCTTAATTAGGGATGAAGATGCACAGAGACAAAAAAAAGGCAGCATAATTGGAAGTAAAATCTCCCAGCAAAATTGTCTTGATACTTCAGGAGAGATGTGATCTCACTAATGTCAAGTAACAAGCACCTACTATGTGCTGAGAAATTAATATACAAAGAAAGGAAAAAGGTTGCCATATTTCTGAAGAGCTCACAATATAATGTGGGGAAGCAACATATAAAAAATCATATGGAAGCAAGATAAAAACAGGTAATACTGTGAATAGTCTCAGAAGGAAGGCTCTAAGATTAAGGACTGGGAAAGGTTTCTTGCAGAAGGTGTGCAGATTCCAATCTATCTGTGCCTTTTTGGCTAATGTTGCCCTATCTTCCTCCTCCTATTGGTCTTCACAGTCTGCCCATAATGCCCAGGAAGGTCTACTTTGGATTTCTTGGCATCATGTCCAGAACATAAGGTTAGCCATTGATTTTCTCTGGCTCTGTTCATGTGACTAGCCTACTTTTTTTTGGTAATACATCTCTCTGACCTCTTCTAAGCTCATTCTATTCAAAATATTGCAGACTTCTCATGCCTCCCACATACCTGCCCATTGCCCTTTACACAACCATCAACCCAAGACAGAGATCTGAAAAAAAAAAAAGCCCACATAGCTATGCTATTATAAAAGAAGAGCCCTCTTTATTACTCTTTGCTAAGCCATGTTCCCCCAGGTACATATTCCTTTTGGAATCTAGCCAGGGAATTAGAAAATCGTAATTCCAGGATGTTAAGTCAGCTTTCTTTCACAAAACAAATATGCTTTCAAAGTTCACTCACAGTGCTGGAACTTTGCTCACTCCCTGTCTCTTTCACCATGGTGACTGTTCTAAACCTCTTCCCACAAGCTCCCCAGTCTCTGCACCTTTCCTTCCCCAACCCCCTGTATTTTAGAGGCTACTAGGTGGGGTGGTGAGTGCCAGACTTGGCCAAGAACATCATCTTTCCTTGGATGCTTCTTCTCAACCTCACTTCTGTCAAATTCCGTCAAATAGGAATAATAAATAATACCTACCTTACAGGGTTGTGAGAATCAAGGAATATTACATATCTAAAGCACTTTATAAATCTTAAAGTAGTACATAAACACTCATTATTAATATTGGTGTTAGCTGGTAATAACCTTTTTTGCTGAGAAAATTAAGACTTTCTGAGAAAAGCTCCCTCCACCCCACTTCTCCAGACTTCTCGTGACATCATTATTCTCCTACCTCGGTCTTAGAGGCAGAGGTATGCTTGCTCTTTGCTAATCTCTTTCTTCAGGTACCCTCAATCCCTAGTTATTTCTCTAGGACCTCGAATAAGTAGTTTCAGCTCCTCTTATTCATGACTCTTCCATTTGGCCCTTTCTACTGGTTCCTTCTGATCTGCCTACAATGCTCAGGCATCCACTTCTTTAAAAATAAAAAAATAAAAAAAGCTTTCCTTGGTCCATTCCTCAGCTTCTGCTCCTTTTCTCTCCTCCTCTTCATGGCCATAATTTTTAAGAAAGTTGTTTATACTTGCTGCCTGAATTTCCTCACAAGTGACCTTTGAGAAAACATGAATGGGGGGAAAAAGCACTTATAAAATACATATCCTTAGGCCAGGTATTAACATCTTACCTAGGTAACAGAGCAAGAAATATAATGTCCAGGATAGATGAGTGTCCCTTGAAATCAAGCTTTCCCCCTTGGGAGTGGGGACAGATGGTGATTCACTCAGCTTTAGAACTCTGCCCTGGAACCTAGCTATCCTAATTGGTTGGTAATGGAAAACTCACCTATCGCTAAATATAGCTGGACCCAGACCATGCCCTATATCCAACCCAGAGTAGGCTTCATACCCATCTGTCTTAGACATCATATCTCTTTTTCTGTTACCTAGGGGAAATGTTAGCATTTGGCTTTAGTAGGTGCTTAATAAATGTTTTTTTCTTTCCATCCATGCTTTCTCAAAGGTCACCAGTGACCTTCTATTCATCATATCCAAAACCTTTTTCAGACCTCATTCTTCTTGACCCGTAGAACCCCAGAGTTGAAAAGGACCAAGATGTTCACGAGAAAGATGAGCATTAGTCATCTAATCCAAATGGTCTCTTTTGATGAGTACTCAGTTTCTTACTGTGAATTCATCATTATTCAGCCTTCATGGGAGAAAGGGAGCAAAGGGAAGGAATCATTCATTTTTTACTTCACCAGCAGGAATACTCTTGATATACTTGCTGATATACTTGACTGCTTCTTTCTTTTCTGTACTCTCTCTTTCCTTGGCTTCAAAGATACCTCCATTCTCCTGGATTGCTGGTGGTGTTTGTTTTGTTTTGTTTTTTACTTCTGCATAGTCCTTCTTTCTCTCCACAGACTCACTGACTCCTTCCTGATCCCTTAAGGTGGGCATCCCCCAAGATGTTCCTGATGGCTCCTCTTTTACTCTTCTAAACCTTCTCTCTTGGTAACTTGGTTTACTCCTACATTACCTGACCCTTCTGTGCAGTTTCCAAATCTCTGTGTTTAACCTTGACTTCTGCAGGGTTCCAGAGCTGCATCTCTAATGCTAAAAAGACACCTCCAGCAGGATTACCTATCAGTTAGTTGGTCAATAAGATCTTCATATAAAAAGCTATCTTGATATACTATTCAAGTATTTTGGTTTGAGGCTCTTTTTAAAAGGTAGGAATTGAGGACCAAAAACTCTTCTAAATGAAGACTTGAGTTTATGTTCACTGAAGCTTTTCAGGTAAATAAATTTTTAAAAGGGAAAGAATGGGCTAGATTAGAAAATTGTGGTAGTATTATAGTCAGGGGACTTATAGTCATGAAGCACTTTGAGGTTTATAAAGGACATTCTTCAGTATGCTCTGTTGAGGTAGATAGTGCAAATATCTCCTTTTTACAAAGGAAATTCAAGGTGGGGGTGGTCCAGTGATTTGTCATGGTGCAGTGGATAAAATGCTGGGCCTGGAGTCAGGAAGATTCATTTTCCTGAGTGCAAAAATGGCCTCAGATACTTACTAGTTGTGTGATCCTGGGCAAGACACTTCACCCTGCTTGCCTCAGTTTCCTTATCTGTAAAATGAGCTGGAAAAGGAAATGACAAAGTGCTGTCAAGAAGACCCTAAACGGAGTCACAAAGAGCTGGGCATGACCAAAATGACTGAACAACAACAAAAATACATATTAGAACTGGTATTTGAATCTGGGTCTTCTGACTCCAAGTCCCAAGGACCTTGCTGCTAACTGACCCTAAATGAGTGCATCTTATCAGAATAAATGCTCTCCAATATTCCTTCTAGCACCAATACTCTATGACTGAAGACAGTATGGACATACATTAAGAGATCCTTTGAATCAGCCCCCCGTTTCTCTGTTTTTCTCATTCTCTTTTGCCATTTGAATTGCCACCTGAAACCTCCTCCTTTTCTTTCTCTACTGCACCTGCTTGACCATAAATAACATCTTAGCCAGTGATTTAGAAGAAGGCAGCTTTTCATCTTGCTCTTCAGCTTGTCTGAAGTCATTAGGCATGCCTTTCACTTCAATCTGTCCTTTGAACCACGAGAAGTTTGCTTCCATCACTCCTGAGTCAATCAGGCTGAACCTAGCAAAACAGGGTCCAGGAAGGTCACGATCTATTATCTCTGGATTAGTTGCCCTTCTGAAATATTGTATCTGCCCAGGCAAGGAATTTCTCCACTAAGCTTGCCATATTGCTAATAAGAAGGAAAATTGTTTTAGTTACTGATAGAAGAGATTTACAGAAAGACCAGACTCTGCAGTAGGAATCTTAAAACTAGAAGAACAAGGCATGTCAGTTTATGAAAAAGAAAAAAAAAACACAAAACAAAAATCTACAATTTTACTTCAAAATAAAAATCTTCATCCTTCTGTCTCTATTTTCTTTGCCTCGTGGATTTTTAAATAAATGTTATCAGTTAGTACAGCTTAGTCCTTAGGTCTTCTTCAATTCCAGTCCTTCTATTGGTAACCTTTCTGGCATCATAGATGCCTTTGGTAGGCTTGTGAAGCCTATGGACACTTCTCAGAATCATGTTTTAGAATACATAAAATTAATAGGATGACAAAGGAAACCAGTTATAGTGAAATAAAGACGTAATTCCCCTGCCCCCCAATCCAAGGTTGTAGCCCCTCTGAAATCTTATCCACAATCCCCAGGTGGAGAACCTTTTATTTTTCTTCTTGTTCTAAATACCCATTTATCCCATGATGCTGGGTCCTCATTCACGACCTCTGCTTCAAAGTGCTATTAGAAATAATATTAGCTTTTTAAAAATATTATTAGGTTTGCTTCCATTTAATACAAATAGATGTGTAAGTTTTAATACTTTTGTCTAAAAGACAATCAATTCAGTGTTTCCCCTTTTTTTGAACTCTGTTCAACAAACCTTTAACCATGCCTCCTTGTTAGATAGGAACATGTCTTGGCACCATGAATTTTACTGGATTTATTAACATTCCTTTTATTAAGATCCCACCTTACAAATGCTCTAGAAATGTGAACAGCCAGTATTCGGTTCCACTGGGGTTCTATCTTCTGCCAAAGTCCTGGAAAACAAGAGTCCTCTGAGCCCTTGCGGGGGGGTGTTCTTTTTCTGTTAATGTAGGTTGTCTTTGAACTTGGGGTGGAGGGAGGAGGGGGAAGGTGAGAAAAGATGTTTTTCAGTTTCTTTTTACTCTGTCCATAATGAAGACCAACTACATCCACGTTTTAATAACTTAAAACTACAGTGAAACTTTTGGGATGTCTTGTATTATTAACATTGAAGTTTGACTGCATTACATGTTACATAGGGTTTTGTGAGCTGATTTGTGAAGTTAAAGCCACTTTAAAATGGACTCTGGGTTTTAAGTTGTTTACAAACTTGTGAAACACAATCCATTTGTTTGTAAGTCACTTGGGGACTAAATGTACAAGAACTAGCCTCTAGGGTAGTCACACTGGAAGTAAACTGAACAAAAAATTATCTTTTGTTATTTGTGCAGTACAACTTGTCACTTTCTCTAGGAAAGTAGATTGAGTGTTGAGTGATTGTGGGAAATGACTATTTAACTTGATACTTCGGTCCCGTCATCACTTTGGTCCTGTCATCAAGACCGGGAGTTCATAACCTGAGATCCACAGACTTCTTGGGGGGAAGGGGAATTCATGAATAGATTTCAGAAAACTCTATGAACTTGGAACTTTTGATATGTTGATAAGTATATTTAAGTATGATTGTTTCCTCTGTAATCCTATTGTTTTATTTTAAATATTATTCTAAGAAGTTCTTCACCAGACTAATAAAGATGTCCATGACCCTAATCCCTGATTTAATCTGAGAGGTTAGATTTTTACAGTAGGGAAAAAAGAAATAAATACATTTTTACTCAGGTGGGTTTTGCCAAAGTAAGGGAAAAAAGTAGTTGTATTGAAGATGGAGTAAGGAGAGAGAGAGGCATTGGAAAGTTAAAAATAGGGGATAAAGAGTTTTGGGGGATGAAGAAGAGAACCACAAGTTACAAGTGATGATAAAGGAAAGGAATCTAGGCTAACAGAGTACTTACTGGTCATGTTACCAGGACACATCCTGGAGACTAGAGAAAGTATACAAAGTGTACTTAAGGATCTATTTGTGTTGCCAGTCCTAACTGCTGGTCCTCTAATGTACTTTGTGCTAGAAAGCTTGAAACCTACAAGCCAACACCATACAAGATTTTTCTAGGGACACATACAACCACAGGAGAAACCAGACTAGACTCTCCAGGGCTATATTGCTATAGGATAAAGAGGTCTTGTCTAGTTATCCTTACTTTCTTGTCACCGTATCACCATACCAGCTCTGATAATATATTGAAAAAAACTCTGAGGGAGTTCCTATTCCAGTGAAATCACAAGTCCCTTTCCTTCCACCAAAAAAGAGGAGGAAGAATGATATATTTGCCATAGAGCCAGAGATCCAAATAACATTTAATTCATTGATCTTTAATGAAAATATTAATATATTTACTTTTTACTAAAGAAAATTTTGGTGCTTGATTTATTTTGTTATCCAGAAATTAATATGAACTATAAGTTAAAGCAGTGTTATACCTAACCATTTCCTTTAAACCTGTACCTTTAAGGAAAAACAGATTTTTAAAAATTCTTTATAAGGAATCCCTTTCTTAATGAAAGTTGTCCTTTATAGTTTTAGGGTAGGCTGTAAGGGTGTCATACCTACCAGAAATGTTATTTTCAGTTCTTTGAACAAAGAGAAAATATATTCTCTCTCCTACATTTTTCATTCACTCAGTGCTTAAACTCCACTAAGACTTTGAGAATACCTTCTATAACAGCAAAAGGACTGGAAGTGAACTAAGTCTCCAACAACAAAGAATTATGAAATAAACTGTGGCACATTAATGTAATAGAACACTATAATGCAGTTAAGGCCAACAAATAGTCATACAAAAACCTCGAAAGACTTTGATGGAGAAAAGCAGGACAGTAGGAATGGCATACACAGGAAACACTCCCAGAAGGAACTCACCAAAAGAAAAAGGGGGCCAACATTGTAGAGAGATATTCCAGGGTGAGAAGACTGCTGAGTCATGATGGTAAAGTCCAGGATGGTTGAGAGACAGTAGATCTCCTTGGAAGTCGAACATAGGTCAACTTAGAACTCTGTGTATGGGTTAGACTAAGATCCCTTCAATTCTGTGATCCTCTTTTATGTACAGCTGATTATTAACAACATTTAAGGCTTAAAACCATCAGAAGATAAATATAGGTAAGAGGAGATCCTACCAGGGACTGTTGGGAAGAAACTGAGATCTATTGTCACCTTTTCTAAATCTTCTGGCTATCCCTCCCTATGTAAGGTTAGAGCCAGTTGCCAAGGGCTTTGAGTTTCTCCAGATAAGGGCAGTATTTCTTCCAAAATATTCCTAAAGTCATTACTCTTTGCCCAGGCTAATCTTCCATAGTTAGAATATTCTCCTCACCTCTGCTTGCTATAATCTATCCTTTTCTTCAAAGCTCAAGGCAAATATCTCCTTGTAGATGAGGGCTCTCCTATTCCACCCCAGCTCTCCAACTGCTAGCATTTCCACTGAAATTACCTTGTATATATATTTTTATAAAACAATAGCTAGTAACATTAACAAATGGTGTGTGTTAATAACATATGATCATATGTTAGATGTAATTATATAATATTATGTTGTATTATATCATAATATATGTGATCACATATTATTATATAATAATAGTAGCATTTATATACTGCATATAGCATTGGTATCAAACTCAAATAGAAACAGCATCCACCGAACCATATAGATTAGAAGGATCTCTGTAGGCTACATATTGACTTAGAAAACCACATAATGACATTATATATGTTCTGTTGTGTTTTATTTATTAAATATTTGCTTATGAAATTAAACATATCTATTAAACACTTCCCAATTACATTTTAATCTGATTAGGAGGGAGTGTTCAGAGGGACTGAATATTTGACCCCTCTTCTTTAAGGTGTGTGTATGTGTGTACATGCTCATCCCTCCCCTCCAAGGACTCTGGGGGTAGATTTCAAAGTCTATGAACTTGAATCAGGAAACATTTACATCTTTATTTTCCCTATTCTTGGGCTTTCTGAGCTCTATTTTATACATTTAAAAACATTATTTTAAGAAGGGCTCCTTGGGGCTCACCAGAGTGCCAAAGGAAGGTCCCCAACACACAAAAAGGTTAAGAACCTTTGGACTCAGGGCAGCATTTGTGAGCTTTGAATTCCTTCAGCTGTTAGAATTATCCCCAGCTGTCCCAACATTGATGATCCGGGCCAAGCCTCCTCCATGTGGGGAAATTCTCAGCCATGGCTTGCCTCCTATCGGTGGCCAATTATCTCCTGTTGAGTTCCTCCCTAGCCCTAGATAGTAGATGGTCGGGAAGGACAAAGAGCTTGATTTTTGGTCTCTCTTTTTGCTCTTGCTTTATTTTTGTAAAAGAAAAAGTGGAGAGCCCAATCTTAATGAACGTTTTCATCTGCCAGTGGAACCACAGAAAAGACACCCTTTGCTGCCTGGCCTTGCCCTCCCATGGCATGTGGTCTCATCATTCTGTGCTCAGTTCTCATTTTCTTCTCTGTAGGGAATCAAACTCAGCTTGAACAGATGCAAGGAGAGAATTTTCAGACAAAGTCTCTTGACTTTTCTCCATTTTGATGCAAATATATTTTGGCATCTTGAAAGGAGGCATTAGTACAGGTTGTATTATCACTGAGCAGCACACTCCCCCCCCACCTCCTTTCCACCCCCCCTCCACACTCCTGGACCCTGCCAGGCTCAGCTCTGGAGGACAGCTTTCCTCGCATTGTTTACCTACTCAATTGCCTGGTCTTATGCAGCTTTGAATGTCTCCATTGTCCAGGCCTGCTGCCAGGAGCAGGGAGTCTGTACTCTCTTTGGGCTGGGCATTATGTCCTAGGAATCTAACTAATAACTTAATAGCCCTAATTCGCCCCAAGCTCACTCTGAAAAGTGCTTTGTGAGTTTCCAGGCACACAGATGGAGAGAAGCTACTTATCTCAAAGATGTCACATTACTACTTGTTCCTAAAATAAGATGCCTTCATAGACTGGTGTTGACTGAGGACTGTGGCTTTAAAAAGAGGTTCTTCCCAATAGGATTTGACACAAAGGAGGGAAAATCAGCAGCATCTGGTCTTCCAATGAAGACTAGGGGCATTAAATCTTTTTGCTGCTAGACATGTAGCATCTGCCCCAGTGCAGGCACGAACAAATTAATTTTCTCAACTTAGTCTTTTTTTACCAACTAATTTGCCCAAGCAGATAAAAGCCGATAGGATCATTTTAATTGATTTTTTTTTTTAGAATTGAATTTCACAGCTGGGAATATACATTCAAATTGTTATTTGGTTCCATTGGGTTAAATAAATGTTTTCTAATATTTGACTTGGTGAACTTAGGTTAGCAAGTGCATTTATGTGTAGGTTTGTTTTTAATAAACCGGAGAAAAATGTATTACCTTCCTTGTTCCAATCCCTTTTCATACTTAAAACTTATCTTTGGAAATGCTTTCTCCCTCCCTTCCATTATTCAGTCAGTACCAAGGGCTGTTTTCTCTTTAATGCACATTACTGATGGTGGTTTTCCTCCCTTTTCTTTATTTGCCCTCAGGAAAACATGCCTCAGACTCCTCCCTTTGCTGTGATGTTTGACAGCAATGGATATAACCGGCCCCTGTATCAATCCAAAGAAGATAGCTGTGAAGGATTGTATTACCATGACAACAACTTGCTATCAGGATCCCTGGAAGCCCTCATCCAGCACTTAGTACCCAGTATAGACTATTATCCTGATGTAAGTATCTGAATGCACGTTCCCCTTCTACCCCTTCCCCAAGATGGGGCACAGATGTCATAGAACTTGGATCCTAGTGACTGACAATATGCCAACTGGGAACTCACATTCACTCCTGATAATCGGATTCAATACCTTGAGGCTAAGTTGAACAGTAATATATGTATTTGACTAAATTTTTTAAAATTGTATTATTTCGTTTTTAAAATTATTCATTATTCAAAAATTTCATTTTTATCTCTTCTACCTCCCTCTACCCACAAGAAAGAAACAAAGAACCCTTGACTCACAAAAGTACAATAAAGCAGAACATATTTCCCCCATGTGTCATGTCCAAAAATACTGTCTTATTCTGCACATGAATCCCATCATCTTACTGTTATGAAGTGGGCAGAGTTGTTTATCAGTCCTCTGGAATCATGGCTGATCATATGGTTAATCAATGTTCTTAAGTCTTTCAAGATGGTTGCTTTTTATAATATTAATGTTATAATATAAAGTCTTGTTCTGGTTTTGCTCATTTCATCCTATATCATTTCATTTAAGTCTTTTCATGGCATTTTGAAGCTGTCTTTTTCCTCATTTCTTTCAGTACAGCAAAATATTCACCAACATGACTCTATTTCCAATCTGGTTATCTTACTAAAGTCTCCAAAAGACCCCTAGTTCCGATGTCTTGCAAATGTAGGCTCTTCCCGACTCATATACATATGTGACTGGTCCTTGAACATTCTCTATCATAGGATTTTGGAGGTTAGACCTGTGATGTAATTGTTATAGGGAGCTTCCAGTGAGAAAGCCCTATCCATGGACAAAGTATCTTAGAGAGTTGCCTAGGACGCTAAAAATTTAAATGGCTTCCCCTGGGTTAGACCACCAATGTATGTTAGAGATAGGGGGGATTTCAGTCCAAGTCTTCCTAATTCCAAAGTTGTCTCTTCTTATATCTACACTCACTGACTCTCCATAGGATTACTACCCTTTGATCATTGGATTATTGTCATTTAATCGTTACCCTTTAATCACTTCTGTTCAGAAACTCCTACCATTATAACACTTATGTATGGATTGTAATAGACATGGATCTGCTTGGAAACAGAAATAAAATGAGCCATATGAAAAGATGGCAAATTTTAGCATTTAAAAGTTTCAGGCTGAAGCCATACCTCACTGTAGGCTGAATGGGTGTGTGACCATCGGCCAGCTTTTTTCTCTGGCACTCTCATTTTTCAGAATTATCCTTAGAACTGGAATGACTTGCTGAGCAACTCTTTGTGTCTTGTGGGAGGGGGTGTTTGGCCAAAGAGAGACAGGGTTGAGAAGTCCTCATAAAAATACCCACCCACCCCAACTGGACAACTTGATCATATTCAGTGCTTTTTAAAATGTGATCAATGCCTGGTAAAAGATTCAGTGAAAAGAACAACCCTCTTTTTTTCTGTAATGACTGTTATAAAGCTGTGCATGTATATGACTTCTTACAAGGTCTTTTCAGAAATAATACCACATGGTTACTTATAATCAAAAGTAAGAGGGGTTTCTTGTTCGGTTCCTTAATTGTTTATGAGCTGCTTGGGGAGAAAATGGAACTCTATGGGGTTTCTTGGTTCATAGACATTCTGAAAGGACTGTAACAAACAGTCTTTGCCTCATTATTGGCTTCTCAGGAGGCGAGAAGTTTACAGCAAAGTATACAATGGCATTTTGTACTCAAACTCAGTTCCTGAGCAAACAAATAGACTACTTGAAAGATCTGCTTTTAAATGATCTGGCTCAAACATTCCTTTTGGAGGGTGTGTTGTTTTTTCTTAAGTTTATGAGGAATTAACATAATATATAGTTATATAAAAAGCTTTTGGTGCATCTTGGGTTGAATTTTTCTTTAAGATAAGTTTGGTGAATTTGGGAAAATGGATGAGATGTCACCGTGTGCATTCTCACCAATCCTTGAGACCAAGTCTGTTGAGTAACCTTGGGAGCCAAGCTGGATCTCAACTTTCCCCTCCTTTTTGAATAAGATGAGGGATCAGTCAATTGTGCATTTGTTAATTACCACTGTCTACCAAGTACTGGGGCTACAGAGACAAAACAAAACTATTCTTGTTCTCAAGGAGATTATATTCCATCAGGGGCAATAACACGAAACCACCTTAGTACATCTAGGGAAAGAAAATTCAGTGTTTAAACATGGGCCTCAGGGTATATTGAGAGCTAATTTAGTTGTAATAGAACACTTGACTCCATCCTGTACAGTACCTCTTATTCCAGCTTTGACTCTATAGTAAAAAATGCATACACATATATATTATTATATTATAATGTTAATGTTGTATTATTACTGTAATCATTACATTATACAGTTATTATATATTATATATAATGTATATTTTGTATAATATATTATATTATAATATTATTTATATATCACATAGAAATAATATCCTATATAACTTTAATACTGAGTTGATGATGAATTGAGAATGTAGAAGGAGACCCATATTTTAGCAAGAATGTGAACCTAGGATTCATATTAACTTATATTTATATCTTTCTTTTGCCCACAGAGAACATATATATTTACTTTTCTACTCAGTTCTCGTTTGTTCATGCATCCATTTGAACTAATGGCCAAGGTTTGCCATTTGTGTGTTGAGCACCAGAGGTTAAGTGATCCCAGCTTGGACAAGGTAAGGATGAAATCTGGAAATCTTAACTCAGTTTTGCTATCATGTCCTGTGATTTCATAGCTTGGCCCCTCTGAACTTTATGGTAATAGTTCTTGAGCCAAGTAGACATAGTATAGAAGCCATTAAAAGCAAATATTGTCACATTTGATCCTCCCAGAAACCCTGAGAGGTAGGTACTATTACTATCCCCATTATACAGATGAGGAAACTGAGGCCAATAGAGGTTAAGTGACATGCCTACAGTCACACAACTAGGGAGTGTCTGAAGCTGGATTTGAACTAAGATCTTCCTGGCTTCAGACTATCCACTATTCCACCTAGATTCCCCAATTAATTAAAATTATTAAAATAACATTTTACGTAATTAACAAAGTACTTTCTTTACCATGGCTTCATGAGGGAAATGTTTGTCCTATTTCACAGACAAGAGAAAGCTGTCTTACCCAATCACACAGTTAGTAAATGGCAGATCTGAAACACAATTCAGGTACTTGGACTCAAAGTCCAGTGTTCATTCCACCACATGGGACCTTATCATGACCCTGCATAGATCACAGGGAATGGTATAAAGACTATGCGAAGAAAAAAAATGCCTTAGGTTGTTTCTCATGTATGCCTTAATTTGATTACCCACTTGACAGTGATATGGCAAAGGGAACCATGGAAACGTAGCCTCAGACTCTAATTTTAGCTTCCTCTCACCTACATTCTCAGTCAACAAAATTTTTATTTACGTGATTATCCCATGGGAGCCTTCTCTGGCAGCAACCAATAATGATATGTTTTTTCTTTTTTTCTTTCTAGAGCCAAATTCGAAAAATCGCACCCAAAATTCTTCAGCTCCTGACAGAATGGACTGAGACATTTCCATATGATTTTCGAGATGAAAGAATGATGAGGAATTTGAAAGACCTCACTCATCGAATAGCCAGTGGTGAAGAGGTTGGTGACCCCTTTCTGACTATATACATCTCTTATCATCTTTGTCAATATCTCCTTTTGTTTTCTTCTAGTTTTTAAAAATTATGTGAATTTTAATATTTAATTCAAATATCCATTTGGAAACTATTGTGGTATATGCTATAAAAAAAAAAAAACAACAACTGGTCTAAACATATTTTTTCCCCCAAACCACAGTATAAGTTTTACCAAAATTCTTGCCAGAAGGAATTTATGTTCCTGGGTTTATCCACCATTAACTGGGTTATTAAGTTTGATACTTTTTGCTGATCCTTATTCTAGTTGTTCTATTGTTCTTATTTACTATTGATTAGAGCTGGGTAATAGGTGGAGCAAAGGTGGATTGGGCAGAGAACCATAATGCCTGCTTCCATCAAATTATCATTTTATGGTCTCTTTATTTTCTCTCTGTGTTACCTTAGAGTCAACAAAAACAATGGCCTGGTTTTGTCCTTGTACTATCCTTGCCACTAACCATGTGATCCTAAGGATGGTTCTTTAACTCTCTGGATGTGATTTTTCTTCATTATAAAATGAAAGCTGTGACCAGATGGTTTCACAGTCTCTTTTAGCTCTAACATTCTATGAATCAAACATTAGAAGGTGGTCTGACTTTTCCCTAGATTTGAGATGGGACTTCTTGTTCATCAGTGATGGAGGGCATTTTGACAACATCTCCAGGTTAACCCCAATAGAGTCAAGCTCTACAGATTTTACTAGGACAAGTCTCTGTAATTGGGCTTAGTGGGATTTTTTTTTCCCAAGGAGATGCCTTGTAACCAAAATATGAATTAAATCTGATATTGGGAGGTATGTGGATGACTATTAACTCTAACTGAAATAACTCTGGATGATAGGAGTTATCTTTATATTATGATCTAACTTTATTTACCAGTTAATTATTGTCACTGACATTTAAAATCTTGAAAAAAAGGAAAGTGAGTGTTTGACAGTTTAAAAAAATGAACGCAGAAAAACATTAACAGTGAGTTATGAACAGTAGGAACAGTAGGAACAGTAATTATTCAGGAATGGAAATATAAATGCTTTCTGGTTCTTTGTTCTCTGAATGGCCTTTGATGACTTTCTCCATGTGTTTCACAATGCTCTTCATTTATATTCTATTTCTCTCTAAGCAGCACATTAGCATTCTCTTCCATCTTAGATCTTCATTTTTACCCCCCTTGACTTAACTCTTCCCCTGACCTTTCCAAACAGATGAAAGATCCTGTACCTAATACTATGAGTTCCCTTTAGGATGTGTTTACCATTCATAAGAAGTGAAGAAAGCAGTGGGAGTTATTCCTAATTGAGTCCAACTCTTTTCTTTGGACTGTCCATTGCCTGTCCCCTGGTACACTCAGTGGATGACCTGCTGAGAAGTTGCAGTGGGCAGGTTATCCAGATTCTAATTGCCATTCCATCTGGTGGTCCTAGAAAGCTATTTCTGCATGTGGGCGGAGGCTGGAGTAGGAGCCAGGGAAGGGTTGAAAGGGCTGGTGGTGAATGGAATCATCTTGCCCTTCCAAAGAAAGAAGATGAGATTACCCTTGTACACACCCTGTCTATCTGTGACCCAAGGAGGTCCTGTCTGTGGGGAAACTTCAGAACAAACACTTTTTCAAGACAGAAAACTGAACAATTTTCTCAGATAACTGTGGTAGCTTTGCAGGGCTGGACAGTGCCTCCTCAGAGACATTAGAAAAATAATTTACATAGGCAACACTCAGTGAATAGTTTTTGAATGAACAAAGTCGTGTAAATTGTTAGATTAAATTGGTTCCTTTAATGTGAAAACAAATTAACTTCTGTATTGAGAGGAAAATTGTCTTGTGCACCTC
>CM053583.1:190048114-190074700 GCA_028627135.1 Pseudochirops cupreus
GGCTAGTGTATAGAAAAATTCGTTTTCTCTTTGTCTTGCCTCCTTTTTGCTCCTTCAGAGCTTCTATG
Source organism: Pseudochirops cupreus (assembly GCA_028627135.1). NCBI lineage: Eukaryota > Metazoa > Chordata > Mammalia > Diprotodontia > Pseudocheiridae > Pseudochirops > Pseudochirops cupreus. Next base: position 190,048,183 of record CM053583.1, read on the forward strand.
GTGAGCAAAGTGTCCGGTTTGGGGAGGGGGGTGAGCATGTTCTGGTTACTAGACCTAACTGTCACTGGTTGCCTTAGACTAGAGTTATGGGAAACCATAGATAGTCACGATGACAAGAAGGAAAGGCAGCTTTTGGTGAGATGATCTAGCAAACATTGTTGGTTCCCTAGAGTCAGGGCTTCTTAAACTTTTTCCACTTCTGACCTATTTTCTGATGTTTATTGGCAAGTGGTTGTTGGCATTGTGTGACCTGAGGGCATGTGCAGTGCAAAGTGTTCAGGCTTTGTGTTCAGAACCAAAGCTGCAGTGAAGTTCTGAGATGGACCTGGGACAAGCGCTGCCAGAAACACCTTGGATTCATTACGTGTTTGATTTTTAATTAACTTTTGGTGGTTGAGCATTCAGAAACCTTTTATTGTTGTCAAATTTTTCACGACCACCATATGAGTTTGTGACCCACAATCCAGCACTGCCCCTAGAGCATACTAAGGAATGAATTGAATTTACCTGTTCCATGTGTTATGTCTTCCACACCTGGGATGGCCTAGGGAGTATGCACTGAACAATTCCCTGACAGGTCCCATTGTAGACCCAGGGCCAAGGGCTGATGATGGAGAAGTTTGAGTTCCTTCTGCCATGTTCCTGGGGCCTTCAGCTTGAGTCAAGACCACCAGAAACAAATAAGCTCTAATGGTCAGAATGGACCTGTACTACAGATGTTGCAGACAGCCATGCAAACTGCAACTTCATCATTAATTTTATATAATGTTTAAAAAAATTCTGAAACCCTTCACAATGACATCTCTTCTTTTATGTCATGGCAGACATACCGGAAGACCGTTCAGCAAATGATACAGGGGCTGATCCGAAAACTCGCTACTCTCGGCCAGTATGAAGAGGTCCTGGCAAAAATTAATGCAACGTCCACAGATCGGCTTACGGTTCTCAAGTCCAAACCTCAGTCAATACAACGAGATATAGTTACCATCTGCAGTGATCCTTATACACTGGCACAGCAGTTAACTCACATAGAGCTGGTAAGGTTGTTGCTTTCACTTGGCTTTATATACACTCAGTCAAAAAGCATTATTAAGTGCCTAGTATGTTCCAGACACTATGCTGAGGGGAATGGGGGCCTCACAGTCTAATGGGACATCCATGAGTTACTATTATTTTTACTAAATCATTATGCATTCCAGCAAACTTTTGATTATTTGTAGTAATGTTGAGAATCTGAGAAGTGGATAATCCAAAATGGTGGCCAGTCAAAAAATCTTTTAAATTTAATTATTCTTTTTGCAATCAAGAATAAACTCATCTGTTATTCTGGGACTTCACTTCAACACCTAATCCATGGGATGTGCAGTCATCTCATTTCCTTCTTTAGTCCTGTCTCTTGCTCTAATCCCAGCCATGTGGGTTGCTTTATTCCAGACCTAGAAAGCTTCTCTCTCAGATTAAGGCAAAAAACTCACTGAAGAGAACCTCTTCCTTCCAAATAAAGTGTTAAAATAATTGTGGGAGAACCTTTCTCTAAGGGCATTGTGAAGAGCAGTATATGCCAAGAGTCAGTGCTTTTATTTTTGAACCCAACATGGTATCAGTAAAGGGAACTTCCAAGTGAGGAAACTCCTTCCATTGAACTAAATCTGCACCACACTGCAACCTGTGATCTTAGAAAATTGTGCAGGGCACAGGCGGCTAAGGATGGCTCGTCCATCTGTGCCAAAGATAGGACTTCACCCCAAGTCATCCTGATTCTAAGGCCAGCTTTCTATCCACAAGGATATATTACCTCTCCTGTTTAAGTATATAGTTGGGGAAATTGCTGATTACCATGGTTTGTTTTGTTTTTAAAATTTCCAGGAGAGGCTCAATTATATAGGACCAGAAGAATTTGTCCAGGCATTTTTGCAGAAAGACCCTTTGGATAATGACAAGGTAAAAGACCATTGCAGTGACTCTTCTAGAAGCTAAAATTATATTTGTGAGCCTATTGTACTGAACCCTATAGTATAAAATCGGGAGGGAATTCTTGGGACTTCTAGAAACTTTACCTCAGTTTTGTGTAAACAAGTTTAATGCACAAGATTTGTTTTGTTTTTCATTTGTGGCAGTGGGGTCTTCTCCCAAATGTCTTAGCCCAGCATGGTTTTGTTTTTTTTGTTTTTATTTTTGTTTTGAGGTCTCTTTCTCCTTTCTGGGAAACTTTGGTGATGAGAACCTCAGATTTTGGTGCTTGGTTTTGATGGAGGTGAATGCCATGGGTTTAGCAGCTATTATTAGAAAACAGAAGATCACCTTCTGATCCAGTTACAAGGATAGTATAGGGGCATTCACCTGGCTGACAAAAAGCTGTTAGAAATGTTTTTTTTCTTCCCTTAAGGTTAGATCTCCTTGATAAATGATCTCTTTATTATCAGGATGAAGCCAGCAGACATATAAAGCTTTCAAATACCTTTCTCTAAAAATAACCCCATTGGAAATCTGCAAGACACATTTTTGCCCTTTGGATGGTATGGACATTCTAAACTCTCCTAGAAATCACTGTCCTGTGGGAGCAAGGACAACAGCTGTTTTCTGTCCTTAAGATTCCCCTCAGTACAGGAGCTAAAGATCAAATTCTTCAACGAAAGACTAACAAGGGACTTGTCAGAGAGAAAACAAATTAGCCTGAGTTGGAATTTTGCTTTTGAGCCAAGTGCCATGTAGTCTTTAGTGATTGTTTGGTGAAGGTTTTTCTTTACAACATTAGCGATCATAAATTCCACTTCCCGGTGTCTCCCTCACACCCACCCACCTTGCCATGTGCTCAGTTCAGTAACATTTTATACAGGGTGTCCCAAAAGTCACATTGCAAGTTTAATCTATTAAAGCTTAATAGCTTAAAATATGGATACCCACTCTCAACCCCTTTAATAATTTTAAGCCATCAAAACTTAAAACTGCACTAAGACTTTGAGGACAAAGCATGTATTCATGAGCTCCCATGTGCAAGGCGCTGGGAATATAAGAAACTGCTTCACTTTTGATTGAGTCCCAGGGTTTGGGAGGACATTGAGATCCTCATAATGATGACAGTGAGAAGCTTCATGGGACAGAGGAAAAAACATGTGTTTCAGAGGTAGACGACCTGGATCAGATACCACCGCTGGCATTCGCTGCCCCTGTGACCTTGGGCATCATCATTTAGTATCTGGGAGCCCTAGTTTCTTGCTAAGTAAAATAAGAGGCTTGGATTAGATAGCCTCTCAGGCTTCTTTGAGCTCTCTCTCTATGAGTTGATGAACCCAAAGACAGTCTGCAAGCATTTATTGAATGCCTACTGTTTGCTAAACATTATATTAGGTACTGGGGCAACAGAATAAAAATTAAATGCTCACTGCTCTCAGGGATTATATAATAATATATGTTATAAGATAATATAATATATGATATAATATAATATAATATAATATAATAATAAACATCTACATGGACAAGTAAATTTAAGGCAGGTGGGAATATTAACAACTAGGGAGGGCCTGGGCAGAGATCCTTGGATTTGATTTGATTTGATTTTTCATTTGCATTTTATTTTGCATTATATTCGCATTAGAAAGTGAGTCTTTGACTCATAGTAGGGACTGATTTTACCCTTTTAAAAATTTATCACTGTGCTGGCTACTTAGTAAGGATTCAACATGTGTTTACTGATTATCTTTGGAATGATATGATCATAGATTCAGAACTATAAGGGACCCTAGAATAAGATTTCTTGAGAAGTTCTGTGACTTTGATGGGAAAAACAATTACATCTTCATTAACCTCTAATTAAAATTTAGAATTTCCTTCAATTTTTTACCATTAGTCTAAGATGTTCATTGCCTTCACCAGACTTCCAAAATGGCAGGGACTGGAGAATAGGTAGGAGTGACCCAAAACAAACCTGCGAGGATGATGGTACAGGTCTTATTCTCGTTTTACAAATCAGAGAAGTTGTCAATTACCCACATAGACACTAAATGCCGGGTGGGATTTGAACTTACATAAGCTGCCATTTCAAGGCTTAATTTCTGGAGAGAGTGTTCTAGTCCTTTTAGCTCCACTCACTATCATGTTGCCATTTTCCTGCCCTCCCTTGAAGATCAGAGTCATGCTAGAACACATTGACTCTAACTCTTTAAATCCCGCATATAAAGGCTTAAGACTTCAATAAAAGAATAACTCTGTCCAGTCCTAAGTCACTTAGTCTGGGGTCTGGGAGAAAGGGCATCTGAATAAATACATTGGAGTGAGCAAATATATCAAGACCCCTAGGAGCCCTTTTAACATGGGATCTTAAGTGATCTCTGAGGCAGAGGCAAAGGCATGCCCTTGAAAGAGTATAGTAAATTGTTAAGGTTTTATGACAAGCATTTATGCCTCAGAAGTCATCAAACATTACAAATCAAGATCTGCTTATTATTTTGTTTACGGTCTAGATTTAAGAAACGGATGGGGGAAGTTTTGATAATGCATATTAAGCCCAAAAAGTGCCGTGCAAGATTTGTTTGTTTTTTCCCCTAGAGATCCAGCTGTTAAACTTTTACCAGCATACCCCTGAGTAGAGGCAAAATGTTATTGTATTTCCTCCTGGTATTCTGATTTTAGCCTTTCCTTTTGTCTGATAATTAGTTATAATAACTTCTGTTCTTTTTCTTGGGTTTCTTCAGAGTTGTTATGATGAGCCAAAAAAGACACGAAACCTTGAAGCTTATGTGGAATGGTTTAATCGACTCAGCTACTTGGTTGCCACCGAAATCTGCATGGTGAGAGAATAGATCCTGTCTTGTCCTCTAGCAGCTAGCCTCATTGACCTTCTCAGTAGTCCTTGTGTTGGCTTTCCATCCATGCTCTGGCAGGCCTGCTCAGTAGTGGCTGTCTTGGCTTTCTATCTCTCTGGTAGTTCATATCCCACTGCCATTATTTTTCAGCCTGTGAAAAAGAAACACCGAGCAAGAATGATTGAATATTTCATTGATGTAGCCCGGGAGTGTTTCAACATTGGCAACTTTAACTCCTTGATGGCAATAATATGTGAGTATATCCAGGAGGGATCTTGCCATTCTCCTCATAATGGGACTGATGAGAAACAACTGTCAACAAAAAATGAGCAAAAGATGAGGGTTTTCTAAATTATTTTATGTTCCAGAATGGAACCCTCAAGAGAGAGTATCTGTAAAACACCGTTTAAAGTCACATAGAAGCAGGCTTGTTTGTAAGACACCTGGGGCACCTCAATCAGCATTGGCCCATCTTGGGACTCTGCAGTGTGCAGATTGCTGGCAATATGATTGGGAGGGGAAGGAAAAGAAGACAACATACTTCCAAAGGCTTTGCTTTCAGGCTCTTCTTCATTATTTTTGTAAGAATATTTTGGCATGATCTTTTACCATCATCCCCCACCAGCCTTGTTCCAGTAAGGCAGGTGCCTCACTCCCCCATTAGACCTTGGGCTCCTTGACGGCAGACTGTACTTGACTTTCTCTGTTTAATTTTATTTTTAATTTATAGAACAAAACAAGCATTTCCATAACATAGGATAATAAAAAAAGATGATCGCACATGAAACTGCACATCTATTATGTACAGCTTGCTATTCCTTTTAAATATATAATAAAGTTATCCTGTAGATTTTTTTATTTTTTTTTCTTCCTTCACTCTTCCCATACTGACTGACTTTGCATAATTAAAGGCAGTGAAGCCACTTCTTACCAATGGTTTGGAAAGATTGTGTATTAGGTATGGGGTCTGGGACTGAAATAGAGTCCAAATCATTTTTGAAGATGTATAAACAGGCCTGGTCTAGATAAATGAGATTAGAAGATTGACAAAATGAGATATGTCTAGAATTTGGGTCTTTTCTTTATCTCCCCCTTCCCCATTTAAAAAAGTCTTTAATATGTAGTGACAAAAAATCCCGACAAATCTCCTTGGCACTTTGACTGGAGATTTAAATGGAAACAAGCAGTAAAATCATTCCAAGTCACATTTAAACTTTTTGTGCCACCCTGGTAAAACCTATGGGCCCCTCTCAGAATAACGTTTTCAAATGCTTGAAAGAAAATACATAGTATTATAAAATAAATAAATTACATTGAAATATCATTTGAATAATTGATTGAAATATTATTAAAATTTGACAAAATCCCAGATTCACAGACCCCAACTTAAGAACCCCTAGCTTGGAGGAAGAAAACATTGGAGTTCCACAGTTCCCCTATAGAGGGTAGAGGGCATAACCCAGCCACTGCACTAAGTGCTTTACAAATATGATCTCAATTAATCCTCACAATAACCCTGTTATTATTATAGCCATTTAACAGATGAGCACACTGAATCACAGAGGGGATAAGTGACACACCCAAGGTCATATTTGGCCTCAGTTCTTCCTGACTACAGGCCTAGCCTGCACCACCTAGCTAAAAAATTGAATTAATTTTCCTTGCTTTATAGTGGTACCAAAGAACCTGTCTCTCTTTCTTAAAGTATGAATATCAGAGGCCTAAAATCAATTGGGCCATTGGGAGCAATTTTCCTGTTTAATTCTAAAGACTTTTGCATTTAATTTATTAAAATGAAATTGAATTCCTGTTGTGCACAGAATAATAGAGCTGGCACAAGGAGGGCGAGGATTTTTGAGAAGTCGAAGGCATGGTTACTAGAATTTACGATCTATAGGCATTTGCAGAAACATTATTAATAATGGGTGCATTTTTAGAATCAGAATTTCAAATAAAATTCTGCATTTGATTTGTCTTTTTCTTTTTTTAATCTCACATGGAAAGCTGGCATGAACATGAGCCCTGTCTCCCGACTAAAGAAAACTTGGGCCAAAGTGAAGACTGCCAAGTTCGACATTCTCGAGGTAAACATACTTGATATTCTGAAGGGATCCCAGCATCCTTTGGCTCTTGCAAAGGGAAGTGGATGGATTGACTTTGGATCACCAAGGAGAACCAGAACAATCATCCTTGAAGACCTAGGGCAAAAAGAAATGCAGTTAGAGGAGACAGGAGCCATAAACAAGGCCCTGGCTTGATCACGAGTAGGCAGGTTTCCCCTTTTAAAAAAGATTTTGTCTATCTAGTTAGCTTGTTAAACCATCCCCTGACAGTAGCATTATAGTCTTAGGTATAAACCTTGGTATGACAGAAGGAGAGGGACTTTGCAGGCTTTGAGGATTTGGAAAGAAAAACAGTCACATAACTTTCAAAAAATGCATGGTTACTCTTGTTCATAATAAACATAAACCTCAATGCAGAATGCAGGCATATCAGACAGGGTTCAGACCCAAATTTCTGAACTCCAAGAGCTATGCTCCATTCCCATATCATACTGTACCTCTCTCTCTGTGTCTCTGTCTCTCTCCTCCTCTTCCTCTCTTCCTCCTCCTCCTCTTCCTCCTCCTTCTTCTTCTTTTCTTCTTCTGCTTCTCTCTTTCTTCTCTCTTCTTTTTCTTCTTCCTCCTCCTCTCTCTCCCCCCTCCCTCTCCTGCTTCCCTCTCTTCATCTCTCTCTGTCTCTCTCTGTCCATCTCTATCCCTCTCTCTCTCTGTATCTGTCTTTCCATCTCCATCTCTCCCTCTCTCTCCCGACCTGTAATTTGATGTAGGGAGCTCCAAGTTTACAAAAACTCTCCTGATGCATGCTGGCACCTTCTCTGCAACTTAAGGTGTTAGAGAATTGTCCAGTGACTTCACCAGTATCACAAACAGTATGAATTGGGGGCAGAACTTGAACCCAGGGATTCCTGACTTGCACACCAATAATTCATCCACTTCCCCACTCCATTGCTACTCAAATCTTAGGAGCTGTTGCTGTTATGAATAGCTAAGGATAGGGCCACCGACTAGACCTGGGATTTCATGATATAGGAAACTCCCATGATAAAGGAAACTTCTCCACCAATGCAGGTTCAATACCTTTTCTTCAATGTATAGCCCTTGTGCTCAGGCCAGTGTGGGCCAGTGGCACAAGTTGAATCCAGCACTTCCTGGGTCCAAGGGCAGCTTTCTACCCACTGTGGTGCAGCTGCCTTTCATGGATCAGAAACCACATGAAATTACATGAGGGAAGTAGGTGCTTCTTAATCTAGGCATTTCCTCATCCTTCTGAAACCACCTGGGAATATTCTAAGAGATGATAATGAATGAGTCAATTCCAAAAACCTCAGGATCAGGAAATATGGTTAAGATTACTTAAGTGACTGTTCACATTTACAAACCATTTCTTTAATATGTCTACTTTCATTGCTCCTTCAGTGATTTATTAGCAGTTTTATTTTATCAAATGCAAATAGTAGATTCCCTACACAGGCTAACAGAATGTGGTGTCATTACATTTCTCTAACCATCCTCATGCTCCAATTATCCTTTGCATCAAAATTCTTAACCTTCTTTGTACCATAGACCCCTCTGGCAAGTCCAGTGAAATCTATGTATCTCCTCTCAGAATAATGTGCAAAATAAGATACCTAGGCATACAAAGGAGACTGATTGTCTCAAACTAATCACTAATTTTTTTGTAAGTTCATGGACCCCCCAGGTAAAGACCCATTGCTTTAGTTAAAAATTAGTGAATTTTTCTAATGCTGTTTCATCAACTAATTACCAGTGATGGATTTACTTCCAAATATGAACTTTCTATGAATTTGGACTAGTCTACATTAAAGCTTATCAGTTCCTACAAATAGTAAAATCTGCTTCAGACACATGAAAAGATTTATGTTTTACCATCTGTCCTGTACATTAAAAATGAGCCCTACCCCTAATCTGAATGCCTTCACAAAAATTAGCTTGCTATTTTCATAATTGTCATTTCCAGACAAAGTACAGTTGAATCTTTTGTTGCCAGGAGATGCTGAGTAATAGTGTTACTTCTCTTCTGTGTACAGCACCAGATGGACCCTTCAAGTAATTTTTATAATTACCGAACAGCTCTCCGAGCAGCAGCACAAAGGTCTTTGATGGCTCATAGCAGCAGAGAGAAGGTAGGTTGCAAAAATAGACTGATACAAAAGACTTTTTAGTGTGAGAGACCATATGTTTTATTCTGAAATGAAGGGTAATGTTGGTCCCTTTATTGGGCTTCTCATTTTTCTTTTTGGGCACACCAGAGGAACCCTAGTCCATTCATCCTTTAATACCCAAGGGGGGGAAATACAATTAGAAGAAAGGGGACAGTAAATAAGACCATGAATTGACCATGAGAGGGAAGCCCTTCTGTTAATGGTTAACTTAGTAAACCATACCCTGACAGCTACATTAAAGTCCTTGATATACTGCTCCATTCTCCTTGTCTTGCCCCATCTGTATCCCCATTGAGCTCCCAGAAGAATCATGCATGAACATGGAAGAAGATAACCCAAACCTATCTTCCTCTTTGGAAACAGGAACTGTGTTTTTGTTTTTGTACTTCCTAGTGCCTGGCATCTAGTCACTGTCGCTTGTCAAGACAAATTGAGTTATCTTCAAAAAACCATTAGGAAACATTACAATAAAAATAAATAATTTTAGAACAGTCCTTCTGAAAATCAAAGAAGAGATTGACAAAGTTGGAAGCAAGAAATTGAACTGTCCAATTAAACTAGAAACTGATTTTGAAAAAATAAGTAAATATGTCATCTGATTCAAAGAGAAAGACAACTAAATTGAAAAAGAATTCTCAGTAAAAGATGGCAAAATAAAAGGAAACTCTCAGAAACTAATTTGCCCAATTATATGCTGACAAAACTTTGAAATAGATGAACATCTAGATTAACTGAACAGGAAATAATTTCAATAGCTCAGTTTCAGAAAAATTAATTGTGCAAGCCACAAATGAACTCTCGAATAAAAAAACCCAAAGACTAGATGAACTTACAAGCGAATTCTATTGAACACTCATAGAAAAATTAATTCCTAGATTATATAAACCATGTGCAAAAAAAAGGAGGAGAAGAAGAGAGCCTGCCAAACTTCCTCTATGATACAAATATATGTGTGTGTGTATATATATATATATATATACGTATATATATATTTGTGTGTGTATATATACAGGTATATATGTATATATAAATACATATATGGTCGCAATACCTAATCAGGGAGAAGCTAGGCAATGAAAGAGAAATATTGATCAGTGAATACTATAGTTTCCAGTATTATAATATGTATATTATTATAATAATAGTATTATACATATATAGTATTATAATATAGTTTACTGAATAGTAAAATCATATAATATATTACGAGTTAAATATGTCATTTTGTATATAATAACATATTAAATAACACATTAAAAGAGAATTAATACCAGTAAGTTTATTGTTGTCATTGTTCAGTCATTTCAGTCATGTCTGACTATTTGTGACCCCATTTGGGGTTTTCTTGGCAGAGACACTGGAGTGTTTTGCCAACTCCTTCTCTAGCTCATTTACAGATGAGGAAACTGAGGCAAGCAGGGTTAAGTGACTTGCCCCCAAGGTCACAGATCTAGTAAGTGTCTGAGGCTAGATTTGAACTGAGAAGAGGAGTCTTCCTGGCTCTAGACCTGACACTATTCCCTGCACCACCTAAATGATGTAGATATCTCCCAATAAAGTCTCCCTGACATTTCCATGACTAAATTGAATAAAAATTCAGTCATAACTTACCCATTGTATTGTTTTAGCTCCAAATATGATGACAATCAACCCAAATTTGAATATCCATAATCAAGCTCCTCACCAGCTTTCTGGTATCTGGTACACTACTAATGGTGGAAACATCATTGCATAATTAGAAATAAAATCCTTAGAGCAACAACCGCTGTTTAAGATAATTAACTCATAAGAAAAGTGATAAGCAAACTATGGCCTATAGGGTACCTATTTTTATATGGCCTGAAAGCTAAGAATGGTTACTGGATGTGGCCCTTGGCCCCTTGTTTGCTGACCCCTGCTTGAGAACATAATCAAACTCAGATGTCTTCCTGTCTTCATAGCGGGTAAGAAGGTCACATGGAACATGGGAGGGCCCTGAGATGGAAAGGGGAGGCTCAAGATCCCTTCTCTCTGCTTTATCCTATACTCTTCCCACCATATTGCCATACAATGGTGCTTGTATGATTTCCATGTGAGGAGGCTGTGGCCAGTCTTGTGAGATGAATCTCACATATTCTCACTAGAAAGCAGCAACTGGCCCTGGAAATTCTGGGGTATTCCAATGTTTTATCTTCTCAGTGGGCAAAGATTTTTGGAGATGGAGGAAGATAGGGTTTGCATAAATTCTTGCTCATGTTAAAACATTGTGTCTTCTGGACCCAGAATTGATAACAGACAAATACATTGCAGAATAATAAAGAAGATGAAAATAGTGTGACTTTACAGATGAGGGATTTTGTTTATGTGAGATTTTGTTCTAATTTTCATCTCTAGAATTGGGAATAGACCCATCAAAAGCTTCTTTTCCATTCCCAATAGGATATTTCAATCATTTCAATCCCCTGACCCCAGCCCATTCCCACCCCCAAAATTCTCAATCACTTTGCTTAGGGCTTCCTTTGTAGCTCCTAACTATAAAATGGAATTACTGACAGGTCTCTTTCACTAAAAACTATTGGGGTCTTTCAAGGAGGCAACTGGCTCAGCTAAATGAAAGTCTCTACCTGTTAATGCCCTGTGACATTGCCTAGGACTAATTGGTACTATTGCTCTGTAATCACTGTCCATTCAGATCTTTGCTCTCTTTTCATCATTGGACACTTGTTTCTTCACATAAGAAAAACCAGAATTTTATGTTTTCTTTAGATCGTGATTCCCTTCTTCAGTCTCTTTATCAAAGATATCTACTTCCTCAATGAGGGCTGTGCAAATCGCCTTCCAAATGGTCATATTAACTTTGAGGTGAGTGGATTAAATATTCATTTATGATCATAAATAGTAATAATAACTAGCATTTATATAACTTGAAGGTTTGCAAAGCACTTTACAAATATTTCCCATTTTGTTCTCATAACAACCCTGGGAGGTAGGTACTATTATTGTACCTGAGGCAGAGAAGTTCAATGACTTGCCCAGGGTCACACAGCTAGTAAGAGTCTCAGATAGGATTTGAACTCAGGTCTTCCTGACTCTAAGTTCATCACTCCCCACTGTGCCACCTACCTCCCTAAGTGTTTTTTGGGTTTTGTTTTGGGTTTCTTTGCTTAATTTCATGCTCCTAATTGAGTTACCACCAAGTACAAAGTACTTAATCCATGGCACCACCTTGCTACCTAGTATACAAAAAACAATTTACTAAAAAGCAGGGTAATATACTTTCAGCCATCTCCTATAAAGTCATATCCATGTTCACAGCAATGCCCCAAGAGATAACAGCATCAGGCTCTTTCCATGCCTTCTGAGTCATAAAAAGAAAGGTTAAATTTTTTTTGACATACTTTTATTGTTGACGATTTCATTTTATCTCAAAATTTTGAAAATGTGTTGTAGATTTACAGTGTGTATTACAGCTTTTCCCAAATATGGGAAGGTCTGTCATATGGAAGAGAGATAAGACTTTTTCTGTAGGACTACCTAAACAACGGGGGATTGTCTTGAAGGAGATGGGGAAGAAAGTTAAGCGTTGTAGAAACACAAAGCGACAAAACCAGTGTAATACATGCCCTACCATTCAGGGGCTTAATTCTTACAGAATTCTTTTTTTTAATTAAATCGATTTGTTTATTTACTTTTAGTTTACAAGATTCAGTTCCACAATCCACAATTTTCTCCCTTCCCTCTTCCCACCCCCTCAACCCCCCGCCATGGCAGCATACAATCAAGTATAGGATCTGCAAATATACAGAATTCTTTATGGGTAAAGATATAACCTTTATGTTGATGCATAGGAACCAATGGGAGACCTCACAACACAATTTTTAAGTGAAGAAAGAATGATAACACATTGATAAAGTACTTTAGCTAGGAATTGTTTCCTCCTTGTTTAGATTAGTGGGGGCCTTTCAGGTTTGATTCAAGTGTTTCTTCCTTTCTCTTTCAGAAATTCTGGGAACTGGCCAAACAAGTGAGTGAATTTATGATATGGAAACAAGTAGAGTGTCCCTTTGAAAGAGAGCGGAAGACATTGCAGTATCTGCTCACTGTTCCAGTCTTCAGTGAGGATGGTGAGCATCATGTCAGTTGCAAATCTCTCTGGCATTCCTCTTGAAATTATCAAAATAGCAGCATTTGGTCATCCCTTCCTCCTGCCCTCTGATTATCTGTCCATTCTGTGATCTCCAGGATCACCAAGAGTTTATTCTAGTTTACAGGTTTTCTGTTCAGTGAGTAGCAGCTGGGATTGGTGTTACTCAAATTCAACTGGTACTTTTGACCTCTCTCTAAAAGAGATAAGTCTGAATAATGTGGAGTGAGGAATGAATGAAGATTGACCAAGATTAAAAAGTCAACCCAGTTCTTTGTCTATTCATTTTTTAAAAATTTGGAATATAAAGAAATAATTTTTCTCGCTCCATCTCTACCCGGATTCTTTGATGTCTTTGGGTATGCATGCACATAAATTCTCTCCTAAGCATTTTAATGAGCTCTGTTCTGAGAGAGCTTTTTATCTAGACTTGGGCATCACATAATCAGAAGTGAGTGATACCTATGTTCTTAATGGAATTGGGCATCCATAAATGGTCTATATATGGTAGGGGAGTTGGGTAATGGAACATCAACAATGAGCACCGCCTACCTAGCTAATACCCCTCTTCTTTCTACTTGTAGCTCTTTACCTGGCTTCCTATGAAAGTGAAGGCCCAGAAAATAACACAGAAAAGGACAGATGGAAGTCTCTAAGGTACATTCCAAAGGTTATTGCTGATCAACCTGAGTGAGACAATGGTCTAACTCCAGTCCCTCAATCAAAGATAAAAATGAAATGGTCCCAGTCCTCAGGGAGCTATGAGTGTGCTAAGTATTCCAATCACTATATATGGTTCTGCCAAATCTGAAATTTTCAGTGTAACCAACATGAACTCCCCTTTATATTGCCCCCCTTTGAAAGAAGCCCTCTTCTCCATAGTGCATGGAAGACCCATGTAGATTTTGAAACCGACAAGTAAATAAATATCTTTCTGAGTTTTTTCCTTCTCACTTGTTTCATCTTCTGAAATGAATTATTCTTAACCCATGGTAGTGGAATGGACTTTGGATAAGGAGACAGGACATGGGTTCTAGTGATGGTTCTACCCCCTCCTGATTTCCCTCTACCCCTCTGCTAAGCTAAATCCATAATTTTGGTACAGTTACAGTCCACTAGACCTCAATTTCTTCATGTAGAAAGGTGGATTTTGGACTCGTTCATCTCCAAAGTGGCTTCTAGCTCTAAAATTCTGTGATCATGTTATTTGTATAAGAATGTTTTCTCAAGCAAAGTCAAGAATTAATACATTGGTTGTTCAAAGGATGCTGGAATCTAAACTTAAACTTGTTTCTATTTGTATTCTCAGCACAAAACTATTCAAGAATTTTTCATTTTTGCATTAGGGTATTTTCATTCAGATTTTAGAGGCCCTGGGGCTGGCCTTCCTCCTGCCATCCAGCTATTTGGGAAGACCATTAATGGAACCCATTTCAGGTTAGATGTGTAGTTATGAATGAACCAAGATAAAAGATAGCCAAAAATTTCCACTGAAAGGTGCTAAAAATTCAACATGCACGGTATGGGTTTGGGAAGATGTCAAAAAGTAATACAATTATCCTTCACCTTATTGGAAAATACAATGATAATTCTGGAGAATTTTTAATAATTAATTTTCCAGTTACAGGAGGAAACAGAAGCATTAGTACCTGCCTGCCATTTTTTGGTCCCTTTCCCCAATGTTAACTTTCTAGCCACTGCTCATCCAGTACCCAATCACTCATGCTCTCGTTCTCTGCAGTTATATATCCCAGGACCTCTGGCCACTGGCCTGGAATTATGGGGGTATAACTAGCCTGGTGTGAAGGAGGAGTCTAATATTGGTAGGGAAATATCTGCTAATGCTTCTTTCAATATGTAAAGTGCTATCATTGTACAGTGTCTTAGGAATGGGGTATATTTTAAATTCATAGTAACTGCCCGTACTAATGAACATAATAGGGAAAAGGCACAAAAGACAACTAGAATCTTTTCTGGTTTTGCTTCCTGGCTGCTCCTAAAAGCTTTAGGTTCTGATTTCCTTACTAGGAAAAAGTATTGAAATCCTCCAACTGCTTGTCTTTTTAAAAGTCTGACTGTGGTTTCTCCGAGTAGTTTGGTCAGATGAAAAGGACGATAGTTAGGCACGTTCTCACTTGATCAGGACAATGACCGTGTGAGACAGATAATACAACTATTATTTTCCCATTTTACAGATGAAGCTACTGAGGGCTAATTGTAATATTAAGTGACCTACCCAAGGCCCCACAGTTAATAAGTAACTGTCAGAAAATCTAAGCCAGGTTTTCTGATTCAGTCCAAGTCAACAAGCATTTTTTAAGTATTTTCTATGTGTCAGACACTGTGGTAAGCTGTGGGATAGAAATGCAAGTAGATAGTCTCTGCCCTCAATGACCTTACATGCTAGTGGAAGAAGACAGTATATGAAAGGGGGAGAGGGAACATGGAACATGGGTCACACATAGTAAAGTAATAGAGAAAGTTCCAAGTGTAACCTGGAGGGGAATGGGGCAAGATCACCCTCTACGAATGGAGGTTCTGAGGAGCCCTCTACTGAGAATTCAGAGACCAGAGTGGAGGAGGATACTTCAGATGTGTGAATTCTAGGACTGGAATGAATTGAGACATGGTAGAGTGAGTCCAGAGTACATGCTTGAGAAGGAGTCCAGCGTTTCAAAATCACAGAGTTTGAGTATTGGAAGGGACCTCAGCAACCATATTAGTGCAGCCTATACCTTAAGAGAATCTCCACCATGACATCACATGACAGTAATTGGTCATATAGCCTCTGTTTTAAATCCTCATGAGGTGACTCCCAACTAAGAGCTCATTGCCACCAAGCCAGACTCCCAACTAAGAATTCATTGCCACCAAGCAGACTCCAACCAAGAGCTCATTGCCACCAAGCCAGACTCCAACTAAGAGCTCATTGCCACCAAGCCAGACTCCCAACTAAGAATTCATTGCCACTAAGTCAGACTCCAACCAAGAGCTCATTGCAACCAAACTAGACTCCAACTAAGAGCTCATTACCACCAAGCTGGCCTTGTGCACAGATTGAATTTTAAATGAGAAAAATAATACTTTGGAAAAATTAAAGTACAATGTTAATATAGTCAATTATTATTAGATAGTTGCCCATATGAAGTGATTTAAGCAGCATTGAATTAAGTGGCATCTGCTTCACCTGTCCCCCCCCCAAAAAAAACCCTCCCCTTCCCTAGTGCCTCAGTATATGAAATTTCAACATTTTTTTGGCTTCCTATTTTTTTCCCTGAAAAAATATATACTCTTGACTAATTCACACTAAAAATGATTTAATCTGAGTTTTCCTATTGACTGGAAAGATTTAAAGGCACAGGATTGAGGTGGGGGAGTGGAGTTATAAGAAAACTTCAGGAGAGGTATTGAAATGGACATAGGGACCCCAACAAGAACCAGAAAACCACTGAATAAACTCTTTTGCAGTATCACCTGGTCCTTGGCTAAATTTAACTATTTTTTCTCTCAACTCCTTTTTTGGTGCTAATCAGATAAGCAAGTCAATAGGAAGTGATAAACAACTTACCTATGGAATCCAGGCAGGTTAAAACAATCCCATTTAGCTTATAAATTCTTCACTAACAGACACTATGTTTTTTAAAAAAAAATTCTATTGATTATTGCCTCAGGTTTTCAGAGCCAAAAGCTAGATGACAAGAAATCGAGCATTTCATAATTCTTTAATCTATTCTCAAATGGTAGGTGCCATCTATCTCCCTGTAATTATTTCTCCTTAGATCATAGAACAATTCTGTCCCTGTTCAGCTTCTGACATGAAATTGCCCAGAGTAGCCTCTCTTGAGCACTAGCTTAATGATACCCCTCCCAATTCTCCTTCATTTAAATTCATTTGCCTTTCAACACATGAAGGAAAGCAACTTCAGATGCCCAGAATAGATTCCATTCCTCCACAGAATGAGTCCTTTTTTCTGTTTGGGGTGTGTGTGTGTGTGTGTGTGTGTGTGTGTGTGTGTGTGTGTGCGCGCGCGCACGCGTGTGACACCCAATCAGTGAATGTTGCTAGTCCATTCATTGTCATGCTCAGAACTTTAAAGTCATCCCTTCCCTTGACTAAGGAGGAAAAACACAGATCCATATAATTCCTGTCTGGTTAAAGAAGAATGTGTTCTAGGAGATCACTTGCAAGCATTCTCAGGAATGCTCATCAAAAATTGAAGTCTGGTCTTTCCTTTCCTTTCTGCATCTAAGTATGTAAAAACAAGCTACAGAACAAGGGTCAGTCAGGCTCACCACTGTGATATTCTCTCATGAGTGGCTTTATTTCTTTTTCAGGTCCAACTTCTTAGGCAGAGCTTAACCTGAGAGATGTCTACATCCACTGCGGTAGCTAACACCATTGCTGCTGTGTATTAGCTCCTTCAGGAATACACCATGTCATCATTGTTGTTGTTTTTGACGGCCTATGGCATGAAAGTGATGGGTACCCCAAACCCAGCAGATGGAAGGAGGACTTACGTGAATCAAGGAAGCAAATTCATTTGAGAACAAAGGGAGAATGAACTTTCCACAGATGACAGATTGAGTTATCGTGTGAGACTCAGACACTGACTGAGGGCAGCTTTGACAGAATCCTCTCAAGCTATTGTGATTGCCATGTGATTCATCTTTCTTGGACTCTCTATGGGAATGAGTCACTTTGTACCTGGAGAGAGAGAGAGAGAGAGAGAGAGAGAGAGAGAGAGAGAGAGAGAGAGTCTGTGTCTACATGCACCCTTTTGCATTATTTGGATTGAAGATTTGCTGCTAATGGGACATACCAAGGCTCAATGCTGACTTATAGAAAGTTGTTCAAGAAAGAAAGGAAGGAAGGAAGGAAGGAAGGAAGGAAGGAAGGAAGGAAAGAAAGAAGGAAGGAAGGAAAGAAGGACAAAACCTCCAACCAGAAGACCATGCTCAATAATCCAAGAAGTTTGGCTTAATCAGTATTGACAGAGAAAGACTGGTCCAATGCTGTCTACTGAGTTTGTTTCATTAAGATGTATGATGTGGTGTGTTTTTGTGGGTTCCCCCCATCCCATAAGGTATTGAGTTGGCTGCTGGTTAGCAAACTCATTTTTACTAATATAAATTATTTAAAATAATAATGAAGTTTGATACTGTGGCATGGAAGATGGCCACTAGAAAACTATCATTTGAAGCTGGACTATTTGATGTGCTAGAAGGTAGTTTTATTTTCTTCTGAGCTGTTTACAGATCACCACTATGTTCTACCATTATTTCAACAGTCTTTTGTTAATCATAACTTTCCATGATGGCTATTTCTTTTTCCTGTGTAAGTTCAAACAATTTTACTTTTTTGAAAGATTCTCCTGGAGTACCCAATACATCGAAAATACCTATTACATCATTTCTCTTGGTTATTTTAGTGGTAATTTCACATAATGAACATGTGATGTGTACAGCATCAACATTATTATGCACATGTGATAAATGAACATGATGTACATGTGATCAATCAATGGGATACATACATGATCAGCATGTGATTTGCACATGTGTAAGAGGTAGGCCCAATGCCCCACTCTTACTTAAGTTCAGTTTGAAGACAAAATCATTGTCATTGAACAGTTAACAAAAAGAAGGTTGACTGCCGTGTGCACCAAGAATACAGAAGCCCTTAGCTGTACCTTTGGTAGATGCATCCTCTTCCTACAAAAAACTTATCTGGTCAGGATCAAGAGAAATATGGGTCAATCAGACCCCAAGGGGCTGCTTTGTTTTCCCTTGGGAAAAGCTAATCCTAGTCCTCAAAGGGAGAACTAGACCTGTCCCATATTGTGGGGAAACACTGGTAGACATTAGCTCTGCTCCATACCACCCTCTGGTGGCAAGGTTCCCAAGATCTTCAATGGAATCTTCCACTTCTTTACCAACCCCAGAAATTTCCACTGTACTAAAGATGTCCCGACCTCTGCTTCACACAGACCCCACTTCCCAGTGGAGGAAATCATACTCTGAGGTATAGTAATAAAGAAGACTGGGGTTGTCTTCTCTGGGGACACAGTACCCAAGTCTTCCTCATCGCCACTGTCATTCTCTGGTATTGTTTCTGCTTTCGGAAGGATGCTGTGAGATCCCTGGGTCAGAGACCTTCTTTCCATCCCTGGGACTGTGCTTCTGACTGCACACTATTGGTTCCTACTCCCTTCAGGAGAGCTTCCTTCACGAGCATCCTCAATGCGTGGTCTTTAAAAACTTTAAAAACTAAAAGTTGTCTCTAATTGATCAGTGCATTGGACCAATTACCTTTCTCTCTAATTTCACTGACAGTTTGACAGACTGCAGACCTGCAGGGTGGTCAACAATGACCAGGGGATGCTGGACCTAACACCCAATACCCTCCCTTTAATCTTCCTGTAGCACCCACCGGACCTACTGCTATGCATCAGTGGGAGTTAGGATTCCCTATACATGACCAAAAGGGCTCAAGCACTTGGCATCACCAGAAGGCATCTGGATGTCCAGTAACCCCACCATCCAGATTTGGTGAAAGCCAGGAGACCATCTCATTCCAATTTGATGACTATTCCAAATATTAGAAGCTAGCCCAATAACACTACTGTATTGGTACAAATTCAATTTTTGCACAAAATGGGGCCCTTATAAGTAAATCATCAACTGGTTAACAAAAAGTAGGTTGGTTTTCCCTAACACACCAAGGTTATGCTACAAGGATACAGTGGCCCTTAGTTGTAGCTTTGGTGGACATGACCTCCCTCACCTCCTTATGGAAACATGTCTGGTTATCAGGTCATCAAGGTATAGTGAGTGCTTCACATGGTCTCAGGCACCCACCAAGTTAAAGAGGTCTAGAAGCCACATGACTGGGACTTTTTATGTTTTTAGGTGGCCAAGAAATCGCATCAGGGAAGTCAAAGTTTTGTCTCCTTTTAGTAAAAACTAATCCCTGTACAAGGAGGAAGAGGAGGAAGGACCTCTAACCTTACTGTGGGGAAATCTAGAAGAAATTCTGGAAAGACTGGAAGAAGCAGTCCAGTCCAATTCCTAAATTCAAGTCTAGTCTTTTCTAGGAAGGAATTTTTTTCCACTTCTGTCCATCTCAAAAGACAGAGGCCAGGGCAGCTGCAGAGTCCACACCCTCTAGGTTTCCTTGGGGCCCATCAAAGGTGGCACTCCAGAGGCAGTTACTGGGGACTTCCTCTAGGGTCCAAGTCCAAAGACTCAGGGTAGCTGGGGTACCAGAAATATCCTCTCTTAACCACACTATGTGGACTGGGTTCTATGCTAAGGTCAAGGCCACATCTAAATTGGTGATAGCATCAACACAGGTAGGTGGACAAGGCTCCAAGTGACTTCCAGTGTCACTGGGGCTTTGAGAGCTGCCCAACATTGCTGTCCAAGTGGTTGTGGTGGAATGGGGAGGGAGGCTGGTGCCGGAGTCTGTGTCCATGGGTGGGGACCTAGTAGGATGAGTAGATTCCCAGATACTGTGAGCAGATCCCTAGTAGATGCCAGTAGGTGGGTGAGGTTCCAAGAGGCTCAGTTCAGGTATTGCTTCAATAAGTTCCAGTGGCTTCACTGGGGGCAAGGTCTAGTGTGTCCCAGGAGGGTAAGTGGTGCTACAAGTGGCTGCTGTCCTGTGTCAGGTCCCACCATTGGTGAACAGTCAGTAGCTTACGAGGGACTCTAGGATTAATTTAGCTAATACAATATGTTGATTTTGAAATACCTATTGCACATCTAATTCAAAATGTCCAAAAGCAAAGTGGTGGAGCTCAGGAGTCTCTGACTAGATATATAGACCAAGGAAGGAAGAAAGGAAGGAAAGAAACAATTTTAAAATACTTTTATTTTTGTTTTCAATTCCATATTCTCTCTCTCCACCCCTATTGAGAAAGCAAGAAACACAATAACCATTATACATATGAAGTCACGCAAAATATTTTTCCATATTAGTCATGTTGAAAAAATAAAAAAAAACACAAGAAAAATAAAGTGGAAAAAATGCACTGAGTTCTCTCCCTAGATGTGGATAGCATTTTTCATCATGAGTCCTTTGGAACTGTCATGCATCATTGTATCGATCAATGTAGCTAAATTCTGCACAGTTGATTATATTACAATATTGCTGTTACTGTGGTTTTGTGGTGGTGATGGTGGTGGTTGTTCATCCTTTTTTGAAGAAAACCAATGACATGAATGGATGATGTCTTGACTTGTGAGTGAATTAGATTTAAGTGAGGCAGAGTTTCACAAAATCCTCAGCCTCGCTCTCTCTTCCAGAGTCATCATAGTCCAGTGGAAGACAAAAGTCAAGATGACCACCAGTGGATAACCTTGGCATCTTTGATGCTTGACCAAGCTCTAAGCATACCACAGTGTCAGCTTCAGATGCTTTCGTGGCTGTTGGAACAAATTGTTCTCATCTGCCCATTCCACCTGGGAGGAAATCTTTACATACTTTGCCTTTTTATGCATTTCTTGAGCCTTATATTTGAATGTCAAATTTTCTATTCAACTCTGGTCTTTTCATCAGGAATGTTTGGAAGTGCTTATTTTGTTAAATATCCATTTTTCTGCTTTAAGATTATACTCAATTTTTCTGGGTAGATTATTCTTCATTGTAATCCTAAGTCCTTTGCCTTCTGGAATGTCATATCCCAAGTCCTTCTCTCTTCTGATATGGAAGTTAATAAATCCTGTGTGATCCTGACTGTAGTTCCACAATATTTAGATGGTTTCTTTCTGGCTGCTTGCAATATTTTCCTCTTGACCTGGGAGCTCTGGAATTTGATTATAATATTCCTGAGAGTTTTCAGTTAGGGATCTCTTCCAGGTTATCAGTGGATTCTTTCAATTTCTATTTTTGCCTTCTAGTTCTAAAGCATCTAGGCAATTTTCCTTTATAATTCCTCAAATTATGATGTCTATGCTCTTTTTTTAAATTGTAGTTTTCAGGCAGACCAATAATTCTCCAATTATCTTTCTTCAATCTATTTCCTCGATCAGTTGTTTTTCCAATGAGATATTTTACATTTTCTTCTTCTTTTTTTTTTTTTTACTTTGTGTTAAGTTTCTTGCTTCATGGAGTCATTAACTTCCACTGGCCCAATTCTAATTTTTAAGGAATTATTTTCTTCAAGAAGTTTTCTATCTCTTTTACCATCTGCCAAATTCTGATTTTTAAAGAGTTATTTTCTTCAGTATCTCTTGTGCCTCTTTTACCAAACTGTAAGTTTTCTTTTCACAATTTTCTTGCATTGCTCTTTTCCCAATTTCCCAATTCTTTTCCCAATTTTTCTTATGTCATGCTTATTTGATTTGTTAGATTTTTTTCCCTATTTTAATCTCTTTCTTTAACTCTTCTGGAAATTTTTGTTAGGCTTGTATCCAATATGCATTTTTCTTTGAGACTTTGCTTGTAGATGTCTTCAAATATTTCTCTTCTTTTGAGTTTGTGTCTTAAGCTCCCCTGTCACCATAGTAGTTCTTTATGGTCAGGTTCTTTTTCTTCTTTTTGCTCATTTTCTCAGCCTGTTTCTTAACTTTGGACTTTATATTAGAGTTGGACTCTGCTTACCTCTGAGGCTGGGGGATTGTAACTGTCCTAACATCCAGGCTTTTTGGTCCTGCTATTTTCATGGCTATAACTAAGGGCCTGTAAGTTGTCAGTACTTCTAAGGTGCTGTGATCTAGGGAGGGGTCTGGTCACTGTCCTAGTCTGTGCTCTGTTGATTACCCAGGTAGAGCTACTGCTCCTTTGGATCACAACTCCTCTCCACTGCGGAACTCTGAGCCATACCAATGAAGGGTCCCTGTTCCCTTGCAACCACAAGCATTCTTCTCTGCCCTGGAACTGTGGCTTAGAACTGGGTAAAAGGCAATGCAGTCCTGTACCCAGTTCTAGCATAGGTGTCTTTAAATAATCTCTCTCCTTTCCATCTCTGAGTACTGAGCTCTTGCCAGTATTTGCCGCTGATGCTACTGCTGCCACCATGGCCACCTCCAGGACCCACAGCTGGTGTCACTTCTGCCATTATATGCTCCCAACCAGCCCCCACCACAATATCCACAGACCTCTTTGTCCTCTAAGCTGTCCTGGGATATTAAAATGACTTACTTTTCATTGGTTATCCTACTTAGAATTTGATTTGACATACTTTTTAAAGGTTTTAAGGGGAATTTGGGGAGAGCTCAGCAAAAATGCTCACTTTACTACACCATCTTGGCTCTGCTCTGCCCTCCCTCCCCCGCAACAGCTGTGCTTCTCAAAAAGAACTTTTCCAGCCAAGATGTTGCCAAGTTTCCACAACGCACTAAAGTATGAACCAGTACCACCCAATATAGGCAAAGACACAGCAAACACTTCTCTGACAGAGGTATTCCATCCACAGAAATGGGGACTTGTCACAAATAAATGATACATGAGAGCTTTGGTGGAGAACCAGCCCAGTATTCATTTTATTAATCCTGTTTATCTTAAGACTCTTTCATGGTTAATGACAAAAACAGCTACAGGAAGGCAAAGACTTGGAGGAACCCCACTAAGAGAAGGACGATTGTTATTGCCTTATCTGTCCTCCCGGAGATGGTAGGAGCTGAAAAATGATCACAGGGTAAGCTTTTTGAATTAGCACAAGGAACAAATGAAGGCACTTGAAAAAGCAGGATCTTTTTGTCCAAGTAGTTCACTGTAACCATTCACTCAACATTTTTTAAATCACAAAAATAGAAGCTATATACCACTTTCTTAATCTTTTTTTGTGGGGGGGGGGGAGGAGGTGGGTATCATGGACCCTTCCACAATCTGGTAAAGCCTATGGATTCTTTCTCAGAAACATGTTTTTAAATTCATAAAATGGAATACATAGACTTACCATCAAAAATGATATTTAATGATAAGATGATAAATGATAAAATTGACATATGACAAAAATGATTAAAAATCATTTTTTATTTTCAATAGGATAAAAATAAAAAATACATGGTAAATGATTTAAAAAATAAAGATGTAAATTTTTTCAAATTCAAGTTCACAGAACTCCTTAAATCTATCTGTGTGCCTCAGATGAAGAATCCCTGCTATATAAGATCTCAATATATCACTTTTCTGGGCAGCCAGGAGACTTCCCCAGGAGTGGGGAAAAAAACACACACAAATAATGAAAGTGAGTAAGATTTTATGGCAACTGTTGGGACAGTGGTGCTAACCCCAATTGGCTGGTTGGCCTTATTAGGTCATGTAAGATAGGCTACCTGAGTCCTAGAGAAAAAAAGTGATGGGAAAACAGATCATTGTTGTGTGGACACAAAACACCTACTCTTTGCAGAAATAAAGGAAAGGGAAAAAAAGACAGGGGGAAGTTTTCCAGGGGTTTTTACTATTTTAGTGACACAGAGAAATATGTTCTATGTTATTCTAACACAAGTCAATTGAAAACAATTTTAAAATACACTCTTCATCACAACCACATGCACAAATTCACTTTAACAAACACTTATTAAATATTTACTATGTATGCTATGGCAGCTAAATGGAGCAGGACTCGCCTTCCTGAATTCAAATCTGGCCTTAGACACCATCTGTGTGTCCTGGCCAAGTCACTTAGCCCTGCTTACCTCAGTTTCCTAAAATGAAGTGGAGAGGTTAATGGCAAACCACTCCAATTTCTCTGCCAATAGAACCCCAAATGGGGCCAATCATGACTGAAATGACTAAACCACAACAACATTATCTATTGAAAAACATAGTTCAAAAGCCCCTGCCAATACTTTGACTAGTCAACCAGAAGTCATGATTAATTCAATAAAGGGCATTTAATGAATTAATATAATAAGAAAAGGAGAAAACAATTCACTCATAAACTTGGGGTACACACTACCACCAGTACACCACAAGCGTGGATGGGCATAGATGTATTTGTGTATGTTTATGTGTCTAACTTTGTACTTCCATTTCCCACCATTTTATTACACACCCCTCCCCATTTGTCATTCATTTCAACCCTACCCTCAATTTTCCTTCATTTTCTCAATCCTGTTGTACGAGTAAATTGGTCTGCCTTCCTCAGCTTCCTCAGATGAAGAACATGGCTATGAGGCTGCTTCTGCACATGCCCAACCCTGTCCTTTCTTTGAAAAGAGGAAGAAAAATATTTTTTTTAAGTAAGAAAGTATGTTGGCTATTCCAGATATGCTGTGTCCTGAGTCATTTCTTTAAACCTGGTAAAGAAAGATCCAGCAATAGCCTCCTTCAAGTCAGACTCAAACAGTTCATTCAAGAGACTACTGGGAAGTTACAGTCTTTGCCTATGAGATAGCCCCACTGGTTGTTTTAACTGTCCTCAGTTATTCCTAGTTCAATTAAACATTAGGGCGACTGTAACTTCTTGGGCTGTGTGGGGAGAGCAAAACTTTTGTGGACTATAATCTTCTAAAAGAGAAAGAGCTACAGAGGAACCTTCAAAAACAACATCTGGTATATAGTAAGGGCTCAATTAATGCTTGTTCACTTTTTGACTAAACAACAAAAAGCTGTCAGGCATGAGTAGCTATAGTGACTATGCCCTGGCTTCGCTCACCCAGACTGGGACCTGCAATATCTCAGGGTTCTATGGGTACCCCTGGGGTTTCCTGTTACTAAAACCATCAGTCTGAGACCCCAACAGTTATGTTCCCCCCTCTGTTAGGTGCCAGTAACTGAATAATGTACAGTTGCATTTAATCACCTAATATCAATTAGCATGTACAAAGGGATTGTTACTTCAAAGATATACAATTTCAGAACCCAAATGTTTCCTCTCTCTCCCCCCAACTCAACACCCCTATACATACACTTTTGTCTCTAGGGAGAATGAGTTCGATAGCATCTGTCTCACCAAGTTTAGATCCAAAAGCAGTATTGCTGCTAAATGAATCCTTATCTCAGATACCACTGGGCTGGGTTCCAAATGTCACTCATGAGAAAACTTCTTGTTGCTTGGAACATCAATGTAAGGCTAGTTGTAAACACACACCACACACACACACACACACACACACACACACAAAACCAGAGTCCTGTAATCTTAAGTTCCTGGGGAGGTTCATACTCCTGATCTTTGGAAACTCACAAAGTTGGATCTTCTTAGAGGAAATCTCTGTCACCTAAAACAACAGCAGGACAAGCACTGAGGTCCACTTTCATGGGACCACATGGTGCCTCAGAGGAGAAACCAAAAACCTCTTCCAGCATTATCTCTCATTGGAACCTCTTTGAGAAGCAGTCAGACCAAGATCAGACATCCACCAAAGGAACAGCGGGAGGGATACTGGCTGAGG
>CM053583.1:190074800-190087243 GCA_028627135.1 Pseudochirops cupreus
TTCATGTAAATCTTTTTTGGGTTTTTCTGAAATTGTCTTCTTGTCATTTCTTATAGCACAATAATATTCCATCATAATCATATGCCACAGCTAGTTTAGCCAGTTCCCCAATTGATGGGCATCCCTGTGATTTCCAATTCTTACTACAAAAAGAGTTGCAATAAATACTTTTGTACAAATAGGTCCTCCCTCGCTCTTTTTATATCTTTGGTAATCCCTTCTCTTTTACTTATTTTACTGATCTATACAGTAGGGAGATTGATCTAGATAAATTCTAAGATTCCTTTCAGAACAAATATTTAATGATGGACTCGATTCTCGGGCAAGCCATTTGACTTTTTTGAGACTTGATTTCTGAACCCTTAAACTAGAAATAATAATGCTCACCATACCTATCTCACAAGCTAGTTTAAAAATCAAATGAGATTGAATACCCATAAGGGTATGATTACTTATTAGAGATATTTTAAACCTAATAATATTCAGATGGTTTTTGTTTTCTCATATGGACGTAAGCAGCTATTGGTCAGGGGTCTATCAGCCAATCAATAAGCATTTTATGAAGCTCCTTCTATGTATCTGGCACTATCTAAATGCTGGTAATACAAAAACATAACAGTTTCTGTTTTCAAGGAGGTTATACTTTACTGGAGTAGACAATGTACACATATGTAAGCATAGGCAAAATATATAGGAAATAAATACAAGGGGAGGAAAACAATAAATATAAGAATGGGAGGACAAATAGGCATTAACATCTGGTGAAAATAGAGTTTAACCCATTATAAGTGGTTTTTTTCCTTATTCCTCCTTTCTGTCTTTTTTATCCAGATACAATTGTACTTATGGCTTTTTCAATCAGTTAATTAAACAACAAGCATTTATTAGAGGGTTCCAGGGTATGTGTGAGGCTGGGGATAGACACAAAAAGTGAATCAGTTCTTGCCGCAAGAGAGTTTACATTCTATCATGTAGGGAAACATAAGCACAAATAAACAAATGCAATACCATGTAGTTGCCAGGGCCACTAGTCACTGGGGAGAAAAGAAAAAGCCTCATGTAAGAGCTGGCATCAGATCTGAGCTTTGAAGGGAGACAGGGATTCGAAGAGGTCTCCACCTCTTAGGTGAGGCATGGGAAGCAGCCTGTGAAAGGCATAAAGATAGAAGATCTAATGTTAGTTATAAAGATTTGTAAGTAGGACAGCCCAAGTGGAACAAAAGGGGCACATAGAGGAGTATTGTGTAATAAGCTGAGAAAGGGAAGCCAGAGCCAGCTTGGGAAGCCCTTTGAATGCCAGAAGAGTATATATTTTTATCCTCAAGGCCATAGGGAGACATTGAAGCTTTTTTTTTGAACAGGGGGCATGATGTGATCAGTCTTGTGCTTAAGAGCATAACTGGGGTAGCAGTATGGATAAGAATTGAAAAGGGGAGAGACTTGAGGCATGTCTACCAATTAGGAAGCTAATGCACTAAAACAGGTAAGAGAGGTTTAGATCCTGAACTGGGTTGTGTTTACATGAGTGGACAGAAGGGAAAGTATGCCCAAGCTGCTGTGGAGATGAAAACAAGGTTTGTCAGCTGTCTGGATATATGGAATGAGAGTGTGGAGTTGAAGATGACCCTGGGGTTGAGAATCTGAGTGACTACAAGAATACTGCTTTCCTCAAAAGAAAGGAGATGTTTAGAAAAGGACTAGGCTGGTAGGGAGAGGGAAGGTAGTGGGGAGATGGAAGGAGAAAATAATGAGATCTTCTACTCATGTCATTCGAGGGACAATATTTCCCATGAGGCTGTTAGGTTTCAAATCATGGAAGACTATCATTTCAAAAGAATCAAAAATGTAGATGTTACAAAGGGAAATGGAAAGACACATTTGGGGCATGAGTGGACTGCATCATCATACCATTGATGAATATTGTATGAGAAGTGATGAAAAAGAATTATAAAAGACATGGTATGATTGGGCAAAAATGGCGGACCAATGATGGAACAAAAGGATGATTTGAATCTTATATTACTTGACCACCAGATGGTGCTACAGGCAACTTCTTATTTGAAAGGAAGACGCCAAATTTGGTCTTCGTGTATCTGCTCTCCAACCTGCTGACTGGAAGCACCAACCTCTCTGGTTTTCAGAAATGAGCAATATTCTATCCCTCAGCTTTGCTTCCCTCTCTCTGCAAGGCAGCATGACCTCACTATATTGGGAACTGTTCTATGTCAGGAAGTATTTGTAGATTTACCAAATCAGATTCAGCTCTTAAGCCCCCCTCACCTCTAGCAAATCCCACCCATCTCTACCCTGAACTTGTCCTGTTACACTAAGCTCTAGTCCTATGACCTTGGCATGACAGAGTCAATTCCCACAGAAATGGGCAAACATGTATAACTATAATTAATGCTTTCTTCTTGTCAGAAATTCAATAAAAAATAAAAATATATAATAATAAAACATCCAGTGCTTTTCTCCCCTTCCAGATCCCTGCAGCAGTAATAGAAGTCACTATTTGTGTTGTGTTTTAAGGTTTACAAAGTACTATTATCTTCTTTAATACTTACAACAACCTTGGAAGGTAGGTGCTATTATTACTGCCCTTTTACAGATGAGGAAAAGGAGGAAGAGGATAAGTGATTTTGCTCAGTGTCACACACCTAGTAAGCGTCTGAGACTAAATTTGAACTCCAAGCTCAATGCTCTAGTCACTGCACCACCTGTGTCTCTATGAAATAAATATGATCCTAATGTCTAAGCCAGGGAGCCACTTGGTGTCTAGGAATTCCAGGGGAAAGACGATTTCAGTTTGTTTAATTATCCATGAAATTCTTCTTGTGAGAGGGAAAGGTAGTTCAGAATCTAACAACGGAATAGGACACATTGATAAATAATGATGTAGTGCCTGTTTGGGGCTACCTCCCACCCCCTTCCCCTGACTTGAATTCACAGGTATTCACCACATAGCTCCACATGGGACATAGCATGGTTACTGGGTGAGTCACTCTGCAGGGTCCCTGAACTAGGCATGTGGCTCTAACACTTGGTCACAGTCTCCACCATCTCCAGCTTTGACCTCAGCAGCATTTCTGGATTGGAGTACTGCTATGTACTTTCAAGGAAAAAAACAAACCCAAACCCAGAATCCATAAACCCAGGGATCAGAAGGAGTCTTGGCTCTGGCGTCTTTCATATCCCAAAGCTAGGGTGCACAATGGTTAAAGCTCTTGACCTGAAGTTGGGAAGATACTGTGCGACCCTGAACAAGTCGCTTAACCACTGTCTGCCTCAATTCCTCCATCTGTAAGATGGGGATAAAAATAGCGCCTATGTTGCAGAGCTATTGTAAGGATAAAATGGAATGTGAAGCACTCTGCAAACCTTTAAGTGCTATATAAATGTTATTTATTATCCTAAGTAGTATCTGAGATTCAGGTACTGAACTCTTAGCTCCAATCATATTCTCTCCCTCTCTCTCTCTCTCTCTCTCTTTTTCTCTCTCTCTCCCTCCCTCTGTCTCCTCCTCCCTCTCTCTCCCCCTTCCTCTTCCTCTTTCTCCCTCTCTCCCTCTCTCTCTTCCATCCTTCTTTCTTTCTATCTGTGATTCTGTCAGTCTATCATGATTCCATCATCTATGTGTGTCTATCCATTATTAATCATCTGTGTGTAATTCTATCTATCTCTCTATCTAGAATGGGATCCGTGATTTTTCGGGCATAAGGAACATCGCCTCTACCAATGCAGGTTGGCATCTACTCTACAGCCCTTAGTCTCAGAAGGCTGTTCCAAAAAGGGAGATTCTTTTAAAAGGGTTATTCTTGGAGAATCTGCATATCTTTTCCCTGAGATACTGAGAAAATGGTGATTTACTCTAAATTACTTTCTGTTCTCATCTCTCCCTTCCATAAGGAGCCCAGCCCCATCGAGCTAATGAGTCTGAGCTTTTCGTAGGAATTTTGGTCTAATCTCTTATGTCAGTCAAAAAGAGATGTGAGATGTGCTTGAGGACATATCTGAGATCTATGATAAAGCAGTGCTCACGCTCTGCCAATCTCAGACTCTTTGACATCCTCCTCTGTAGCTTATCTGGGGCATGCTAGGAATGCAATCAATCTTAATACAGGAGAAGAGATAATTACATCTACTGGGGGCCTGGAAGGACAAAAGGGTCGCATGCTATGCCTCAAAAATACCCACTATGTCAGATTTCTCTGGCTGAGAGAACTAGAGGAGGCACCATTCACTCCTCCCAGTAATTTCCATGTCAGAAGAGAAAAAAAAGGTCATGGACTGAAATGGCTTATTCCTCAAGGGGATGGAGTTTGCAGTCCATTCCTTGGCTTCTAAAAACATGCAGAAAGAGAAAAAAAAACTTCTGAACTAAACACTGCATAGTTTCTTTGATAAGAAAGAGAAGCAATACTGCGTACCTAAATGGCAGCATCGTAATTCAGAATAGATGGGAGGGCAGGGCTGGGACATTAGACCAACTCATTTATGTGGATTTCTCACCTAATATAACATGTTCTTCACTTGAGCTCACATTCATCTTCTGTTCAGCCCCACTACCTGTACAATGCATCAAATCTACTTAGAAACACCTCTCTCTAAACCAATTTACATGAATTTCTTTTCTAAAAATAGCTCATATTTGCATACCATCCTCTTGAGAGAGGGAGAAGAGTGGCAAGGAGTCTGAACCTACCACTTCATTGGAATTCAGAACTCCAGGGAAGAAAGTCTCTCTATCAAAGTAGATTAAGTAATTGTTCCACCATGTGTATTTTCTGTATGTTTACATATGTGTTTACACATATTTGTAAACATACAAATATATAAGTACATATATTGTTTAATTGTTACAGTCATTTCCAACTCATCATGACCCCATTTGGGGTTTTCTTGGCAAAGATACTGGAGTGGTTTGTCATTTCCTTCTCCAGCTCCAGATGAGGAAACTGAGGCAGAGTTCAGTGACTTGCCCAGGGTCATACAGTTGTGATTTGTTAGAGGTAGAAATTAAACCCAAGTCTTCCTTCCTCACTTTGAGCCTCATATGCACATCAAGCAATACAATGAACAGGGAATCGGGCCTGGAGTCAAGAAGATCTGAGTTCAAATTTGACTTCAGATACTTATCGGCTGAGTGACCCTGGGCAAGTCACTTGCTTCAGTTTCTTCATCTGTGAAATGGAGATAACAATAATAATAATAATAATAATAACACCTAGCTCCCAGGGGTGTAGGGAGGATTAAATGAGATAATAATTATAAATTGTACCTGGCAGATAGTAGGCTCTATATAGATATCTGTTATTATTATCACTTGTTTATAAATACTCTTCTCACAATAATTCTGTGAGATGACCATTAATTCTATTTTAAACTTGAAGAAACTGAGTCTTAAGAGCCTTGCCTGTTGTCATACTTCAAAGCCAGTACTTAAACTCAGATGAGTTACTCAAACATTTACAAAGTGCCTACTGTGTGTAGGCACCATGCTGGGCAATTCCAAAAGACACACACATACAAAAATGAAAAACAGTCCTGCCCTCAAATTGCTTACTGATTGGGAGAGAAAAAAAACTATTTCTCCCTATAGCTATGGCTACCTACATATCATCTCAGTTTGCGGGGCTCTGAGGGGCTGATTTCAATGAACCATGACTGCTTAGTCCCCTTCAGGGGGATTTTAGGACTGTCTGACCCTGGTTTGGGGGGGGGGGGTCATTTGTTTGTTTTAAACTGTACCTGCCTACCCTATAATGGGATGAGCTTCAAACTCCATTTAGACTGCCCTATGCCACTGTAGGGATCCTTTGGAAAAATTCCAGATGTCCTTTGGAATACTGACCAAGAGGTAATTTTGTGTGGAATTCCAGTGGTCTGTGGGTCCCCAGAGAAATTTTGATCTGACCTACATCTGATTTTACCCAGACCTCCAGTCAGTCCTTTGTGCTGAAGGGACTCAGGGATGACTTTTCCCCTGGGACATTTTGATTTCTCACCTGAGAATGGGGTTGGACAGAAGAATTTCAGTCAACCTCAAGTCCCTGTGACTATAACCCCACATGTTCTGAGAGCTCAGTGAGATCCAAGTTTCTTCCTCTGGTATGGGAAGCTCTGATTTTCCTTTTCTTTTTTCCCTTCTCTTTTATTATTTTATCCTAGTTTTTCCCCTCTTTATTTACTTGAGCTAGGGACAAGACCTACAAGAGAAAAACGCTAGTCTTTTTTTGATGGCTGAATTTGCAAAACCTCTGTATCAGAGAGACAATTGTGATGCTCACTTATAAATTTGGGGTTATATAAGGTTCATGTCATGTGGACCTTTTTGAAACTCCTTAATGCAAGGCGTCAGCTCAAGAGGATGTTTGAAAGGACCAGGATGGGGTTTTAATGAGCCAGTGAGTGTCAGAATGGGGAGTTTACTTCCCCTAAGTTGACATAATGCTTCTTTATGAATGTAGCAAACCATAATGGCTAGAAACAGGACAGAATTTGGGGAAGGTCCATAGTGCCACAGAGTCCCTGATAAGCATCACTTCAGCAGAGCTATACATCAATGTATGTGTATACATGTATGTGTATATATGAGTGTGTGTTTATATTGTGTGTATATATGCATATGTGTATATGTACATATACCCTAGTTCAAAAGTATAGCAAAAATCAAAATTCTCCCTCCCCTAACATGGAAAGGGGCATAATTTCCCCCTTCATTGCTTCAGTCTCTGAAGAGGGGACACAGATTTAGTTCACAGCTCAGATCTGATCCTATATTGCATGGTCCCACCAAGTTCCTAGTCTAAACCCAGGCCTGGGATTGTATCCTAGTGCTCTGAATTCTTAGGGCATCCCTACTGGGCTGGCAGCATCATCCAACCTGGATTCCTGCTTCCAAGGTCATCACAGCTTGAGCTCCCAGATCCAAAGACTCCACCACTGCCTGTGCTAGAAATGAAAAGGCCAAATGAAACCACCCAAAATCTAGAGCCTGTTTCTCAGAGCCACAGGGCCCAAGACTAGGGGTAGAGGGAACGGGAAGGGGCAGTTAGTAGCCATTCTTTCCACACACACACCCCCCAGCTTAGTTCATAGCATCTGTGCTTGGGGGAACAAAACCTTTACCCTTTGCTGGAAAAGAGAGAGCAAGACTTTGCCAGTCTGGAAGTTTTAAAGACACAGCCTGGTCCAGTCATGCAGTCAATGAAAAGGCTGTTCACAGCCATGTGACAGGGGAACATAGGATGCCTTCTCCCAGAAGCAGGTCCTGCCCTCTCCCACATGGCAGCCTCCATTGTAGGTAAACTAGGAATGCACAAAACCCAGTCATACTCATAAACGCATGCACAAAACACACGTAAATCAGATACAAAGTGATTTTAAAGGGAAGGCACCAAGAGTTCGGTGAAACATTAAAGGCCACATGATTTATGTCTTGTATGTATGTATATACCATGTGTGTGTATGTATATATGCATGTATAGCTGTGTATAGGTACCTATGAGTACATACATATGTATATGTGTGTATGTGTATACGCACACATACAAACATATGTGCGTTAAGAGTGACTACCCTGGCCCCCATTGCACAAAGACCAGGGATGTTACATTTCACATACACATACCTCCAGAGTTCTCCAGTACCCTTAAAAGGTTTAGGGGATGTCCAGTTTATCTGTCATTGACTGAAGCTGCCAATAATTGTGTTGCTCCAATTTAGGGGTCCCATACATACCACCTTACTAAAGTGAAGATAGGGATTATATACATAAATCACCACTGGGAAGGGAGGGGGAAGGTGGATTTACAGTCATTTCTAGGGTCAGAGTGGTTTCCCACGACCAGTCCACAAATCCTACAATCACTAAGGTACAGGTGTCCTGAAGTTCTATTGGAACAGCATTGTTCAAGTCTTTGGGGTCGTTACTTGGTGGATCACAGGACCAGAGTTCTGTGACAGGAACAGGTTCTACAGCCTTTGATTTGCTTCACTTCAGGTACACAGGCAGTGACTGTGAGTCTTGTCAAAGTTGGATTGATCATTTTAAGCTACATCGTAAGTCTGGCTCACAAGAGAGGCAATTCTGAAAAATCTAATCTAATAGTATATTCATTACACATACATTAATTATTATAAAAATCATAATTCCCTTCATACAAGTAACTGGGGAGAAATAAAATATTATTTTTAAAAAGAAAGTAGAAAAAAGGAAAATCATATTGTCAATTAAATGGAAATGTGGAGTGAGAAGGAGGAGACAAGGAAAATGCCAACTTGGGTAGCTGGAAGAATGGTGGTACCTTTAACAGACAGAGGGAAATTTAGAATAGGAATAGGTTTGGAGCAAAAATAGTGAGCTTAGGGATGGCTAGGTGGTGCTGTGAATAGAGCACCGGTCCTGGAGTCAGGAGGACCTGAGTTCAAATGCGACCTCAGACACTTAACACAAAACTAGACGTGTGACCTTGGGCAAGTCACTTAATCCCCATTGCCCTACTTTTCCCCCTCCAAAAAGCAAACAAAAAAAATAGTGAGCTTAGTTCTGGACATACTAATTTAAAATATCAGTGGCATAAATAGATCAAAATACCCAATTGGCCAGTTGACAATATAAGACTGGAACTCAGGTCTGGAAATATAAATCTGGGACTTGTCAACATAACAATGATAATTAAACCCATGGGAACTTGAAGATCATGAGGAGAGAGCAAGAGCATAGACAGAGAGCAGGACGGTGAGGAGAACCCATTGTTAAAGGGCATGATATAGCTGATGTGCTTGCAAAGGAGATTCAAAGAGATCAGAAGAATAGTAAGAGAATCAGTTGAGAGTTATGTATCAAAACCTCAGAGTGGGGAGAGTATCCAGGAAGAGAGGGTAGTCATTAGGGCTAAATCCTGCAGAGAGGTCTGAAAGAATGAAGAATGAGAAAGAGTCATCATATTTGGTAATTAAGAGATCATTCGTGAGAGGACAATTTCAGTGCTGTGAGAAAGTTGGAAACCAGATTGTAAAGGGTAAGGAAGAGAATGAGAGAGAGGAAACACATATGGATAACTGGGGAGGAGGGGGGGTTCCCTAAAATTTAACTGAGAAACGAAGAAGAGATATAGATAATATGTTAAGAGTAAAAATTCTAACCTCCTACCCCCATACAAGTTAGGCCAGTTTTTCCTGAAAAGGTTTTGAGAATATCCTTGAGATTTGATTGGTTCAGAGGACTAACATGACTTCCTGGTTGCATACATACAAAACAAATTCAAGGAGCTCCAGCCTTACTCTGAAGCTTGACCGGTGGATCTCAGTGGATAACTCAGAGAAAGAAGGGCTTCACCAAGATGCATCAACTTGCATTGCCCTCAATGCCTGTCTTTGTGGAATATCTTCCCAATGATAAGTAAATCTCCTTTCTTAATCCTTCCAACTTGATCTTCCATCAAGCTTAAATTATCAGAAGACGACCGGCCTGAAGTCAAGCCTAGACCATAACAGCCCCTTTCATATGTAAAAGGGGACAGAAAAAGCACAGAGTCTTTCTAATGAAATGTTGAAAAGAAATATTCTCTTTTGAGGACCAGATAGAGAACTGAATGTAATGAGAGGTCCTGTTTGAATGCAAAGCAATGACACAGGATGATATCAGGGAATTTTAGTCCATCATCTCATTAGTATGTGACTGGTTTTTTTGTTTTGGTTTTTGATTTGTTTTCTTTTTTAGTATTTTAAAGTTTACAACTGAGAGAGCACACATCAAATAACTGGAAACTATAGGACAGTTATATAAGGACTCTCCATAAGACAGAGAGGTGAAATTGTTGAGTTTCACATCCTGAGTGAGAGATGAATCATTTCTTATGAGGAGACACTGATGTGAAGCATTAGGAGCCAAAGAAGTTATAGAAAGAGACAGATGGAAGCAGCAGCAGCAAGGTAAGTTTGGAGGAGTCACAAGAAACCAGAGAGAGAAAGCATAGGAGGTAATGAGAGAAGCTGTTTCCAGCTGAGGCAGCTGACTGCTGACCAGCAGGCTCTTAAGCTAATTTTCAGGGAGGTTGCTGATTGGAAAAAATATATTGCTTTGCAGGTTTCTAGTACAGAGAAAAATTGGTTTAGCTGAGAAAGTTCTTTAGCCACAATGATCTGAACTCTGCTGCTGGGTACAGAGTTGCCTGAGTTTGGTGTTCTCTAGTGCCTGAGGGAGAGGAGACTTCTCAGGGGCACCTGGTTGCTCTCCTTTCTCCTCTTTGATTTAAGAGGGAGAAAGACAGGCTTTGCATCTATTTTGCTATGAGCATTGTTTATTGGAGAAGTTCACTTTGCTGGAAGCTGATTGGAGAAAACAGAAGCCTATTTAATCAAGAGCTATCTGGGCTTTTCTGCATTGCCCAGAGAGCCAACCTGAAGAGCCTTCAGTTCAGTTTAAACTCCTAAATGCTTCCATTTAGGAGAACTGCATGTCATTGAACAAATATAATGTTAATAAATTATGTGCTAGAAAATCACAACTTTCTCATCACCCTGTCAAGAGTGGCTATAATATAAAAGATCTTGTCCTTGTTTTATCAGCTTGAGAGCAGAAAACTAGTAGCTTTGCTCAACAACTACTGCCATACCAACAGCTCTGCTTTCAGCATGGAAGAAACCCTTGTAGAAATGTAACCTGGAACCTTCTCTGAAGCTGAAGGCAGTCGCTATCTTTTTAGCAACTATAGCCACTAAAGGTTTGGGACAGGGGAGAGAAAAAAAAAACAATTTCACCAATGTCCTTGGAATTGTCAAATGGTGCTACATAAGATTCAGTATGGTTTTATTAATAGGAAATAACATGCAAGAAGGTATATAACCATTTAAACCCCAAAGACCATGGGACATTTCCATCTGACTTATAGCTGGAAAACTTGTAGGTGTTATCTCTCCCAACGAGAATGACAACCCTCTTAGAGCAAGGACTGTCTTACTTTTCTATTGTATCCCCAGCATTTGTAACTGGAACAGTGCATTGTACATAATAAATTCCTGATAAATGCTTTTTCATTAATTCATTTATTCTATTGAGTAAATGTTATATTTATTATTTCTATCTTCATTGTTTAGTCTTTTATGTTTAAGAATCAGTGGTGTTACTACTGATTGATTTTGTACAAGTTCTAAGGAACTACAGACGCAAGTAACAAAAATGTACTCCCCAACATACCAGGGTTACTCCTGGGAGAATTTGCATCACCGATGTTTGGTTGGGCCATGACTACCACCTATACCCCAACACACACACACACACACACACACACACACACACACACACACACACACTGAGGAAAACCTCCATACCTATCAATGTGAGCACAGGTTAAAGGTCATTTGGTCAACTGAGATAGAAGTGGGGTGTTGGTACCACATGGGACAACAAACCTGTAGGCTACACTGCCCTCTTGTGGGCACAATACAAATTTTCTCATAAATGGCATCATTCTATCAGGACCAAGCCTGTTACATGTTACTCGCCCTCAGGGTTCTCTAAGACTTTGAGGAAATTGCACAATCTTTCTCCTATGCCATCATCTCAAGACTCCACTGACAGTTTAATCCCCATTCTTAGAGCCCAGCACTTAGCACCCCCATTCTATTCAATCACTTGATATTTGATTAGCTTTTACAAAGAGATATTCCCTTCAAAGATATGGTAAGAATAAGCACAAAGCCCCACCACCACTGAGTAGTCAGACCATTTGAAAGATTTCTAACTATGCAGCCAACTGGCAGAAAACTGCTTCCAACAACATGATAGGTCAATAAAAAGTGTTTATGTACACTGTCGTCCTCCATTCTCCCAGAAGCCAGAGCCCAGAATCTCCTAAGAGAATAATGACATTTTAAGCAGTCTAGGCATGCACCAAACCCCTGTCATATCAAGAGTCTCTGAATCAGTCCCTTAGATGATTTCTCAGAGTATAATAAAATTATATTATACACCACAATCCATCTGAGAAGACTGAACTATTACTAGGCTAGCTAAGCCCTAGTGGACTGGAGTGACTCCACACTTGACCACTGATTGACCCAACTATATACCAGGATGTTCCTATGTACCCAGTACTGGTTGAACCACCTACCTTTAGACAAGAAATGCAAGAGTCTATTGATTATATTCATTTTAGCAAACTTGTCTAATCCAGACATGGAAAGTTAGCAAACCTTCCAAATCACAATGTCCTAGGGGTCAATAATGGGGAGTCAATAAGGAGACATCAATAAGAGAAAGCCTGTAGTCCAGACCATGCACTGATTGAATGTCTCTAAGATCCTCCTCCCACTTAGTCCCTGTGAATTTTCCCAGCAACAAAAATCAGATATAGGGAAAGACCCACAATGCACTGTATGTCCAAGCCACAATTCATGCATGGGGAGTTGAGAGGGGGCTACAAGGATGAGAAGCAACA
>CM053583.1:190087743-190129834 GCA_028627135.1 Pseudochirops cupreus
CCCCCAGAAGCTATTCTTTCAACAAATTCTGAAAGGTTTTTTTTTTTTGTGTTAGGAGCTTTCTAAGTCTCAAACTCAGGGCTATTTTCATCTCTCATGCAAATGACAAGAAAAGGAAAAGACAGGAACATAACTAAACCTAGCGGGTAAAGTTTTCTTCCTGTTTGGTGATATTCTTGTCTCCCCCATGTATAGTACATGTGCCCAACAAGGCCTTGTACTCTCAAGCCTATATGATGTGGTAGGATATTTAGTGTTGATGTTAGTAAAACTTTGGAAACCTCGGATACAATACCATCTCAGGGAAAGAATTAAAGGAATTAAAAGTCTATTATTTGTGCTGAAGGAGGGAATGAGTATTTGTTGATTAGGAGGAAGAAGGAAGGGGTTTGGATGTTTCAGATCCTATAGTCAAAGAAAGGAAAATATGCTTAAAGTAAATTAAGTATCTTGATTTTTAAGTTTGTGCATAAGTGAATGTATAAATGGCCTTGCTATCTATCTATATTTAAGTATCTCTGTCTCAGGATCACAGATTTAGAGCTGGCTGGGACCTTAAAGGTCAATTCAACCTCTTAATTTTATTTTAAATTATTTTTTATTTGTGTCATTAAATATTTCCCAATTACATGTATAATTTTTAAACAATCATTTAAAAAAATTTGAGTTCTAAATTTTCCCTCCTTCCTGCCCCCCACCCCTCCTTGAGAATGCAAACAATTTGATTTTGGTCATACATGTGAGGTCATGCAAAACACATTTCCACATTGGTCATGTTACAAAAGAAAACACAAACAAAATAAAACAGTAAGAAAGTTAAAGATAGTTTGCTTCAATCTGCATTCGGAGTTCATCAGACCTCTCTGGAGGTGGAGAGCGTTTTTTCATCATGGGTCCTTTGGAATTGTCTTGGATCATTGAGTTAGCCTATAAGAGCTAAACCTTTCACAGTAGCTTATCCTTATAGGATCAATGAATATTTTTCAACTGTGTATCTGTCTTTATTTGTGTGAAAAGTGTCTTGTAATTTTCATATAATCCCTAGGTTTGTCTTGGCAGGTAGACTCCCAAGTGTTTTATATTGTCTGCCATTATTTTAAATGGGATATCTCTATTTCTTCCTGCTGTGTTTTGTTGGTAGTATATAAAAATGCTGAGGGGCTTATTTTATATGCTGAAACTTTGCTGAAGTTGTGAATCATTTCAACTAATTTTTCATTGATTCTCCAGGGTTCATAGTTTTGTTTCCTTGATGCCTATATTTATTCCTTCAGTTCCTTTTTCTTGTCTTATTGCTATAGCTAGTATTTAAGCACGGTGTATTTCTAGCACATTTCTAGTACAATATTGAATAATAGTGATAATGGACATCTTTGTTTCACTCTTGATCTTATTGGCAAGGCTTCACATTTATCTCTGTTACAGATACTACTTGCTTTTGGTTTTAGATGGATGCTATTTATCATTTTAAGAAAGGTTTCATTGATTTTCATGCATTCTAGTGTTTTTAGTGGGGATGGATGTTATATTTCGTTAAAGACTTTTCCCACATCTATTGATATAATCGTATGATTTTTATTGTTTTGTTATCAATATCGCCAGTTAGATGGACAGTTTTCCTAATATTGAACCAGCTCTGCAGTTCTGGGTGAGAGCTCCTGAAGCTTCTGCTGCTTCTGTTGCCACCACCTAGAGCCACTAGTGGTGTTTAAGCTACTTGGGTTTTGGGCTAGTGTCCTCTCCTGTGTTATAGTTAGTTGTCTTATGCTGGACGCATGTCTCATTCTGACCTTCTGTTGGCCCTGCCACTCCAGAACTAAATTTGAGGCATTATTTTAAAGTTGTTTGGAGGGGAATGTTGGGAGAGCTTGACTGAGTGCTTCTCTGCTCCACTATCTTGGCTGTACCCCTGCTCACCTCTTAATTTTAAAGATGAGGAAACTGAGGCCCAGGGAGGTCAGGGAGCTTGCAGTTAGGGGTCAAAACAATTTCATTTTAGATCTTTTAACTCCAATACATCATGTTTTCAATTGTATGGATTCTTTTTTTTTTTTTTTTTGCTTTTTAGAGGGCAGTTGGGGATAAGTGACTTTCCCAAAGTCACATGGCTAGTAAGTGTGTCAAGTGTCTGAGGCTGGATTTGAACTCAGGTCCTCCTGACTCCAGGGCTGGTGCTCTATTCACTGTGCCACCTAGCCGCCCCAATTGTATTGATTCTTGAGGGTCACTCTTTTCTAAAGAAGGAAAAAGCTTAAAACAACTTCAAATAATGGGGTTGGCTAAATAGTTTCTTCCTAATAAGCGGTAGGCAAGTTGGAAGTTCTAAGATACTTCTTCGATTAGAAGTATGAAGGGAGGCTTGGGAGCACTAGAGATGTGACTAGAGAAAGGGAAGAGGTGCAGAAAGGCATTCAAGGATGTTGGAGGAGGCAGGGTGGTTACTGAGCACAATTCAAAGCTCTCTCCTTTCTCAAAGGCCCCATAACATGCTACATTAAAATAGCCACAGTGGAAAAGGATGCTCTAATCACTAGGCTATAAGACTCTCCAGTCATTTTTTTAGCCATTTATTTGGGGTGTTACTTGGGAGATTTGTTTCTTAAAGGTTCAAACTGGAATAACATTTGTACTTAAAAGAATGATGATGGTTATTATGAAAATGGAAGATATAATTATGATGATTTTGTAGTTTCTCCACCACATCTTCTTAAAGGAAGTCTTTGTTGTTGTTTTTTGGAATGCTTTAGTCTGAAATGAAAATAATATAAACAGAATTAGGGTTTTTCTAGTAACTAGAC
This sequence comes from Pseudochirops cupreus, assembly GCA_028627135.1. NCBI lineage: Eukaryota > Metazoa > Chordata > Mammalia > Diprotodontia > Pseudocheiridae > Pseudochirops > Pseudochirops cupreus. The sequence goes on from CM053583.1 coordinate 190,090,542, forward strand.
AATAGGCATCCCCTCATATTAAAGAAGGCATTTCTATAAACATACTCTCAAAGGGATGTTATGTGGAACAATGAATATAATTCAAACTCGATCTTATTATAGACATCCTCCTTCCACAGTTGAATGGATCTAAGATCTCGCTGGCATAAGTGGTCCCTTCACTGGTATAATCTGTACCCCATCTATGCCCTCTCATCCTATACAACTCTTCTCCAAGTCTTTCCATAAATTCTGTGTGGAAGATATGCTAAAATATGCTAAAATGCTATGCTATAAGCTAAATATGTGCACTATGCTAACAGCCATCTTCTGTCTCCTTTAATGTGCTCTGATCATTAAGGCAACACCGAGGCTGCTGATAAGTAAGCCCAGGACACGACATAGGGGGATGCTTGCATGCTTTTTCACTCATTCAGTCGGTTAACTTCTTCTCTTCTTATCCTTTTTCATTCATGCATGTCCTTGATATCTCTTTTATGCCACATTCAGACACAAAGTCTGCACTGGTAATGTGTTGTCTACCCGTGCCCCTTGTACAACTTTTCACACATTTGTAGACAAAAAATATATTTTTAAAAGTGGCCCAAGCAGTGACCAGCAGTCTTATAAGTCTTATGCTGGGGCAGAGAGAGGCAGCAGCCTAGCTGGACTCTCCCAGCATTCCCCTCCAAACAACTTTAACACGATGTCTCAAATTAAACTTTGGAGAGCCAACAAAAGGCCAGGATGAGACTTTTTCCAGCCTAACACAACTGAGGAAGTCAGCAGTCTGTGACACAAAGGGGGGGCTGGACTAGAGTACACACAGAGGCTGCACAAACAGGGGGCCCTGGAGGTGGCTGTGATGGAGGCAGCAGCATCTTTGGGTGCCCTGTGCCTAGAGATGGTAAGGAGATTAGAGAACTGGTCAGAAAGCGATTACAGGGATTACAGATGACAGATTACATTTGTTGGCACTGGGTGCTGCCCACACACTATTATAGGTCATAGTTCCAGGGTAGAGAAGAACACTTGTGGTTGGCCACAAAGGGACAGGGAACCAGATCATAGTTCCAAGGCAGAGAACACTAGTGCTTGTGGCCATAGGAGAGTAGAGGATCTGGTCACCATTCCAGGCTCAAGAGGAGTACTAGCACTTGTGGCTGCAGAGGAGATGTGGCCCTTTCTGGATAGAAAGCAGAACACACACTAAGAAAGCAGTGACCACACCTCTCCCAGAATCACACCACTTTGGTAGTACCAAAAACCTGTGGATTTTCAAAACCAGCTCTGAAAAACACACAAAAAAACCTGAAAGCAAAGCCCAACTTTAACATAAAGTTCAAAGTCAAGAAATAGACCGGAAAAATGAGCAAATAAAAAAGAACCCAACCATAAAAAGATACTAGGATGGCAAAGAAGATCAAGACACAAACTCAGAAGACAACAATGTAAAAATACCTACATGCCAAGTCTCGAAGAAAAATGCAAATTGAACACAAGTCCAACAAGAATTCCTGAAAGAACTAAAGAAAGTGGTAAGAGTGGTAGGAAAAAAAATGGGAAAAGAAATGAGAGTTTGCAATGAGAAATTGCAAGAAAATTATGAAAAGAGAATTAACAGCTTGGCAAAATAGGCTTTCAAAAATACTGAAGAAAATAACTTCTTAAAAAACAGAATTGACCAAGTGGTGAAAGTGGCACAAAGATTCACTGAAAAAAAATGACTCCATAAAAAAGCATAATTGGCCAAATGGAAAAAGAGGTACAAAAGCTCACTGAAGAAAATCATTCCTTAAAAAGTAGAACTGGGCAAGTAGAAGCTAATGATTCCATGAGACACCAAGAAACAATAAAACAAAGTCAAAAGAAAGAAAAAAAAATTAGAAGAAAACATGAAATATCTGTGGAAAAATAACTGACCTGGAAAATAGATCAAGAAGGGATCATTTAAGAATTAATTGAGCTACCTGAAATCCATAATTAAAGAAAGAGCTTAGACAATGTATATCAAGAAAGACTGCCCTGATATCTTAGATCCAGAGGGTAAAATAGAAATTGAAAGAATCTGTCAATCACCTGCTGCTGACCATTGTAAACAGCTTAGACTATTAGGCTTTTGGACCATAGAATGCTTCTCAACTCAGTACAAGAACCACTTTGGCAGGTAAACCAGAGTAGCTGCAATTCTGGGTATGGAAATAATATCTTTTAAACTCAAGATTATTCCATACAGCATGATGAAAAATAGTCTTTTGTGTAAGGACTCACTAAAGCCTCTTCCATTCTTAAAATCACTACTGTCCCTTAATATCTTTGATGTATAAATTCTGTAATGTAGGAGTATAGACTTTGCCTTCAGGATGTAGAGCAGAGTTCACATTATTATTCCTCCTTAATAACATGATTTATTTTGGGAATATGACTATATAATTTATGCAGTTACATTATAAATATTGTATTTAATAAAAAGACAATGTATAGAACTCCATTATTGGTGGTAGAAATGGAAGTAAATACATGGGAACATATCACTAGGGCTACCACTAACAATATAAAAATTATAAATGAGTACAGATTACTTTAGGAATACATGTAAGCTCCATGAGGACAGGAACAATGTCTTACCTTTTTAAACAATTTAATTTTTTTTTTCAGGTTCTCTTCCCAACCTGTATCCCCTTCCCTCTTTCCTCATTGAGAAAACAAAAACAAAACCTGTTACAAATGTACATCGTCGAGCAAGACAAATTCCCCCAAATTCTGTGTCCAAGGAAAGAAAAAAAGCTTGATTCTGCCTTCTGACTTCTGGAAGTACACTGTGTTTCATCATGGGTTTTCTGGAATTATGGTTGATTCTGGTGTTGATCAGAGTCCCCAAGTCTTTCAGAATTGTTTGTCCTTGCAACATTGCTGTCACTGTATCTAAACTTTGGCTCTTCTTGACTCCCCCGCCACGGTCACCTCCAGGATTACCCTGCTTTACATACTTGTATGTAGTCATTCGCATGTTGTTTTCCCCATTAGAATGTGAGCTCTGCACAGGCAAGGACAGCCTTTCTTTTTATCTTCAGTGCTCAGGATGGTGCCTGACACATAGTAGTAAGCACCTGATAAAGATTTATTGACTGGCCCAACTGACAATGCCTTGGATGCTGCCATACATTCGAATTCTCCTTTTGAACCTGTCTCTGAATCCCTTTCTTACTCCCTCCAATAAATGCTTTTAACTTGGGCCTAGAGCCTACAAGTATTCTCTTCTTTCTCTTCTGCTCCTCCTCTGCTCCTGTACACTGCCCAAAAGAAGAGAGAGACTATAAAGGAAGTAGGGGTAGTCAAGAATGTCAAGTACTGTAGAGGATCAAGACCCATCAAAGCAGGGCTAATAGAAAATGGACTGGGAAAAGACAAAGTTAAGCCAATCAAGTGTGAAAACTATGCTTACCCAAGTCATAGTAAGCGGATATGTGGGTCATGCCCAGTGGCAGCTTAGAGGGATACAGATGCTGCTGTCATGGAAGTACCAATTCCATGCATGCTACTGGGACTTCCCCTATTGATGCTGTGAGTCCATTTATATATGGACAGGAACTGAGGGGAAAATCCTATTCCTTGCTTCCTTCCTCCCTTCCTTCTTTCCTTCTTCCCTTTCTCCCTTCCTTCCTTCCTTCCTTCCTCCGTCCCTTTCTTTCTCCTATTCTTTCTCCCTTTCTCCCTTCCTTCCTTCTTTTCTTTCTTCTGCCTTCCAAGGTAGAGAGGCTTACAGCAGTATAGTATAGAATACAATGGCCTTACACCACCATCTGACACAGTGGAAGGTAAGATTCAGGTTAAAAAAAGTTTTAGTTTTAAAATTTTTATTTGCTGTACTGTATTTATAGTACTGTAGATTTTATGTGTTGTGAAAATGAATACTGTCTGAAATAAATTCTTTTATTGAGATGTTAGGACAAAAGGTCACAGAATTCTAGGGAATTACTAGTGAGAAAAAATGTTTTTCATGTTATCAATTGATTTTGCATACTGCATTTTATGGGTTATTTCATGGTTACTGTGTTAGGAAAATTGCATCTTGTCAGAATGTTTTGTTATAAAGAATTGTATACAGAAAAGTGTATTTTCAGCAATCTCTAGTGAAAGATTATAGTTTTTGGTGGTCATGGGAGCCTAACCCCCTATTACTCATAGGTTCAATGTGTATCAACATTTGCTTTTTTTTTTTAATTTTCAGGCCATTTTTAGGGAACATTACTGGGAAAGCTGAGGATTATGTTATATTATATTATACTCATTATCTAGAAGGGAGTACTTTTCTCTTCAGGAGTAGGGTATAGCAGCAAGCACCCTAGCATACCCAGGATGGCTGCTAGCCCAGGTTTTAAGATCTACTTTTCTAAAGAAAAGTAACTCAATACGGGTTAACAATCCTACTTTAACCAAACATATCATTTACCTAGTTCAGGGGGAAAAGTCGGCACCCTGAACTTCAGAGAATACAAACAGAAGTTACAAGCAGACAAAAAAATAGACAGAGAAAGAGATCAGCAGACAAGGCTTCCAGTTGTCTGACCATTACGTTCATACTTAGTTACCTGAGAGGGAATCACCAACATCTGGGTTTTCAAAGTTGGGGGTGGGGTGGGGTGGGGCTCAATGGCTGCCCAGAGTCTCGTCTGCCCAAATCACACAACTCTTCCCAAAGTGAGCCCCAAACCAAAACCTCACATCAGGGCATATAAAGCCTTCTTTCTCCTGGGTCAGAGAATGTCACAGCCCCCTTGACCCACTGCCCAATCACAGAGTAACCAGGTGTGGGCATTCCTGAAAAACAAGCCTCCCACCACAGGCTCCATGTGACCACATTCAGCCTATTAGGGGGCAGAGCACATTTTCAAATCAGGGACGGTTCTGAGATTCACTTAAGCCTATCAAGGGGCCAAGGGGCAGGGAGGATCTTCAGATTCCCATTACATAGGGACAGAGGGGACCAGAGCAGCTCAATATCGACAGTGATGCCAGATAAAAGAAAAAAAAGTTTCAGTGAACTCTTAAAAATACAGAGAAGAGAGCAGAAGGAAATTCAAAGGGAGCACATACACGCAAAATAGTTGCCACCCTGTTAAATCTAACATATACTATAAACGAGCTACACGTGGCAAATCACTTCTCGAATACAGGCCTTTCTCTTCTTTGCGAATAAAAAGGTTCGTGCTTTTGACGTTGACTAAACTTATAACAAAAAAGAAAATTTAAAATAAGAAAGACCACAAAGCTGACTCTTAGAACTCTTCTTGTCGAAGATCTGACCTGCTCCTGTGTGTGCGTCAGGACTATTACACTCCACAAAGTCTGCCAGTATTTTAAAATCTTGAGCTTTTGTCTAACTGCTGTATCAACACACAGCTGATACGTGCAACCTCGTTAAACATCAAGCATGCTTTTGTCTCCCATCTCAACTGAACCTATCCCTTTCCGAACAAAGGTTCATTATTATTTTGCTGGAATGATTTATTTCACATGAGGAAGGAAACTGTTAACTATGATGGAAATATTAAGTGATTCTGCAGGGAAATGAAAAAAGAAATAAGGTATGCATTGGTAGCAAACTTAATTTTTATGTGTTCAAAAGTAATGCAAAATCTTAATTCTCTCAAAGGAGAAATAAGCTCTGTACCCTTCTGAACCCTGACCTATCTGATTAATCTTTCAGTCAAGTCAACAAGCCTGTATTAAGCCTGTTACGTTCCAGGCAAAGTCTGTTTGTGACGGTTATACTGTACAGTGTTAAGTTCATGAAAGGTCATGCTTTGGGTTACAGTAGGTTGGGCAAACTTTTGTATGTAAGCTGATAAATGAAAATAATGGAGAGAAAGCACTTCATTTTGAAGTGTTAATGAATTCATTCTTCATGAAGGCTTAGCATGGAGGTGATCCTGGGCTCTCAAAGGCATTAGAGTGCAAGTTCTACCAAAATGGAAAGACATTAATTAAGTAAATCCTCAGCAATGGTGTATTCCACAAGACTTATTTTGACTGACTACTGCCCATTTGTGATTCTCAAGGGTATGAAAGACACTGTCAGAAGGAAGCTAGAAAACAGTGATAAGATTTACAAAGCTTTGGGTGAGAAACTGAAGACTTTAGGGGTGGTGTCTCTTTTTTTAAAAAATTCATTACTGCCCATAGAATACAAGGACTTTGAAAAGAGAGAAATCTGGGAAGTGAATAAATAGCTGGTTAAGGGGTTATTATCAGAGAATAGAATTTAGATTTCTTGGCTGTAGCTTAAAACATAAGAATAATTGACTCAGCTACAGATAGAGGACACCTAACAAGGGCGAATAAAATGTTCTCCTAGAATCTTCGTAATCTAAATAAAAAAAAATTAAATGGAAAAGAAAAGGGCATGGAGAAAAATGAGTGCATATTCAGTAGAAAGCAGCTAGAATGCAAAAGGACGAAGAGTAGGGACACCCCAAAGCACAAGAGACGACAATCAAGATCTAGCAATAGAAGTCATTGTCTCCTCTTGTCCAGACAGGAATGTGCAGAGCAACAAGCAAGATGAGTGAGAGGTATTGATGCAAAGCTGCCATCACAGACCACTGAGACTCGGTGGAATGAAGCTCATGAACGGATATGGTGCTAGTTAAACCTTATTCAAAAGAAAGTAGGATTGTTAATGGATGGAGTAGCAATGTCTATTAAGAAGAACTTGTTAGGAAATACCGGAAGGGGGAGCATGGTGGAGAGTGCTTGGGTGAACATCAATGAAGTATCCAATATTGTCTTTGGCATATACCACAGAATGCACGGACAGAAGCAGGGCGCCCAGCCAGTGCGTGGCAGAGGCTAGGCTTGACCTCAGTGCTTCCAGGCTTGAGAGCTGCTCCCTCCCCACCACCCCACACTGGACTCTGAAGGTTGGACACCCAGGCTCAGAGTCAAGGTGTCTGGACTCTGCTAGGGAATCTTGGTGTGCAGGGAACATGGGCCATAGCTCCAGAGAACACTCGGGAGCCTGCAAAAAAATTCTATCATGGCCACGCCTCCCCTCATGAGGAGTCAGTCAGACTGCATTGGAAGTAGGAGGATGGAGCACTAGGGGGTCATTCAAGGACATTTCCTGTCAGGCTGAGGAAGGCCATCAACCTCACAGAGGCTCTCAGAGCTAGAGAAAACAGCTTGGAAGACAACTCAGGGCATGATGTAGTTGGGTGCTGGTCCCAGATGGAAGGTCAGGAAATCAACCAAATCTGCCTTGACCCTAGGAAGACCTCTACTGGGACAGAAGAGAAAGGGTGAGTGGGGGGGGGGGGGGGGAGAGTATCACTTTTTCTTTCTGCTAGCAAGTCTGCAATTAGAGGATTAGTAGTGATGCCCTTTGGGGACAGTGATAGAGCCTCAGACTGGGAGGTGTGAGAGCACTGTCCCAGCCACAGACTGAGGAGGTCATGGTAGACTTATTGGGTAGGCTCATCAGTCTGGGCTAACAGATGCTGCTTCCTCTGCGGTCATATGACATTGAGGGTTCCTGTGCAGGAAAGTTGGTTTTGTCTGTAATTGCAACATATGCGATCACCTGTCTGTCTGCTAGGCGGCACGGCTTTTCAGCCTCATTACTGTGTATATGCTAGAGAACAATGGGGGCACATTGTCCATTTCTCCATATGATCTAGCATCAGGGGTGTCTTGTCATTCTTCTGTGAGCCTATGCATTTCGTACTGTGCTGAACTTTGTGTCTTAAATTGCTCACCCAGGAAGACCATTCTGCTCCTGTAACCCCCTCTGTCGGTTCCATTCTTTCTGGAACCTTCGTATTAAGGAAAGTACCCACTTTCTGCCAGTCATGTTCACTCCTTCTTTGGCTCTGGTTTCCCCTCCAGACTTCTTTCTCTCCCGTGCTCCCATCTGGTCTTCTCCCCCTGCGCCTTTTTTCCATCTCTTTTTTTATGTGCTGTCTTCCCCATTAGACTGTAAGCTCGTGAGGGCAAGGACTGCCTTTCTTTTTGCACACATCTGTAACCCAAGCACTGGGCACAGAGCCTGCCACAAAATCAGTGCTTAATAAATGTTTGTTGAGTTTTGTCTTTAGTTTAATGTATACTGTGATTTCATGCATGCTGTTGGTGATTCCTGGTGTTTTACGTTCTTGAATGCATTCCTTCTTTCGGCACAGAGTTGTGGCGTGAAGGGTAGAGATGAGGTACTTGCATGTTCTTGGCACAGTGTAACTGAATATTATGCCAGTGTAGGATGCTTTGATGTTCATTGATCAGATCACAGATTTAGAGCCGTGTGTGATCTTAGAACAATTTTGGTCTGACCCCTTCTTTGTAGAGGAGGAGCTGAGGCTTACCGTAGCTCATGTGGGCTGACCTGCCCACAAGTCACAGAGGCAGATTTTCATTGGTATTCCATGTAATTTGCCAGGACTGAGATTTGTAAACTGGGAGAATATTAAGGGAGACAGTGGGATTTTTTGTTGGTCAAAATACAGGCCCAAAGCAATGAGAGCTTTGCTAGCTGCTGTCAGATGCTCAGAATAAAGGTGGGAATGCAGGTTGGGTGGTGTGCCCAACCCACTACCCACTGCCTCCACTCATACTTAAGTGCTGCTAAATGGAGCTAGAGAAAATCATTAAGCCATGACTGGTCTACTACAAATATGGCTACATAATCTCAACTGGACTCCAGGGCAGCGAGGTGATCCTTTCAAGCCTTCCTCAACACTTCACAGTGATCTCACTCTGGCAGCATTTCTTCTAAACCTTTTCATCCTTCCTCACACCTTTCATGGCTCCCCTTTCCCCACCCCCTCAGCTGAGAACTTTGCCTCATAGTTCACTTAAAATATTAGGCAGCTCACTATGAGCTCCCTCCTCATAGCACAATGCTCAGCTGCCTTCTGACATTGTCTCCTTCACTCCAGGCTCACATGGAGAGATGGGCCTTCTCCTTGCCAAGCCACACTCCTTTATATGCACCAATGATCTCATTTTAATATCCCCTTTCTCTTACTAATCTTCCATCATTCTTGTCTACTTGCTGCTTCCCCATTACCTAGAAACATGCTCCCTTCTCCTCCATCCTTGTAAAGCCCTGCCCCTTGATCCATCTCTCCCCACTGGCTATCACTGACCAACCTCTGGAGGAACCTTTACAATAGGTGCCTCCCCTCCCTTTCTCTGAACTCTTTGTAGTCAGGCTTCTAACCTCATCATTCAATGCAAAGTGACCCATGACCTTAGTTGCCAAAATCGATGGGCTTTTCTCAAACCCTCATCCTTCTTGACTCCTCTCAAGGCTTTGCAACTGTCACCCATTCTCTTCTTGCTGCTCTCTGACCTACGTTCTTGTGACACTGCTCTCCTCTCCTGATTCTCCTTCTCTCCGTCTGACTGCTTTTTCCCTGTCTCCTCTACCAGATCTTTGTTCGCATCGCCCTCACTAACCAGGGGCATCCTTTAGGGACTTGGTCTTGGGCCCTTTTCTCTTCTGTCTCCCTATGGTTTCACTTGGTGATTTCATCAGCCCCCGTGCATTCAATGACCTCTATGCAGATGTTTCTAAGCTCTACTGGTCCAGCCTTAACCTTTTGCTGATTTTCATTCTCATATCTGCAACTGCCTATTGGACATCTCAAATTGGATATCCCTTAGACATCTTAAATTCATCATGTCTAAAACGACTCATTATTTTCCCGAGCCCCCAAAGCCCTTCCATCTGCCTAATTACCCTGTCACTATCCCTTCAGGCTCACTGTGACTCCTTACTCTTGCTCTCACCGCCATATCCAGTCTGTTGCCAAATCCTGTGGTTTCTGCCTTGGTAACATCTCTTATACATTTTCCCTTCTCCCCTCTGACGTTGTTAGCACCCTGGTGTAAACTCTTTTCACCCTCAGGCTTAGACTACTGCAAAAGCCTGCTGGCCCATCTCCCTGCTTCATTCTCTCCCCGCTCCAATTCATCTGTCAAACTGATATTCCTAAAAGGCAAATCTGAGCCTCATTGCTGTTTGAGTTTGACACCTCTGTACCCCCAATCCGACACCTCTGTATCCCCAAAATTTGGCACCTTTGTACCCCCAGTTTTGACACATCTGTACCCAAGACCCAGAGATTTCTTGTTATCAAACTCCTGTCAAATGGCCTGACATCTGAAACTGATGTGATTCTACCAGCAGATTCTACCATCACAGAAGAAGCCTGGTCATCTGACTGGCGCCTGAACCTCCCATTTTAATGTCCTGGAGGGCAATGACCAGCTGACTCCTTCTTTTGTATTCTCAGTGCTCAGGGCAGTGCTGACACACAGGAAGTGCTTAAGATAGGCTTTGATAATTCATTTCTTTTGCGTATTCACACATATGTATATATGTGTATTCATGCACGCATGTATGTGCTCTCTCCCCTTATTAGAATGTAAAATCCTTGTGGGGAGGGACCTCTATTTTGTGTCCTGGCCACTCAGTGATTGGCGCTTCATAAAAGGGGCAGTAGTTGAAGATTAGGGAGCAGACAGAAAGACAGAGTCGTATTTGTGCCATCCTGTGAGGCAGCATTGGAAGCCCAGTCTTCCTGATTCCAAGGCCAGTACTCTCCATGGCATCTTGGTGATATGCCTTCAAGCAGGGATGCCAATTAGGAAGCCATTGCAATGGCCCAGGTTAGAAGCACTGAAGGCCTGAGCTAGGGTAGGACTCTGTGAATGGTGAGAGACGCTGTGATCCCCCAGCCTCGGCAGTGGAGGTGGGGTGGGGGGGTAGTGACAATGATGCCCCCCTCACCAATATGAGCCCTTGAAGGGTTCACGGCATCGTTTCTGCAGCAGTGTGCTGTAGGGGAAGGATCAGCGGATTTGGGTCCTGACTGTGCCATAAGCTACTTCTGTAGCGAATGTTATCCAAGATTAGTCAGCTTGCTTAGCCCTGTTTCCTTATCTTTAAAATGAGAGGTTCTAGATCTATGATTCTAAGGCATAGCATTAAATTTTGGAGAAACAGCCATTTTCCTTCCCTTTATTTTGTTCCATTAAAAATTAATGCTTGTAAAACATCATAAGTTTTTTTATTTTTAATTTAAAATTTAAAAATTAATTCTAACCACCAGGAGGTGTTAGTGAGTAAGTCAGGGCCCTTCCACAGGCCTGCTTCCCAATGAGGGGCCCCTTTGCTTGGGGCTTTCCCCAGGGGCTAGGTTTTGAGGCCCCCTGAGAGTCCTGCTCCCCCAGTCTTCTCCAAGCAAAGCTATGGTGGTCCAAGTTTGAGCAATCTGTAAGGCTATGAAACTATGGGACCCAGGCTCCCTTCTGCTCTCCCTAGGCTGGCCACAAGCAGTTCCCTCTGAGGGGCTGGATGCAGCTTCTCTTCCAGGCGGGCCCACCACTACAAAGGCCTGCTAGCTTGCTATTTTTATGCAAGATGTGAATAAAAGTGCAAATGACTCTCCATCCAAATGTAATCTACGTTCCCTTTCGGATATTTAATTCCAGTGGCTGGAACCCTTTGAGCCTTTCAAACTAATTAAGGACTTTTCACCCCTAGTTTAATGCCTTTAATTGATTCAGTAGAGCTGCTGATAAAGGTATGAATGGGGCACAGACTGATTCCATTGGCCACCACCCTGACAAAGCCTGGCCACCTCTGTAAAACCAGTGACCCCAATGAGAAGGAGGGGACCCTCTTTATGAACACACAACAAAGAAGAGATCTTGGTAGGAATGGAGAAAAGGTGATAGGTTTTGGGGCTGGGCTAGGAGCCTTACAATTGGCTCTACTGAGAAAGACAAGGGTAATTGCCACCCTCTCTAACAATTAAAGAATGTTAATTGTTTTATGGGACCCATCTGTGTCTTGCAGTCTTTGCTGGGGGATCCTAACCACCAGACTTGCTGTCTCCTTGGAAGAGATGGAAAAACTCCCTTTATTACACAAAGCCAAGCAAGGACTGAATATCTTTTGGGGATGGTACCAAGTTAACTTTTTGGCTTTAACGAACAGATGCCAAGGAAGCATCCCAGGGGGCGATGGTTTACAAGACAACAACTTTTCATTTAAACTAACTTTAAGCTAACTCTGAGGGAAAATAGGATTTCTGAGCTCAACTCAAGGACATAGAAAGGTGGCGTTAGGCAGATGCAGACTTAATTATAAAATGGATACAGCGTAAAAATCAATTACATTGTAGAATCAATACAGTAGAAACTAGAGGTAATATTAATTTGTCTCAAAATGTAAAATATCTGAAGGAGGGAAAGATATCAGAGTTTTGGAAAAAATCTAGGACCTTATTAATAAAAAAAAAAAAGCCAAACAAACCCCAAACCAGAGAGAGAGACCTTGAAAAAGGGGAGGAAATAATAATGATCTTACTTTATCCTCACAACAAACCTTTGAGGTAGGTGCTATTATTATCCCTACTTTATCGTTGAGGAAACTGAGTCAAACAAAGGAGACAGGACTTGCTTAGAGTCACACAGCTCCTGAGTGTCTGAAGCTGAATTTAAACTGTGGTCTTCCTGACTCTAGGCATGGCACTGTAGCTGCTTCACCAGCAGCAGCTGAACACTAAGAACCCCAATAACCACTGACTTCTATGGCTATTCTCCCCTCTGTTCAAAATCTTTAGGAGTCATCTCTATCTGTGTAAGGATGTAGGCCTCCTTGATGGGTATCACTAGGGCATGAGCAGGCTTTTGAAAGCCACATTTAGGATGTCTTCATCAAGAACAAGTCATGCCAGCTTAGACTCATTTCCTCTTCTGACAGAGGAAGAGATGAGCAGGACATTGTGGATACAGTTTACCTAGACTTTAGCAATGGTTTTGATGAATTATCTCATACTCCTTTTTGTGGAAAAGATAAAGACATGAATTAGAAGATAAGACAATCAGATGGATGCAGAATTGGTTAGATTGGCCAGACTCCAAGAGCTGCTGTTAACGGTTCGACATCAGTGTGGTAGGATGTCTCCAGCGGAGCATCACTGGGATTTGTGCTGTCTGACATTTTTATCAATGACACAAATAGAATCAGAGAAAGTACACTCTTCAAAGTTGGAAGGAAGAGCTAAAATACTTGATGAAAGGGTCAGGATCCATCCAAAAAGATCTTGAGAAGCTAGAACACAAGGCTGAAACTAATAAGATGAAATTCAATCAAGATAAGTGTAAATTCTAGTAAGGAAAGATTAGCTTCACAAGCATAAGATGGTGGAGACTTGGGTAGATAGCATGTGTTCTGAAAAAAGATCTGTGTAGTGGACTGCAATCACAGTTATTTCTTCCACATTGCAACTTTCCCCACTGTGGTTTTGCTATATCTTGGGTCGGCATAAGAAACCAAATGGGAATTTTGGGGGAGTTTTGTGGAAGCCACAGATGACATGTGAAGGAAGGCCAGCAGACAACACAGAGCCTATGACCAAATACTTAACCCACATTTTAAAATAAGGCACCTGTGTACATCATATTAAAGAAAAAGCAAAAATTCAGACTTCTTTGGTATGTGGATTTTCCAGATTGTGGGGGCACCGTTCCCCTAACCCCCACAATGTGGAAGGGATAACTGTGTAAGCTCAGTATGAATGAGCACTGAGATGGGGCGCCAACAGAGGGAATTCCATGCTGCTCTGCATCCAGGGGAAATCCTCTCTCCTACCAAGAAACATAGACAAGCAAAACACCCACATCCATCATGCTGGATCTCTGTACTGAGAGGACACATGGATTTAAAGCTGGGAAAGAGGATTTCTCCATCTCCATCCCTTTGACCCTTCCACAGTATATGACTTGGCTTGTCACTCTCACCTTCTGGATACTCCCTCCTCTCTCAGTTTCCATATCACTCCTCTCCCACGCTTCTCCTTTTAACTGTCTGACTTTTACTGGATCATCTAGTCCGACCCTCTCATATAGATAAGGAAACGGAGACCCAGAAAACAAAAGGCCTCTCTTGATATCACACAGATGATGAGAAACCTGTCTGGAATCCAGACCCAGGTCTTCTGACAGCAAAATCCAAGGCTCTTTTCTTGACACTATGCTGATGCAAAATTGTAGAAGACTTCCCATGCCTGGCCCAGGAGCCTGCAGGAAACCACTGAAAGTTTCTGAATATAGAAGAGGGAGGTGGTGATAAGACAGCCAGGCAGCATCAGGATTCACTGGTTTGGGAGGAGTAACCTCTGGGAGGTCAGGCTAGGGCAATAATCTGTGCAGGGGACAGGGTGGTAGCAGTGGGAATAAAGAGGAGGGGCTAGATGTTAAAAATAGGCAGTAGGTGGACTAGACATTGGATATGAGAGAGAAAAATCAAAGATACCAAGATCTGAACCAGGATTATTATTTTTTTTTTTTGGAGTGGGGAAGGCAGGGCAATTGGGGTTAAGTGACTTGCTCAAGGTCACACAGCTAGCTAGTAAGTGTCACATGTCTGAGGTCACATTTGAACTCAGGTCCTCCGGACTCCAGGGTAGGTGCTGTAGTCACTGTGTCACCTAGCTGCCACCTCCCTGCCCCCTCTAGGATTCTTTCTAACAGAAGTGGAATGAAGCTTGGATAATTATACAAATTATAATCACACTATCTCTGAAAAACCGTAGGCTTATGGAAGGAATAGCCTCCACTGGACGACCTCAATGAGCCTGTCTTGCTCACCTACTATGTGCCGGGCTCTGTGTTAAGAGTTATTGCTGCCTTGACTTCTCTTAGTCCTCGGTCCTTTGTAATCTGGATTCCCACCTCATCAATCAACTGAAACCACTCCCTCCGAAGGGGCCGGGTGTCTCTTCAGAGATAACGGGATCCATCCTCCTTCCTCCTTGGCCTCTCTGAAGCATCGGACAGTGACCACATACATTTTTTATATTCTCCCAGAGATTCATCATACACAGGTCTCTTCCTCTCCTCCCATGCGACTCTCCATGAGGGGCGCCTCTTCTCAGGGAGATCCCTGTCTCTGTGTCTTTCTGCTGGCTTGGTTCTCCTCCCCCACATCTGAGGGGTCCTTCAGAGGCCCCTTTCTGGGGTTATCATTCTTATCACAACCGTTTCACACCAGTGCATGCCAGAAGCTGAGTCAACGAAGCAGAAAGTAAACACAAGGCAAGCCTAACTAGTTATAGACATTCAGCAGGACACAGACAGATGTGGCCCAGCAAGTTCCTATGGGGGGGGACAAATGGAGATCAATGACAAAGCCCACTGGGAATAAAAAATCCATCAGGTCCACAAATCAACAGGCCTCCCTGATGCTAGTTTATACTGGATTCAGCAAAGAACAGGTCTCAGTTCCTTTGGCCCCTGGGTTCCAGGTCTCCATGACAAAGGGCTCCTCTGTGCCCAAGGCCAGGCCCGACCTCTGTAGGACTGGGACCATAGTGTACCGTTAAGGACCCAGACCCTGGTTCTGAGCACTAAGAATGAAACAGTGCCTACGTGCCCACTAAATTAAGGGAAGAGAGGTCACTACCTGGAGCACTCCCTGCCCCTCCCCAGTCAGCCTGACAGAAGACCACTGGGGGGTGGGGGAGGAACCAGACAGCAGGGCTGACCAGAGGGCCTGATTGACCAGGCTGGGGAGGTGACCAGATGGCAGGGGTGACTAGAGTGGGGTGGAGTGGGTAACCAGATGGCTGGGATGACCCTGCTGGAAAGAGTGACTGGAGGTGGTCAAGGAGAGGTGACCGGACAGTGGGGGTGACCAGACAAGCAGCTGCACAGTGGGCCTGAGAGCAGGTCTTGCCTGGGTTTGTCCCCCTCCCCTCTTCCAGGATTCTTACCCACACATTGGGCAGAAGATGAATGGGGCAATGTCTTCTTCTGACCTTTGGATCTGAACCCCTCGAGGTGTCCATCAACACTAGGTGTCTATACTGCGTCCCCTCCTGCTCTGCCTTCAGACCTGGTCATTCCTCCAAAGTTAATAATGAGTCCTCAGATGTCAAACCCCAGAGCCCCACAGAAGATGAGGTGGTGGAGGTAGAGAAGCCAGGCAGGGGAGCGGGGAGCCTCGCTTGGCCCCTGAGCTTTGGGGTCTTGTAACTCCCCTTCAAAGAGAGGCACTTGAGAGAGTTGGGATAGGAAGGGGGTGCCCAAGGCTGCTGCGCCCCAGCTCTCCTGCCTCACCTCCCACGTCCCTGGGCACTGCTTTGAGTTGCCAACATCGCCGGAACCGGCTCAGTGTCAGTTCTCCCTGGGCAGCTCCCAGGGGGTACCCTTTCCTTTCCTGGGAGTTTCCTCCATCAATGGAATCCCAAGTCCATCCCGTCCTGGCCCCTATCATGTTACTGAAAAGGGATCAAGCCGTATTTCAGACACAATAAATAAAGAGACTGCTGTTTAAAGGAACATGGGTGAATCCCAAAGTGAAAAATTCCTTTGTAATGTAAATGATCACCCTCCAATTTACAAGTCTCATGTTTTTGGACTCTGAAAATTAGATTTTCTGACAATTACAGAGGTATTGTCAGTGTTCTGAGATAAAGGAGATTGTCAGCAATGCACAGGGGCTTACAGAAAGTCACCACCTTCACTTTCACTGAAATCCTCTTAAAAGCACTCAGTAGAGGCAAATGACCTTTGGGTCCTGGCATGGATGGCGGGAGCCAAGGCAGAGACTTACAGCTACTTGAAGATTGTCTGTTCTGTCAATAAGTATATTCAATTTTTCTTCTCTTTTCAACATTTGGTCAATATTCTGTGACATCGAATTTTTGACATCAGTCACTTGACTTTTCAGAGCGGAAATCATAAATTCACCTTGACTTTGATTGTACTTCATCTGTAGGAGAGAGAAGAGCGCCTTAGATTTCTTTTGTATAAATATCATTCATTATAGTATGTGTAGCCATTAAAGGGCAGGTGTGGAAAACTTGGCTCAGGTAAGTGAGACACTCACAAGTTGCAAGGAAGCCAGTAAACATACAGTTCCAAACAAGGGCAAAAGCATTGAATTGACTGGTCCCCACCCCAAACCTCTAAAAGAAATTGCCTTTAAGTGCTTCTATAATAGGGCATTCATAACAGCATGTTCAAGAAATGTTGGGTCAATTTAGGAAGGAGGTAGGAAGGAGGTAATCTAGTTCTATTCAGGTCGCACCTAAGCAGCTGCACAGGCAAATTGCCACCACCCTTGTACCCAGTCTGTCCCCAGATCCTGATATTATTGGGCTCTGGGCTTTAGGCCAGTGCCTAGTACATACTATCCACCCCTCCCCCAGTACATACATACATACATACACCCATTCCCTACTCCTCCTCCTTTTTTCAGAGGCAGCTGGTGGAGCAGTGGATAGAGTATTGGGTGTGAAGTTGGAAAGACCTAAATTCAAATCCTCAAATCTGGCCTCAGATGCTTACTAGCTGTGTGACCGTGGGCAAGTCACAGGGCCTGGCACACAGTAAACACTATATAAGTGCTTCTTCCTTTCCCTTCCCTTCCCTTTTCCCTGGGAGACAGAGAATAGCATAGGGTGAACAAGCATGGATCGATCACAATGACCTTATCTTTTCCCTAAACCCACAAATGTAAGAGAAACGATTATTTCTCCCACACTAATAACCAATGATTAACTGGGATGAAGGTTTCCCCTTTTTATTTCCTCCTTCAGAAATGAGCCCCTGTAGGGTATTCAGCTGGTCTCTGAAAGGACATTGCTGATAGATGAGGTTGCCCAAATCCTTATACCACCTTGGGTAGGTCCCTTCCCAAAGAGAAAAACCTTTCAAAGAGAATCTAACCTAGGAGAAATCCTACTGGTTTGCTTGGGTAGAGGTGAGTCCCTTTGTCTAGACTGCCCAAAGCAGGGTGCTCTGGGTAAAGATGAGTAAGAGTGACATAATGAGCCATGTGCCCAACCTCTCACTAGCCTATCCCTCATTATAATATTCATTCTCTCATTAGTTGTTAACCAATCAGAGTTGATTTCCAACTGTCGGGAACATCCACTCTTCCAAAGGCATATATGCATTGAGAAGCCTCAATGTTTCTTCTTTGGTTTCAGAGAGAAAGCTGACCATTTTATTAATTATCTGCTAACAATAATTAATAAAATTAGTAATTGCTCAGAAACTTAAACTTTTCATACATGTGTTCACACATTTTCCTTCTAATTTTAGTTGCATTCGTTTCACTTTATGCTGAATCAGCTTTTCAATTTTATGTAACCAAATTCATCCATTTTACACACTATGTATGATCTTTATTCATCTGTAATTGTGAAAAGTTTTCCTCTGCTCCACTAATTTGTTGGTGATATGACCTTTTTATATTTAGGTCATATCAACTTGGAACTTATTGTATTATGTGGTGTAACATATTGGCCTAACTCTAAAATTTGCCCGATTTTTTTTTGTTGCAGTTTTCCTAGGAGATTTGTTCAAGGTTGAATCTTTACCCTAGCAGGTGGGATCTTTGGGTATAATGAACATCAGGCTACGTTTTGATTTTTCTACCGATTGATGTTTCTACTTCTAAAGAAGCTCCAGAGAATTTTGATGACTGTTTTTCAGTAAAGTTGGAGATTTGGCACTGCTAGGTCTCCTTCCTTCTTTATTTTCTCATTATTTTCCTCGATGTTGTGCCCTTTTGTTCCTCCAGGTAAAATTGTCGTTTTTTTGAGCTCTATAAAGTAGTCCTTTGGTTATACGATTGATATGGCACTTAATAATTGAATTTAGTTAACAATGCCCTTTTTATTATATTGGCTAGGCTACCCAAGAACAATTAGTGCTTCCCTAATTATTTAGGTTTGTTTTTGTTTCTGTAAAGAGTGTTTTGAGTTCTCTTTATAGAGTTCCTATGTATGCCTCAAATATCACATTTATCATGCAGTTGTTTCGAATGGAATTTATCTCTTCCTGCTAGGTATTGTTGGTAATACATAGAAAGGCTGATGATTTGCGTGGGTTTGTTTTATATTTTGCCATTTTGCAAAAGTCATTAATTTTCCCATTTTTTTGGCTTGGATCTCTAGTGCTCGAAGTTATAATTATAGTGATAATGAAAGCATCTACAATCAGCCCCTCCACTTCTTATCCTCTCACTTAACTCTTTGCAAGCTGGCTTCTGACCTCATCATTCAGCTAAAGCTGCTCTCTCCAAAGGTACTGAAGCTCTTTGAACTCCCCAGTCTACTAGCCTTTCCTCAGTCCTCATTCTTCTTGACCCACCCTTCAGCCTCTGAAACCGTGGATCTTTCTCTTCTCCCTGACAATCTCTTAATAATGGCTTTTCACGACACTGCTCTCTCCTTGCTCTCTTCTGTTCTTGGCTGGATTTTCACAGGTCATTTCCACTAAACGTGGGTGTCCACAAGACGCTGTCCTGGGCCCTCTTCTTACCGGGCCATCCTTACTCTTTCATTTAGTGATTTTTATCAGCAACTGGCTTCAATGATCATCTCTGAATGAATTACTCCAGGATCTCTTTGTTCAGCTTGGACCCCTCTGCTGACCCCAAGTCTCATATCTCCAAATGCCTATTACACATCTTGAACTGGATGTCTGGCAGACATCTTATGCTCAACACATCCAAAGGATCCCTGTTTTCCCTGTCACACAGGCTCAAAAAGGCATCATCCTTACCCTCCCCCCAAACCCAATCCATTGCCATATCCTGTTGTTTCTCCTTCCAGAACATCTCTTGCATGTCCCCCTTCTCTTTTCTAACTGCCCCTACCTTGGTCTACATCTTCAACCTCTCATACTCAGACCACTGCACTGGCCTGCTTGGTGGTCTCCCTGTGTCAAGCCTCTTCCCCACTTTAATCCATCCTCAAATCAGCTGTCAAATCGATCCTCCTAAAAGACCCTATCACTCCCTTATTCAATCAATTCCAGGGTCTCCCTCTGACCTCTGTGATCCAATATCAAGTTTTGTTTGGCTTGTAAAGCCCTTCATGACCTGCCCCCTTCCTACTGTCCCTCTTTCTTGCCTCCATGTGCTCTGTGACCTGCCTCCTCATGGCTCCTCACAGACAGCACTTTCCCTGGCTGTCACTCCAGCCTGGATTTCTCTTCCTCATCTCTGTTGTCTCATTTTAATGTTGAACTTTAGTGGGAATACCCCACTGCTTAGCCACCGTGGCTCAGAACTCCCGTGCTCCAGAGACTGGCCAGCCTGACCCCTAGCAGGAGGGATCATTCGTGTGCAACACCACAGGCAGGCTGGGTTCTTCAGATTCTCTCTTTCGGTCCCGTTCATCTGGGCATTTTTATGTTTTTCAATTATTCATCAATTTCCTTTGAGTAATTAGTTGTGTTGGGTAGAATTGGATCAGATAATTTCTGGTAGTTTCCTTG
This sequence comes from Pseudochirops cupreus, assembly GCA_028627135.1. Classification (NCBI taxonomy): domain Eukaryota; kingdom Metazoa; phylum Chordata; class Mammalia; order Diprotodontia; family Pseudocheiridae; genus Pseudochirops; species Pseudochirops cupreus. The sequence continues at coordinate 190,110,828 of CM053583.1, forward strand.
ACTTTATTTTCAGTTGTGCATTCTTTTTCATGTTGGGCATTGGCAGCTTGGTTTTCCTCTCTCTTTGACCAGATTAGCCAATGGTTTCCCTCTTTTATTAGTTATTAAGAGCTCCTATAATTTCTGCTTTCAATTTTGTTAATCTTCGTTTTCGTCTCCGGTAAAGTCCGGCTTTCTGGAAGGAGTCTTTCCTAGTTCTCCTTGATCTGAGTTTCTTCCCTCTGAGATTACCCCCAGTTTATTCCATCTAGACCTCATTACTACCCAGGTGTCTGTATATTGTCACCTCCACTAGACTGTGAGCTTCTGAAGAGCAGAGACTGTTTTTTGCTTTTCTTTGTGTCCTGGTGTTTCTCACAGTGACCAGAACAACAGTAGGTGCTTAATAAATACTTGATTTGGCTTTGACTCTTTGTGCTTCTTGTCTCCATTTCTTTTGCTTGTTTTATAGCTACAGCAAGCGTTCCTGGCACTACATAAAATAATAATGGCGATTATGGCTATCCTTGCTTATTTCTGATCTTGTTGGACAGTTCTGTAGTGCTTTTCCATTACACATCATGCTGGGTCTTGGTTTTATATGGAGACTTGTTGTTGTGATTGCTGTTTGTCCTTTGCTCTCAGGGAGGACCCTGACATCAGGAAGATGACTTGAAAGTGAATTGGATTTAAATGAGGGAGGGCTGTGCAAAGTCACCAGCCTCCCTCTTTCTTCGAAGCTATCTGGGTCCAGTGGCAAGCTATAGATCAGGATGACTAGAGATGGCCCAGGATGCAGTGGGAGACCTTGGCCTTTTTGTACGAAGGCAGCGGCTATTCAGTGATTAAGGCTGGGTAAGAAATGAAGCAGAGAATGGCCTCTTTACCTAGTAAGAAAAAGTCAATCTGGGAGAGGAAGACCCTTGGGCTTTCTGGGACAGAAGGTCTTCTATCATATGATGATTTATTTCTTTTGTTAAATCTATACCTTGGAGTAAAAACTGCATATAGTGAGTATGCTTCTCTCTAAAGCTGAACCATTACTGAGCTCTTTGAACGAGGGCTTAATGAAACACAGCTGAGCCAATGAAGAGGGAGGAATTTTCCGACTGATGCCATACACTTGGGAGTTAATCTGATTGGATGAATTTGAGCTGCCTCCCCCCTCTAGTCTAAGTGACAAGGGACTGCTACCCAGATAGGGCTGAAGTTAGGGGCTCAAAGTCTCTCAGTCTCTGGGAACCAGAGAGAGCCTCGAACTTCCTCAGAGGTCTCTTTGTTGTTGGGTGGAGCACAGGATCATGGGGAGGAGACAGGGACTTAGCAAGGTGCGGCTCTTTTGGTGAATTGGCTCAGGTCATTGGCAGCAGTGCCAGAGGTGATTAAACAAAAGGTAATGATAGTGCCATCCTTCAAAAGGTGGAGGAAATGAGTAGGGGTCTGCTCTTCTGAACCTGAGTCTACCCAACAAGGAGGAAGTGGTTCCTCTGGTGGGAAAGTTGGAAACAGGGAAGACATGAATACTCTTCAGTTGTGAGAGTGAAAGATGGGAAAGCCAGGCATGGTCCGGGATGTACCTGAGAGACTACAAAACATCAAAGGAAGGATAAGCAAGATCCCATGTGTCTTGACTCTTGAGGAAGTCAGTCCAAAATGGATGAACAAATGAATAAATTCTGAAGACACAAAGGGAAATAATTCCTGAGAGGAGGGAAAAGGAGATTGGTACGTATTTGTAGGGAATGTAATGACCAAATTACATTTTGTAAGGATTCTGATTAAATGAAATAGCAGTTATTTAGTGCTTACTACATGCAAAGTGTCAGTACTGCGCTCTGGAGATATAAGAGCAGACACAATCCTTGCCCTGGGGAGCTCACATTTGAATGGAGGAGACACCACATTTAGGCGTGTATCATTGTCACAAAAATAACTATTGTGGCTTTTTATGTTGAGTCACTTGACAATGCCAAGGACTTTAATATCAATAGTGTTCTTGGGGGGGGGGCAGTGTCTTCATTAGCTGTGGTTGTGGAGGGCTGTTGGTGGAGGGCACACCACTAGGGAGTAACTTGCCAGATCTCCTCTTCACAAAGATTGCTTCTACACAGGTTGTGCTGGTAAATGTTTAACCAATGGCTCTCCCCCCCTCCAAAAAAGGGAGGTAGAACATATTTTTAGGTTGAATCTGCATCATTACCATCTTCCTCCATTACTTTCTTAATTCTAGACAATCAACTAAACAATAACTCAAACTTGGATTTGTTGTGCTGGCTGACTTCTGAGGTGCAAACACAGTGAAAATTCCACCAGCAGTTCTCAGGAGCCAGGATGGGCTGACTCTAGCTCAGCCCTGATAGTCTCCCTGTGCTCTGGCTGTGGGAGGCCAGGCTAGAGGCAGGGCTGCTGCTCTGAGGGTGTAGATGCTTCCAGGGCCTCGGAGCTTACCTGCTTGTCAGCAGCATTTGGTCAAGGGTTGGTGATGATAGCAGGGATGAAGGTGGGAGGCAGGGCAGGGAATAGAGGATAAGCACAAAAGTATGGTGTAAATGGTCCTATGAAAATAATGCCCAGCTTTTTGTGGCAGCCAAGAATTGGAAATAGAGGGAATGCCCATCAATTAAGGAATGGCTGAACAAGTTGTGGTATATGATTGTGATGGGATATTATTTTGCTATAAGAAATGATGAGCAGGACGCTCTCAGAAAAACCTGGAAGGACTTATATGAACTGATGCTGAGTGAAGTGAAAAGAACCAAAAGAACATTGTATACAGTAAGAGCAACATTGTGTGAAGATCAACTTTCATTACACTTAGCTCTTCTCAGCAAAACAAGGATCCAAGAAAATTCCAAAAGACTGGAAAATGTATCCAGAGAAAGAACTATGGAGTCTGAATGCAGATCAAAGTATACTATTTTACTTTTTTTGCTTTTTTTCTTCCTTGTGTTTTTCCCCTTTTGTTCTGATTCTTCTCTTACAACATGACTAATGTGGAAATATGTTTACATGATTGCCTATATATAACTTATATCAGATTGCTTGCCATCTTTGGGAAGGGGGATGTGAAGGAGGGAAGGAGAAAAAAATTTGAAACTCAAAATCTTATAAAAAGTGAATGTTGAAAACTATTTTTACATGTAATTGGAAAAAAAAATGCTATTTAAAAAAATGTGCCAGTGTGCTAAAACGAATGAGCTGAGACTTGTGCGCAATGCAAGGCATCATAGAAAGGTGGTTTTGTTTTGTTTTGTTTTCTAAAGTTCTATTTGGGAAAAGAGAAGAATCAAAGCCTGTTTAATTTTCTTTTTGCCTTGGCTTTCTTTTTGAAGGAGACTACTATTTGGGCTGAGAAATGTAGAACAAAATCTAGGAGAAGGAAGAGACCACTTGACTCCCTTTGAGGAGTTAGCTCACCAGGCCTGGGCTGGGGTTCACTGTGGATCCAATCTGTGAAAGAGCATGGGAAGGGTGCTGAGGCACAGGGGAGGGACCAGGAATCTCCCAGCTGTTGTCTCTTATAAAGGGAACCAGAGGGCAGTCTTTAATAGAGAGGATACCGACCCTGTCTTTGATTCCCAGCAACATTTGTTAGAGGCCTCACTAATGAACACCAGGAAAGTGTCCACGTGGCTTCATTGATGCCATCGACTAGGGAACTAGGGTATTTCTGAGTCTAATTATTTGTTCTGTTCATTGATCACCTTAAAAAAAAACCCACCACATGCACACTGAGTGCCAAGTAGTTTTGATGATAAATGCTATGTGATATGGTCTTCAGTCTGAAAGTGCTATTCCCTCTTTATTCCAACTCCCCCTCTCCCCCATTATTTCCTTGGAGAGTCTAGCCTTTTTGTTCCTCTGAATGAATTTTGTCATTGTCTAGTTTTGTGAAGGAATCCTGTGGCAGTTGGGTCCAGCATTTTTAGAGGTTTGTTCTCACAAATCGGGAGTTGGCCAAGAATTCAGAATACGATGGGCTCCTGGAGGGCAGGGGCTGCCTTCCATCTGTTTTCGTATCCCCTGGGCTTAGGGCAGTGCTTGGCATTCCAGGTGCTTAACAAATGCTTACTCACTGACTCCCCATCCTGTTTAGCTTTTGTCTAAGTTCTCAGTCAACAATCAACAGTAAGATCTCACTGTGTGCCAGGACCAGTGATTACAAATATAAACAGAAACACAGTCCCTACCCTCAAGGAGCTTCCCTTCTAATGGGGGAAGACAGCACATAAAAGGAAGCTGAAAAGTGGTGGGGGTGAAGATGCCCAGGGTATATTGGGGGATGGTAGAGAAAGTCCTGAGTCCAGACTAAAGAGGAATGAGACATGCCTGGCCTGGATGCCCTCCTTAAATGGCAGTTCTGGGAGAAACCATATACTCAGGGAGGACCCCAAGGGCTGTGGGGACTTTCACTGGGTCAATTCCAGGGCTGGTGGTAGCTTTGAGGGTGAATAAGTTTCCAGAGCATGGAGTGTACCCAAAGTTCTCCTCAAAGCTTGTGAGAGTGCCAGTGGGGCACTGGCTACCTGTCATCCCTCATTTTTGCCATGTGACCATCGCCATCTTTTCTTCACTAATGTACTCAGTTTGTAAATTTGTAAATTATTAATAGTAACTTATTATATAAATTAATTTAATAATTTAGGTAGTATTATCATTTTACTACATTGACACAGCCTAACTATGAGCAATGAGTACCTCTCCAGTTCTTTGTGTTCATATATTTCTGTAAAGAATATTTTGTAATTGCATATATAGTTATATGTGGTATATAGATATATACAATACACAAATGTGTGTATATATACACATTCATATGTGTAAATACACACACATGTATATGTGCCTATGTATATATGTACGTGTGCATGTGCTTATATGTATATTTATACACACATATATGGTCTTGAGTGTGTCTCAATGGGTTGACTTCCAGATACTTTATGCATTTTGTTGGAGGCCCAGGGAAAACGAGCACAATAATACATTATTAGTGGAGCTATAAATTGATTTAATCATTGTAGAAAATCATCTGGTGCTATGCAATAAGTCATTAAAATGTTCATATTCTCTGATTCAGAGATCCCCCTCACCAAGCCCATGTTCCAGGGAGGCCCCACAGGTATAGAAAGAATCATCTAGAATCTCGGCTTCTACTGTCTCTCCGCCCATGAGTTCCTCCATCCTCTATAATCTGGCTTCTAGCCCTTCCATTCAGTGTAGACTGCTCTCTCCAAGGAGCCCCGGGCTCTGAGAGGGAAGCTTCAAATACACCAGAGCCAGACCACGTCCCCACTTCCCTTATGTGTTGTTTTTCCCATTAGAATGTAAGCTCCTTGTGGGCAGAGACTGCCTTGCTTGTTTTGAATATTCCCAGTGCTTAGCAGTGCCTGGTACCTAGTTACTCCTTAGCCAATTCTTTTTCATTCATTCACTTTTCATTATTTACTCTTCAAGGTTATGGAGGATCTCAGTGCTAAGTCCAGTGGGCTTTGCTCAGCCCTCCCCTGTTGGCTCTCTCTACACCATGATGCTCGGAGATGCCACAACCTCTCCCCTTGGACCCTCTGGCCTCCCTTGGCTTCCTTCTGTGACACTGTTCTCTCCTGCCTTTCCCCTCACTTGTCTATGACCCCTCAATCTCCTTAGGTGGATCATAAGGCAATTCCTGCCCTCTTACCATGAAGCCTTCCAAAACCTTTGTCCTGGGCCCAATTCTTTCAGTTCATGTGCTTTCTTCAAGAGCTCATTGTTTCCCATGGGTCCAATGATCATGCCTATATGTGTGACTCCCAAATCTTTGTATCTGGCCTTTTCATGACTCTGGTAATACGGTGTCAATTACTTTTTGAAAGTCCCATAGGCTGTTCAAACAGAAATCATTCCCTTCTCTTCTCAATCTTTCCCATTCCTGTACAATTCTCCAGGGCTGTATTACAATCATGTATTACGTGAATTACTGTAGTACCATGTCTTACTGGTGTGGGGGTTGACTGAGGCAAGGCAGTGTATGTCAAATACTTTGTAAGTCCTTAAAGTACCATATAAATGCTGGTTGTTACCTCTACTAAATTCTACTCCATACTTCATGGCACACCTTCCATAGTCCTTCCCAGTCACTCCCATTCACAACCCAGAGAGTTATTTTGAACTCTCTCCTCTTCTCACCTCTCCCATCCAGGGACCCCCCAAGTCTCATAGATACTGCCTTCTCCACACCTCTCCCTGTGACCCTGGCTAAGTGGAGGTAATAATACCTGAAGTTCTTACCACATACAGTTGTATAACAGTATGAAAATCAGATGACATGGGGCTGGTCCGGCTTTTGGTGAAGTCTTAGCACAATGGAAATTCTAGCTATGACCATTATTAACTCGACTAGAATCCTAGTCCAAGACTTCATGGCAAGGGCTTAATCTGGAGCTCTGAAAGGTTTGCCAGGGAGCACCCATGGTGGCAGATCCCACCAAGGTGGAGAGAGTGTGGATCCAACAATGGATGGCATGTTGCCTGGCCCAGGACAAGCTGGGCCATTGAGGGTCAGGCTCATTAGTAGATGGTGGGCAGCTGATGGATATTTTTTTTTTGCAGTTATTCAAAAGGCTCAGAAATATTTTAATCTGCATGGTTGGGGACCCCCCCCCCCCACTGCTGTCAGACCTCCCTCAGGTAAATATCATACTCTTCCTTTAGGTCTTTTGAATAGGAGCAGAACTCTCCAGCCTATGGTACCAGTGTGTCAGAGCACACCCATCTTGTTACCTTTTCATAAGGCACACCTTGACACATTTTTAAAGGATCATGGAGGCAACGACCTCCAGACTGCTTACCATGCATTTCCCCAATATTTGTTGGGAGTCTGCAAGAATTGCATTTGAAGAAGGAAAAGGTTCTTGGAACATCAAGGGATTTTCAGAAAAACTTCTGCTCACCTAGAGAAAGCAATGAAAACACTAACCTATAATTCTATCTATTGGAAAATTACTGAAAAATTACCAAACAATATTAAGGCACATTTCAGGTCCATAGCAAAGGCTTAATGATGGAGGATTTCTAACCCTTTAGAAGCACAATGTCCCCGGGATTTAAAAATGTCTCTAGACTGCCTCTACACTGTCCCAGGCTTGGCTCTCCTAGCTCTGTAAAGTGAAGGAAGTAGCCTACATGGTTTCTAGTCTCCCTTCTGTCTCTAGGAGGCTGCGGTTCCCTCTAAAGATAAGAGCTCTTCACATCTGAATCTCATTTAATCAGAGAATTTTCAAGTTGGAGGGAAGGCTGGGCAATGTTTAACAATGGACTCTGGAAAAAAATGTTTCACAGCCCACTTTTCAGTTTAATCTGATTATTCATCTTTCTCCCATCACTTTCTTACATCTAGACAATTAGCAAAATGATACCTCAAGTCCTGGGTTGGTAGACTTTCCTCATTTCTGAGGCATAAAGGCTCACACTGAAAATATACCACTCATTTCTCTGGAGCTGATTTGAGATGGTGCCAGCACACCTCTGGTGGAAAGGTACCGCAGAGGTGATGCTGTCCAACTTTTTTCATTTTTTCTGTCTTGCCTTTGCATCTCCAGCACCTAGCACACCATACCGCATATGCTAAGTGTTTAATAAATGCTTGTTGTAAGCAGGTAGGGGTGTTATGTAAATTCTGGGTTGGTGGAGAGAAGGCTGGTATGTCCCTGTGTGACTGAAGGAGGAGGAGAACTGGTGTGAGAGCTTTGGAGACAACAGACATTCTTTATTCCTGCTTTGAGACTGGCTGCATACACTGCCAGACTCTCTTTGGGATGGACTCGGGAAGGAAAGAAAAAAAACATACTGGAAAGGGCCAAACATGTAGGGAAAGCTGGGGTCTCTGATTTCCAGCTTCCTTCCTTAAAGACCTTGGGGAACTTCCTTTGTGGGTGAGATCAAGGCATCTCTTCTGGCTGAGTCGAGACCCACCCAGCCCCATTCCTGGGGGGAGAATGTTTTAATTCCGTGAATCTTATGGTATATTCTAGTCTGTAGACTATCTCTGATTTCTGCTTGCTCTCTGCTAGATGAATGCAGAGTATTATTCATTATTCAATTCTTATTGAATAATGAATAATTAATAAATAAATCAATTCATTATTCAATAATAATAGTGGTAATAGTCCTAGACTATGTGCCAGGCACTTGTGATAGGAACTGTACCACTATTTTCTCATTTGATCCTCACAACGATCCAGGGAGAAAGATGCTACCATCACTCCCATTTTATAGATGAGGAAACTGAGATAAGAGAGGCTAAGTGACTCGCCCAAGGTCCCACAATTAGTACATGTCTGAGGCTGGTTTTGAACTCAGGTCTTCTGGCTCGAGGCCTGGTGCTCTATCATACTACCAGCTGCCTGAGATGATCTTCTGTGTAACTAGTACGCGGTGGGAAGGTGTCAGCCCTGTGGATGACTCACTATGGTTCTGCCACCTGGGAGCCAGCTGCTTTTGAGCCTACAAAATTGTGCGCCTAGGCACTGGAAGGGCCGAGCAACAGGTCTCTTGGCCAGCCCCTCGCCTCTCAGAGGAGAACAGAGAGGCAGTTCATGGCCCCTTCTCTGGCTCCCCTCAGAGCAGACACCACAGCCTTCTTTGGGGAGAAGTGAGCAACATTCCAGAGACATCTCTCCATGTCTCCTTGTGAGCCACACTGAGAGCCCCACGTGGCCATCCATCATCTGTACAGGCAGCATACACTTTACACACAGGGAGAAGCGCCATGAGCTGTGGCTGCCCAGCCCCAAAAGGGCTCTGTAGCCTGTCCACAGACTATGGTGATATATATGCAGCACTAGCTTCCTGTCTATGGTCCATCTGTCCAGTGAATATTTAAAACTGGATTCCCTGCTGGAATCTCAAACTCCACATATTCAAAACTAAATTCATTACCCTCCCCCCTGCATGGCTCTTTCTGTCAAGCTGGGCTCACACCCTTGGTGTTATTCTTGATTTCTTACCCTTCATCTCATGTAGCCCATCAGAGGCAGAATCTTGTCTTCCTTACCCTAATGAATGAATGAAAGAGCATTCACTAAGTCTTCCTGACTCCAGGCCCTGCATCCTGCCTGTTGCATCACCTCATTGCCCTCCATTTAACATGAGGCTCAAGGCAATGACTCATAGACACAACACGTGAGTCACAACAGTCTAGCTTAGTGATCTTTCTATCAGTTCACATTTGTTGGAATCTCTAATTTGAACTATACATTTGTCATTGAAAATGAAGAATGAGCTGGCTCATTCCTTCTGCCTTGTAAGGAAACCACACAGCATTTGAACCCTGAACCACCAGGGGCCGGGTTCAGCTGCTCCACTGTCTCCTTTCTTTCTGGCTCACAAGAAAGACTGAACAAATATATGGTCTATCAATGCTTTCCTCCCGCCAAAATGCAAGATGCTTTTAAGTAACAACAAGCAAGGAACAGCCATTAAAATGATGAAGGTTCTAGTAGTACTCATAAGAAAGTTATCCTATATGACACTCTCGTTAGCTTCAGATGTGTGTGTATGTATGCACACCTTTCTTTCAATAGGTGAAAGGATATTCGTGATTTCATCTGTTTGAGTACACCCTCTCTCAGTGGAGATTACAATTCCCCCATGCTTCAGTTTAGCCAAAAGGTGGCAGATGGTGGCCAATCCTTCGGGTAAGACTCATTCTGAATTTAGCTTCTTGGATAACAAATACACCTCCAATCTTGCCCTAGTGGGTAGAGCCAGGCTGGGCCTGGAGTCAGGAAGACTCATCTTCCTGAGTTCAAATCTATCCTCAGACACCTACTGTGTGACCCTGGGTAAGTCACTTCACCCTGTTTGCCTCAGTTTCCTCATATGTAAAATGAGCTGGAGAAGGAAGTGGTCAACCACTCCAGTATTTTTGCCAAGGAGACTCCAAATGGGGTCAGAAAGGGTCAGACACGATTGAACAACCATCACTGCCCAGTTCAGATTTAAAGCCTTTCTAGCTCGGTATAGGATCTGCATAGAATTCCCTCAACCACACAGACATGCACATAGACACAGCTATGCACAAATCACACACATACACCCCCTCTCTCTCAGATTTATGATTTCACCGGTAAAGACACCAATCGGAAGATCATGATTCTTCCTCCCTCCAATAGACTTCAGCATCTGCTTAGAATCTGCTAGAGTGGCCCAGGCAGTGAGAGGTGAAATGTCTGTATGTCAAAAGCTGTGTGTCTGGATGAGGACTTGAACTCAGATCTTCCTGACTTGTAGGCTGGCTCTCTGTCTGCTACACTGTGCTGTCTCTCACATGTACAGATACACGATATGAACATTAATATGTATGAAACACTGTGAATCTTACAGTTCTGGAGGAAGGCTAGCCATTATCATCCTGTCTGCCATGTAATGCATTCTTGGCCAATTTTCCAATTGAAAAGTATCCTGATTTTCCTAAAACTAATATTGCTTGATTTTTTTCAAATCTACCCTGGGTGATTGAGTCAGATTCCCTTCTTTAGACGCATTCTCCAGAGAAGAGAGATACAAAAGCAGGGGTAAAGATGAAGTTTTAAGACTGAGAATGGCCTGAAATCTTTGTAGACCATGAATGCACTGTTCTCCATCTACTCAATGCTAGTGTCAATGGTTGAGGTCCTAAGTATTTGTAATTTTGGTCTCTGAGGTTAGACTGTTTATTTCACATGTGAATCTGAACATAGAAATCTTACAGAAATTTGATAACTGAAATAAGGTTTTAAATAGCCTAAAACATTCCTTACCTCATCAAGAAATGCACATGGTAAAGTAACATCCAAGGGATTGTCTGTGGCACACAAGAAAGTGATTCCATCAATAAGGAGAGTATGGTAGACATAGCTTTGGAAAAACACATACATTTCCATCATCATTTTGCAGAAATTCATCTACCTACAGTATAGTTAACAAACGAAATTAAGAGAAAGGCATGTAGCGTAATCAAGCTGCCTCTCTCTGGGAAACTCTAGCTGAGAAATAGTGGACACTCTTCCCAGTTAACCCCAATGGGATACAGACTTCACGCTATCTCCGGCACAGAACTTTTAGCTTGTCCCAAAGCATAGCTCAGGTTCACCTCTGAGATGAGCCTTTTCTGTTTTTCTCGAAAGTACTTTTTGATCTAACTGTGTACATATCCTCTCTGCCTCATTACTGCCTCCTACTCCTTCCCCACTCCCCCACAGATCATAAGCTTCTTGAAGCCAGGACTACTCCTTATTTTGTCTCTGCAGGTCCTTCACCTACCATGGCACCTAATAAGTCTTTGTTGAAATTAAATTTGATATATTTGACATTTGAAAGTGAACTATTTATGTTCTACCCCAAATACTATCTCAATCTAAGCATCCATTTCAAAATAGCCCTGTCAGATGCCACTCATTTGCCTTTAGGGGGGTGGGGTCATATTTTGTGCTGGCTGCATAGAAAAAATGCTCATTTACTTAAGCATTTCTACTTTCGGAAGGGAAAGTCCCCAGCATTAGAACAGGGCATTGACGTCAGCTTGGGGACTTGCAACTTAAGTTTTGGGCATTTATTTACTGTTGGGGATGTGGGAAAAATGGAGGGAGGCCCCTTTGGCACGTCCCCTATGCCTAAATCTACCCAGTCATTCTACCTTTTAATTACATTCCAGTTTTTGATGGATTCCCCAAACCAGGAAGGTGGAAGGCAGCCCAGATAATTTAGGAGCAAATTTGTTATGTGGTGGCCTTAGTTTTAATGAGAGGCCATTAACAGTGCTCAGTCTGGCCCAGGGGGGTCCAGCCTCTGTAGATGAAGAAGCTATTGCCAAACTCTAGAGGCAAACATACGGGCCAGGAGAAAGCAGAAATGATAAATGTGTCCTTTCTATACATAAATTCTCAGTAGTCTTTAGCATCACGATATACAGTTATCCTTTCCATGTTGCGATTTTCCCCATTGTGGTTTTGATAGATTGTGGGTTGGCACAAGAAGTTAAATGGGGATTCTTGGGGAGTTTTGCAGAAGCCGCAGATGACACAGAATTTAGAAACTCAGAAATGCATAAAATATACATACAGTATTGTATGATATCAACAAAGTATATCTGTGAATCCCATAAATATACACAATTTCTTCTTTTCTAGTATGAAGGGGCAACCCAAAGATTTTACACGGATTCCCCAGCTTTCAGGGGCACTGCTCCCCTAACTCCTTTGATGGGGAGCAGAGAACTGTACACATGGTTCACTTAATTTTTGTTGATGGTGAACAATATATGTACTCTTTTCCTCTAAAGTATCTTTATTTCTAAGTCTGGATACTTGTTGAGAAAAAGTTCCTTATTTTTCCAGACATCAAGGCAGTTGTTACTGTGAATTGCTTGTGTGATATGAAGGAAAGCCTCAATAGTTCAAACTATCTTCAGTACAACTGAGTCAAGCTACAATTAGTCTAATTAAAGTTGTTTTACAGTATTGTCTACTGTGTACCCTACTTTTGAGCAGTAAGATCATTAAGTGAGAGCCACTAAAAAGTAATCTGTGCAGACCACAATCCTAGGACTGCCCCCGTCCCCTTACCTTCCAATTCGGGCTGTGGTCTTCTTCTCAGCTTTTAGAAGCACTAGTTTTAGCACTGATGAAACTGCGTCCTAAAAATAAACTATTAATGCTCAGTCTATTGTAGAGAAACAAATAGAAGATGTATAAATATACACTTGTTCTTCCTTAATAAATGAACTGGAACATGGTAAGTTTAACTTGCTTTGTGAGTAATAAATGTCACATTCATTGTAAATATTCATGTCCACTGGAAGAAAAAGAGGATATAAATCATAGATGTAGAAGCCACACAAGAAAATCCGTCTCATGCATTACAACTGTGTCTTGATACGGTTTCTACCATGGACAGGACCATCTAGTCACGCTGTGGCTTTTCATCAGCACCAGTCACCAGGGGGCCAATTTAAACTGGGCACATCATTTTCTCGGAATTACCAACAGATATCTCAGGCTCTCATCTCAGCCTCTATCTCTGTCTAGACTCAAGGGTTCAACTGGAACTCAGCAAAAAAAAAGCTTTATAATGATTCATTGCTTTCTTCTATAAAGAGGAAAGATTGCCAAGTGTCCTTCTTATTTCTCTTTTCAAATTAAAATATCAATCACATTTATACTAGCCAGTGGTCCCCAAACCTTTTTCTCTCGACAAGTGCCCTGAAGAATTCTGCACACTGAATTTTGTGTCAGTGGACGGGGCTCTGTGGTGTTTGCCTTTCAAAAAAAAAGCCTCCAATTTTGTCTGGTGTCTTGCAGGCTCACGCTCTCTGGCCACTGGACCCAGATGGCTCCAGAGGAGAGAGTGAGGCTGGTGACTCTGCACAGCCCTCCCTCACTTCAGTCCAATTCACTTGCATGTCATGACGTCACCTCCCTGATGTCATGGTCCTCTTGGAGAATGAGGGACAGACAACAGCCCTGCAGGCTCTGGCTGGACCCTACCACCATTTAGGGAGGTTACCCATTGAAACTGATGAATCACGCCCTTCTTCCACCTCCCAGACCTTGGAGGGGGGCTACAGCTCAATACTCTAGAACGTAACACTGGAAAATCCAGGGTCATTGTTAGGAAAATGGGAAGAGGGGGGCAAGTGAGAAACAGCAATGCGTCTACAAATGGAGCTGCCAGCTTCATGGATCCAAAGCTCAAAAGGACCTGAGGCCAACTAGTCTCACCCATTCTACAGATGAGGAAACTGAGGCCTAGGGATGTTGTGAGGTTCCCAAAAGTCATGCCAAGAGGGTGGGACATAAAGCTTTAAAAAAAATTTAAAAAAATTACATTTAAGTTAATTAAATAAAAAAAATTCCAAATTAAGAAAGGGTCAGAACTATTGCCTTTTATGATAATAATAATAATAGCTAACATTTATATAGGGTTTATACTATGTACCAGAATATGCTAAGGGCTTATAAAAGTTAACATTTACATATGATTTACAACACACCAGCACAGGGCTAAGCACTTTACAAACATCTCATTAGATCCTCACAATAACCCTGGGAGATAGATGCTATGATGATCCCCGTTTTACAGATGGGGAAACTGAGGCAGAGGTGAAATGACTTGCCCAGGGTCACACAGCTAGCAGATGTTTCCTAGGGGATCTTTTAGTTTTATACTGGTTGGTGAATCTTTGCCCTCATTATGCCATCACTCAAGGTTTACAGAACCAAAACCAGATCACCCCCAATTTATTTTGGACTAAACCTGTGGTTTACTTGCATGAGGGCCTTCTTTGATCATGCACTGTTCTGCGGTATGAGGGAGCCCCCTTTCCGCGTCCCTGCCCATCATGCTCAGAGGCAGGACCTGTGCCCAGATCGGCTCTTTCCCAGACCGCCTCTCCCACATGAGGCACAGGGAGAAGGCTTGCGCCTTCGCTCTCTTCATTCATCCATCCCTCCTTCTTGGGGAGCAGACTGGCCCTAAGCACAGCAGGCCCCCTTTCTCTGTGGTTGATCGTCTCACGGACCCACCCAAGGGCCCAGAGCGGAAGCCGCTCAGCCAGGATGGGTCAGAAGTGACATTTGAACCCTGGCCTTTCTTTTTTGGTTGAAGCTCTAGATGCTGAATGAGACACTGTCTGTAAAGCCCGTACCCAGTGCCATGCATACAGTAGGTGCTTAATAAGTGTGTTTCCTTTTTTCCTTCCTCCCTCCCTAGTGCAGGGCAGGCTTAAAACTGCACCAGGACTTTTGGGACATGAAAGTCTAATGAAATACAGTGCGAGGGCAGCAGTTGGGTGGATCCCAGAGGTCTGCATGTGGTGGAGAGAAAAATACAATAAGCCATTCATTAGCTATACTATATATGTTATATAATATTATTATATGTTATATATTGTAATATATACTGTATTATGTGGCATATAATATTATACTATATCGTATATTAAATTATTTACAGTTATATATATTTCATTAACGTATATTTAATTAATTTAATTAAAATGTACGTTAAATTAAGGCAGGGTCTTAATTTTTTTAAAGGCAGGGCTCTCAAAGGCCTGGGAGCGGGTGAAGGGGGATTCGCGTCTTTCCAACAACGCCTTGTCACCGTCACTTCCTTTTCCCCTCCGCACTTCACTACAAAGCCTCTGCCTGGAGCAGGACAGGGGGGAGGACAACCGCAGAAGAAGAGACAGCGGTCTCAGAGGACCCCCGGACACAACACGTGCTGGGGCCCTGAGCGGGGACGGCCCGGTGGCCAGGAGGGGCGGCTACCTGATAGGAGCCTCCGGTCAGGGCCAGCTCGGCCAGGATCACCCGGCCGTTAGCAATGCAGCTGTACGTGATGGTCATAGCGGTGCTGGGCCCCTCAGCCTGGCCAACCGCCCTCAACGGCTGAGGCGCCTCCAGCGCAGGCGCAGTGCTGCCGAGGAGGGGCCATGGGTGGGGCCGTGAGGGAAACCAATGAGGCCAGGAAGGGGGCGGGCCTGTGGTGTGAGGGGAGGGGCTATACAAGAATGGCTCAGCTGTGAGGGGCGGCGCTTCAGTACGAGGGCGGGGCTTCACCTCGTGGGGCGGAGCTTCACCATGAGGCGCGGCTGCATCAGGAAGCATAAATTGCAGCTGAAAATTAAAAAAAAAATCATCAGGTCAGTTTTTGTGCTTGTGCTCATTCAGTGTCTGGCACCTAAAAATCTCCCCTGTAAAATTAAGAAAATAAACAATATTTGTAAAGGGCTTTGCAAACCTTAAAACGTTATGTATTTGCAAACCTTAAAGCGCTATGTAAATGCTAGCTGTCATTATTAGCTTACTAAATGTCCAACTTGTCAATCTTTATCTCCCTCAACCCATCTCTCTGTCTGTTTCTGTCTGTCTGTCTGTCTCTGTTTCTCTCTCCTCTCTCTTTTCTCTCCCTGTCTTCTCTCTCTCTCTCTCTCCTCTCTCTCTCTCTGTCTCTCTCTCCTCTCTCTTTTCTCTCCCTGTCTTCTCTGTCTCTCTCCTCTCTCTCTCTGTCTCTCTCTCTCTCTGTCTCTCTCTCTCTCTTTCTCTGTCTCTCTGTCTCTCTCTCTTACCCTCTCCCTCTCTCCTTTCTCTCTGTCTTCTTTACTGTTATTTAGGGGCATACTGTACATAGAGAACTGTGCTAGCTACTGGAGGATATGCAAACTTTCGATAAGACTTGGTAGCTTCCCTTATGCAGCTTACAGTCTCATACAGAGATAAGACACAAACTATGATAACTACAATCTTTTCCCAGCCGGCTGCACTCCTCTGGATTCCTCTTTCCATCATCCCCTCTCCTTGCTGTTTGCTTTAGCTCTCCCCTGCCCACACCACTTTTCCGCTTCCTTTCCTGTGTTGTCTTCCTCCCAACAGAATGTAAGCTTCTTGAGGGCAAGGACTGACTTTGGAGTTTCTCTGCATGTCCAGTGCTTAACACAGTGCCTGGCATAAGTAGGAGCTTAATAAATGCTTATTGACTGACTATAATGTAAAATGTTGAATGAGAAGTGCATGAGACCTGGGGATTCCAGGGAAAATGGCTTGGCTTCCCAATAACTGCCTCCAACCAAAGAGGAAGGCACCTAGTGATGTGACAAAAACAGGAACAGAAGAAAGAAAGGAGAAATTAAAAAAAAAAAGAACTGAAAATGACGTAACCACGCACTTCTCCTGACACCCCTACTTCCCTCATCCTGCTCTCAGCCTTCCCCACACAAAGCCTCTTTGACCCAAGGAATCCTGACCCAAGCTTGTGGAGGCCACCAATTTAAGTATTCCCTTTTGGAATCAGCGTCATGGAGAACTCCATTCCTGGGGAGGCACTGAGGTCTATGAATTAGTTTAGCCTCGGAAGTTCCGGAGGGGAGAAGGCTGTGTCTCCTGGACAGGACAGTGAGCCCACATTTAGAGGAGTCCCAGCTGGAGTTCCAACCTTGCCGCTGGCTGGCCCAGCCCGATCCTTTCACTCGGTTTTAGTGGCTTGAGACCCAGCTAACTGGACCAGCTCCAGAAGGCAGCCTAAGAATTGGAGAAAATTGGGGACCATGGGGGAGAGTGAAGTCCAGAAATGCAAAGCTGGAGATCTAGGGGAGTACCAGTAAAAAGTGAAGGAAAGAGCCCTTATAACAAATACGTACTTCAAAGTAAAAGAAAATCAATTAAAAAATGCACGGAGAGTAAAGGGCTTATAATAATGTAGCCCTCATTTGAATAAAGACCTGCCTATTATTACTGTAACGTTCAGAGAGAGGGGGAGGACAATCTACTTGTTATTGTCCATTCTTTTTTTTTTAAGAGGATCAATGACAGGACCAGATGATGTCTTCACTTTCCCTGAACTGGGTTTTAAGTGAGACAGAGCTGCACAAAACCATCTCCCCCACTGTCTTTTCCAGAGTTATTGAAGTCCAGGGACAAGACAAGAGTCAGGACAATTGGCCGTGGTCGGGGATGCAGCGGCTGACCTTGATGTCTTTGACGTCTGACCAAGCTCTAAATGCCTGCATTGTCTACTTCATCCGCCTTCCTGGCCTGTGGGGGAATTGTTCTCATCTGCCCATTCCCCCTGGGAAGTCTTCACATACATGAGGTAGACATCCCCCTAACTCACCAACGGGGTTGAGGCTTGTCGGTTACCCTCAACCTGGTTTACCCGGTCTGACCAGTGAGTTTTCCTGGGATGTGGCGGCTGGGCAAAGCTACAGCTATTTCTTAAGAGTTGGGTGAAGATGGACATCAGTAGTGTCTTGGAAAGAATGTTGTAGAGCAGAAATGTCAAACATGCAGCCTGTAACATTCCTGGGTGAAGTCTGAACCAGATTTAAAAAATGCAATTGGGAAATATTTAACAAAACAACTAAAAATACAATACACCATAGATAATATTATATTTTAAAATTAAGTCAACTTTTGGCCTGCAGGGATCCCTCTGTATGGATTAGTCGTCCCCATTTCTACTTCAGTGTGACATTCCTTTGGTAGATTCACTATTATCTGGGGAGATTCTGTTGATGCTGGTGTTACAAAAAAATATTGTGAGGTCCCAAAGAATAACAATGAAGCTATTCCAAGAAACTCTACAACGTTTCAGAAGAGAATTAAAAGAAGTTATTTTAAAAGTAACAGAAACTAGAAATCTCAAGGAAGAAATTAATGTCTAATATGAAAGTAGAGAATTTGGAACAAAAGACAAATATTCACCAAGATAAAATGTTCCCTGAAAAAGAGACAGAATTGAAATGCAAAATTATAGAGGTAAGAAGAAAATTGAATCAAATAAAAAAGACAACAAGATTGGAAGCACACATAGTAATAGTAACATAAAATTTAGGAAGAGGGGAAGGCTTGGGGGAGAGATATAATGAGTTCAGACTCTTCTGTGCTTAATTTAAAAAAAAATCATGTGCATATTTTTTGTAACCTTGTCTGAAACCTCTGCTTTTCTGAGTTTACTTGAAGCATAATACATTATTCTCCCATCTCTTATTTTAATTTTATGTGAATCTTTACATTTCAAGTAAATTTCTGATATACAACATACTGTTGGATTTTGCTTTTAAATTCATTTTGCTATCTTTCACTTTATGGGTGAATTAATCTCACTTGTATATATAATTATGATTATTAATTATGTAAGTGCCTTCTATCTGTTATACCTTTTTTTCTCTTTACCCTCTGCCCCACTTTTTACAAATGTAAGGTATCTGTGTCCATGTAACATAGATTTATCTACATGAATCATCTAAATGTATAGACAGTTCATGGGAGGCATGTTTAGATATCTATGGAATCTGGCCTACCCTTCTCCAAGGTAGACTGCTATTTCTGTCTTGAAGAAGAAGGACAAGGGCTATTGATAGGTGCTTGTTACTTCCCTTGCTTATTTCTAAAAGGGTAGTGTGCTAGAATTTATATATGAATATATATTTATATGATATATGTATATACCGTATGTGATATGACACATATACATATATGAAAGATAAGGATATACACAATACATATTAT
>CM053583.1:190129934-190142221 GCA_028627135.1 Pseudochirops cupreus
CAAGAAAAATGAGCAAATCAAGACCAGAGGACTTATATAGATTAGAATATACCAGAAAAGCAAATGATCTCTTTAGCTGGGAGCAGGATGAAACCTCTGTTCACACTGAGAGAGGTTTTAATCTCACTCAAGCAAAAGTCCCTGAAGTATTTAGGAAGATAAAGTGGAAATCACTGTTGCGATGAGGACACAGCCTTCTCGCCATATGTATGGCTTCCAAAGTCTTTCTTTTTCTCCATGTGTCTCTCCTGAAGAGTCTCTGGACACACACATGTCCCTCTCCCAAGAAACTCAGTACCAACTCCATCTTTTATAAAAGTAAGTAGTATGGCCTCAGCCATCAATCAATTCCTGTTATTTAAAGATAGCCATCATCTATCAATTTTGTGCAATGTCTCCTTCTTAATACCAGTAACACACAAAATGCTCCAGCTTTGATTGAGAGCCCAGTTACATCTAAGTAACAGAAAATCACAGTTTCATGTGCTGTCCTCTCTTTTCCATAATGTACCTGGAAATGCTCATTTTAATTAGTGTTTCTAAAGTTCAGGATAAAAATAAAACAAAACAAAGATATAAAAAAAATGCACTAGTAAATAGGATTAAGAAATGAGTAAGAGGCCAATACTTGTGGACTCCAGAGAGTCTTTGTCAATAGATGACGAATACTTTCTTCATAAGAAAGAAGAGAGGTACTCAGGGTATATTGGGTAGGGTGCTAGACTTCAAGTTAGGAAATCTTGGTTTAAAATTCTGCCACTGACTCTTTACTAGCTGTGTGACCATAGGCAGTTTCCATATTTGTAAAGTGAAGGAGTTGGACCGCATGACCTGCGAGGTTCATTCTAGCTCTAAATTTATGATCCTATCATTCTAAGACTCAAGAAAAGAATCAATAAATGCCGGACATGGTAAGCATGGAATAATATGATAAAAATTGAAATTGATTATATTTTCACAGATTGAAAATGACTCATTACTAATGTGGGAGTTATTCCTGAGTTAGCTGTCTATATACAGTCAATGGAAACAATTCAGTTTTAGACTATGACACCATAAAATAAGAATTAAAAAGAGAACACGATCACTAAGTACTGACCTAAGTGGAGATAAAATAAAGACATCCTGAATAATGGGTAGGTCAAATAACAAATTATAGAAACAATAAATAATGTTAAGGAATATGATAAGAATTATACTCTCAAACCAAAGAGATATAGCTAAGGCAGTCCTCAAAGAAAAAGAATTACATCTCTGAAAACATTTTTAATACAAAATAGAAAAAAGAAGGGATCAGTGAACTGAGCATGCAATTAAAAAAGAATAGGAAGTAAACAGATTAATGATTTTCAAATCAATATGAAGGAAATTATCTTTTTTCCCTTTTTTTTTTTTTTTTTGCTTTTTGGAGGGGGAAGGCAGGGTAATTGGGGTTAAATGACTTGCCCAGAGGTCACAAGTGTTTGAGGCAGGATTTGAACTCAGGTCCTCCTGACTCCAGGGTACTCTATTCACTGTACCACCTAGCCACCCCTGAAGGGAACTATCTTAAATATTTGAAAAGATATACTTCAAAATTAAATGAATGTAGAAATGTTAAGCAAAATTAAGAGCTGATTCATAAACAAAACTAAGAAAATTGATAAACTATAGGCTGAGAGAAAGGAGGGGAAGAGACAAGAGGCAGAGACAGAGGAAACATTTAAAATGGACAGGTGAACTCACAACAGAGAGGGAATAAAGAACTTTAATGAGAAATTACTGCACACAATTACATG
This sequence comes from Pseudochirops cupreus, assembly GCA_028627135.1. Taxonomy (NCBI): domain Eukaryota; kingdom Metazoa; phylum Chordata; class Mammalia; order Diprotodontia; family Pseudocheiridae; genus Pseudochirops; species Pseudochirops cupreus. The sequence goes on from CM053583.1 coordinate 190,131,713, forward strand.
TCAAGAAAACAGAAAATTCAAGGAAAGTATATGAGATCTACAAAAATATAAAATCTCAAAATAGGAAACAGAGATCTTACATGACGCAATCTTAGAAAAAGAAACCTAGTAAACAATAAAGTACCTGCAAAAAACCAAAAAACAAACAACTCTAAATCCAAAACTGTGACCAGATGGACTTTCAAGTGAATGTTATCATTTAGAAAATACCTTTGTTATAAAAATTCTTCACAAAAATAAAAAATATAATGACACTCTACTCAACTGGTTTATGAGACTAATGTGATTTTGGTTCTCAAAATAGGGACAAAAGAGAAAGAATTATAGAACAATTTTAGAAAGGAATAGTGAAGTGGTTGGGGGCGAAATTGTGAAAGTCTTTAAATGATAGGAAGAGGAGTTGGAGCTACTGAGAGAAGACTCTGAGAACTAGTATATAAGAGGCTTCTTGGCGGTGTCCACAGAGTAGAAGGAATCGAGGCTGGGGAGGAGGAAGCCACTGCCACTGTGGGAGTGGCTGGGCTTGGCTCCCAAGGCCACTCCTTTGGTCAAAGGACTTGAGGTTAGAAGGTGAGGAAGGTTATGGAGATGCTGAGGGTGTGGTCCATGAGAGGTAGCCAAGGACAGCACTGATTCCCTGATTCCTCTCACCTTCTATTTCAGGTGCTGAGAGGTCAAACTTGCTTGTTTTTCCTCCGTTGCTTTCAATCTAGATGTAGTTACCTACCAAAAAACCTTGCTGTCCAACAAAATTGCTAAACTGTACATATTTTATTTTATGCTTACAAATTGGGGGAGGGAGATAGATTGAGACACATATAGATAGGAGGGAGAGAGATAGAGGAGATAGAGAGGAAGAAAGAGAGGAAAAAGAAGGAGAGAGAGAAAGACAGAGAGGAGGAAGAGAGACAAAGAGGAAGAAAGATGAAAAAGAAGGGGAGAGGGAGAGGGAGAGGGAGAGAGAGAGAGGGAGTGTGTATGTGTGGGAGTTTAAGTGTGTGTGAGTATAAGGGTGTGTGTGAGTATGTGTGTATGTGTGAGACAGAGACAGAGATAGACAGAGGCAGAGAGAGAGAGAGAGACAGAGAGAGAGAGAGAGAGAGAGACAGAGAGAGAGAGAGAGAGACAGAGACAGAGACAGAGACAGAGAGAGAGAGAGAGAGAGAGAGAGAGAGAGAGAGAGAGAGAGAGAAAACAGTCCTTATTTTAGGGAGATAAATATTTCAGACTAAAACTGGGGCCTTGGAGTTAATTAAAACAGTTGGGCAAAGTGGAAAGACCAGTATTAGTACTACATTGTACAGGTTTGTCGATGAATTCAAAGTTCAGATAGTCTTCAAAATAAAACTGAGAACTGGAAAGAACATTTGACTGCATAGGAAGAGGGGCAGGTATTTTGCTTTCTTTCCATTTTTCTTGGGTGACCATCTGTCGTACCACGCTTTGAAAAGAAAGCCATACTCTTCAGAGGAAGAGATGTTTGATCATGCTCAGTAAGTCTTCTGCTCAAAGAGTAACTGGTAACTCAGCCTCCTCAGCTACCCAGCACCACCTGCTTTTGTAGGCATAACTCTTCTGGATAGCGATATGGAATTATGCAAGAAAAGGGATGAAACCATTCAAACTCTTTGACTCTACAATCTCAATGAGCATAGAACCCCAAAGAAGTCAAGGAGAGAGATGATCCAACATATACCAAAATATTCATAGCAACGCCTTTTTTTTGTGGTGGCAAAGAAGTGGAACCAAAACGAACATTTATTAATAAGGGGGTGACTCAGTATTGTTGAGCAGTACACAGTGATGAATGTGAGGAATCTAAAGAAACAAAGGAAGGATTGTATTAGTTAATGCAGAACAAACAATGCAGAACGAGGCCACTCTCTGTAATAGTTACGATAATGTAAATTTTCAAGGCCACTATAAGGAAGCCAAACTCAGAGTAATTGAAAAGCTATTTGGAGGTCAGGTAATGAAATATATCTCCTTCTTTTTGGTAGAGACTAGTGTCATATGACTAGTAAGTACCTGAGTCTGGATTTGAACTTAGGTCTTGTTGAGTCTAGGCCAAGCCACTGCCCCACCATCTGTCTCAGAAGAAAGTCTTTATCAACGAGGGCACGGGGAAGGCTTTACAGAAGATACGGCATTTGTCCTGGGCTTTACAGTATGGGTAAAATCTACTATGTGCCAGTCAGGCAGCTAGGTGGTGCAGTGAGTGTACAGCACCAGACCTGGAGTCAGGAAGATTCTTCTTCCAGAGTTCAAATCCAGCCTCAGATACTTACTAGCTGTGTGACCCTGGGCAAGTCACTTCATCCTGTTTGCCTCAGTTTCCTCACCTATTAAATGAGCTGGAGAAGGAAATGGTAAACCATTGCAGTATGTCTGCCAAGAAAACCCCAAATGGGATCCTGGAAAGTTGGACATGACTGAACAAAAACTATAAAAGAGTTTGAACTTTAGTTGATAAGCAATAGTTAGGCACTGGATATTTTTGAGGAAAAGAAAAATTGATCAGATCTTGGCATAAAAAGCATATTTGGGAATGAAGCCTGGATTGGAGAGGGGAGATTGTTCTGGTAAAAAAGGATGAGTCAGAGAGGGGAGGTGTGAGAGTCTGTTAGGAGGCAGTGGGAGGAGAAGAAGGGATGGATGTAAGGAATATTACACAGAATTTACGGGCCGTGGTAACCGAACATAAGATAAGGGAGTCTAACATAATGTTAAGATTTTGGGCATTGGATACAGGGGTACAAGTTGATATGACAGAGAGAAACAGTAAAGTCTGAAAATAAAGACAAGAATGGGGGAAAGATATTAAGACTGGTTTCAGGCACGTTTACTTTGAAGGCTCAGGAACATTCAGGTCGAGATATACTGTAGACATCTGTATCAAAAGACTAGGGCAGGAGACACAGATCTGGGAGTTAATCCGTCAACAAGTATTTATTAAAGACTTACTATAGGTTAAACTCTGTGCAAGGTACTAGAGATGCTGGAACCAAGAATGAAACAATTCCTGCTCAATGAACTTACGCTCTAATGGAAGAAACAAGTGCATGTAAAAATATGTACAGAAGAAATAGAAAGAGAATAATATGTTTGTATATACACATATGGTTAATATAGGTTTAAAATACACACGTATACATATACACACAACATGCATACACAAATATACATATATGTATGTATATATGTGTGTATGTATACATATATGTATGTATATATTTGTGTATGTATACATATATGTATATACATATATGTAAATATGTGTGTGCATAGAGAAAACAGGAAACCTCAGGAGTTGGTTGCATGGGGAATTGCATGGTCATCCGTGCTTATGGAAAATGATTTTATCAGTAGTGTGTAAGCTGGACCAGAGTGGGGAGAGACTTGAGGCAGGAAGACCAATTGGATCAAGGTCAAGACCTTTGCAATAATCTAGGTCAGAGGTGATGGGGACCTGAATTAAGGTGGTAACTGTATAAGTCTATAGTAATCAATAATGGCCAAGAGAAAGATCTTAGAGAGTAGTTTCCTTGACTATAATCCAAATATCTGGCCAATGGTGCTAACCTGCTTTTGCCTTGTTTATAATTGATGATGGCCAATGCCAACCTGGGGAAGAATAATGACAATAAAGAAAGAATAAAAAAAGATACTTTTCCCCATTTAATGAATAATTAGGTAACTGATAGACATAAACAAAACAAAAATATTTCCTTATGTGACATTTGTTCAGATATTCTTCAGTTTTTGGACATCTCCATAGTTTGGAATCTCCTTTGCTCTATGAAAGTGCTCCTATAAAATTTGTTTTTGAAGCATACGGGTCTTTTCTTTCTTTTATCTCTTTGGGTTATGTCCTTAAGTTGTGTTATTGATGAGTGGTAGATTTTTAGATAGTCTATCGTGTGTCATATTGATAGTCTAGGACTTAACAAATGCCTGGGACACTGAATGCCCCATAACTGAATATGGGAGTTCCAGATATAAAAGCAGTTTGCCCAATTTGATATAGCTTTTTGGTATTCCCCAAAGCACTTAGTGCAATGTTCTATGCATATAAAACACAATATAGATAGTATTTTGGACCAGGCATAACTCAGGACAGTTCAATAATTTTGGCTCAGGATTAGAATACAAAGAGATTCTAAAATGTCTAAAAAAGATGCTTGTACAACATAAAAGGCTCCATAAAGATGCATTGTTGACTTAGATAAATGAGCTCCTTTCTGTCTCTGTCATGGTGGCAATGCTCACTCAGAGAAGTAGGTGGAATTCTCATCAAATCTGAGGGATCCACAGTTCTTCATAGGCTGGGCTTTCTATATCTTGGGTATCTTGGAAGCCACATGAATGGTTCACACCTTAGTGCCTTGGACCAATTAAATCCTAGAGATAGTCTCATTGTCCTTTGAAAGAAAAAGCTGCTTAATACAGGTAATACAGATGTGGCGCCTAGCACAGATAGTATGTCTTACTTTTTGACTTGACTAGAAAGCTATGAGCCAGAGCAGGGGCCACCTGTCATCCTGGGAACTAATAACAGAGGAATTTCAGGCAATTTGTGGAAATTACATGACAGTTTTGTATTAGACAGATATCCTGGGGTATGACTGCATTTCCTCCCAGGAGGCAGTTTCAAAGAAGAAAACAATCTGGGAATATTGGGCTATCATTGTAATTGTGCCCTGCCCTCTGTCTGTCTGTCTGTCTATCTGTCTATGTGCCTATCTATCTGCCTATCTATCTATCTGTCTGTCTGTCTGTCTATCTATCTTTCTAGTGTTTGATAATAAATTTTTGATTAAAAAAGGGGTGGTACAGAGAGAAATCTCAGGTATTCATTGCTCAGTTATTACAGTTGTGTCTGTCTCTTTGTGACTTAATTTGGGGTTTTCTTGGCAAAGATACTGGAGAAATTTGCCATTTCCTTCTCCAGCTCATTTTGTGGAAACTAAGGCAAACAGGGTTAAGTGACTTGCCTAGGGTCATACAGCCAGTAGGTGTCTGAGGCCAGATTTGAACCCAGGAAGATGAGTCTTCCTGACTCTAGGCCTAGTGCTGTATGTACTATGGTACCACCTAGCTGCTCTTTTAATGGCATTCACACACACTAAAATAAGCACCTCTTATTTTATTCAGTCCTTTCTGACTTGATCATACCCAAAGTGATTTCTTTTCTGGGGTTTTGAAGGCATCAATTAATAAATCAATTAACTAGTCAATAGCATTTCTAGAACTCCTACTATGTGCCGGCACTTACTAGGTGTTACGGACATAAATACTGACAATGAAACCCTCTTTGCTCTCAATGAGCTTATATTTTAATGGGGGGAGGCAAGTATATATAAAAATATGGCACAAATATAAAGTTTATATATATATATTTATAAAGTAGTTCAATACATCATAGTTTGAGAAGGAGGGCACTGGCAGTTGAGGGGATCAGGAAAAGGAAAATGGTGAATTCCTTCTGAAAAGAAAAGAGGGAGCCTTTGAGGTGAAAGTGAGGAAGGAATGCATTTCAGGCATAGGGGAGAGCCAAGGCAAGGTCATGGAGATGGAGATGGAGTGTCACGTGTGATAAACAGAGTGAAGGCTGCTTTGATTGGACTGTTGATGCTTGTCCTTCATTCTTGAAGAGGACCATGACATCAGGGAGGTGATGCTGTGACTTGCAAGTGAATTGGATTTAAGTGAGGGAGGCTGTGCAAAGTCACCAGCCTCACTTTCTCTTCCAGACCCATGGGGATCCAGGGACCGGGTATTGACCAGGATGATTGGATGTGGCCCCTGATTGGATAAAAGAGTGCAGGAAGAAGGAGTAATGTCCAGTGAAGCTGGAAAGTTAGGTTGTGGCCAGACTTTGTAGGGCTTTAAGAGCTTAAAAAAAGCTAAAGAGAGAAGCTTCTGTTTTAGGAGGGGGGGGTCAAATGACCAGATATGGGTTTAAAGAAAATAGGGAAAATAGTTTTAGCAGCAACGCATAGGATGGACTGGAGTAGGGAGAGCCTTGAGACAAGAGAAACCAATTAGGAGGCTGTTGCAATAATGTAGGCAAGAGTTGTGAGGACTTGAACTGAGGTGGTAGCTCTGAGTGCAGGGAAGAAGTCTGATGTAAGAAATATTGGGAAGGCAGAAATGAAGGGCTTTGGCAGCTGATTGATCCTGTGGTATGCTATGAGTATGCTACTCCAGTCCATTTTGATTTCTGATAAGCAGAATGGTCCAAATTAGGAAAGAATGTTTGTGTAACATCTCAAACATGGCAATAGGTTTTGGTCTAAAAGAAAACTGAACTTCTCCTTTAGAGCCAGCAGAGGGAACACAGAGCATATCTTTGAAAGAGAATCAAAAATGGACTTTTAACATCCCTGAAAGTGTTTACACAAGGTTGGACAGACATTTGAGAGGAGAGGAGGGGAAGTTGGGGGAGTGAGTGTATCACCTTTCTCTTCCTTCCTTCTCATACTTTTCCAAGAATAAGAACTACTTCTTGGCCCAAAGGACTGGGCTGCTGGACTCTCTCCCTCTGCACTAAAAGGGCTTTCTCTGCTCCTAGCCCATTCATATGGTCCAGTTTGGATTCTATCTTGGGAAATCCTGAACATCTAAAAGGTTCAGGCATTCTCTTCCCCACTCCCATTCTTTGACTAATTCCACTTTGAGGAAACATTACTTAAAGCTTGGCTTTTGCTCATGTGTAGGGTTCCCCCAAAGTGGGGAATAGAAAGGTACTTGATAAACATAACAAAACAGGTGGGAGAGAGCAATTTGTTTCCTGTATGCAAAAGAAATGCTTAACACTCAAGAATCTCAGAAGTGCTTGTTAACATACACTTATAACGAGCACTAGTAATAACTACTATTCTAGTTTCTTAGGAAGTTGAGACTTAAAATCTATCAAAACAGAGTTTTTGGTGGGAAGGCTGCTGAATCTATCTTTTATCTTTCATCTAACCTCTGCACTGTCCAAACATGTATCTAGGTCCATGCTCTCTGGCAAGCCAGGCCAAGGCTTGGGCTTGTTCTCTTTTTGGTGAATCATCTTCTCTGAGACAGAAATGTCCCCTGCTTCCAGTCACCTGTAATAGATGGACTCCAGAACTATTGATTTCTCAAACTCACAAAGTAAACTCTGCAGCTTTTGAAACTGTTTATCATTTTCTCTGTCAGGATATTCTCCCTCCAGTCTCTCTCCTGGTTCTCTTCCTACCTGTTGGACAGTTCCTTCTCAATCTTTAGTTTTTTTTTTTTTTAACTATTTCATGGGCTTTAACCATGAGTGTCCCTCAAGGTTCTGTCTTGGGTCCTCTTTTCTTTTGCTCTGTACTGTCTCACTCAATTAATATCTCTCTGCATGTGTTTCTTAGATTCATATATAGCCAGCCCTGGCATTTCTGAATTTTTGAAATCACAATCTGCATGTTTTGTAGGCATCTCAAATTCAACATGTCCCAAACATAACTTGTTATCACTGACCTCCCCCCCCCCCCCAACTGATCCTTCTTTTGAACTTGCACATTTCTATTTTTTGGGGGGGGAAGTAGAGGCAATCGAAGTTAAGAGACTTGCCCTGGGTCACATAACTAGTGTCTGGGGTGGTATTTGAACTCAGGTCCTCCTGATTCCAAGGCTGATGTTCTATATACTGCACCACCTCGCTGCCCCTTTCCTATTACTTTGGAGGCCACCCTCATCCTCCTAGTCACCCAGACCTTCCACCTCAGTGTCTCATCCTTTCATTCTTCTCTCTCACTCAATCCATATATCATGTCCTCTGACAAATTTTGTTGTTTCTACCTTCATGACATCTCTTGTATCTCTTTCTCTACTTAAATAAGTGTAACTATATGGCTCAATGGCTAGAATGCCAGATCTGAAGTCAGGAAGGCTTAAATCTGGTCTCAGTCACTTACTACCTGTGTGATCCTGGGCAAGTCACTTAACCCTGTTTGCTTCAGTTCCTTCATCTGTAAAATGATCTGTAGAGGAAAATGGTGAACCACTCTGGTACCTTTGCCAAGTGCATCCCAACTGGGGTCATGAAGAGCTAAACCTGACTGAAAACCACTGAAACAACTATTTATGCTGCCACAACCCTAGATCAGTCCCTCAGCATCTCTCACCTGGACTATTACAATAGCCTTTTAATTGGTTTCCTTTTCATGTCTCTCTTAACTCTGATCCATCCTTCACTGAACTGCCAAGTGGATTTTTTCTAAAGCACAGTTTTTATTATGTCATTTTCCTGTTCAATGAGCTCCAGATATTCCTTATTATCTGCAGGATAAAGATATAATCCCTCCCCCCTGCTCAATTTGGTATTTAAAGCTCCTCATTATGTGGCCACTTTCTCTGATTTTCTAACACACCATTCCCCTACAGACACTGTGATTCAACCACACTGACCAAGTTGCTCTGCCTAGAACACGACCCTCTGGCTCCTGTTTCCATGCCTTTGTATTTGCTGTCCCCCATTCCCAGAATGCCCTGTCTCCTCATTTTCACCATTTGGCTTCCCTGCTTTTCTTTGGTCCCCTTAGATGCTAATTGTCTTCCTTTTCAGATTACTTTCATATACTCTGTTTTGTACGTAGCTATGTATTAGCGTATTGTCCCCCCTGCCATTAGAACGGATGATTCTTGGGAGCAGGGATCTTCCTCCACCCCATTCTTTGTATTTGCAGTGCTTAACACAGCGCCTGGAAATTAATAAATGCTTATTGACTCTTGACTGACTAACTGACAAGGTCATTGCAAAGGTTGGACACATTCCTCTCAGGAGTGTTGTTACTTGTTCACCTATCATTAGCCAAAGAAGCACAAAACAGAAGGGGCAGTTAGGGGTCTGGGCTCATTTGCTTATATGAGCTCTTTTTCTACAGCTGTCCCATTGGATCAATGGCCATACAGCCATACTGGTGGGGTGGAGTAAAGTCTTTTACCCCCACTCTTCCTGAGGTAGACTTGAGTAATCCAGATATGATCTGTGGGTGGGAAGGGAGCCCACAACCGGGAATGAGTCTCACTCCCTTTTAAAGATCTACTGAGTTAGCTCTTCTACCTGATCAGTGTTCATTAAGGGGACTCCATCATCTCAAAGTGCTGAATGCATGGGGGTGGCTGGAAGCAGGCAGGAAAGCTTGGCACCTTCATTCTGGGGGTTTGCTACAATTCAACCATCAGTATGATCTCTTTTAACCAAGCCTGAACTGTCATACTCTACTCCTTTCCTTTGTCCCACCCATTTCTCCTTTCCTTTTCCTCAGCTAATTATACTGGCTTGCTATACTGGAATGCTGCAGGCTAGCACCTAAGCTCTGACTCAGAGGATGAGACTGGAAGTGAATCTTGTAGATCTAATAGAAAAGTGGATTTAGTAGAAAAGCAGTTGGAGGAGGGGAACTGAATGAATTTGAGATGATTCTCCATTATGGCAGAAAGGAAACTTACTTAGGGGATATAGAGTTGGGAGAAAAGCATGGGGAAAGGAGGAGAGGGAATGGATGATTCTATTCCGCAGTTGAAAGAATGTGAAGAGAGAAATGAACACTGTCTGTGAAGTTGTTCAGAATATGAGCTTTACTTTGGAGAATGGTTTGAGAGTTATTGGAAATGCCAATTCCCATTAAAATGTCAAATATTAGAGGATTCATGGAATACTCTGAATAGTGTCTAAACTATATGAGGCTAAATGAATAGATCTTAGTGATACTCAGGCAATTAGACAGTGATACCCATGAAGCATATTGATGAAGCTCTCAATTTTATCACATCACTCACTTGCTTAAAAATCTACAATGATTTTCCATGACCTGGGAATGTCCAGATCCCTCATCATGACCTTCAATGATCTCCATAATGTAATTCACATTAATCTTATCTTCCATTACTCTTTAGCATTTCACTCTTCTAATTAGGTTAATGTCACCATCCATATGTAGTGTGGCATAAGACCCACATGCAAGGACAATGTAGCCCTTGGGCATGGCTTCTGACATAGTGCCTGCCACCTACCCACACCCATTTCTGAGATGATTCACTTTTGCCTGATCTGCTCCTACATTGGCAAATCAGATGAAGAGGATGAAGAGGAGGAGAAGAAAGAGGAGGGACGGGGAGGGAGGGAGTGAGGGAGGGAGAGAGAGAGAGACGGAGAGATAGAGACAGAGAGAGAAGACAAAGAAACAAAGAGACAAATTCAGACACAGACAGACAGAAAGACATAGAGACAGAGACTTTTCCTCAAAAGAAGACAAATAGGAATAATCAAACACCACACTAACTCAACATAAGTCAAATTTCTTTGACTTATTGCTACTATATAGGGCAGTTGAAGGCAATCAACACCCATGAAAAGTTTTTCATTCCCTCAGGCTGGAGAGTTATAAGATAGACCATTTTGTACACAGCAGCAGGAGCAGCTGAAGAGCTCTCTCACTGGACCCAGACGTTTTCCAGCTCATCATCAAAGCAAAATATCTCTTTCAATCA
>CM053583.1:190142721-190147721 GCA_028627135.1 Pseudochirops cupreus
ACACACACACACACACACACACAAAATTTCTTTTTCCCTTCCCCTCCTTATCCTCATTGGATAAGTTACATTTTTATAGACCACTGAGTATACACACGCAAACACACAGACACATACATATATATATATTATGTATGTATGTTATGTATGTATATTTCCCTCAACTCCAGTGAGAGTGAGGTTCAGGCATTGCTCCCCATACCACTACCCCCCACCACATTTTTCCCTCTGGATTTTTTTAAAAAGTAGGAGTTCATCAAACATTTTTGAAAAGGGACAGGGTCAAAGGAGAAAATAGAATAAATGTAGGGGCAAGATAGGCTGGAGGTAAATAGTCTTTCACAATATGACTACTATGGAAATGTTTTGCACAATTATACATGCATAATCTATATTGAATTGCTTGTCTTCTCAATGGCAGTGGGTGAGGAGGGAAGAAAGGAGAGAATCTGGAACTCAGAAGTTTTAAAAACAAACGTTAAAAAATTGTTTTTACATGCAACCAGGAAATACGACATGCAGGCATACAGGAGTGTACAAATCCATCTTGCCCTAGAAGAAAGTACGGGGTACTGGGGGGGATGGAAGAGAGGGAAGCTGGGGAAAGAGGTATTCAGTATGCTTGCCATCTTGGGGTGGGGGGTAGGGGAGAGAAGGGGAGAAAAATTGGAACTCAAAATCTTGTGGAAATGAATGTTGAAAACTAAAAATGAATAGGAACTTATTCTGCAAATTCCAGATGGGACTTTGAATACTCAGGCCTCTGTCCCTATCAGTCAACTGGAAAGCTTTGCTGGTTCAGAGTGACTGAATTGTAGATTCTTCTGTCATCTGGGATTCTTGCTCCATAGGCTTTAGACCAGGCTAGAAGAAGCTAGGAGACCCCATCCTACTCAGGATCTAAGCCGTCACACTGTCACTTCTGGCCTCCAAATCTGCTCTTCCTGGTACCCAGCCAAAAATCTGAGACTATTCCTTATCACTGGGCACAGGTGCCCTTCTCAGTCTGCTCTGGATCTATGACCCTGAACTGAGTAGTGGACAATAGAGCTACCATTGGCAGGAGTTTCCGTGAAGGTGCCCTTGTAGGGGTCTGAAGATGCCCTACTTTAGGTTTATGCCCTCCTCGTACTGTGGTACACAGCCTCTCCCATGCTAGGATCCTCCACCCATGACAAGCTCCTGGACAAACCCTACATGGTGTCCACAGACCTCTCTGTCTCCCTATGTCTACCAGGGCTGGAAAAATGACTTTCTGGGTGGAGGTGTGGGGGACATTAGAGGGAAAGGCAAGGCAATTTGGGTTAAGTGACTTGCCCAAGGCCACACAGCTAGTTGTCAAGTGTCTGAGGTTGGACTTGAACTCAGATCTTCCTTACTTCAAGGTCGGTGCTCTATTCACTGCACCATCTAGCCACCCCAAAAAATGACTTGTCTTAGATTTCCCCATCAGGATTCAGTTTGGTGTACTTTCTAGATCTGTTTGAAGAGCTTTATAAGGGAGTTCACTGAACTTCTTCCTGATACTGAGTCAATTTGGCTGCATTTCTTCTCCAGTACATCCCTTTTTTTATACATAAGTAAAAGAGAAAGAATACGATTAGCATTGCTCTGATTCCTTTGGCTCTTCTTTCTTCACCAAACCCTGGTTCTTACTTTTAATCCCATTTAATCGCACCCTCTGCAATTACAATCTGCTTTATTTTTTACTGTTCCTTCTTATACTGCACCCTCACCTCCACTTTTGCCATCCCTTCTCCCTGCTGTGACCCTCCCTAGATGGACAAGGGGATCAGGAACCATCCGATGAGCCTCAGTAAGAGGGCCAACTCCAGTGTCTGCTGGGATGCCTTGTAAGAGGCACATTTATTTATTCACATTCCAAATTGTGTTCAACCCTCCTTCAGTCAGTCCAGATGAGACTGTCCACTCTACCTCATCCCTTCCTCCACCCTTGCATGCCTTTTTTGTACAACCCAATTTTGCAAAATAGTTAAGATCCTCTCCGTTGTCCCTTATTTTCTTTTGCTCTGTGTATTCCTTCCTTCTTCCTTTTTCTTTCTTCTCTTAAAAAGGAACAAAACCACACCCAGGCCATGTCTCAAAGGACATCACTCTTCCTGTTAAAATGCAATTCCTCCATCATTAATTTTTGAGTCATTGTTCAGTCATGTCCAACTCTTTGTTGACCCCATTTGGGGCTTTCTTCACAAAGACACTGGAGTGGCTTGCCATTTCCTTCTCCAGTTCTCAGTGTTGCAGAGCAAATTGTTTGGTTTTCAGCCCTTGACCTTCTTTTGGAGTATCATATTCCAAGGTTATCTCTATGGTAGGCCCTTCCGAATCTTGGGGAACCTTAGTTCCTTGGTACCTGAATTTTTTTTCTCTACTTGCAGTTCTTCCTTTGACCTGGCAAGTCTGAATCTCAGCTATGACATTCCTGTGTGCTTTCAGTTTGGGGCTTCTTATTTTCATGTTGCTCGCTGGCTAACAGATTGGGGCATTTTCTTTTAGCATCTTATTTCTTGAAACATGGCACAGAGGTTTTTGTTTGGTCATGACTTTCAGAGAGTCCAGTGATTTCTCACACAACAGTTTTCTAGTTTTTAGAGTAAATGCCTTACTTTTTCCTTGATCTTATTCTATTTCTTATCCTGGAGTCACTGAACTGTTTAACAAGCTTATTCACTTTTTTACTGCATTTGCCACTTAGAAAACCTTTTCCACCTTCTGTTCCAAGTTACTTGTTCTACATCCAATTTCTTTCCCCCAGAATTCTTATTTCTTCTCAGTCACAGTCTTATTGAGTTGGCAGTTTCTGAGGAAGCATTCTTTTCTGCTTTATTTCTCTCGAGTCTCTTGACCCTCGGTATTTGTGTTCTCCTTCAGTTTACTATTGTTATGTAATCAGAGCTGGGGTCCTTTGCCAGAGCCAGGCTTTAGCCCCTCTAATGCTCTAGACTAGGTCTGAGCACAGAGGACTACCAGGGCCAGCTCCCTCTGTATTCTGGTTGCCCATACCAGACAGAGGGACTCAGGCCCACTTCCTCTCAGTCTCTGCCTTGTGCCTCCTGACGGACCACTCATCTTACACAAACCACAATCAGGAGGTGGTTCCATCCCAGCTACAGCCTTTGGCCTCTTTTAGGGATTGGAGGTCACACTTGCTCTAGGCCTCTTACAAGGCACCCTAGCAGACACTGGAGTTGGCCCTCTTACTGAGGGCTCATTGGATGGCTCCTGATCCCCTTGTCCATCTAGGGGATGGACAGATGTTTCCCACCAAAGCAGCTGGTAGCACAGCAGATAGTGCTCAGTTTGGAGTTAGAGAATCTGGCCTCAACCAAGATGTGACCCCGAGTGCGCAACAACTTTCTTAACTTTCATCAGTTCCCTCAACTGTAAAATGGGACTAACAGCACCTACCTCTCAGGGTTATTTTGAGGACTGAAGTAACTTTGTACAAGCACTTAGTGCTCTTACAGTGCCCTCACACAATGGGTACTATACACACGCACCTGTTCCAATGGACCAGGACGAGGCCTCCCTCCTAACCCCCTCAGAGCTCCAACTTGTTCCTGGCATGCTTAACAGAGTCCACATTACTTCCCCTGGTCAAGCTCCTCTCCTAGTTTCCACTGGCTTCTGAATTTTGTCCAAGTCTGGGCTGACAGTTGCTTTAGCATTACTCTACTTGGGGTTCCTTTCCAGATTATCTGCTAGTGCTAGGGAAGTCCCACCCCTTAGTTTAGCTTCAACCTGGCACCTTGCGTACTTGCTGCCATGACCTATAAAAGGGCAAATGAGTTCTTCTATGTTAGGTATTTTCAGATGAAGACACATTAAAAGAAACTCCAAGAGCCATACGAATAAATTCACAGTATCAAGCCTTTGTTATTTATACATAGACTGTTCATGTTGATGTTCACTTTTAACTTCAAAAAGCAAAAGACAGAGGAAAATGGCGTATGAAGCAGGCTTGCTCTAAAATTAAGGTAGATTTCAGCCTCTAACTAGGACAAAACACATCAGTCTCACCACGCTATTGAGATTATAAATGTACAATGCCGTACTATTTTTTCTCAAGTATCTTGTACAAAATGAGTAATATGGAAATGTTTTACATGGTTGCAACATGTGTAACCTCTGACCACCGTCTCAGGAACAGGAGAGACAGAGATAGAATTTGGAAATCAAAAACTTAAAAAAAAAGAGTTTAGAAATTATTTTAACATGTAATGAAGTAAAACCAATATTTATTTTTTAAAAAGTGTGTAATGTCTGTACTTGGGGACTGTACTTTTGGGACACCCCAAAATCTTTCTAAACAGGATTTAAATAGCTAGCAAGAGGTCCCTTTGTGCTGCAGTAAGTGCAGCTTTCAAAGCGACATGAAGACACTGAGGTGTCCTGCCTTCACTGTTCCCTTACTCCTCAGCCCTTATAGAAGACGCTGCCCACTTCACAACATAACTCTAGAAGATGCACTATTTATTAACCATTGCCATTTTCCATAAAAGCCTCCGGGAGATTCACATAGACCTCCACAACTCTCTCTAGCTAAGGATACTATATCCAGTTCCACCTGAGGAGGGTAAAACTCAACAGATTTCTGGAGGCTTAGGAGATCATAAGCCAGCGTGACAGAAAACAACAGAAAGCAGTAAACTCCAATACCAAATACTCCCTTCTAAACCCAAGCTCTATTTTAAAATACTGCGGCAAGCTGAACCCATGTTTACCACCCTTTCCCTTACTCCAAAGGAAAAGCAACCGTGCTCTTGTGACTGACTATATACAGTCAAGTATTACAAGTTACATATTCAACTTGACACAATTCTAGATATACCTCTGGCCCATGCAAAAATTCAAGGTTGGCCTAAATATTTTCAAAATAGTTTTATCAACTTTAAGATGACAACGACCAACTTTTCAGAATTAGGAATTGTCAGTTTTTTTCCATTTTCTAATGGCACTGCACTACTGTATTATTCATTTTA
>CM053583.1:190152721-190166097 GCA_028627135.1 Pseudochirops cupreus
TCTAGAACTTGACTCCTGGATCTAGAACTTCTGTCTGAAAAGCAGTGGTGGCCTCACCTCTTTCCCCTACCAAAGACAGTTTGACTGTTTCCTCCTACAATAACGACTCCTTACAATCTATGCTGGAATAAATGTCATTTTAAGTCCTATTAATTTCTCTTATATTTTAACTTACTTTACTAAGACCAACATTGTGATATTTCTTTTCCATTATTTTCTTCACTGGTTCCTCTTCCTTAAAGGTAATAAAGCAGAATCCACGCCTCTTGTTGGTCTTGTTGTCCATGGGGAGTTCTATAGATTCCACCTGATGCCAAGAGATCAGTTTCAGTGTTCCTGCGCAGCCTTGAAAATGGGAACTCAAGAATCTCACTTAAAATACACTGTTCCTTTGGCCCTTTGAAAGCTTCTAAATGCTTTCAGAGTCTTGAGGGAGTCTCAGAAAGATCTGACACTTATGTTCATTCTAAGGAAGGCAAGAGAGTACCAGAGCCCTCCTAATACTGTTCACACAAACAGACACTAACAAGAAGATCCCCTAAAAGACTCCCTTCAGGAGGGCGCCAGTGTCTGAAAAAGGCTTAGGCACAAGTCGTGTCCTATACTAGCTGTGTGACCCCCCAGGAAGTCAGAGGATCCATGCATCTCAGGCAACAACCCAGGACTTGAGGAAGACAGGACAAACGGAGAGCCCGCTGAGAGAGAGGGAGCGTCCGAGACAAAGCTCCTCAATTCCTCTATAACAGCATAGGCCCAGGTCCTACTCATGCCACAAAAGCACTGAACAAACACTTGTGTGCCAGGCACTGTGCTAAGAGGGGACTCCACAAAGAAAGTCACAAACAGCCCTGGGTGTCAAGGGGAGTTCTTGTCTTAAATTCTAAAAGGGGAGACAAGTCTTAAAATATTGTGGTCTCTGTTTCTATTTATGCCTTGGAATATGTGCATTTAGATCCTTCTGTTTCTTTTCTTTTCATGGGAGAGAATGGAAATAGAAACTCTGGGTGCCATATTCAAATGTCCATTCTCTATTAAAACATGAGATGTCAAACCAGATTAAACTGTAATTGGGAAATATTTTAACGTAATAAAAACTGAATGCAACATAGATACTGTTCATGTGTAGTTTTTTTCCTAAATCAATATGCAGGATCAGTTGCTATTTGAGTGGACCTGAGGCTTGCTATTTACCACATCTTTATCCCCAAGATGTTGTGACTAGTCCTCACTCTTAAGTCCAGTTATTCTATTTAGCCCACATGTGACCATTCATACTAATAGATTCACACGTGTGAAGGAAAGACACTAACTTAACTGGAAATAGGGGCACCATGTGTCACATACCTCACCAAAACCACCAAAGTACTCCCTTATTTTCTCTTCAGGTGTATCTGGAGAAAGGCCACCAACAAAAATTTTTTTAACAGGTTCTTTTGTTTTCATGGCTTTGGCCCTTTTAGGATCAATCACTTTGCCATTCAATTTGTGTTCTTTCTGGTCCATGACCTAAAGAAATTGGAAGCTTTGTTTGAAAAACGTAAATCTTTTCTTCTAGGTTTTCAGAAGTATTAACTAAAATAGTAAATGTGAAAAAATATTTAAGCACGAATTAACTGAAGCACTGACCAAATTGAGGCATGAGTTATTGATTCAAGACTTTTAAAAATTGCACCGATGTATGTGGTGGTGGGGTAACAATGGATTCTTTACTTGAGCCCCAAATGTCTTATCATCACTTTACATCTGAGCTTTTTTGACAATGAGTCACCCAAAAGCCACCAGTTCCTCTAGCAATGTCCTACTTTTTCTATGTCCCACATGGAATACAGGCTTCCATTTCATTCCCCTGAACAGGCCAAAAACCTGATGAAACCCAATTTAGGTGTCGACGGCTGCTAACAGGCGAGGCACCATGTTGACTGGCAGCAATCCGTCTGAGGGACTGCCATTTCACCTTGGTCCATGACCCAACAGGGGAAGAATGAAGTAAAGGGCTCATCTCTCCCCATCGACTAACATGAGCACCAATACTGTCAACAAACCTTTTTTCATGCCATTTTAACTGGGGACAAGTTAATTTCAAGAGAGTGTGGGAAGACTTTGCTTACTTTGAAGCTGTCTGCAACTCAAACTATATTGACAGAAGCTGCTTCTGCTCCCCTCTCCCCAATTATACTTTGCACCCTGGACCACATATATAGATATATAGATATCCAGTGGGTACACCCAAGGCATCCAAGTATTTTTAATGTTTTGCAAATGCGCAGAGAAAAATTAAATCAGGGAAACATCCACTATATCCTGGCCCATGGTTGGTACTGTCGATTCAAACATTACTCATTGATCAGAGCATATAACACACTACCTTATCTACACTCTCCGATTCTTTAAATAGTACAAAGCCAAAACCCCTTGATCGCCCTGTGATTGGATCTAACTTCAGAGTGCAGTCTACAACTTCACCAAATTTGGAAAAGTAGTCCTTCAGATCTTTCTTTGTAGTGTCCCAGCTAAGGCCTCCTATAAACATTTTCCTGTGAAGACAAAAAGCAGTATTAAAATGCTAAGAAAAACTTGTCTTAAATATTGTCCACATTATTAAGTTATTTTTCCCAAACTACAGGAAAACTGGTTGGGAGGTGTTAAGCCACCATTCTCCCTGTACAGCCTCATTTAAAGGACCTTCCTTTCTCTACAAGTTTATTAACATTATTTTCCCTGGACTAACTGCTGGACGCCCGAGCAAACAATAAATTAAGAAAGAGCCCCTCAATTTGCTATGGTATTTGATGTTTCCTAAATCAGGATTTCAATATTCTTTGTATGACAAGCACAGAAGCTTCCGATGGATTTAAACCATGAGTTTTTGAGATGAAAATTTTTCATGCACTTTCCCAAATCTACCTTTCATTAATTATGTACAACATATACTGGCATCCAATGTTACTCATCAACTAGTCAGCACTCTTCTTTCCTACCTTCATGCTACTTCCCTCTAGTCCTGATATGACTGTCCTCACCAAGAGCTTTTAGCTCTAAGAATTAACAAGACAAAAGAAAAAGGACAAAACTTTTTAATCCTTAATGAAGACAGCACAATCCACTAAACAATGAGTGTCTCAGCAAAGATAATCCACTAATTAGTCTAGACACACAACAAAAGTTAAACCTCAGTTAACCAAGAGGGAAACAAAGTTTTAACTAAATTTTTTCAAGGGTTAGAGTAGGAGACCATAAGCTGTCAAGAAGACCTGAGCGTTTACCAAAGGGGAGGGGAGAGCAAGAGCCCTTTGGGTTCCATCCGAAAGATTTTTACAAAAGTAAGGGATGCTTTAAACATGTTCTTCCTGGTGTTTTAAAACATATAAGTACATATATATAAACATATATATATATATATATAAAGATTAAAAAGTGATGAATGCTAATATAATTTTTATATAAAGTTGATATAAAAGTCTTAGGGAAGAGCTTATGAAATCCTTTTCCCCTCAGGAAAAAACTAGAAACCTAAGATGGATTTTTCATTACCAACTCCATCTAGTGGACCTCTAAGTAGTGACTATTCAAATTCATTTTTCCAAGTTCACTTCAGTTCTTTTAACAGTACATCCCACTCATCTCTTTCCATCAAGCCAATTAACTTAGGTGCAATAGTGTTTTGCTACCAAGTTATATTTTTTATTTCCAGTGGTAGAAAGATGTTTAATGAAACAAAAATGTGAGTTACGTTTAAAGGTATACCATATTTCCAAAATCCTATCAGGTACTTAAATTTTTATATCTGAGAGACATCTGTATCATCTTCAGCAACTCAATGAAATGAAATACTAGCATACTTAGTCTGTTTAAAGAATGACTTCTAGTTAAAGATTTCCATACCTGATTCCCAATTTGCACATTAACTGTATACCCTTGGGTAGTATTTCTGATACATAATTGTATGTGCTATAATAAACTACATGTTATGACCAGGTAAATTTAGTTGAACTGGTTCTTAGTCAAAAGTAGGTAATGGGAACACTACATACAAATTCTGAGTATCACTTATATATTTACTTAATACCAATTTCCTAGAAAAATATTTCATGTGTAGTCTATTTAATTCCAATAATGTTTACTTTATTTAATGTAATATGATTATTTTTAACCAAAGACTGTAGACTTTTTGCCAAAGATCAGAGTGTATGCATTACATATAAATAGAAATAAGACTTAAAAAATCAATGTTGACTTAATTCAGGTTTAGGATAGTTGTAATCCATTCTCCCTGTACAGCCTCATTTCCAACTTCAAATTTTGCTATTACAGGCTACTATTGCTAATGTATTTTGGCTGCAACCGCTTACCACAATTAATTCAGCAGAAATCATTAAGCATAATCCAATTTTCAAGGTGGTTTAAGAAAGAAAACAAAGTCCAACATTATTTTAAAGACAGTGGGGAGAACACCAAGCTGGTGAAGCTGCTGAGATGCTGGTCTATCAGAACTGAAAGTGACCAGCCTACTCTGAAATAAGCACAAACTACAAGTGCCCTTAATTTCAAGGGAAAGTAGTAGCTTCACTATTTGAAAGCAAGGTGTCCCTTCTCCCAGCAGCAATTTTACTAACACAAAGCTATTTTTTTGGTAGGAAAGGTATTTATCCAATTAAACATGATCATTCAAGCCTCACCTATTATCCAAGAGCTTCACAAGTTAAAGCCCCCAAAAGGATTCTTTTTTTTTACTCTAAATATTACAGAATCTTTGATACAGTCTTCAAGAGTATGGTGGTCACTTAAAAAAATTCAATATACTAACTTTCAAGCCAAGGTGCTCATTGGTGTTGATTCCCATTAATCTAGAATGGTTGGTACATTCTAGTGAAACAGAGTGGTGAACTTAAGGTATATATGTATGTATATATACACATACACAGATGTTTGTAGTAGTATGTACATACATAATATGCATTTTCAAAAAGCTGAAATATACAGTGAAGATCTTAGGAAATGAGTCTTTCTGGGCAGCCTTCTTATATCGGTTGTTTAGAAATCTTTAAAAAAACTACTGCATGCTCCTCTACCTTTTCAAAATATTAGATGTAATTAAATGCCTTTTTGGTCAGCATCAATCATTCTACCCCCGGAGCCTATTCAAAGGCCTTCTGATACTACATGGCTCCAGACAATAGTTTCTCTCTTCTCCCTGGCAGTCTGCTGTCCCATCTCCTAGCTGTAACCCATTCCTCCTTTGCTCTGGGGTAAGAATCCAGAATCACCAAGCTTGACAAAGCTGTATAATGAAGCGGGGAGGGGGGCTGAGGAGGAGGCGGTCCTATTAGCACAGACATTTTGGAGCATCTATTTTTGGCTACTCCGATGTCTTATCTCGCTCCCCTTCTTGTTCAGCTGGGCCTCAGCTATGTGAGATGCTATACTTAAAGCCCAACTATACTTCCTAAGCACAATTCTTTTTTCCCCCCTATTGATATAAGACATTTCGGGATGCTACAGAGCTTCAAGGCCCTCGTTGTTACTATCAATTATCACAGTACAATAAGGGGGTAGGATGGATCCTATTTAGATTCTGAATTTTTTTTTAAAGTAGGAGCTTAAGCGTTTTTAAAGTATTAATGTTCTATCTCACCTGCTTTCTGTAAACTTCCAAGAATTACCATGTGGCACTGTAATCAATTAACGCCATATAAAACAGAAGTACACCTTGCTTAAAAAAAAAAAGCTCCCTCTCTTCAAATCATCTTATAGAAGTACCATTGCTGGAAAAGACTATGGAGTTCCTGCCTCTTGATGAAAGATGTCATAAGTTAATTCTTTCTAAATACTTTACAAGACTTTAACAAATAGGTGAAATACGTCTCTACTAAAACCTACAACTCACTCCATTTTAATTTGATATTTAGTAATAAACAAAAAATAAATTTGAGGCTTCGACAATGTTCAGTTTTTTAAAACTTTCTCAGAAACCTAGAAAACTTCAAAAATACCATTAAACAGTTCAGCAGTGAAAAAAAGAATCAATTGATTGACCAAACAGGCCTAAAAGGGACTTCAGGTCACCTATGCTGAATCTAGTTCAAAACTTTCTCTTTACAGAGGAGTAAAGTGATTCCCCAAAAAGAAGAATAGCTAGCTCAGGATCACAAAGCAGAATGGCAGAGCCAGGATCTGAACTCTCCTATAGCACAGATGGAAGACAAGCTGGAGTTACGTGTAGCCCAATTTAAAGTGAGTTATTCAATCTGAGTCTAAACCAGTACCAAGACAACACACAAATGACTGCTGTACCTCTACTACTTTGGAATGGAGTAAGACCAACTATTTTTACATTCCCAGAAATTCCAATTAAAACCTAGGTTAATATCGTTTCTACAATCCTAAATCTTTTGATTCAAGAATTAGGAATATTTTTTCCCCTAAAATTATCTCAAAGACAGACATAAGGAAAGCCAAGCTTTATCCAGACACTAAGCTCCTGAGGCTATGGCTATGATTAGGAGAGCAATAGCTAATTTCAACATCTATCCCAAATATAAAGTTGAGACTAGATTTCGGGGTTTTGTAGAGGTGGATCATTAGCAAAATTATTCTTTGCCCACACCAGTGTCATCTGCTTGGATTGCGGTTTCGAATTTTTGGGAAAGGTGATTGCTGAAGTTCTATCTCATTTTCTTCAAGATTCCTGACCAGAGATGGAACAGCAGAAACAACTAGTGGCAAACACTTTCTGGTTAAGGATTCAGTAATTGCTGTTCTCTTCCACTGGACTTTAACAGTCTGCAGGTGGCTGGTAGGGGCTGCAGCAAAAAAGGTGGCATTAGATATTTTATCTTAGTCATTACTTTTCCCCAATTCTTTTCAAAGATAAAAAAGATAACAGGCTTAACCATGATTTAATATGATACTTGAGCAAACAATCACACCTATACAGATTAGAGAACACCTTGAAAATATCAAGTGTTGTAAGAATTTCCTTCACTCTCCTGCAACTCTCAAACTTGTGTGTTTGGATATAGGCCACAGGGAGGTATGGAGGTCATGAACTTTAATGGCGTGCAAAACACTGCCATCAAATGTTAATGAGGTGACGGTGAGCATCTTAGGTATGACCAACAACTGCTACCCCGAGATCTATTACACTAAAAGAGCTTCCAGAGCAATGAGATCCTTTTACAAGGACTGGTCTTCAATGAAGGTCTAAGGGCAGGTAAATCAAAGTTAGAAGCACATGTGTAAGAAAAGCAGAGAGAGAATGCTATGAATTGATGCAAAGTGAAGTGAGAAGAGGAAAATAATGACAGGACAAAGAATAAAGAAGCAGAGGAACAGCAACAGCCCGCTGCATAATTAGGATGGCCCAACGTAAACCCCAAAGAGATGAAAAGACAGCAGAGGTCAGGGGCCAGGGGCTGTAGAAAGCTGCACACGACCTCAGACTTTTTTGTTGTATTATTTAGCTTTGAGGAGCTTTCTTTTTCTTCATTTTTTTCCTACCTCATAAGGGATGGATGTTAGAGAGCGTAAGGGAAGGATACAGTAGAAAATATAGGTGATGTGAAAATTTTGTTTTTTAAAAACTAGAAGAACTTTTAAGTTCTCTCTAATTGCAATAAAATAGAAATTTAGGTATCAGAATACTGGAATAATCTGAAACACCACTTTGGAAACCAACCACTTTCTATGAAATTGTGGATTATATAAACACTAACCAGTTAACCATAACTGCAAGGCGGAGAAGTTCCAGTTAAGCTTAAAACTGCCTCACAAAAATTCAGTCCTCTCACTCAGCTAACAGTAAAGATTTTAAGTAGATTCACTGAAAGATATACTCTAAAATTCATAAAATTTAGAGATCCCTTAGGTGTCCAGGGTTAAAAAAAAGTCTAACCTCTTAATCAGATCCACAACATAACAATAGCAATTAATCAATCAACAAGCATTTATTAAGCTTCAAACCCACAGACACAAGGGGATACAAGAACAAAGAATGAAATAATCTCTCCTCACAATGAGTTTACATTCTAACGGTAGAGACAATACGTGTGCAAATATATGCAAGCACAATTATAAAGAGAACAAACACAAACACACCCGAGGTAGGTTATACAAAGTGGGGGAGGGGAAAGAGGAGAGAAGAAGAGAAGAGGCGATAAAGGCCCGGGGCCGAGCAAGGAAATTAGGGAGGGCATTCTAGGCATGGGGGATGGGAGATGAAGGGGAGAAAAGGTCAGTTTGGCTGGAATGCTAGTAAAGCCAGCTGGAGGCCCCGTGGATTTAAAAAGCTAAGTACCAGTTCCTATTTTATAGTAAAGGCAATGGGGAAATACTGCATTTAAGTGAGTAGGGAAACCACTCATTCAAAAAGGCACTAAGAAAAAGTGCCTTGGGGCCAAGTGTTTAAACAGACTAGAAGAATGAGAGGGAAGACCAAATATCTTTATAAAAGTACTCTGAAACAGATTTAATAACCTAACCTTATGCTCTTTAGATTAAAAAAACTTTCCAAAACAATATTTTATTAAAAACAACATTCCAGTTCTATTTCACATCATTAAATAAGAGGTATAAAGTACATTTCAATGTGTTACGGCTTAACAAGGCAGCAGAAAGAAAAAGTCAAACTCGTCTTTTACAACCAATGTTTAAAAAAATAAAGATTTGGCATTAAAGTACATGTAATTCATTCAACTAGTGTAATAATGCTCATTACTTCATTACACTGCCAGAACAAGCTAATCACTCCCTTTCAACTTTAACAGCCAACTCCTAATTCTGGAGAAGGGTCAGAAGGAAAAAAAGGCAACAGAAACAAAGATTAAGTAACTAACCAAAGGTCACAGGGGATGTTAGTGGGCAGTCAGGGTTTTACCTTGACTTTTCTGGTAAATGGATTCTGGGTATTAAAGAATTATCTTGGTCAAGTAAGAATTAAGAAGCACCCAAACATGTAACGACTCAATAGTTAAATTGGTCACTTTTATTACTGCACACTAAAAGCAACACCGTCCAATTTATTCTTTCCTTTTAGCAGCTCACTGTACTTGCAGGAAGCTACATGAGTGATCGCTAGTCTTTCTCACCAGATTAAAATGGAGTGGAGAGAAACACACAATAAGAGGCATTTAAGCCACGTGTTTCATCGCTCGCTGGGACCTCAGGAGATCACCCAGTTCTATCCACAATCACTTTACAGATTAAGAGACCGAGGCTAGAGGCTAAAATACAGCAGCGCCTGTTAGATTGTGAGCTCCTTGAGAGCAGCCGAGTTTGTAGCCCCAGGGCTTACCCAGCACGTGCCCGCAAGTGATAGGCGCTTAATAAACATTTACCGACTGCCGAAAAACAAAAACCCAAAACCTGAGGCCCAGAAAGCTTAAGCCACACAGCCCAGGTCACCGAGACAGTGGCAAGGAATGAGATGTTCCAATGAAGTGGCAACAGCTCGACCAGAGGTCCCTGGGTTGCAGGAACCCAGAGGACCGGAAGGAGATGCTCCATTTCAGGCTCTACAGGCCATACACAAGTCACCAAGTACAATTTGGGCTTTTCACAAGTTTTGCTTATACTGTGTGATCACATTTTGCAGAAGCCACAAAAATGTGTCAGAAGTAACAAAATCCTTTCCATTCTTTCTAGCAGAAAATAAGTTCCCCAAAGGCAGGAACAGGTTTCCATTCTGTCTTTGTACCCCAAGGCACAACACAGTGCCTTGCACCTATTATTCATTTAATAAATGCTTGTCGTTATTCATTTCTAAGTGTTCTGTGGATGATTAAGTGACGAGTGCAAATAATTTTTTTATAGGCTGGAGATTTCAAGAAACAACGGCAGAGCTGTTTGACCAGTTTTCTCCAACTCCAAAGCAGCCTTGCAGTCCATTAGTGCCCAGTCTGTCATAAAAAGCAGCTCCTCCCATTGGGAAAACTGTTCCACAACTTGAGAAGTAATCAAGTCTGAGGACTAGTTACTTTATAGCTCTCAAAAATAAAGTGATTACTATAACCAATAATTTACATAGTCCTGTCTTCTACCTCACCGGTATATTTTTCTAAACACTGTTACCAACTCAAAAGGAGGGATCTTTCAGAATAGATGAGACAGAACTGAGGACACTGCTCTCTTTTCTATCACTTTCACATCCCAAAATTGAGTTATCCAAAGAGCAGAACCTAAGAATTAGGTTCCCATCACAAAGAAATCCTGCCATAGATTTTTAGATGAGATCACAACACCGATTACTCCAGGTAACATATACCTACGGAACCAGAAGGTTTAGGTCAATTTTTTTCAATAACTTTACTTACTCCTATTAGTAATTATACAACCAGGTATTCCTACCCAAACTGGGTTTCTTTCATATAACCTACAAATAAAATGAAATTATTGTGCTGTGTCTAAATATTTCCAAAGCACATTTGGGGTCTATTGCTTTTTTTCAAAAGAACAAAGGAGCACTGAGGCACAAGTCTTCTACCTAAACTTCTTCCCAAGGGGGGCTGGGGGCCTGGTACAGTGAACCCCATCTGACCTAGATATGGGTTCAGAAGAACTCAAGGGAGGGTGAAAGGAGGAATGAGGGCAAAGTTTTGTTTCCTGGCAAACACACAAAGGAACATCCACCTTGGAGGTTCTTGTTCTAAAACATTAGTCCAGTGGAGTCTGCCTCTAAAGCATCTTCGCACATTGCCATTCTCAGCCAGCCAGGGAATGGACATTTTCACTGCTGGATCTCAGACCCCATGGAACTTCCTAGGAAAGTAGGAGATGATTGCACAATCCATTCTGCCAGTTTACTGGTCCTGCCCATCATCTCTCAGATCAGGTATAACTTCGAGGGGATGAAAATTATCAAAGCAAAGCAACGACTCTCAGGAACTGTCCTTCTCGGAAGCAGTTCAGTGTTAGGGTAACTGCACATGAAGGTGTAAGGGTCACCTATGGCAACCTTTCAACGGAAATGCTCTAACTCAAGTTATAAGGGGAGGGCAATGAGGCTGGGCCTGGATGAGACACAAGCGTTCTTAATAACCTGAGACCCAATAATTTGTGAAAATAACACAGGCTCATTTTCCGAGTAACTTTTTGGGATAGAAAAACCAAAAAAGTGCCCATCTACCACTTCTGCAGAACTCATTAGGATGTATAAAAAGCATTAGTGTTTGGCACTAGCTTATTTTACAGCAGTTTCTGGGGCTTGGTCTTCATTTCAGCGATCTTTCTGTCCAAAAGAGCAATTACTGCCTGCTGAGAAGAGCAAAGGGCCAGACTGGGGGAGGGGGAGCAGAAGGCAGCCCAGGCTGTCTGTAGGGCACTTTCCTCCGTGACCAGATCCACTGGGCCTCACCCAGCCACACAGCCACTATGTATCCAAGGCAGGCTTTAAACCTGGGTCTCCTGACTCCAAGTTCAGCACTTTTATCATTTCCTTCACCCTCACTGCTGCCTCTGAACTATCACAGCCTAAAATTATTCTGAACAAAAACAAGTCTTTAGTCCGGGCCAATTATCCGTTACAAAAGAGCTCCAGAGTGACCCCTTTATTAGGCTGCTTCCACAGAAAAGTACTTGGGAAGGCCTGACTCCACACCTCCCAACTGTACCATGCTATTTAATCAACTTTTTAAAGAAATCATACTAAAGTACTCCTCAGAGCCAGCTCCGTCTCATAGCCTCTAGCTCCAACAGTTTTATGGGCCATCATGGAGACAGTAAAAAATTCACCCAGAATATCTCCCCATTACCCAATTTCGATCCAGTTCTGGTCCAGAAGCTGATCACTTTCCATTGGGCACTGGTCCTTAAACTACCCCAGGGGCTAATATGTGATCTGTTTAATCCTGCTATTTCTTATTTAAAAGACCTAGAGCTGTTTTAGTGAGTGGTAAAGAACAATATTTACACTATCATTTTGTAAAAGAGATATAAAATCAACTTTAAAATTCCTGGGAATGACATGCAAATACAGACCTGCATAAAATATGTGCATGTCATACTTAAAACATACCTACTGCTTTCCAAACTATTTTACACACATGGCTGGGTACCTCAGAAAAATCCTAAACACTCCTCTCTTAAAAGGAGAAAGAAAACGTTATTCTGAAGAACAAAATACAACCAACCTTCCAAAGAGAAGACATCCAGATGTGAAGAACTATCAACCAGTCAGGGTCAAACAGTCCTGCCTACCTAGGACTCAGAGCATCTAAAATAATTGCTCTTACATTTCATGAATGTAGGGACCATGCCTTTTTGTAATTTTAAATAGGCACTTAATGTGTGCTGAAGATTAAGGGACAAAGTTTAAAAAGCCAGTCAATTTCTTATCTAGCATTTGTAAATCCATACTAAGGAACTTATATATAGGAAGTGAGTGAGAAGTCTGATTTGAATACAATACAGAACTATTTCTAAAATTAAAAATTTGCTTTCGCCACTTCCAGAACTTTTTATTCTAACATGCAATATGTTTTTAAACATAATTTCTACAACCATTAAACCTCACTTTCAGCATTTAACATAGAATTTCAACAAACACTAACAACTTCATTGCTTCCCATCTTCCTAGCAAACAATGTAAATTAACTAACATCATCGTATCCATTGTTATTTCTTCCCCATAGATGATAAAAAAGTAGTACCATTAGAGATATTTAGCATAAATCTTGGCCAACAAAAATTACATGCATTACCACACAGACCAAGAACATAGTGGCATCAATGTTTGCCCATGTATTACAAACAATAAAGTTTTCTGTATCCCAGGTAAGTAACATCCTATGACCTTAAATGATTAGAATTTCCTGGGGAAAGTCAATGGGCAACAAACACACTAATACACGGCCTCTGAACGTTAAATGGCTATCGCAACCTTTAAAATACAGAAATAAAATGTAAAAGTTTTACCATTCTTCCCGCTGTGCCGTCGCTGCTTCAGAGTGCCGTGGGGAGGAGTTTGAATGGCTAGGGAATTAACAACCGGTACAGCAACCAATCAAAATTCTAGTTTTAGTTTTCAACATTGTTAGGGTTAAAAAAATCTTAATTCATTTACACTTCAGTTCAACAAACAGTAGATTTACTACAAAGGCAGCCGCTTTGTGCTATGAGGACTCAGAACTAGGAGAAAGTCTGCCCGTGAGAATTAAAGGCTCTCTCCCCCCAAGAGCAATAGGAGTGCATTAGTCATTTTAGTGCCTCCCCCAAAATCAGAGAAAACGAAAACCGAAAGGTTAAAGGCTTAAGTTTCCACGCATTGAGCTCCTTTCTTGCTTTAAAGCACAGCATTGCGGATTAGTTCTCCAAGGCTCAAGGCCCCCACCCACGGTCCCGTCCCCGTCCCCGTCCCCAACGGTAGACCTGCACAGCCAACAAGA
>CM053583.1:190166597-190185349 GCA_028627135.1 Pseudochirops cupreus
CCGCCGCCGCCGCCGCCGCCGCGCGCTCGATTTAACGCGCGAGGCGCCCCCCCACACGCACACGCACAGGCACACACACGGACACGGACACACACGGACGGGCGGGCGCGCGCGCGCGCGGCTTCTCGGGCCTCCCTCCCCCCCTCCCCGCTCCTCCCACTCTCGCACGGCGCACACTCCCGCTCGCCCCGGTAGCGCTGGAAAGAAAACGCAGCAGCGGCGGCCGCTCTCGCCTCCTCCTGGCTTTAATGGCGCCGCCGCGAACCACCTAAAATGGCCGGCGGAAGAGCGGCACGTCCCGGTCACGTGACGCGGGAGCGCGCCCTTTCCGCCTCCTCTGGGCCCTCTCCGCGGCCCTCTCCTGCCTCTTCCCTTCTCCTTAACTCTTTCTCTGGCGCGCGGCGGCCGCTCGCCCTCCCTTCCCCTAACCGTCTCCCCTTTCTCTCTTCCCTCCCTCGCCTGCTCTCGCTTTCTTTCTCTGCCCCCCTCCATTCTTTTCTCCCCCTCCCTTTTGTGCGCTCCGCCTCGAAGAGGAAGAGGAAGTGGCGTCGGTCCGGGCGGCGGGCGGGAGCCACTGAGTACAAGGCGGGCGGCCGGGCGCGGGATAGAGAGGCAGCTCCTCACTTTACCTCCCGCCCGAGGCCGGGGCCCTTGGGCTCGTGTAACTGATCACGACTCGTAAAATACGCCGGGGCCCGTTGGGCCGCCGGAGCGCGCGCGCCAGGGCGCAGGCGCAGGCGCTCCGAGCCCAGGCCGGCCCCATCCGGGTCCCCAGCGCGACGCCCCGGCGGTTGTGCCGAGCGAGAGCGCGGCGGACCCGGGGAGAAGCGGAGGCTGGCTTTGTGACGGAGGAGCCGCCGCCGCCGCCGGGTGCGCACTTATCCGGTGGCTCCGGTCTTCCCCCTACCCGGGCGTACGGAGCCCCCAGTGAGGCCCGCCCACTCGCAGGGGACGGCCAGGCCCTCGTGCCGGTGATCCTGTTTATGCAAAATCCCGGCGTTTGTGCGGCGGGGGGGGGGGGGGGGGAAGGACTAGAGATGTTCCCGAAAGCCCGGACTTAACTACTCTTTAAAAATCAAACTTCTTTTTACTTTGATGAGTTCACTTTGGGCGGCGGGGGCGGGGCGCGGCGCGATTCTTTTGTTGCTTGACCTGTACCTTCAAAATCCCCGCCTGACCGCCCTGAGCTAACAGATGCCGGCAGGCGCGAGGCTTCAAAAAGTCTCTCTTCTGTTGCTCGGTACCTGCAAGGGGAAAGGCCGGTGAGCCGGGTCGGCCGCCCTTCCTTGGGGCCCCGCCGTAGGGGGCAATACGGGGAAGCAGACCCGCGGCCCCCCCCCCCCCCCCGCGGAGGCCGCGGGAGCGCCCCGCCCCTTCCCTCCCGAAACTTCCGAGATCCCCCGGCCCTCCCGAGCCCAGATCCCGTATGTTTTAGCGGTCAGTTATTCCGTAAGTTCTGAAGGAGGTGCCCTCCTTTGACAGGTGAGCAGACTGAGGTTGCGTCCAGAGGCTGGGTTCGCAGAGCCCGTGAAAACCGAGC
Organism: Pseudochirops cupreus; assembly: GCA_028627135.1. Lineage (NCBI taxonomy): Eukaryota > Metazoa > Chordata > Mammalia > Diprotodontia > Pseudocheiridae > Pseudochirops > Pseudochirops cupreus. The sequence goes on from CM053583.1 coordinate 190,168,138, forward strand.
CAGCACCCAGCAATGATGAAGTGCAGGCTCTGGGACCCCCCTTGAGCTCTCTTTGAATCTTTGAGGTACAGGCTCTGGGAAATCCCTTGAAGTCTGATTGAATCTTCCCAGTTGAGGAGGCATTTTCAGAGGCCATGAGTTTTTCATTGTGGCTGGGCCCTCTGTTGCTAGCCTAGCCCTCCATTGTCCATCTGCTTCCCACCCTTAAGCCTATCAAACTATCAATCCACTCTTGCATGGACCTCAGTAACTCCTCCTGAAGACCTTCCCCAAACTCCTCCTCTACACCACCCCTAAATTCCTCTGTCCATAAGACCCCAACTTCCCTACACATGGTGTGAGAGCGCCATAGAAGGACCTAGCACAGACTTATTCTGTGACAGACTTGCTCTGCCCTGCTTGCCCAATGCAAGCATCACAGACACCTAGGCTCCCTAAGAGTCCACTCCATATGGCGAACTTTTAATGAACCTTCGATAAACTTCACTTTTCTTTGGCTGAGAGAAAACTTGAGTGGAATTCATTTGGCAGGACCCCTCATATTGGTATTTTGGGGTCTCCAGAGCAACCCTAACCCTCTTTATGGGTGACCTCTGTTAAGGTGAATTGATGTTTTGATAGGCTCACGGGTGGGAAGCAGATGGACAATGGAAAGCCAGGCTTATAACAGGTTTGGGCCCAGCCACAGTGAAATACTTAGGGGCCTCTGCAAATGCCTCATCAAGTGGGAAGATTCAATCAGACTTCAAGGGGTTTCCCAGAGCCTGTACCTCAAAGATTCAAGGAGAGCTCAAGGGGGTTTCCAGAGCTGCCCCTCATCACCATGCCCTGGGACTGTGCTGCCAGTGCAGGGCACAGCATAGAGCAAAGGGGTACGTTTGCAGATGCCTTGGCCCCGGAGGGAGGGAGCGCCTGCGGCAGCTGGACAGCAGTCAGCGTGTGTGCACCTAACTGACTCGGTCCTCCCAGAAGTCGGGTTATACCAGGGTCGGTGGCGTTGGGAGGCGGCCCTGACTGTGGGAGCAGACCCAGAGAGAGGAAGAGGCCCTGCAGGCAGCCTCGGGGTGTCTCCGAGAGGCCTTCAGCCTCGCTCTTGCAGCGCGGCCAGAGCCCGGACTGGACCTGAGCACCGTGGGCGCCTGGCCGGCCAGGGCTCTGTGGCTCCCTGTGTGGCCCTCTGCCCCCTTTCACCCTTCTGTGTCAAAAAGGCAGTTTATTCCCTGTGATGTTTGGACACGCTTGCAGTGTCTGGAAAATACCAGTTTATTTTTTAATCAGAGTGCATGATCTCAAGGTATGAGACTTTGTATTAGTCTGTCATCATTTTCTCTTGGACCTTACTCTGCCTTATATTTCTCCCCACCTTTGCTTTGAAGTTACCAGTTCTGAGCGTGTAGATGTGGTTTGGAGAGTTGGCAGTGTCTTTATAAAGTTTCCCCAGAACTTCTTCCTTAGGAACTGAAATTGGTATGGGAATTACAATGATTTTAAGGGGATGGGGGGGGGGTTTGCAAATACTTATTAGTAATAAAATATGTGATGACCAAATGTTCCCTGAAGTTATATTTCTTTTGCCTTTACAGTAAAGTTCAGTCCACCAGCTTCTTTCCTTGCCTCTTAAAGGAGTGCCCGTGAACCAACTTTCCATTTAAATACACATTCCTTCTGTTTCCTATTATAATAAGAACGTGAAGTTTCACATGATTCCACTCTTCCAGCCATAAGTCCACATTTTGGTCATTGAACAAATCTCTGGCATTAGAGTACACCAACAGTCAAGTTAAAATTTATCAACAATGTAAAAATGTTGAAATCCTTAGCACCTGCTGCTCCTTTTCCCATCACTGCCCCAGTTACTGCAAAAACGAGTTTTGGGGGGCCAGTTCTCATTTTTTCTTATTACCTGCTTTGCCGTGGTGATGAAAGTTTCCTCACCAAGTGACCAGCAATATGCCTTTCTCCCTGTTACAAGGGAGAACGTTGTTGAAGTATAAAAAGGGTAATTTCCATTATTTTAAATTAAAATGTTCTTGTGTAAATAAAACCTGTGTAACCAAGATTAATTAGCTAAGCTGGTCCTTGGAATAGACCATAGTATAATGCTAGATGACCAAATATCCCATGAGGTACTGTTTCTTGTTGGCTTTGGGCATGTGATGAAGCCAGCTCCACCATCTTCTATTTGCTTCTCTAAGGGGAACCTGTAGGCCATCCTTTTGTTCAGATGAGCCTTTGTTTTCTAGTGTCATTGACAGTGAGAATGGTTTGGTTCCTTCAGTGGCATATCTTCTCTGGTCCTTGGTATAGAGAGGAAGGGACATTTGAGGAAAGGAAAGGAAGAAATAAGGAATTCTCTCTGTCAGTTTTAATATAGTCTGTCTAAACTCAGAGCAGAACTTGCTAAGCGCTTGCAACTAGGGCTTGCAAGCAGTTAGCCAAAGGGATCCTCCTTCCCCCATCTGTAATAACTACCTGAATACCTACCCTGGGCAGTCTACATAAAAGAACCACTCTAATTAGGCTTGTAAAATATTCTATCTAGATACCTGCCAAAACAGACGCAGGAACTATATGAACATAAACATGGAACACTTTTTATACAAGTAAATTCTGTTCTGAATAAAGTAATGTTTATTCTTCATGAGTAGGCAAAGCCAATGTCATTTTTTAAATGACAGCATTACCTAACTAATCTGTGTAATCGATGTCATCCCAATTAAATTCCAAAAAAAAATCTTTTTACTGAGTTGAAAAAAAAATAACAGTTCAATTGGAAGAGCAAAAGGTCAGGAACGTCAAAGAAACCAGGAGAAAAGATGTAAAGAAAGTAGATTCAGCAGTATCAGACCTTAAACTAGATTATAAGGGAGAGCATTGGTGAAGTGTAAAATGGATAAATTCAGTTATTTTAAATTAAAATTTTCATGTGTAAATAAAACCACTGTGGCCAAGAATAAAAAGAATATAGAAAATTGGGGGGAAAACTTTCATAGACAATCTCTCAGGATGTAATTGGGTTGAAATACTGATGAGCTGGTAGACTTGGAAAAACGTGGAAAGATTTCAACTTGCTATCCCCCCTCAGAGAAACAGCTAGATGAAAAGAAGCATAGTTCATTCTTCTGGATATGTGTATGACTGCATGTGTGTCTGTGTATAGATAGGGATATAAGCTTAATTGTAGCTTTCTTTAGGGGGAAGGGGGGAGGAATAAAGTAAAAAGTGCACTGCAGAAAACCAACAGGAAAACAAAGAAAAGCTGGGCAGCTTTGAAAACAATGCATAGTATTTTTTATATAGGTTTTCTTGAAATGGAAATTTGTTGTTTTATATTGAATCCTCTCTTATGGTCTGCAGTGTATGTGGCAATGTTCTTTTTTAATTTTATTTTCTCATTTTGTATTTAAATTTAAAATTTTAAAAATTACAAAAAAAATTCTGTCTAGGTCAAGAATTACTAGAAGCTGACATTCTGTACAGGTTATCTACTGCCAGTCTCCCCCATGCCTTCCCTGGAGACGTGAGCTTATTCTCATTCAATAAAAGTCATGTTGTGGTTCTCACTGTCCTGGAGCTCCTGCAATTAAAACCTAGGTTTTCCATGCATTTATTGAGCAATAATCTTACATTTAAGTACCAACAGCTAAGTTAGAATGTATATAGATGACCTAAAAGCTATGCGATTCTTGGGATTCATTGTCCCCTTTCTACCCAGCAGGCACCATCACCAATCGATTGGTTGGTGCCAACTAGCCCATTTATCCTACCATGTCTTCTGTGTGGCCCTAGATGGTCAGCCCATGTTCCAGTTTCACATCACAAGTAGCCATCTACTTATACCTTCTCACCATCTGCCTATCACAGTGTCCCCAGTCCTTCCATTTCCCCAGAACAGAACTCCCTTCTCTGATCACCTCTCCCCATATGTGTTGTTTTCCCCCTATTAGAATGTAAGCTATCCTTTTTTCCTCTTTGTGTTCCCAGCTTAGTACATAAATGTTTTTTGTTCAAGTAGCCAGCCTATTGGTGAGAAGCCTCCCTGAACCAAACTGGTCTTCAGAAAGCAGACTCAGTCAGTTGTTGGGACCATTCAGAACCTTTCCAGCAAGATAGACCCTGCCAGAGCATGTACTCTACTCTAACACGGAGTTAGAAAGCCCGGCCATTACCACAGCTCCATGTAGCACCTTTGTAAAGTTTTCCCAAGATAACCAAGAACAGCAAAAACCTTTTTGTGTTGGATTAAAGAGGGTTAAGAGAAGTGTTGAAAAGAGTAATTGCTTGTGTTTGGGTAAAATACATCAGTGACTTTAACCTTTAAAGATAGAAAATGGATTCATCATTGACTGTGGCCTCAGTGCAGGTGACATTTGTCCCATGAGCATGGCTATGAGTGTATTAATACATCAGTTTCCTCATCTGTAAGATGAGACAGTTGGACAAGAGGAGCTCTCAGACCCCTTCCAAGGCTTATCTGTGAACCTTGCATGATAATTGGAAGAGGAAGAGAGTATTAACAACTATAAGGATTAGGGGAAGTTAAATTGAAGTTGGTATTTCTGAGATAAACGTTGAAGGAAGATAAGAGTTTTAGGTTAGGATTAGGTTAAGGAAGGAGTGTATTCTAGATAGAGGGGGTGGTTTATGCAAATACAGAGATAGAAGGTGGAATCTCAGTTTAGAGAACTTCTAGGAGTCCAGTTTGGTTGGAACAGAGATCATGAGGAATCTGTGAAATAAATCTGTAAAGATAAATGGGAACTAGCTGTAGAGAGCCTAAAATGCCAAGCAGATTTTATCTTAGAGGCAATAGGGAGCCAGGGGAGGTTTTCCAAAAGCAAAGTAACAAGACTTGTACCCTACAAAGATAGTTTTGTCATCTGTGCTGGACATGATTTGAAAAGGAGAAAGACGAGCGGCTGGGTGGTGGAGTCAATTGAGCACCGGCCCTGGAGGCAGGAGGACCTGAGTTCAAATTCCATGTCGGGTACTTAACACAAAAACTAGCCCTGTGATCTTGGGCAAGTCACTTAACCCCAATTGCCCTGCCTTCCTCCCTCCAAAAAACCAAAAAAGAAAAGAAAAGGAGAAAGACAAAAACCAGGAAAACTAGTATAATGGTTTCATGGGGTAGCCACCCCCACTTTAGCACCTCCCACCTCTCTCCAGAGTTCATGGACACCTATTCACTCTCTAGGAGTTCAATCACAGAATATCTTAGAAGCCCAGTTAGAGTGTTGCTTTTATATGGACCATCCAGGGTACCAGACTTTAGGGATAGAGTCTGAGGCATAGGCCTTTACACATTTATTGCAAATGGGGGGGGGGGGGGAAGAGGATTTCTCTAACCAATGGAATTCAGGCCCTGGCTCATTCTATCCCAGAGAAGAATCACCACTCTCAGATTCAGCATCCTAGGAGTAACCTATTGGTAAGATACTTTCATTCAGAAGACACATTTCCATTGTTCACTAGGCCCCTGGACACTTCCATTGGTGCTGCCGAAAGTCCGTTCAGATTGTCTGGTCCCCACTTCTGGGGCCTATATAAAACCTGGGAGCTAATAGGTATCAGACATGAGTACATGGAAGCAGAGAAGAGGGAGGCCCTTGAGAAGGAGTTGCTTGGGGGGAGAATAGAGGCTTCATTCTGTAGTTTTTGTTCAGTGGTTTCAGTAATGCCTGACTCTCCTTGGCTCCATTGGGGGTTTTCTTAGCAAAGATACTAAAGTAGTTTGTCATTTCTTTCTCCAGCTCATTTTACAGATGAGGGAACTGAGGCAAACAAGGTTAAGTGACATGCCCAGAGTCACACGTGAGGCTAGATTTGAACTCAGTTCTAGGTATTCTGCCTATAAGTACAAAGAGAAATAGGGAGTTACTACAGTTTGTTCAGGAGGGGAATCAGATGGTCAGATCGGCACTCAAGGAAAATTACCTCGTCAGCTATAGAAAGTTTTGTTGACTTACAGACCCATTGTTCCCAGCCCTGCTTGGCAATCAGTGTTAGGGGAGGTGTCACCCAGTCCCCTGATGTTTGTCCCTTAGCCAAGTCACCCCCTACCTGTAACCTTTGTGCCCCTACCTGCAAATTGTCACATTTTGCTACCTAGGGGAGCAATTGAGATGCAAGGGCCCACCTTCTTTTGCCAACATTGACCTATCTGAATCGTCTGTCTCTTTGAGAAAGTTCCCAGTGAAAGCTGGTCCCATCTTAAAGCCATTGCTGATCTCTAGTGATCCACCTGTCTATGTGTTGTTACTTTGAATTACCTATAATAAACTCCTTTTAATTCTCTTTTTCCTGAGTTTAGTCTCGTTAATTAGGGTGAAAAACAAAACAGAAGAATTTTCCTTTCAACAAGCAAAATAAGAGATAGATTTGGGTGCTATCAAACTCTAGGCAGGAAGGCCAGTTAGGTTCTTGTGGTAATCTAGGTAAGAAGTAAAGAGATTTCATGCTAAGTGTGTAGCTGTGCAAGTGGAGAGAAGGGGGAAGAGTTGCCCTGTGGTGCAGGTAAAAATAGTAAGATTTGGCAACTGTTTGGTTATGTGGACTAAGGGAGAGTGAGGAGTTTTAGATACTGCTGAGATTGTGAACCTGACCCACCAGAAGAAAGATGGTGCCAACTGCAGAAATAAGATATTTTGGGGGAGAAGATACTGACTTCAGCTTTAGACATGTTAACTTTAGGATGTCTCTGGGACATCTACTTTGAAAAGTTCAGTAGACAATCATTTTGGGATTGAGGCTCGGGGGAGAAATTGGAACTTGTTATGTAGATCTCTGAATCCTCTGCATAGAGATGATGGTTAAACCCATGGGAGCGGATGTTGTTACCAAAAGAGCATGGACAAGAAGAACCACCTTTTCCCTCAGCAGATGGAATAAAGGAGGGGATGGGTAAAAAACAATGGGATTTGGAGGTGTGGCATTGGATTTGTTAGGGAGCTCAAATATGAATGACCTTGATTTTCTCATTTAAGTAGGAGGTCAAGGAGGAGCAAAAGGGTTTGAAGGTCTATACCATAGGAGCCCTGAGTAAGAAAAGTTTTGGAATGGTTGCCATAGAAAGTGATACAGAGTTCACTGGGGAGCAGTGAATAGATTGCTGTACAATGAAGCCCAAATGAGAATAATGTTGGTAGTGATAGTGTTGCAAGGAAAAAAAAATAATCTGTGATACTAGATAACATGGATTCCTAATGGGACACAATCAGTATGGTTGTGTGACTTCCTCAGTCAGTATTCAGTAGGGTGAGAATGAGAGAAAAGAAGCGTGAATTTCAATGGCCCAAGACTGAATATTGATAGAGTGTGAATGCCAGTAGGACAAAAGGACACATGATAATCTATGGCTGAATTTCCCCAAATTGTGAAGAGAAGAAAGTAATACTGAAACTTGAGTAATAGTGGGGAGAACAGAGAAGGATGGGTGGACTGGACATCACAGTGAGAATGAAGAATAGGCTTAGCAAGGGAGAAGAAAGTTGAGAATCAAAGGCTTGGAGGTTATGATCAGAGCAGACAATGTCACAGCTCAGCATCATGGAGGCAGTATAGTTATAGGTGAGGGTACCTTCATTTAGAGAGAAGTGCTGAAAGTAATAAATATTGTTAAAATAATAATTTTATGTGTAATAAATTATCATGACAAATGATATTTAAAATATTTTAACATTAAAAGATTGTTGCAACAAGTAACAGAAGCTGCTACTATTGGTTTCCAGCCAATAAAAAGAAAAAAGGATCTATACAGTTATTATACCCCTTTTGGGATATTTTCCCAACTTGTACTCATGAACTGGATCCCTAGAAAGTAGCTGTTACCTCAGGATTCTAGGGAGAGATCCTGTAAGTACTCCTTTCTACTTCTACACAAGAGAAGCTCACTGGTGTGCTTTCCATTAACAGTCAGGCAGGAGACATCATTAGCTTAAAACAAAGGCATTTACTGAGATAGAATAACAAAAACAGTAACTACAAAATTCTCTGTTCCCCAGAAAAAGCTTACCACATAATCACACATAGTTTGAGTTAGAGTACAATGATACACACATGTAGAGAACATGTGGCCAAAATACTAAAATACTTCAGGACACCAATAGCCTTGTCTTCTTCACATAGCTCTGTCCTGGCTGTAGCCTCTTGGGCTCCATGGTCTTCTTTTCTCCATGATATGACTTGATTACCCAGATTAGATTGATCTTGAATATACAGCTGACTCCTGTATATGCTTCTAGAGATTCAACTCCTAGACCTAGAAGCAGTTTCCTCCCTCAAGCAATACATTTTGATACCTAATTAGAGTGTCTCTGCTTGCTGCTAGATGTAGTATCTCTCACTGATAGTCAGTCCCCTTCAAAGTAACATGTCCAGTGGGTATAAGGGAGAATAATCTACCGTCCATTATACTTTTATGAAGTGTGAAGAAGTTCCCTTGATGGAATTAGAAGACACCTAGTTACTGACTGGAAATAGATTGTCAACCCCTGGTGACCTTTAAAAATCTTAGATCTCTTAGTCCTGGAAGCAAGGAAGTCAGTTAAAGGCAGGAAACAGCTTTGTGAAATATAACTCCTGTACTTCTACCAGAGCAGAGGGTGGAAAAGAGGAATTTCTATCCTTCCACCTACCATTCTCTATGTTGTCTTACAGAAAAGCTACTCATCCAGTAGGGGACATGACATGAAGTAAGGAGCAGAGACCAACCAGTTCAGAGTGGAGGATAGAAAGCAGCTTCAGAAGCATGACCTCTGGCAGCAGAGAAGAGAGCCAGTTATGGATACAAAAGATAACTAGCTCTGAAAATCAGTAGAACAGCTGTGAAAAGAAGCATAGCTAAGGTGCCTAGCTAGATGACCCCTAACTCCAGCAGAGAGGTTATGTTTATGGAGGAGCAGTGCAAGAATATCACAAAAAGAGAAGGAATACCAGGCTCTTTAGTACTGAAGTCTGACCACATGTCCCTCATGGTAACAAAATGTTGCTCTGCATACTTGTGGGAAAGTATGCCCCAAGTTTATGGGGGTAATGTATAGGTACTTTTATTTATAAATATTTTGTATTTATGTATCATATGGGTGTGTATTTTATTCCTTTATCCCAAAAGAAGAATATAATCTGCTTGATGTCACTGACAAATTCATTTTTGTTCTTGTCTTCCTATCAGTCAACATTATGCCTATTTTTACTGTGTTATCTTAATAAATATTTTTGCTTTGAGCTAATTGCATCTACTGGCTGACTATTAAAGTTAAGCTCACCAATGGGGGCTTCTGAGGTATAATTTTAAGACTGAGGAACCACAGAGTATCTTTGTTGTAGGGAGTAGTCATCTCTTTGGAGACCCAACCTGCAACCCTATAAGAAAATCCTTGGTGTGAGGTAGCTCCAGAGAACAATGCCACACAAATAAGGCTTAGGGTTTGAAGGTCTATACCATAGGTATATTAAAAATATTATCTAGAAAATACGTGCTCAGAAAAGGAGATGGGTCAGTAATGCAGCAATGCACACCTCAAGTGCTACTTTTGCTACCCTCCAATACTGCTCTGTATAATATTAATCCACCACTTTGGATATAACCCCTTTGAAGAACTGAGAGGAACACATAGACCAGAGTGGACTAGGATAAGGTATGCATGGGTTGCAATCTGCTCATTTTTATAAAATCACAAATCCATGGAAATATTAACATGCTCTTCTTTGGCTCACATTTCAACTCCAGCTTAGCTAAGATGGATGTAAAGTTTTCCCTGGCTTATCAGATTTGGAGGCAGATGCCAAATCTTCAGCCAAAGTAATTGTCCTATCAATAAACATAGGAGGGAAATGCACATTAAAGCAACACCCAGGTTCTACCTTACATCCATCAGAGTGACAAAGTTGACAAAGAAAGGAAAATGCCAAATGTAGGAGGGGCTGAAGGAAAATAGGCGCATGAATGCATTGTTGATGGTTAATGTAGTGCCTATCAATTGAGGAATGGATGAACAAATTATGGCATATGCGTGTAATGGAATACTATTGTGCCATAAGAAATGACTCAAGGGACCATTTCAGAGAAACCTTGTAAGACTTGCATTTAGAGGGAAGTCAGCAGAACTAAGTACTCAATTTATCCATTAACAACATTGTAAAGACAAACAACTTAGGACTTAAAATCTCTGATCAATGAAATGACCAAACATGATTCCAAGACTGATGATGAATAGCTCCTCCCACTTCCTGACAGAGGTGATAGATTCAAGATACAATGAGACAAAAATTTTGGGACATGACCAATGTGGGATTATATTTTTATTAATTATGAATATTCATGGAAGGGTTTTGTTTTCCTCTTCTTAGTAATGGGGAAGGGGAAGGTGAGAGGAAGAGAAAATAAATGCTTGTTAATTTCAAATTTAATTTAAATGATTTAAAATAGTTGTCCTGCAAAAATTTTGTGTAAAAGTTATCAAATTGCTAGAAAAACTAGGAAAAACAAAAACCTAAAACAAACACAAATACTCTAAAATTTATAAATTTATTGAGCATCTAATATGTACTTCTGTTGTCTTACAGAAAAGCTACTCATCCAGTAGGGGACATGACATGAAGTAAGGAGCAGAGACCAACCAGTTCAGAGTGGAGGATAGAAAGCAGCTTCAGAAGCATGACCTCTGGCAGCAGAGAAGAGAGCCAGTTATGGATACAAAAGATAACTAGCTCTGAAAATCAGTAGAACAGCTGTGAAAAGAAGCATAGAGAGCCTGTATATCAATGCAGAGTGTCTGAATATGATCCATATATATCATGCATGACATGGGCCAAATTGTGAATGAAAGAAACTAATAGTGACCATGTGATGTATGTGTGTGTTTTGGAGACAATACTAAGTACATGGTGAGCATTCAGTAAATCTGGCAGTAGGCCATAACAATTAAGATTCCCTTTATTCTTAAAATATTAATAATAAATAAATGCAAAGGGATATTATGGGAAGAAAAGGGATGATTAGGCTACCAGTCACCTGCAGTTTAGTTACATGTGTGATGTAAAGTCAGTCTACCAAAGAGAAAAACAAAATGATCTGAAGCAAAAACAAGCCAGTGTCTTGAATATGTAGATGGATATTCAGTTCTCAGTTTTGTGTTTACAGACTGATTATCAATGGAAAGAAGAGAGAGGAATACCTCATGAACTGTGGTTTTAGAAAATCTCTGAATCTTGAACCCTGGGATCAGCTTCTACTCTCTAGGAACCCAACCCCCTAAGAGTAAATGTAACTTAGGGAGTAACTTCAAGGGTTGTTGTTGAGTCATTCCATCATGTCCCCATGGACCACAGCATGCCAGACCCTTCCATCTTCCACTATCTCTCCAAGTCTGGCCAACTTCTTGTTCATCGTTTCCATGATACCATCTCTCTGTCTCATCCTCTGCCATCCCCTTCTCCTTTTGCCTTCAGTCTTTCCCAACACCACAGGCTTTTCCAACAGGTCCATCTTTTCATTATGTGACCAAAGTATTTAAGCTTCAGCTGTAGTATCTGATCTTCAAGCAAATAGCCTGAATTAATTTCTTTAAGTATTGAGTGATTGGTACTCCTTGCTGTCCAAGAGACTCTCAAAAATCTTCTCCAACACCACAATTCCAAAGTGTCAATTCTGCTTTGCTCAGTTTCTATTTTATTTTTTACAATCCAGCTCTCACTGCCATACATTGCTACTGGAAAAACCATAGCTTTGACTATATGGATATTTGATGGCAAGATGTCTGCTTTTTAGTATGCTGTTCAAATTTGCCATAGTTTTCCTCCCAAAGAGCAAACATCTTTTCATTTCGTGGCTGCAACTGCCATCTACAGTGATCTTTAATCCCCAAAATATAAAATCTGACACTATTTCCATTTCTTCTCCCTTTATTTGCCAGTAAGTGATGAAACCAGTTTTCAAGATAGTAGTTTTGTTGTTTTGGTTTTTTTTTATGTTAAGCTTCAAGCCAGCTTTTATACTCGCCTCTTTCATCCTCACCAAGAGGCTTCTTAATTCCTCTTCACTTTCTGCCATCAGCGTGGCATCATCTGCATATCTGAGATTGTTCACATTTCTCCCAGTAACCTTGATTCCAGCTTTTGATTCATCTGGTCTGGCATTTCCTATGATGTACTCTGCATATAAGTTAAATAAATTAAGTGACAATATACAGCCTTGTAATCCCTTTCCTTAAACCAGTCAGTTGTTCTATGTCCAGTTCTAACTGTTGCTTCTTGACCCACATACAGGTTCCTCAGGAGACAAGTAAGATGATCTGGTACTCCCATCTCTTTGAGGACTTGCCATATTTTGCCGTGATACCCACAGTCAAAGGCTTTAGTGTAATCAATGAAGTAGAAGTAGATGTTTTTCTGGATAATCCAAGGAATGTTGGCAATTTGGTCTCTAGTTCCTTTGCCTCTTTGAAAACCAGCCTGCTCTTCTGGTGATTCTCGGTTCACATATTGCTGAAACCTAGCTCAAAGAATCTTAAGCATAACCTTGCTGGTGTATGAAATTAGTGCAATTGTTTGGTAATTTGAACATTTTGGGCATTGTCCTTCTTTAGGATTGGAACTTAAACTGATCTTTTCCAATCCAGTGGCCACTGTTGTATTTTCCAAATTTGCTGGCATATTGAGGGCAGCACTTCAACAGCATCATCTTTTAGGGTTTTAAGTATCTCAGCTTGAATTCTATCGCCTCCACTAGCCTTGTTGCTAGCAAGGCTTCCGAAGGCCCACTTGACTTCATTCTCCAGATGTCTGACTCTAGATGGGTGACCACACCATCAAGGTTATAAGTAATGTGAAGATTTTTCTTCTATACTTCTTTTGTGTATTCTTGTCACCTCTTTTTAAGGTCTTCTGCTGTTATTAAATCCCTACCATTTTTGTCTTTTATTGTGCCCATTTTTGCATGAAACTTTCCTTCGATGTCTCTAACATTCTTGAAGAGATCTCATCTTTCTCATTCTATTGTTTTCTTCTATTTCTTTGCATTGCTCATTTTAGAAAATCTTATCCTTCCTTACTATTCTCTGGAATTCTGCATTCACTTGGATATATCTTTCCCTTTAACTTTCCTTCTTTTCTCAGCTCTTTGTAAAGCCTCATCAGACGCCATTGTGCTTTCTTACTCTTCTTATTTCTTCGGAATATTTTTTGTTGCTGTCTCCTGTACAATATTGCAAACCTCTGTTGAGAGTCCTTTAGGCACTCCACCCACCAGATCCAATTCCTTTAATCTATTTATTACCTCCTTTCATGTTTATAAGGGATGTTATATAGGTCATAACTGTAGAGTCTGATGGTTTTCTCTACTTTTATCAATTGAAGTCCGAATTTTGCAGTAAGAAGCTCATGATCAGAGCCACAGCCAACTTCAGGTCTTGTATTAACTGTATAGAGCTTCTCCACCTTTGACTACAAAGTATAAAATCAATCTGATTTCTATATAGACTATCTGGTGATATCCATGTATAGGGGTGGGGGTGCTACCTTTTTGAGAATGGTTTATTTATTTTAACCTGAAAAGGAAACCAACTTGCTGGCTAGGTGGTTTACACACATTTCCAAAATCCAGAGCTCCTGACCTTTAGCTGGAAGAGGCTAAGTAAAGGAGACAGTATTCCAAGAGCCATCACATGTGGCTACTGAAAGGAGTTATCAAAGCTACTGGAGAGAGGACCAGCATGATGGTCTAGCAGGGGAGCTGACAGACATGGGGCTGAACTCAATTTGATTGCTGACTCCACAGATCTGGGAGGAAGAGCAGATGACTGACTCTCTGACCTTTTCTCTTTCTTCTTGCTCTCTCCCTCTGTCTCTCTGCCTCTGTGTGTCTGTCTCTTTCTCTCCTTCCATTAAAAAATTTATCTATCTATCTATCTATCTATCTATCTATCTATCTATCTATTTATGTATATATAGTGAATATGCTTTGGCCCACTGTCTCAGAACCAGGGGGCTACTTCTTCCCCCTCAGGGTTCTAAGGTACTCTGAGGGGCTTGGGGGTGTCTCTTTTCTAGTGTTGTTGGCTCAAGCTCCCACTTCATGTGCACACACACACACACACAAACACACATGCACGCTGTAAGATGCCAGTTACTAGCACCCCTGTTGCAAACATCAATTAGCTTTTATAAAGGGATATTTACTTCAAATATAGAGCAAAAACGAATGTACCAATATTTCCCCAACACCCCTAGGGCATGCTCTCCCTTCTATCCCACCTTTGTGTTTGGGGAAAAAGGCTCACATTTAGTTCCCATATAACTCTGGTCCTACCGAGTTCACTTCTAGATGTGTGATCACGGAGTCTGTATCTTAGCTCCCATTGGACAGAGTCCCCCGGGTCACTCCTTGCTCCTGGAAGCATCAATGCTCAGGTGGCTACGGTAATAATGAATAAGAGCTGCATTTGTATAGATAACGCTTTAAGGTTTACACAGCTTTGCACAAATATGTCATTTTAGCCTCACAACAACCTCAGGAAATTGATGTTATCATTATCCCCATTTCAGAGATAAAAAAACACACCCAGGCTAAGTGGCTTGCTTAGGGTCACACCAACGATGTTTCTAGCCTGGTAAGCATCTGGGGAACGAATTTGAACTCGTGTCTCCCCAACTCCAGGCCCAGAAGCCCACCCATCCACTCACTGCCTACAAAACCAAAAGCTCCCTTGCCTGAGTTTTTAAACTTACAAAATCAGAGCTTCCAAAAGGGAAAAGAAGAAGGGGCAGCTAGGTGGTGCAGTGAACAGAGCACTGGCCCTGGAGTCAGAAGGAGCTGAGTTCAAATTGGACCTCAGACACTTAACACAAAAACTGGTTATGTGACCTTGGGCAAGTCACTTAACCCCAACTGCCCTCCACAAAGCAAAAAAATAAAGAAAGAAACAAAATGGAAAAGAAGAAATGCAGAGGCCAAAGACCGAGGCCTGTTTGTCATAGGACCATATGTTGGCCTCGGCGCAGAGAGCCCCTTTACAGCATTGTCTCTAAACAAATGGTACAACCATGTTGTTGTTCATCCATGAGCAGAGTTACCAAGAGAGCGATATTTACTTCAAGCAAATGGCAGAAACGAGTGTACAGACATTTCTTCCCCCAGCACCCCAGGGGCACAAACTTAAATTTTCGTTTTCAGTTATGGACTTCACTCACAACCAATATGAACATTGATTTTTTTAAAAATAATATTTTGTTTTCTCCCAAATACATGTAAAAACAATTTCTATTCTCTCCTCCTCCCTCCTCTCTCTTCTCCCTGAGACAATAAGCAATCTGATACAGGTTATACATGTGCAATTACGATGTGAACATTTCAAAATTTATATAAATTTATAATTTATATAAAATTTATATAAATTTATGATTTATATAAAATTTATATAATTTATATAAATCTATATAAAGCTGTGGATTTCTTTTACATTGTTTTTAAAAGGCATGGTAAATTTAGCAAAATAGTAATAAAACTGCCCTGTTTCTTATCTTTTCTCTGGATTGTTTTAATGTTTCATTGATACGATTTCTTTTTTTTTCTTTTTTTTCCTTTTTAAAATTTTTGGTCTCAGTAACTACTATTCTGCTTCCTTCTGACCCTGTTTGGGAGGCAAGGAAGAGATCTGGAAGCTTTGTTCTTTCCCAAATGTTTACTTTCTGTCTTAATTCTTTCACCGTGGGATAAAGTTTGTTATTCAACAAAACAAAGACCAAGGCTGTGGATGTTTTAACTAATATAGAGATAGCAATTCTTTCAGAGAAGAAAGACATGTTTGCCCAGTTAAGCTGGTCTTGGAGCTGGAGCTGCTAAGGAAAGGAAGAGGAGCCAGTGTTATCTTCCGCAAAGCTTGGGAAAAGGTCCCCAAGGCCAAACTTACCCCTAGCATATTTCCCCTTTCCACCTTCCACCTTAAAACAAAGGAAACCATCTAGAAACCTGATGCTGTAGTGGAAAACCACCAGACCTTGACTTGAGACTTGGAGCAGCCAGCTTTCCCATTCCTATTTCCAAATTATCCTCTAGAGGGGAGGGGGTTGGAGAAGGAGGACCCTTCAAACCTAGTTGGAGGAGATATACTACTAATTCAGGGTTACTATAGTCGGCTACTATCACAAACTTGCCATATTACCAAGTGTCTGAATGCCAAAACTCTCTGGGGGTTGGATTTACATGTGTTGTACCACCCCCATAGACAATAATCTCCCAGAAAAGAGGCTATTTTTCGTTTTTTCTTTGTATCTCTAGTGTCTAGCACAAACACTGAATTTAGTAGTCACTTGGAAATGCTTGTTGGATTACAGTCATATAATTTGACCATTTATCTATTGGCTTATAACCTTAAACATTCCTATCAGTTTCCCGTATATTTTTAATGTCAGACTTTTATCAGAGATATTTTCTGTCAAGGTTTTTTTTTTTCTCATTTCATTTCTTCTTATTTTTAAATGTTGTTGTTTTGGGTTTTTTTTTTAATCTGTAACATTAAAGGAATCATCCTAACATAGCCTCAAAAACCATGAAGGCTTAGAGTCCTAACTCTAACAAAGACTGGCTATGTGACCCTGGGCAAAGTAATTAACCTCCTAAGGCTGTAGCAATTCCCTAAGGTTATATGTAAAAGCAAAAGGGACCAGTCTGCTTAGGTAGAAAGAATTTTTTTTTTAACCAGAAAGTTCCTTATATTAATGAAATCACATTTCCAGTGTCTATATAGTACATAATCAAATGTATATAATTTTTTATGAAAACCAACCACCTCAGCATTGATGCTTCCAGGAGCAAGGATTGAACCTGGGGACTCCGTCCAATGGGAGCTGAGATACAGACTCAGTCATCCCACATCTGGAAGTGAACTTAGTGGGACCAGTTATATAGGAACTAAATGTGAACTCTTTTCCCCAGAGACAAAGGTGCAATAGGAGAGAGTGTACCCTAGAGGTAGTCTTCTGCTTGTTTGGGATGAAAAATATCCTTCATCCTTAATTTAGTGAAAAGAAATAAACACAGACATCTCTTAGGATAAGAACAGGACTTATTCTCTTCCCGGGGAAAAGAGGGCGGTCTTCCCCATGACTCATCATGGAGAAGAGGCAAGTTACAAAAGATAGTGCTGGAATTTATAACCTAACTTAGTCAAGACCCCTCCCCGACTGTTTCCCCTCTCATTGGTGGAGAGGCATA
>CM053583.1:190185849-190201155 GCA_028627135.1 Pseudochirops cupreus
AACAATCACAAGTAATTTATTTTTGAGAATCATTTAACATGAAATTATACAAATAAAATTTGTATAAACACAAATCCACATTTGTCATAACACAGATGGCAAAGGACAAAGCAAAAACAAGAAAACTAAATCGGCCGCTATATACAATTGGACACAGTTGTGTCATGTACACTAAAAGTCTTTTACAAAATAGTCATCTCAGATCAATAGAAGACCACTCTCCATTCAATGTTGTCATCCTGCAAGATAGGTTGCCGTAAGCATCCACACCTAAAATAAAACAGAAGACCCATTAGATCTGTGCAATCATCACAAGTTTTCAAAGGTCCATTTTCATGAATTGCTTTAAGTCCTCAATTTATTCTTTTCTTCAATAGTTAAAGATCATATGCATATGTACTGGAAAAAGGATGTTACCAGTTTTACATGTTGACCTGGGTGTTCAATTCAATGGCATTTAAATCTCTTTTGATCCCAGGAACAGAAAATTTGGAAATTCACAAGAAGCAATTCACCAGGTAAGCTTTCTTTGGAAGTGTCTCTAGCAAGTGAAAACTTTTTGTCCAAACACCTGGATTTTCAATATGTTTATCATAAAATATCAAAATTTGCTTGTGCATATGATCTTTAATTTTTTTCCCCAGATTTAAAAGTTGTTTTGGTTTGCAGATTTCACTATTAGCTATAAAAAGAAAAAGCAAGCATTAAATCTTAAAGAATACACACTTAAAATGAGGTTCCACAATTGAAATACAACACTAAACAGAAGACCAAAATGATTAAGCTGTAAAAAGGCATTTATGTACTTTAACTCCTGTAAAAAACCATTTAAGTTAAGAGACTTAATCTTCAAAAAGATTAAAAAAAGAAGCCAAAGTCTGAAGTTTTCCACTTTAATCTTTACGCTGGTACATGAAGTTGGAAGAGACCATACCACAGGACAGCGTTTTCTGGTGTGTGCCTTGCGCTCTGCCCGCAACGTGCGACCCCCAGAGAGAGACGTGGTCAGGGTGACACACGGCCTGCAATGAAGTTCCCGCTGGCGGGTACAAACAAGGTATAATGTCAGAGTTAGAAGACAACATTCCTGCTTTCCTTAAGTTGTACCCATTTCAGTACTTTACCTGTTAATAGCTCTAAAAATGTTTAATTATTCCTTTAGACCACCTGGCACACAAAGCGAACAGAAAAACTCTTAAGTTTTTCTGAGTACTAAGGAAGGCGAGATCAGATTTTAAAGTTAAAGATCTACAGACACTTTAAAAAAATACAAGTTTTTAAAAAAAGGTTTTAAGTTAAACAAAGTTTAGTAAAAAAGCTACATAAACCATACTTTCACCTATTTTTATTGTCTATTGATCTTTAAGTAACAGTAAGCACTTTACATGGTTCTTGAATTCTCACACACACCTGTTTTCTCCAAGTGCTCCTTTAATATGGCTGGTAATTGTTTTGGTGATTACCACCCCCTCGGGATGCTTTGCCATACGTGCTTTGTTGACCTATTTCGAAAAGATCAGAAGAATTAGATGTTGATTCGGTGGGTTAACCTCAAAATCTACTAACAATACTATTGCTGGAAAAAATCATTAAGTGCCCCACAACGTGACATACCCAACATTAAGCAGTAAAGTAAAAAAGAAAAAAAAGTTCATAGTTGCTGCAAACTAGTCTTCAAAACGTACATTTATTACATTTAGAGCTATTCACTGTCAATTTATGTATGCATTCTACCATTCTATAGACTGTCTTAAAAGCCGTTTTTAGCGGAGCCAAACACTTTGATAAAAGAACAAACCTATGCACCAAAACAATTTCAGAGGAGGACTGTATTTTAAACACTGAATTTTAATGCCAATGAAATTAAGTTAAATATTCTTACCACTGTAGTCTGCATATCCCTGTCCATATCCATAGTTCCCATAGTTATACCCAGTATAATCATATCCGCCATAGCCACTATAGTTTTGATCACCACCATAGGCACTATTGTAATTTCCATATCCTTGATCATAATAGTTATTAAATCCTTGGTTCCAGTTTTGGCCCTGACCTGAAACAATGCACAATGATTGTTAGGAAATAACTTCTGACCCCCAGGTCTAACATAAAATTGAGTGGATTGAATTTCTAGTCAAGATAAATTGTCCCTCATTCTACAAATCTTAATCGGCAGAATGGGCACCTTTGGTGCTATCTGCTTAAAAGTAATCTCTTTCGTTTGACATAAAGGGGGCAGAAAGTCCAATTGTGCCAGTATCATGCTTCCTAAATTTAATGGAAAACCAGGACAAAATTAATATGGATGGTGGGCTGTTCCACTTAGACTACAGGACTCCCCCCTCCCAAGGAAATTTCAAACGCCATGGTGTACCTAATAACAACCTTCATTTTCATCCTACTAGTGATGACACTAAATTTCAGTGCAATTATTCCTTAAAAATGATTGACTTTTCCAAAGTAAAAAACAAAAATAAAAAGTCACCCACGGAAACGAGCATTTCCTAGTCTTTGGGCTTGCTCAGATCTGGCAATTGACAAAGGTTTTCGGCCAAGCGCCAGGGCTTACCTCGGCCACGACCCCTAGTCCCACCTCGGCCGCCGGCCGCAGCGCCCCTCCCTCCTTTCTGTTGCTGCTGTTGCTGCCTGTACACCTCTTTGGGCTGGGCAACTTTGATTTCACACTGCGGACAGAACAGAAGCCAGTTATCCCACCGCCGCCCGAGGGGCTCCAGCACAAGACTCCGCAGCCCCCAGGCCGGCCGCGGGGACCCCTACCTTCCCAGAACCAATCTGGTGATATCTGTTCTCTAACAATTTCTTTACTGGCTCTTCATCTGTGTACGTGATAAAACAAAATCCTCTTCTCTCGTTCGTCTTCGTGTCCATGGGAAGCTCGATGTTCTCGATCTGAAAGCGGAGCGCGGGGGATCAGCCCGGGGCCCGTGGGAGTCCCGCCATCCCCCGCAGCGCCCCGGCCCCCCGCAGCGTCCGCCCGCCCCGCACCTCTCCGAACGCCCCGAAGTACTCCTTGATCTGCTCCTCCGACGTGTCCGGGCTCAGGCCGCCCACGAACACCTTCTTGGGCGGCTCCTTGCCCTTCAGCGCCTTGGCCCGCTTCGGGTCTATCAACTTGCCGTCCAGCTTGTGCTCCTTGAGCTCCAGCACCTGCGGGGCACAGGCCGGCGCTCAGCCCCGCGCCGCCCCCGCGCCCGCCCCGCGCCGCCCGGCCCCGTCCCGCACCTTGTCCACGCTGGCCGCGTCTTTGAAGAGCACGAAGCCGAAGCCCCGCGATCGGCCCGTGACTGGGTCCGTCTTGATCGTGCAATCCACCACCTCCCCGAAGCGGGACAGATACTCGGTCAGATCTTTCTTGCTTGTGTCCCAGCTCAGCCCTCCGATAAACATCTTACTACAAAGAGAGCGACGGCCGCTTACCGCGCGGCCCCGCACGCGCCCCCGCCCCCTCCCGGCCCCTCCGCGGGCACGCACAAAGAGGCGGCGGCCGCGGCCTGCGGGACCGCCGGCCCCTCCCCCCTTCCGCGGCGCCTGCGCGTCAGGCCCTCGGGCCCCACGCCCCTCCCCCGCCGCGCGGGAAGGGGGAGGGGAGCAGGACCAGGCTGCCCCCCGCCCCCGCCCCCGCGCCCCGAGGAAAGACCGGAGGAGCCGGCGCGCGGAGGGGGCGCGCGGGACCGGGCGGCGCGCGGAGGCCCGGCGGGCAGGGACCCGGCCACGAGGAGGAAGGAAGCGTGCTGTACCCGTCGTCCTGCTGGTTCTTGCTGGCGTTTATCTTGGAGCCCTCGGCGAACTCCTCCATGTTGCTGTACTCGTTCACGTCTTCCATGGCGGTGGGGCTGTCGGCTCGGGGCAGGCGGCGCGGAGAGGCAGTCGCAGCGGCGGCGCGTTGGATGGAGCCCGATTTAAAATGGCGGCGGAAGAGATCCGGGCGCCGCCTGCGCCCTCCCTTTATAGACGCCCCGCCCGCCAATCGCGAGGGCTGGGGGGCGGTGACGTGGCGCGGCGCTCGGCGCGCCCCCTGCCGGGCGGAGCCGGCACTCAGCGACGGCAGCAGCGGGGCGAGCAGCCGGGGCGCCCGGGGCCGCCAATGGGAGAGGCTGCGGGGGGCCGGCACCGCGGGAGGCGAGGGGAACAATGGCGGCGGCGCCTGCGACAGCCGGGGCGGGACCTCCATAACGGCCGGCGCCGCCGAGGGCGGCCGCGCTGCTCGGGGCGCCCGCCGGCACGCAGACGCGCCGCCGGGCCGAACCGCCGCTGCCAATGCCCGCCGCGGGTACCTTGGTCTGTGCGGCGGCGTCCGCTCCGGCCCCGCCTCTTCGCCGCCTCCTCCCGCTCTCCCCCGGCGCGCGGCCGCTCCCGCCGCTCGGGGCTCGGCTAGGGCCGCAGCGGAGGCCGGGGATACTGCGCCAGGGGCCCGCTCGCTGCGGCCGGTAGCCGGCGAGCGCGCACGCGTGCTGGGCCCTCCCTCGGGCGGGCTGGAACCAGCGGCACAGGAAGCGTGCGCGCCCGGGAGCGCCCTTCGGCGGTGGCGCGGCCCGGGAGGCGCTTCCGCTGCCCCTCCCCCACGCCCCGGCACGCCAACGCGGCCGGCCCCCTCCCTCTCGAAAAAGTGCCTATCCCGGGCTGCGGGAGCGGGAGGCCTCGCGGAGGCTTTCTGCGGAGACGGGTACTGGGGGGCAGAGCGCTCGTCTGCCCACATGAGAAGGCGGAAGGTCGGGGAGCGTCAGAACGAGGGGAGGGGGAAGCCTTTCGGCACGTGCCCCCGCCGTCCCACGGCGGAGCCCGCGCCGGCGTGCTCTTTGTTCCCGCCCCCCCAGGAGCGCTGCGGGGCGGTCCTCGCCTGTCAATCGGAGCTCCCGCCCGCCGCCGCGGGGACACGCCCCCTCCGCCCCACGTGGCCCCGGCCGCCCCGCCCCCGTGCCCCGGCGCGCCTGCGCAAAGAGCTCCCTACCCCTAGCGGCTTCTCCCGCGCTCCCCGCTGCCGCCGCAGCTGCAGCTGTAGCCGCTGGGGCGGAGCCATGGGGGTGCTCTCGGTGCCCCCGGAGGTGACCGTGATCCTGCTTGATATCGAAGGTACCACTACCCCGATTGCTTTCGTGAAGGTGAGGGGCGGCCGGAAGTGTGGGCGGCACCTAAGGAGCGCCGGCTGTTTACCGGGGGAGGGGGGGGAAAGCATCTAGGAGGTGCCTGCTGTGTACTCTGGAGGAGGGGCGGCGGGGGAGGCGCGGATACCTAAGGAAGCGCCTGCTGTGTGTGTGTGTGTGTGGGGGGGGGTGCCTGCTGTGTACCGGAGAAGCGAGCGGTCGGCATGGGGGGGGGGCGCTGACATTTAGGAAGCGTCTGCTGTCTACCGGGAGCCCTGAGAGAGGACTGTTGCGGGCGGGGCGCCCCGGGGGAGGGTGAGATCAATCCGGGCCACTCCCAGTGCACAGCTCTGGATGGCAATGTTCGGGGCTTGGCATAGAGTGGGCGCTTAATAAATGCTTACTGTGGATGCCAGAGACATCCTCCCATCTCCTTATCTCCTGCACCCCCAAAAACAAGGAGCGGGGCTGCGCCGTTCTCTGGGGTGACTTCCTGGAAGCCAAAGGCAGGTCAGCGTGCAGGTGTTAAGGGCCTGTTGTGTGCTGGCCCCCGGGGACAGGAAGAAGAGCCTTGAGGAGCCCCCCATCGTGTGCACCCTGGGGTGGGAGAGGGCCGGGGGAAGGGGCAGAGCCCGAGGCTGGCGCTGGGGGTGGCCCGGGGCCCATCTGCACCCCCCCCATTGGTGGAGTTGTGTAGAACAGAGTGCCTTCTGTATGCTCAGTGCCGGGCGCAGCCGAAATGCCAGCAGAGGCAGGAAGACCGCTCTTCCTGAGCTGGACGTGTGATCCTGGGCGGGTCACGTCACCCTGTGGGCCTTAGAGGAGCAGAGAAAACCCTGGGTGGGTCCCTGACAAGCAGCAGCAGCACAGGCGCAGGTGGGGGGGGAGGGGAGGCGGCTTCCCCTCGGGCACTCAGCCCGGTCCGGTCCAAGCCCCGGGGCCGCTGGGGCTTGTTTCCTGCTGCTTTTCTGGGTCCTCCTCCAGCAAAGACGAGGCTTGTGTTTTAGCCTGAACCCTTCACTCCTGACCAGGACACAGCGATGATGGATTAAGTTCTCTGTGTTCTGGAGACGCAAGCACAGTCTGCTTTTTCTTCTAATAGCTTCTCAGAAGTGCCCGGAGTACCCCTTCTTGTGTAGGGTCTGCGGGCCCCTCCCCAGGCTAACGGGTTTAAGCAGCTGAAGGAAATGCTAAAATGCAGCCAGAGGCAGAGAGTTTGTACCCTCCTGGGTGCCCGTTACTTCCTGGGTAAAGGAGCCCCAGAGTCCTCGGAGCTTAGCCTGGAGCCTGTCCTTGCTGCACGGCACGGGCCAATCTGGGGCGCCGCGGTAAACGTGGAGGGGGGATCCTAGCTGTTAGAGGTACCCAGAAGTGTGGCAGGCGCAGTCTGGAAGGCTGGTACTGTCAGACGGCTCCCTGCTGACACGCAGGTTCATGCAGAGGCCTGGGGCTGGGGGCGGGGGGGGGGGACTAGAAGGTTTATAACAACGTTTGTAAGGCCTGGAAATGCTTGGGAAGGCAGGACGGAGGCTGGGGCCGGAGTTTGTTACGATAAGAAAAGAAACTGGTCTGGCGCTGCCCAGAACCAGCTCTTTTGTGCCCAGGACACTCGTGGCCTTCTGGGGGCCCTCATAAAGGCAGTTTTAACAGCCGAGGGCCCTCCTAAATTCCAGTTAGACCAGAGGGAAATGCGTGGTTTTCTTCTTTTCCCACTCAAGTTCACAGACCACTAAGAAGGCTTTTCACACACAGTCACGCCCCTGCCCCAGGCCAGGGAGGCCTGGTTTTCGGCCTGGTTTTCTTGTTTGCTCTGGACTGGGGCGGGCTGGGGCATGGCACCTTGTGCTGGTGGATAACCTGGAAGCAAGAGATGCTCATGTATCACCATCTGAAGACCCTTGAGGCTCCCTCTGAAGCTTGACCCTTCCCAAACCCAGTGTGAGGCATGCCTCCTGGGTTTCCCCCCTGGAGGTTTTTGGTTTGTTTGGCCTTGATCAGTCCGGGAGCATTTTTTCCTGCTTTCTCTGTGCCCCATCACTGTGCTGAGGGCACAGATGGAAGCTCGGGCCTGCTTTACAGGCCTCCAGGTCCAGTGACCCGTGTGTGCTTCCCTTGACTGGCCCATGCCAGGCCCCTCCAGCTGCAGACCTCCCTCGGGGCTACTCAGCTGGAGGGCTTTGCTCTCACCATAGGAAATAGCTATTTGTGGAGAAAATTCAGTTCAACAAATTCTGCTAGATGTGACAGCACTCTGTTGCCCTTTGTTTAGAGGAAAAATGTCTTTCTGGTTGAAAACTCCTTAGCTCCTCTGGGCCTCTGGAAAGATGCTGGAGATAGAGGGGCTGCCAGGAGGCAGAGCAAGCTCCGACAGGTCAGGCCTTTTCTTTGGCAGAACCAGGCCTTGGCCCTATCCTCCACTTGGAGTTATTAGTCTGACAGCGATCGTAAGGAGCCAATGTTCATGCTGGGCACTGCACTGAGTGCTGTGCGAGGATTATTTCATTGACCCTGTGAGCCACAAAGGAAGGTGAGTCAGCCAGGGGGGAAGTGGCTTGCTTGCCTAGGGTCACTGTGCAGCTGATAGGTGGCACAGGCCACATTTGAACTCAGTCTCCCTGACTTCAGGTTCCAGGCTCGATCTGCTGCGCCACCAGCCACTTGCCTCCATGGTAGATTTTCTATTTCTGTCTCTCTTTCCTCTTCCTTGCCTTTCATGGGTAATATCCAGGGACTATATTTGGCACGTTAAGAAAATGAGCACTTTCAAGCAGTGCTGTACATGTAGAATATGCAAGTTCAAGGAGCCGAGTGGCACAGCATTCTGCACTAGAAATCTGAAAATGTCTTTGGGGTTCTGCTTTCCTTGCTCTGCACTGCTTCATGTGAACCCTATATGGCTTCAGAGTGGGAAGAAGGCATTCACTTAACTTATTTCTGCCATCTCCTAGGCCACTCACATGCAAATTAAAGCCAAAAGACCAAAACTCAAAACTTTGTGCTGATGATGCTGGGCTTTGTGGAATTACTATTCTTTTTAGAATTGCACGAGTTGGAGGCCAGACCAAAGTGTGGGGGAGTCTTAGGACCCAGATGTGAGGGGCTTCCTAAACCTCTGATTAGCCCTGTGTCATACGTGCTTTGGAAGGCAGGCCTGAGCTGCCTGACATCGCCTTACAGCAAGTGATTCCTTCTAGCCTTGGCTCCTGAGGGAGACTTGGGGTGCACTGAAAATGCCAGGCTTTTATTTCTTCCCTGCAGGTTTTTTGTTCTGTGCTGGGAACACACCTTTCTCCTTCATCGCACACACACGAGCCATCTGCGTTTATCAGTGAGCTAAAACAGTATCTGTTTACTCTTAGGAACTCAGTCCAACATTACTTGGTCATCTGAGTGCTAAATCTTTGGGGGAAAAAAATGATCTGGAGAAACTGGTATTTGAGAATGCAGGGAAAGACTTGGTCTGCATCTTGGGGAATTGACTTACTCCATCCCGTGTCTCAGTGAGGATAACGAAGCTACTTCATTCCAAAGCCCTGGTGTCTGGCTCTCTGTACAAAGCCTTTGTTTGGACCCTGCTCCTGCTGTCTCCAGGCCAGAGTTTCCTTGTCCAAAGCTTCTGTCCTCTTAGATGCCTGGATTTCAAAAAGACGTTTCATCCCATTCACAAACACCTATTGATTTGCTCTTCCGCTAAATCCCTGTAACCTCCAAAATATATAAGCTGCTTTTTATGCCGTCAGACACCAGCCTTATCTCTGGATGGTTGGGGAATTCCTTGCCAGTTAAGCCTGAACTCTGGCTGACACCGAGCCTGAGTGATGTGCCTGACCTGCTCCTCACGGAGAAGGGCCAGCACAGGGCTTTCTTCTGTTTGCAGAACCATGCCTCATCTCGAGGCAGGTCATAACTGAGATTCTCAGACTCCTATGAGTGAACTCGTAGCTGCCCCAAGCCCTAGGAGCCTTCTGCTTTGCTGGGCTGGACCACTGGTCCTTTGGTGGGGACCCCTAGCCCAGAAAAAGGTAAAAGTGATCCTGGACAGGCCCCCAACAGGCAGGGGAGGGGCTGTAGAGAACAGGCAGCTGGTTCAGCTTGGCCTCAAAGCCCTTCTTTCTGGAGCCGGCAGTATTTGCCCTCACCTTCCTGAGACTTTTCCAATCCTCCCACCCCACAGGGGATTGGTGACTTCCTTCTCTTTTCACTCTGCCTTCCAGTTCTGTGAGATTGGGACAAGCTAAGTTATGATTTCTTGAAATACAGTGGACAAGCTGTTTTAAAAATCATGGTTTTGAAGGATTCTAAGAATTCAGAAATTATCTCTTTTTGACCTTTTCCCCAGATATTTGATATTTTCTTCTATTTTTTAGTCTTTTGATTTTGTCCTAATTATTCTTGCTGTCTCGTGGAGTCTCCAGTTTATTTGATTTAGACTAGTTTTGAGGGACTCCTGTTACTTGGGTAAAGTTTACCGGTTTCTCTTCTTAAGCTGTTTTCCCCCCTGCCTTGTCTTTCCTCAAGAGCTTTCATTTCCATCTTTCTTTTTTAATCTCCTCATTTCTTCTAGTTATTGACGATCTTGCGCGTCCTCTGAAAATCCAGTCAGTTCATAGTGAGGTATTCTTTTCTTCCTTCAAGGCATCTCTGGATTTACAATAATTTATTATACTGGTCTGGGGCGTTTTTTCTCTGGCTCACTAATGTCTCCAGCTTTTGTTTCTGAATTGGGGCTTTGTTCCAGGGCCAGGCTCTATCCTCTGCCATGCCCGGGTTGGTCTTGCCTCGGATCCCTGTGCTGACTCCTGGGATTGGGTCCCCTACATCTTTGGGTTTTGGGACATAAGATCTCCAGGGCCCTCTGTGGTATCCCAGGACAGAGTCCTGGGGACATTGAGAGCCTGGGCCTGGGCTGTCTTGGTCTGAGCACTGCCAGGTAGCTCTGGTCACTCTTGACTTCTTGCTGCCTCTAAGCCCAGGGCCCTGCAGGCTGGCCACATCTTGGCCATGTCTCCAGATGCAAGGGGAGGTTGCTGGCCCCTTTCTGTTACTGCCCCTGGACTTAGCCCTCGCTTTGGGTGGAGTCGATTTGTAGACCCTGAGCCCGGCAAAGAGGTTTGGGGAGGGTCTGACAGCCATTTTTGCTGAAAGTCATTCCGTATATTTTCTTAACTAAAATGTAATTATTTGAACAAATGAAGCATGTGGCAAGTTTTTGAAAATGAATAAATGATAAAAATCAGCTTTCATCTAGGTCAGTTCAGGAAACCAAAAATACTGTGTTATACAGATGACTCAGTCTGTACCTTCCCCTTTTTAGTGAGCTTTTTTTCATTCCCAGGAAGTT
The DNA here is from genome assembly GCA_028627135.1 of Pseudochirops cupreus. Classification (NCBI taxonomy): domain Eukaryota; kingdom Metazoa; phylum Chordata; class Mammalia; order Diprotodontia; family Pseudocheiridae; genus Pseudochirops; species Pseudochirops cupreus. Next base: position 190,196,293 of record CM053583.1, read on the forward strand.
GGTGCAACCTTTTCTTTAAAGCGGTCACTTTGATCATCAAATCAAAATCCACTTGGACTCTTAACCTTTGTGAGGCAACGTTGCTCAGTTTGCTCTCTGGAAATCCTTGGTTGCCGTTTGGTTGTTTTCAGCTGTGTCTGACCTCGTGACCCCATTTGGCATTTTCTTGGCAAAAATGTTAGGGAATTTTGCCATTTCCTTCTCCAGCATATTTTACAGATGAGGAAACCAAGGCAGATAGGAGTTAAGTGACTTGCCCAGGATCACAAAGCTAGTAAAGTGTCTGGGGCCAGGTTTTAGCTCAGGTGCCCCTGACCCATCTGCCACAGCTCCTAACAGCACTCTCCCCTGCAGCATAGATGGCCATTTATGGGAGAGGAGGCCCTTATGGTTAAGGTCATTGAATTGTAGTCTCTTGGAAGAGAAATATTCCAGCTTCTCCCTGTCCAACCACGTGGGCCAATAACCGAGACATACTGAGCTCTGATTTTTCCAGGAGCGTCCTGTATCTCTCGATTTCATTGGTGTGAATGCTTCCTCCCCTGGCACAGACTGTGGACACTCTGCAGAGGGGTGAGGTGTCTCTCCAGATGGATTGCTGGGTCTGTAGATGCATGTAGCCCCTTCAGTCTTTAAGCCTGCCACCATCCATGCTCTGCCGGCATCATTTTTGAGAATTGTAGTCCCTCCATGCCTTGGGGAGCCCAGTATTTGAACAGGTGGTTAGTAGTGGGTGAAATCTGAATTCCCACATCCTGGGGAAATGTCATGTATTACAACAGTTTTGTGCTACATAAATAAAACAGAACTTACCAAACCCAGTGTGAAGACAAGATAGAATTCTAGACGTATAAAAAATCTCAGTATTCCAGAGAGATCTCAGAGTCTTCTTTGTGGTTGTTCACTCATTTCACCTGTCCCATTCTGACCCCATTTGGGGCTTTCTTGGCAAAGATACTGGAGTATTTGGCCATTTCCTTCTCCAGCTCATTTTATAGATGAGGAAACTGAGGCCAACAGATTTCCCCAGGGTCACACAGCTAGGAAGTGTCTGAGATCAAACTTGAACTCAGGTCCTCCTTATTCCAGGCCCACTGCTGTATCTGCTGAGCTGCCTAGGATTGTACTCTCTATTTTTGATAGGCAAAGTATTAGGATTTTGAAAAAAACATTCATTTTTTGATTGGGAGTTTAATGTGTAACCCATCAATTAAGAAAGAACCCCTGCCCCCTGCAACTCCCCGATCCTAGTTCCCTCTCTTTTTTAATATTTGTCCTCAGGTGGTCATTGTTCCTCCTGTAAATGGAACCTTAGTCGCGTTTTTGGTAAATGGTCTTGGTGCTAAACCGAGAACGTGGAAGAAAAACGTGACTTCATTTCTAGGCCTGAAATCTGTCATTTTTGTGATCTCTTTTTCTCTCCATGATTATTGTTGTCTAGGACACGTTATTTTCCTACGTTCGAGAGAATGTTAAAGACTATCTGCACGCTCACTGGGGAGAAGAAGAGTGTCAACAGGACGTGAGTCTGCTGAGAAAACAGGTTGGAAAACTTGTGTGGCCCCCGCCCCCAGCCAGTGAGGCACCCCAGGTGCGCACAGCGGCACCTTCCACTGTGGCATGCGCCCCTCCACTTTAGTGAATGTTTATACAGCAGAGCATGTGCTCACCTTCCCTCTCCCCTGCTCCAGACGTGCACTTTCATGGTTTGTCTTCCCAGCACCCCTGCCCCATAACTCTGCCCCTTGTCACCCTGTTTGTCTCAGTCTAAAACTTTGATAGTCACCACATTTACATGCTTCACGTTCTCATCTGCCTCCTAAAATAATCCTCTTTTTCTCTTGTCTCCCATCTCTTGCCTCGTTCCTTCTGCTCTGTGGGACTCGTGCTTTATTATAAACAAAACACACTTTTCTCTTCTTCCTCTTTCTCTCTCTCTCTCACTCTCACTCTCATTTCTCCCTTCAGCTCTTCTCTTCCCTATGTCTCTCCCTCCTGTCTTCTTCTTTTCCCACTCTCTTTCCCTCCTTTCTTCTCTTTTTCTCCCTTTTCCCGTCTTTTTCTCTCAGTCTGTCTTTCCTTCTCACTCTCTCTGTGCTATTACATTTTGTACCTTTACTGAAGTAGGCTCTGTGGAGAAAACAGAAGAGTTGCTGTTCTGTTCCTGGTTGGAGAATCTCGGGTCCTGTCCTTTGAAGGGGCCTTGTGATCTGGTGGGAGGTCTTGGCTCCGCTGCCATCTGTGCCCGAGGGAGGCCACGGCCCCTTGCTGGGCTTCAGCTTCCTCATGTAGAAAACGGAGCATTGAAGTAGATGGTTTCAAAGTCTCAGCTTCCATGGCCTTCTGATTTTAATAGAAAGTGATATATTTCCATTTGGGATGATGAGACTGGAAGTATATGAAGAGAACACCTGCTTGGGTTTTCAGGTTTCATTTTGAAAGACGTTTAACAAAATAAAGTCGTTTTTTACAATGGCTTGTAGGCAGAAGAGGATTCTCACTTGGATGGAGTTGTGCTGATTCCCCCCAGATCTGAGCACGGTGTGGATGACACAGAGCAGATGATCCAGGCTGTGGTGGACAACGTCTACTGGCAGATGTCTCTGGACAGGAAGACCCCAGCCCTGAAACAGCTCCAGGGCCACATATGGCGGGCCGCCTTCGCCGCTGGGACAGTGAAGGCTGAGTGAGTGAGCGCACCAGAAAAAGAGTCTCCCCATCCCCTCCTGCCTTTCTCGTTTGTCTCCCCCCCACCCGGGGCCATTCTCAGTTACTGCAGGGCTGCAAGAGGCCACACTGCCCCCTCCACCAGTGAACGTCTCAGCCCACTTGTGTCTGTAGGTGCTCTACTCCTCTTTGAGTCTGCCAGGTTTTGGGGGGCCCAGCAGCCACCCCAGGCAGTGCCCCCCAACCTCTGCCACCCCCTCCTCACTATTCTAGGGTAAAGCTGCCAGGAAAAGGGTTCCAAGGCCTCTGAATAAGCAAACAAATAACATTTTGAAAGTGCTCTGCCTACACATTCTCATTGGAGCCTCAGGACAACCCTGCTCCTATTAATCTGTTTATAATCATTATCCCTCTTTTACAGATGAAGAAATGAAGGCTCAGGAGTCCTTGAGCAGCCCACAGTCACATAGCCATTAAAGTAGGATTCAAAGCCAGGCAAAAACCCAAGTCCCAGAGCTCATTCCTAGGGTCAGGCTGAAGGTTCTGGAGTCCTGCCTGAAAGCACCCCCTTCTCACCCCCCTGCACCTCCTTCCTACTCTTGAAGTTCCCTTTCCCAGGCTCCCACCACATTGGAGGCCAACCCTTTCAGCAGCTCCGCAAGGGAGCTGCTCCACCCTCCTTCAGTGGCCCTTAAGAGGTTGCTACCTCTTCATCTACAGAGTCCTGGAGAGCCAGAGAGGCCTATCGAGGTAGGCCAAAGCCACCTTCATCACTTCACAAACATAAGGAGAAAACAGATAACTGCTCATTGTTTGGATCAATCTATCCCCAGAGGGAGATTTCAAAGCAAGACTGGTATGACCAGCTACGTCCCAGTTCTAGGCACTGACCTGCCTTAGAAAGACAAGACCAAATGTCCCTGATTCACCTCAGAACATGCCAGGTGGGAGCCCGAAACTGAAACCCTTAGATGTCTCGGACCCTGGCTCAGCAAAGGCCAGGGGTGGCAGTCCTGGCCAGGCTGGAGGCCTCAGGCTGCAGGCACTCTGCCCATAGGTCCCCCATCATGACATCAGTGGGCTAAGATATTCACTGGTGGAGAGAGGACTCCAGACTCTGTGCAGCAGCATCGAAGTAATTTAAAACAGCCCCTGGTGGGGAAGAGGGGGAAGGTGAATGAAAAAGGGTGGGACTGTCTCTTCCCCTCTCTCTTCCCACCTCTTTAAAAGAATTCTGTGATGGGGTGGCTAAGTGGCTCAGTGAATAGAGCACTGGCTCTGGAGTCAGGAGGACTGGAGTTCAAATCCAGCCTCAGACACTTACACACACACAAAACTAGACATGTGACCTTGGGCAAGTCACTTAACCCCAATTGCCCTACCTTCCCCCCTCCAAAAAAGGAAATACTTCTGTGATCATTCAGGTGGAGGAATACCTTATATACGAGCATGACCAGGGACCATTCCTGGGAGGAAGGAAGCTACTGGTCTCCACTCTGGCCATCTTCCCCTTTGCTGCTGCTCCCCCTGTACCCTCCAAACCGGACCATGAGAGACCATGTCTGGGAGGCACTAAGCCACTAAACCCAGACGGACTGATGCCTCCTGGCTCTTTTCCACCCACCACTGGCTATGACAATGGACTGTCCTATTTTTATACTCACTCTCTTGCTTATTTCCCATACCATAACTCTCTTCCTTGGCCTTGCCATCTTGTCTTCTGCATTACAGGTTTTTCCCCTTCTTAATTTGAATGCTTTGTCATACTGAAGCTGTCCTTCCTAGTGATGTTTGTGGAGACAGTAATGTATTTTTTCACTCCAGTTGGAAATGCAAATTTTGGAAGTGGGAGGGAAAGAATGTTTATTGTGTTGAATGCTTAAATAACACCATATGATCAGAATAGGAACTATTTGGGGTTGTTCAGGCTTTGAGATAAAACAAGGCTGCAAAACCTTCTGAAATTAGCCAGTATTCATCTGATTTCTTCTAGTCACAGGATCTCAGTGTTGGAAAGGATATCAGAGGCTATTTTATTTTAGGCCAATGCACCTGGACCTAAGTCGTGATCTTTTCTATAACAAAGAAACTAAGTGGTTACCTAGCCTTTTCTTGAGGACCTTAAATGAGGAAACCCAAACCCTTCAAAGGTAGCCTCTTCCGCTTTTCAGTAGCTCTAATTATTTCAGGTTAAAT
>CM053583.1:190201655-190244155 GCA_028627135.1 Pseudochirops cupreus
AACACGGAATGTCTCCCCCTTTCTGCGATCTCTGTGGGGCCTGGTGGTGGTGTGGCTGGGCCAGAGGATGTGCACCGCTCGGTGACTGCAAGGACAGAGTTCCGGATCACGCCCCTCAGCAGGGCGGTTGTGGCCTCCAGCATCTGTCATTGTCCCTTGGGGACACCTTTGCTTGTCTTGATGGCTCGGAGCTGTAGCCTCAGAGATAGCCGTCATGTCGTTAGTGATTGCGGCCTTGTTTTTTCACGTGGCTGTTGGCAGCTTGAATTTCTTCCTTCGACATCCACATTCGTATTCTTTGTCCATGTATCAGTGCGGGGAATGGTTCTTATTCTTCTAAGTTTGGGTTAGTTTCTTATATGCATTGAATATAAGACTCTCAGTATACAAAACCCTACAGAGGGGTTTTCTCCCCAGGTAACTAACTTTAGCTGCAGTGGTTTTGTTTGTGCAAAAACATGTTAATTTTATGTAATCAAATTTTTCCATTTTATCATCTGAGCTTTTCTCTCTCTCGTTTGATCATGCAGTCTCTATAAATCCAAAAGGAAAACTTCATCCTTTTTCCTCCAATTTGTTTATGATGTAACCTTTTTATATTGAAGTCAGGCATCCATTTGGAACTAATCTTGTCATGGGGCTGAGGCATTGGCTCTACTTCATTTTTGTCACACGGTCTTAGCCCAGTGGTTGGGGTTTGAAGTTTTTTTGAACACTAGATGACTAGGTTAATTTGCTTCTGTGTGTTGTGTGCCTGAGGCAGCCGGATGGTGCCATGGACAGAGCACTAGGCCAGGAGTCAAGAAGACTCATCTTCTTGAGTTCAAATCTGGCCTCAGATATTTGCTAGCTGTGTGACTCTGGGCAAGTCACTTCACCTGGTTTGCCTCAGTTTCCTCATTTGTAAAAATGAACTGGAGAAGAAAATGGCCAACCAGTCTTTCCGCCAAGGAAATCCCAAATGGGGTCACAGAGAGTCAGACATGACTGAACAACAAAATTGTGCACCTGGGTCTGTTCTGTTGATCAACCTCTGTTTTATAACAAGTAGCATATTGTTTTGATGGTTACTGCTTAGTAGTGTAGTTTGAGTTCTGGTCCTTTTTATACATTATTTCCCTTGAAATTTTCAGCCTTTTGTTTTTCCAGATGAATTTCGTTCTTGCTGTTTTTAGCTCAGCAATTCAATCCTTTGATAGTTTGATATGGCACTGAATAAATCAGTTTGGGTAGCATTGTCATTTTTGTTATGTTGACTTGGGCTCCCCTTTCTCAACTCATTTAGGTCTTTATTTGTGTAAAGTGGTATAATACTTGTAGTCATAGGATTCCTTTGTGTGTTGAGACTGTCAAGTGTTTTATGTGTTCTGCTACAATTTTAAATGGAATTTCTCTTCCTTTTTATACTACATAAATAGTCAGAGGATAAATGAACAGATAGATTACAAATGATCATTTCCACATCTCCAAATAACTTTGGTCTCACACCCACCAGATTGGGAAGAAGCAAACAAAACTCCATGGTCATGAAGTTGTGGAGAATCTCACGTTTCTGTTGAAACAAAATTTAGGGATTTATTTTTTAGAAAAGTCCGGCATATTCTTTTTGACACACATTTATAAGTGCCTCTGGAACATTTTGCCAAGTCTTAGAAGACTTAAAAATTTAGAGAACCCACTGCCGCTATCCTGCAGGTTACTGTAATATACTGTGTGACTTTCAGAAGTAATTGGAACTTTTCACTCATTAATCTGATTGTTGTAAATATGCCCTTTGTTAACTGGAAGGGGGGGGGATCACTTTCTTTTCAGTAACCGCATAATTTATAATGGCCCCAAACTATAAACACTCTAAATGTCTGTCATTTGTAGAATGACTCAGTAAACTCATCAGCGTACTGGAATATTGTAAGAATAGCAAATATGAGGAACATAAAGAAAACAATTCACATTTATTAGAGACAGAGTGAATAAGAGAGGACCAAAAGATGAGTGCGCACATTGACTAAGATAGCTAACGCTTGCCTCTCTGCCATGTCGCGCTTCTGCCTTTCAGCTTATCCCTCTTCCCCAAGCTCTTCAGACCCTTGAATATGGCTCCTTGCCTCCCTCAAGACTTCCATCCTGTATGTGCTCCTCATACGGCAGGGATGGAAGGCCTGTTCTCACCCATTACTCTCCTTGCTCTCTATCTGGCTGGCTGCAGTGGCCACTTTCCCCTTCTGATTGACTGATTCTGATCTACTGTCAACTTGGACTACATGGTTATCAGAGTTGGGTAAAGAGTGAGGGGCAGAGGGGCTCTCCTCTAAGTAAAGGGGGTCGCCTTTATTCTCTCCGTTTTAGTTGTGAGGGTCAGGTGAGTGGAGCCAGGTAAGAGAGTCAGCTGCTGCCTCGTGGTGGGGAGAGGGGGAGAGACTTGAGACACCCCCCCCCCTTCTGACACATGGGGATTAACCCTGGGTAAGTCATGGCTGTAAGGCCATGTCACTTTTGGTGACAAAGAGTGGGGTGGTGAGAGCGGGGAGAGGTTCTCAGTTGCCTCTCTTTTGTAGGTTCTTTGAGGATGTGGTTCCTGCAATCAGGAAGTGGAGGCAAGCTGGCATGAAGGTGTATATCTATTCTTCAGGGAGCGTCGAGGCACAGAAGCTGCTCTTTGGCTATTCAACAGAAGGGGACATCCTGGAGGTGAGCCACATGTCTGCTCTTTTTCTTGAACCATCAAGCCGTGGGTGATTGTGTGGTGAAAGTCATACCAGAAGGTGGAGGCTGCCTTCGCACCCTCTCTGGAGGCCTGGGGAGGGAGAGTGCAGAGCCTGATCTGCTGGGAATACGTGGTGGGGAGGAGGAAGAATGGGGTTCTGTGGTGCCAACGTTTTAGATGCTGTTTGCATTTCCCTCTGACCCAGTGAAAAATTAGGTCAGGAAGATCATGCTAATAAGCCAGCGTGTAATAACTCCCTGGTGGTAGCCAGGTCAGAAAGACTTGACAGGCTGTGTGTCCCTGCACAGGACACCTGCTTTCTCTGGGCCTATGTGCTCATCTTTAAAACAGTGTTGGGGGGGCAGTACTTAGAGCCAAGATGGTAGAGTAAGGGCAGGGACTGGCCTGAGGTCTCCCAGATTCTCCTCCAGTCAGATTTAGAATAACACTTCAAAATGAATTCTGGAGAAGTAGAACTGACAAAAGGATGGAGTGAAACAGTTTTCTAGCCTGGACAACTTAGAAGATCAGCAGAAAAGGTCAGTCCCAGTGGGGTGAGAGTGGAGCACAGTCCAGTGCAGGCCAAGCCTCAGCGGGGTGGGAGGAACGGGCGACAACTAAATGGGCAGTGGCTGCTTCTGGAACTCTCTGCGCACAGATGCTATGGGGATTGGACAGCTGGTCAGAAGGAGATTACAGGGGACCCTGTGCTGGCGCTGGGTTCAGGACTCTTGCATTGTTTCGGGTTGCAATCCCAGGGCAAGGAGGAACATTAGCACACTAGAACCCCCAGGAGAGTGGGGACCCTGGTCACAGGTCCAGGGCAGAAAAGAGTGCTTGTGGTTACTTGGAGATGAGAGCACCAGGACAGAAGGGTAATCACCACACCTCTCCTTAGGTCATACTATCTTAGAAGCATTGCAAGTTTATACACCCTCCTGAAGCTTGGGACAGTGCCCTCCCTCACCCCAGGAGCAGAGTGCAAACCTCTATAAAGTTAAACATAAAATAGTCCGGAAAAATGAGCAAACAGCAGCAAAAAGAACCTGACCATAGAAAGTTATTATGGAAACAGGGAAGATCAAAACAAACATAGAAGATAAAAAAGTCAAAATTGTCAAAAAGTCAAGAAAAAAAGTCAAAAAATCCAAAGCCTCAAAGAAAAATGTGACTTGGTCTCAGGCCTAAAAAGAATTCCTAGAAGAGGATCTGGCCACTTTGCTGCTTCATGCCATTCATGAACATGGATAGTTACATAAATTTCATTGCATAGATAACATTTTGTGGGTTCGGAAGACTGGGGAAATATGGTTGCTGTCTGATCTGCTCCATCTCACCGTCATATGATTGAGAATTCACTTTTCACCTGTTTCACTTGGTTTTTTCACGTTTCCTCACTTCTGTTTCCTCCGTCCAGCTTTTCGATGGCCATTTTGATACTAAGATTGGACATAAAATTGAGAGTGAAAGTTACAAGAGAATTGCAACAAGCATTGGCTGCTCCCCCAACAATATCCTGTTTCTGACAGATGTTACCCGAGGTAGGTCACTCTTCCTTCACAGCAGACACTGTAGCCTGTGAGGGACAGTGTGAACTCCACACCCTTGGGGAGGACTTTCATCTGGTAGGGTCTTAGAAAATTAATGCAAATATGTCCAAAGACACTTAAAAGCCTAATTCGTTCAACCACTCAGGCTAGTTCCCCATTCCTTAGGGGTATGCAGCACTGGCATGTCTATTCTTGATTTCAGCTCCCAACCATCTCTCTCCCATTTCCTTTCAGGAAAGGAGTAGCAAATCTAAGGGGAAAAAAAGACTTGAAAAGTATGATATATGGGGAGTGGGTGGGAAGCTGCCAGGGTTCTTCAGTGAAAGTTTAGAAAGACCCTTACCTGAATTCATTGATTCTTGGAACCTTTAGTGGAAAGAGCACTGGAGTGGGAGTCCCTGGTTCCAGTCTTGGTGTGACACTGAGCTTTTGTGCCCTACAGTAAGCCTTCATTTCTGTAGAACGCGGTCAGACTAGCGCTTCCTAAATTTTTTTTAAAACAATATTTTATTTTTCCCCAGTGACATGTAAAGACATTTTCTTGTTTTGGGGGTACTTTCCTGCTGGATACGAGTGCTCTTTGAAGCATCCACGGTGTTTCTGGTGCCTTGCTCTGGCTAACACCCTTTGGTGTCATGGATATTTGGGCAGACTTCAGCTTCTTTTTTTTATTCCCATCCTGTGCTATGTGATACCTTCAGGTTCATTTTACATCAGACATTTGACCAAGACAGAAAGTAAACTAGCAAGGGTTTCTGTGTCTGGAGAGGCAATTGAAACTCAGGAGTTAGGGCCCGAATTTTATACTGAATTAATTCACCAGTTTGGTAGTAATTTTTGGTCTTGATTAGCCCCTCCTTGTGTGATGTGGCGTGAGTCACTTTCAAGGCCAGGGCTGTGCCCAAGCAGATCAGCAGCACGCTGCCTCCCCCAGACTGCTGTTCATCCCTCTGATGGCTTAGTGCAAACAAGACCTTATTCTGCTTATCAGGGAAGCTGGTCAAGTTCACTTCTCAAAGAAGAGCATCTGGGGGGATTCACTCCTTTGCAGAGCAGTGGATCCCAAGTATTTACACGTAAGGGAGTTAAGATGGGTCAGGAAACACGTGGGCTTGAGTGATGTTAAAAGTGAGGAGCAAAGAGGAGGCTCAAAGGACCCATTGAGCTTTCCAATCAGACAGTACAGCCTGGAAAACTGAGGTAGAAGAGGGGGATCAGGAGCAAGCTCACACAGGGTGCACTTTCCCAGGCGATACAGGGACGGTCCACTCCAGTGTCTGCCTGGGGAGCTCTTGGGAGACTCTGGTCTGAAGTGGAGAAATGCTCCCAACCCGTAACTGAACAGACAGATGGGAAATTTTGGGTTTGGAGAAAGCCAGTTCTGCTGGTTTTGCAAGTCTGTACGAAACAGTAGATTTCTGTCTCCAGCATAAAATGGGTCAAATATGCTTCTTGTTTTTAAACTTTTTGTGCATTCGTAAGCACAGTCAGCATGTAGAGTGTCGAACAGTGAATGGAAAAGCAGGTTCAGTGGGTTCGAGGTACAGATGAAGAGTTCTTTCTATTACCTGAATGCATTACCTGATGTGCGAGGGTGGGGTGGCTCAAAGCCTTGAAACTCATGGCGTGCTGACTTGGGGAAAATGGGTGATTTAAAGGACACCTTTTTTTCTTAGCCGGCCACGTGAAACTTAGTTGACATTTGTTTTTCTAAAAAAAAAATTGCTTTCTGTTGGCAAGAATCCTTCTTCCCCCTCCTCCCCCGCTCCCTCCACCCCTGCTTGAGCACAGAAGGGAAATAAAACCCCTGCTAGAAACAAGCAAAACACATTTCTGCATTGGCCACATCCAAAAAAAGTTGTTCCCGGGTGCTGAGTCCTTCACCTCCCTCTGTCAGAAGGTGAGTGGCGCGCTTCCTCATCCGTCCTCAGGAATTGTGGTTGTTCGTCGCGGTGATCAGAGCTTCTCATTCTTTCAGAGTTATTTTCTTTACAGTCTTGTTTTCCTTGTTCTTCTCACTCTGCATGTTCATGCTAGTCTTCCCAAGTTTCTCCAAAACCATCCCTTACAGACGATTTCTTACAGCATGGTAGTATTCCATCTCGTTTCTGTACCTAATTTGTCCATCCATTCCAATTGAACATCCCCTCCTTTGCCACCTAATAAAGAGCTATAAGTATTTTTGTATATCTTTAGTTAGACTTTGTTTCGCTCAGGACTGACATCTCCCTTAATCTGATTTTATTCTTGGTTTCAACTCCCAACCATCTTCCCCCAGTTTCCTTTCAGGAAAGGAAAATTAAAAAACTTTAAAGAGTATGCTGTGTGAGGAGTGGGTGGGAAGCGGCCGGGGGTCATAGGAACTCAGTGGAAAAGCAGAAAGATTCTTACCTCAGTTCATCCACTCCCTCTGATTTTTCTTTTTCCCTCCAAGTTCTCTGTTGAGTAAGATTTATTTGTGTGCCCAGCTGTGTGTGTGTGTGTGTGTGTGTGTGTGTGTGTGTGTGTGTGTGTGTGTGTGTGTGTGTGTGTGTGTGTGTGTGTGTGTGTGTGTGTGTGTGACCAGTCCAAAGGAGAGCCAGGCTCAAGAGTCAGATTTTCCTGCCATCCCCTTCTGCTTCTGTCTGGAGGCATCTGCTTGTGTGCCCTGATACTGTGAGATCGTTTTCCCTAGCCTGCCTTCCTTTCCTCTTGTGCTCGCTCTCTCTCCATTCTTCTCCTCAGATCCTCAGGACGTAGCTGTGCCACTCCCAGGCCTTGGCCTCTTTCTGTGGTTCTGTCATGATGGGGATGGGGGGACACACAGCTCCTCTCCCTGTGTTAGGAGATAAGCAGTTTCTCCTAGTCTAGGCCTTCGTCATGGTTTATCCGTGCTTTCCTTCTTAGTTACTTATTTATCTGTTTGATGTTTGCCTTTTTACTCTTGACTTGTGGGTTACTTCAGAGAGTCTACACAGCTCTGGTCTTTCCCTCAGGAAGGCCTGGAAGTCCTCTGTTTCATTTAAGGTCCATTTTTCCCTCTGTAGCATTATTCTCATTTTGGTTGAGTGATTAATTTTTGGCTGCCAGCCCTATCCTTTGCCTTCTGAAATATCACGTTCCAAGTTCTCCATTGATTTATAGCGGTGGCTGCTATATGGTGTTTGATCCTAACTGTGGCTCCTCGCTTTGGGGATTCGCTCTTTCTGGCTGATGGCAGTATTTTGTTTTTGGCCTGGGAGTTCCAGATTTTGGCTCTTATGTTCCTGAGTTCCAAGCCACGCAACTACTGATTCCTTCTCAACTCCTACTTCTAGATCAGTGTAGATCTCTTTGCCTTGAAATGCCCCATTTGGGTGCAGGTCCCCTCGCTCTGCCTTGAGCCTGTGACCTTGAACTGGACAGTGAGCCTCAGCTGCCAGTTGGCCCACGCTGCCATCTTCTCTTGTCCTGGTACACAGCCTCACCCTGTGACGGGCTACCCCGTAATGGGCTGACCCAGGGGAACAATGTGCTCCTGGAGGCTTCCCATACCTCAGCCTGTCTCCCCATTCCAGCCTGTAACAGCAAAAAAAAAAAAATCATTGTGATTTTTTTCCCTTGGATTTGCCCATCAGGATTCAATCTAGTGATTTTCTAGGGGTTCTGAGGGCTTAGTTAGAAGTCCCTCTGCCGTCTTGGCACCACCTCCAGCATCAGCTTGTAGATGGCACTCTGAATACCAGTGTTTGTTTAACCTCTTTCACTGATACAGAGCTGCCATTTGCCTCCTTCCTGAATGTTCCCAGCACTTGGAGGGAGAAGCATCTCGATTTGTCTTTAATTATATGTTGGATTAGGGGAATCGAAGTGGTTAGTTCAGGGAGTGGGAATCTGAAGGCCTTAACTTGGTCCGTTTTCTTAAGAAAAGGAAGGGAGTTCTCCTAGGCTGGTCATGGAGCTGGCTTGGGCTGCGCCCTTTGCTTGGATCATTTTATTTACCCAAAGGTGTGAACATTAAGTCATTTACAAATGAGGAGGTTGGACTAGCCAACCCCTGAGGTTACTTCAGCTCTAATTTTATCAGTTCCTAAGGCATTTTTGGATTGAAATCAGATGTGAATTTGAAAAAAAAAAGTAAACAGCCACTTTTCCCAAGCTTCCGTTTACCAGCTTCTTTGGAGTGATCTGGTTCTAGCCCCATTCCAGATTTAGGGCAAATGGACTTTAGATAAGGGGCCCCCAGGCTTCTGGGAGACTGTGCTGGGGGGGTTAGGTTTGCTCCGAGGTAGAGCTGGCTCGTTGGAGCCCAAGCCCTTCCTGGTCCCATAAGCTGTGAGTGTCAGACGCCTTTGTCCCCATCACTTCCCACCGTAGCCTTCTCTCCCTCAATAACTCAGAATAGCTTTAGTGCCATGTGCCACCTGCTTCGTCTTTGTTTATCCATCACTTAGCAGCATCTTGTGGGTTTAATATTTTTTTAACTGAACTGAAAATGTGTTCGTGTTAAATGCCCATTGAGTGACATACCTTTTTATTCCCCTGAGCAGTTCTCTTTCCTGGCCTCCTTTTCTTCTAAGTCCTAGAAATATTGGAGGTGAAGTTGGCAGAGGCCATGGGTTTTAGATTTTGTTGAAAACAAGATCCCTAGATGGCAGATGAGCATCTCGCCAGCTCTTTGTCCAAGGATGGTGGTTCAAGGTTTTTAATGTTCTGTTCTCCTAGAACCTGTCTGGAAGCTGTTGAGCTCAAGTCCCGAGGTTATGTCTCTAGGAGGGAAAATCTGGCAGTGGGTGCATGGGTATCCTGGATTTCCATGGATCTGTAGTGATCCTAATTAGGTCCGGCTCTACTTTGCATCCCAGCCCAAAGCTTTCTTCACTCCTGCCAAGCTGCCCAGATGCTTTTCAAAAGTTTGCCGTGGTTGTACTAAGCTAGGAGCTTGGGGGAAAGAAGTCACAAGGGAGGAGGTTTGAAGCAGAGCCTGCTTCCAGCATTGTAGCGCCAGGCCTGAGAATGCTTGTGTCTGGCTCTTATCAGCCAGGAAAAGTTGTTTTTTGTTTTGATTTTTGATTGGGAGGGGGTGGAGATACCAGGTGAATTGAGATCTCTGGGACTCCTTTATTTGTGGGAGAATGTGACATTAGAAGAGGCCGCAGAAGAACCACCTTTAGTGCCAAATTGCTTCCACAAGGGTCCCCTGAACGTTTTTCCTTTGAGATGAGCTGGAAGAAGGGTGGAAACATCTTGTTTTGTTTGTCAGGATGATAGAGGGCCCCTTTTCACTTGTTTACAGTTGCCTAATGATGTTGCATAGACCTTGTAAGTGGTGACTCTGCTGAGGGGCAGTCGGTTCCCATCCTCCGCTTCTCTGTGTTAAGGCTGCTGTGCTCCCTTTCTGTTTCCCCAGAGGCCAACGCAGCAGAAGAGGCTGATGTCCACGTGGCGGTGGTAGTGAGACCTGGCAATGCTGGATTAACCGACGATGAAAAGTCCTATTTCAACCTCATCACTTCTTTCAACGAACTCTTCTTGCCTTCATCAACCTAGAGGAAGAGGTTTTCTTGTTTTTTGAAGAGAGATCAAAGCTATTTCTCAGAATTGTACCTCTGCTCTTGTTTTCTGGGTTTATTCTACTGATAAAATCGCACATCTAAAGAAAATTATATATTCAGATCACTTTCCCAAGGGAGAGGGGAAGGGGAATTTTAATTCAGTGATCTGAAGGCCTATTTTTTAAAAAATCGTGAAGATAGGAGCTGTTGAGAGGCCGCCTCACTAAAGTATTTGCTCCCCTGTGGGGTGGCAGCTGCTAAACACAATAGGTAAAATTACTTTAAAAAGGAAGAAATCATTGTCTGCCTGCTTTAGCAGATTCTTTACCAAGTGGAAGGCTAATTTGGAAGTGTCATTCAAAAACCCGACTGTTCTATAACCATTCCTTGCAAACTTGCTGTGATTCTAGAAGCTTCCGTGTCCTCTGTTGGCAATGGGAGCAAACACTTGGGTGACCAAACGGTAGCAGGTCTCACATACAAGAAGGCCTCTAGTGCAGAAGAAGGAAAGTGGGAGTGAAAATCACTCCCAAGGCCTGACTAACCAAGTGTTGATGTTGTCATTGGGATATAGCTTGGGATTTCCACGGCTCTGACGGGGCCTTAATAACCTTCCCTGTTACCAAGGTGCAAAATCAAAGTGTGGTTTTAACCTCTGACTCCAAGAAAGCTTAATGCTGCATACAGTATATAGCACGTCATCCCTAAGATCACCAGTACCCTGTAAAGGAATCCTTCCCCTCAGCACTGTTAGAGAAGAAGTGTAAATTGTAGGAGTCCTAGTTGTCCCGGTTTGGTTCTCATGTGCGTGTTCATGTGATATTTCATGTTGTGATTAATAAAAAACAATTTCCCCTGGTCATTTACTTATGACCCTGAGGCTGATTGTTGGCATTGTCATTTACTGTCCCAACTCTCATCGTGCCAGACAGTGTCTACAGATGCTGGTGGAACAGAGAGGAGGCCAAACTAGACTGACATCATGGGGTGGTTGATAACAGAGCTGCCCCGGGTGTCAGAGAGGCTTGGGTTTAAATCCTGCCTCTCACACACACTCTGGCTGGGTTGTAGCATCAGGTAAGTGACTTCCCTATGTGCAGTTTGCCCACGCGAGTCTTTCAACACTGTATGTTACAGATGAGTATTTAATCTGCTTTGTTGGAGGGAGATCTGAAGGAAGTTGTCCACACTAAATTATAGGTCTGGACCAAAAAGCAAAAAATTCTCCATTTTTCAAAGTCAGGAAACTTAGCACTCTTGGACCCTTTGGAGATGTGGGATTTCATTGGTTTAGGTTCTCAATCCTGAAGTTTAATAAACAGTTGGGAGAAGCTGCTATGACTGGAACATAGCTCAGCCCATGGTCAGGGTGCTGAAGACCCTTCCCAAGTGAAGCATCCTCATTAGACCCCCCGCTAGAGCTGCTCTAGCTTGTGGAACTGCCAGAACATACGTTCCCTGCTGGCTGTGAGAACCAAGTATCCACCATCTTACAGTGGAGCAATGGGAGAGAGCTTTAGTGGGTTACTAACAAGTCAGACTGAGAGAGGTTCCGTTCTTAATGCAGGGAGATGGGAGTGGGACCAACATTTCTGAAATATCAAGGAAATCTGTCTTTAAATATGGAGCTAGGGGAACTTGGTTTGGATGGGGTAAAGAAGTATTTGATTAAGAAAGAAGGTAATGAGGCTAGAGTTAAAAAAAAAGAACATCCAGTAAAAACGAGGGTGTGAACAAAGAAGATGCCCACTTTTGGATGCTGTTCCATATAGACAATTGAGTTTTCATGGCACCCCTTTCTTTTTTTTTAAACAGTTACACAAAAAAGTTCATGTTCAAACCCTGGTTAAACTTGATAACTTTGGGATATCAAATCTCACAGAAAGTCATACCGCCAAACATGGGAGCATAGCCACACCAGCTACAAGCCAATGTCTCCTACCCCAGTAACACTCCAAGATTCAGGAACTTATTACCAGTTTGAAACCATTAAAAGCCTGGCTTTGGGGGTTGAGGGTAGAGTAGAAGAGTGGGAATCTGATGGCTCTCCGAGGTCTTGGCATGGTAAAGTCTCACATTATAAGATCATGTGGCATAAAGGTTGCCATTGAAACCAAATTTGTAATTGATGCCTCCATGGCAGTGTGGTGCCACTGTTTATCCAACAAGTGATATTAGGAAAAAGGAAAGGAAGAAACTTGAGAAATTATAGCTCATTTATCAAAAAACTCCAATTTTTACAAAATTTTGGCTATTTTGAAGGTCTGCCCAGGAAAATTTGCTTGTAATATAATGGCAAATCAACACATTTTGGCATTACATTAAACATAGTTCTTTGCCTACATGACCACTCTTATGTTTCCCACCTTCTGCCTTTGTATAGTTTTTGGATGTCTTTATTCCTATTATAGTGGTAGAAAATGTTTTCAGTTTCCTTGAGCAGATTTTAATTAGAAGTTGGTCAAAGCTTTTAACCTCAGTCCTGTTGTAGACATGGTACTGGTGACAGTCTTACAGATTAGTACTGAGTAATAGATGAGCCTCTGCCACTGCTTCATATGGCACCTGCCAACATGTCCAACCCAACTTTCCTATTGAATCACTCAAAGCTTGTCCCACATGCTTGAATTCTCTGCACCATTATTGACCAGGATGGAAAACATCACAGTGGACCCTAGGACCTTATCTGATACCATTCTAGGAGCATCTTAGCAAACCACAGACTTTTGGCTCACAAATCTGTTGTCAATATTATCAGCTTCTTCATAAAGAAAGGTAAGATGGGCAACCAATGCTTATGGTAGCATTTTGGTGCTATACAGCTAGCAAATTGTGGCTGGATCCCTGAAGAAACACCAAGATTGGGCAGTCATGGAACTGAAACAGGGTTTTAGACCACAGTATTCTGCAGACATGCTCTTTGTTGGGTGTTAAGGTATAGCAAATGTATATAGAAAAACCAAATTGTGGAACTGAATGTTTGTTGTAAACTAGAAGTAAATAAATAAATTAAAATTTAAAAAAAGAAAAACCAAGGTTTTTATCTTTTGGTCATAGACTTCTACCCCTGGGACCAGGGTGGTACAGAGAAGAGGTGGGTGCTCTGCTCCATCTCTGCAAATATTCTTTAGTAAAAAGCTAATTGGTGGATCAAGGCATGGAGTGGGAGGAAGACAGCAAAGTCAACTCTTGCATCAGAAGCCTCCAAGAAAAATATGAACTGGTTACAGGCCAGGGAGGAGCTCAAGAAGGATTTTGAAAATCAAGTAAGAGAATTGGAGGAAAAATTGGGAAGAGAAATGAGAATGATGTAGGAAAATCATGGAAAGAGAGTCAACAGCCTGCTAAAGGAGACCCAAAAATACACTGAAGGAAAAAAACACCTTAAAGAGACTAACTCAAGTGGCAAAAGAGGCCCAAGAAGCCAATGAGGAGAAGAATGCCTTAAAAAGCCAAATTTATCAGATGGAAAAGGAATTTCAAAAACTCCCTGAAGAGAATAACTCCTTCAAAATTCGACTGGAGCACCTGGAAGCTAATGACTTCATGAGAAAGCAAGATACTATAAAACATCCAAACAAATGAAAAAATAGAAGGCAATGTGAAACATTTCATTGGAAAAACCACTGACCTGGAAAATAGATCCAGGAGAGATCACTTAAAAATTATTGGACTACCTAAAAGCCATGATCAAAAAAAGAACCTAGACACCATCTTTCAAGAAATTATCAAGCAAAATTGCCCTGATATTCTGGAACCAGAGGGCAAAATAGAAATTGAAAGAATTCACCAATCACCTCTTGAAAAAGGTCCCAAAAAGAAAACTCCTAGGAATATTTTAGCCAAATTCCAGAGTTTCCAGGTCAAAGAGAAAATACTGCAAGCAGTGACGAAGAAACAATTTGAATGTTGTGGAAACACAATCAGGATAACACAAGATCTAGCAGCTTCTATGTTAAGGCATCAAAGGGCTTGGAATATGATATTCTGGAGGTCAAAGGAGCTAGGATTAAGACCAAGAATCACCTACCCAGAAAAACTGAGTATAATGCTTCAGGGGAAAATATGGTCATTCAATAAAATAGAGGATTTTCAAGCATTCTTGATGAAAAAAAAACAGAGCTGAATAGAAAATTTGACTTTCAAATACAAGAAGCAAGAGTAGCATGAGAAGGTAAACAGGAAAAAGAAATCATAAGGAACTTATTAAAGTTGAACTATTTACATTCCTCCATGGAAAAACAATAACTGTGACTCATAAGACTTTTCTCAGTATGAGGAGAGTTGAAGGGAATATATGTATATGTGTATGTATGTGTGTGTGTGTATCTAATACATATATGTGTATATATATGTACATGTATACATAGAGGGCACAGGATGAGTTGAATATGAAGGGATGATATCTAAAAAATAAAATTAAGAGGTGAGAGAGGAATATATTGGGAGAAGGAGAGAGATAGAGTAAGGTAAATTATCTCATAAGAGGCAAGAGAAAACTGTTAGAATGGAGGGGAAGAGCAGGAAGGTGAAAGGGAATGGAACAACCTTACTCTCATTGAATTTGGCTTAAGAAGGGAATAACATACACACTCAACTGGGTATCTTACCTTACAGGAAAATGGGGAGGTAGGAAGTAAGAAGAGGAATGATAGAAGGGAGGGCAGATTGGGGGAGAGGGTGGTTAGAAGCAAACATTTTTGAAAAGGGACAGGGTCAAAGGAGAAAATAGAATAAGTGGGGAGCGGGATAAGATGGAGGGAAATATAGTTAGTCTTTCACAATATAACTACTATGGAAATGATTTGGGTGACTACACATGTACAACCTTTATTTAATTGCTTATCTTCCCAGTGAGGGTAGGTAAGGAGGGAAGAAAGGAAAGATTCTGGAACTCAAAGTTTTAAAAACAAATGTTAAAAAAATTGTTTTTTACATGCAACTGGGAAATAATATATAGAGGCACTGGTGTATAGAAATCCATCTTGCTCTACTAGAAAGTTGGGAGGGGTGATGGGGGAGGATACAAGAGAACAGATTGGGGGAAGGGGTATTCAGTAGGCTCGCTATTTTGGGGTGTGGGGTAGGGGAAAGACGGGGAGAAAAATTGTAACTCAAAATCTTGTGGAAATGAATGTTGAAAACCAAAAATAAATGAATTATTTTTTTTTAAAGAAAGAAATGAGGAGCAGATGGACTTCTTAATAACCTGGAGAGACTTATATAAACTGATGCTGAGAGGAGCAGAAGTAGGAGAACATTGTACACAATTACAGACACATGGCATCTGTGATGACTGACTTTGATAGACTGGGCCCCTCTCAGCAAGGCAAGGTTAGAAGACAACTACAAAAGACTCATGATGGAGAGGACTATTCACATCCAGAGAAAAATTTGCAGAGTCTGACTGCAGATTGAAACAAACTACCTGCTCTACCTCTTTTTTGTTTTGTTTTGTTCCTTCTTTCTCATTCATTCCATTGGTTATAATTCTTCTTTACAACTAGACTAATGTTTAATGTGAAGGTATTTGTAGAACCTACATTGGATTGCATGCTGCCACAATGGGGAAGGGGGGAAGGAGAAGGAAGGGGAGAAAATGTGGAACTCAAGGGATTGTGGAATTGAGTGTTGGAAACTAAAAGTAAATTAATTAACTAATTTTTAAAGAAAAAGCTAATTGGCATTCATTAGTTGAGTGATATTGGGGTGCTAATCAAAGATGAGATATTACGTGTTGCTGGTTAGATGATAGTAAAAAGATTACTCAGTGATATTAGAGAACACATCAAATGGGACCCCAAACTGACAAGATACCCCCAGATTCTCAGGAGGACCTAAAAACCTTGAGAGAGAGATGTAACCGCCCCTAGGAATCTAACTTGGTGGGATAGAAGTTGGGATAAATATGTAGTTACTGAGTTTTCAGGATCCATTAGAGAAAAGTTGGCAACTGTCTGTCTGTCTGTCTGTCTATCTATCTATCTATCTATCTATCTGTCTGTCTGTCTGTCTATCCATCCAATCCATCCATCTATCCATCCATCTACCTATCTAATCTGTGTCTCTGTCTTCACATTTGTATGTGTATATAGGCATCTATATAATATATATGGTGTCCCAGAAGTCTTAGCATCATTTTCTGATATTAAAAGCTTTAAAATGCACCGAGTGGAAGTGTGTGTGTGTGTGTGTGTGTGTGTGTGTGTGTGTGTGTGTGTGTACATGTGTGCACGCTTTCTTGCACAAGATAGACAAGTTCCTTTTTCAGAAAATGATAACATTTACATTGTTGATTGTTTCAGTACGGATACCTGTTGTTTTAATGGATCCTTTACAAATATTAAAGTAGTGGCCAACGTGAAGTATGGATTTTATAGCCCTAAAAGGTAGATTCCTCACATCTACTCAAGGTAGAAGAGATTCTTGCTCCTGTATTGATTGCTCCCTTCGCTTCTCTATATTGAAGCTCCCTTCATCTTCAAGGGTCTTTAGTGCATGACCTTTCACTTGTAATTAGTGGACTCCATCTTTTGGAGCCTTTCATCTGGGGCGAACCTGGTCTTTGCATTAGTTTCAAGTCGCTGGAGTTTTTCTAGGGAGTGTCCACACTTCCTTTCCAAGGGAGGTGTGGGTCATTAGGAAGGGAAAACAGCATATTTTGTCATAAAAGCACTTTATTTAGTGGTCCTGACCTTGTGTGTGATACTGGTAATTGCTTCGCTTTGCCAGAGGGCACCATTAGACAGACTCTCATGAGCACAGAACAATATCCCACCACCCAAAGTCAGCAGCTTGATTTTTACTCGCGGAAAGTAAAAGAAATCCTCACAAATGTTCGTGTTTTTCTTTGATAAAATTTTACAATATAAAAATGATAAAAACAAAAGCAGGTTTTTCTTCTTTTTAAAAAGAATAAACATTACCTTGGCTTGGACTATTTACAAGTAGATGCCCTTTAATAAAAAGATTATTCATTGCTTCAACTTTTTGCTGCATATGCTTGCTGACTTCTGGCCAAATTCACTTTTCAGGGTTTTTTTTTTTTCACCTCGCTCACAATTACCTTTATTCCTGTACTTCATATGGGTGACAGGTCCACCATACTTAAAAAATCTAGTTCATTGGTTTTTGTCTTGTTTTTTAAGGATTTCTGCTGACGTCTCCTTTGTTGGATCCAAAACAGTGGTTTTTAAAAGTGTAATTCCGTGAAATCCCACAGCTCCTATGAGCTGACCAGGGGGTTCTCAAGAACAAAGTGCAGGCATAGATTTTGAAGAGGTGGCTGCCTCCATCCCTGGTCGCTCCAGGGGCCATGAGTCCATGGAATGTTGGGGCACCAAAGAAGAAGGGAAAAAAAAAAGTCTTAGCATTTTGTGGGCCTCTTTGAAAGGGTGGAACTCTCTTGCTTTCAGTCTTGTGCTAAGATAACCTAATGCTTGCCTTTTCATAAATGGCTCATCTAAGATAGCTTCCAGTTCTTTTGGGTCCTTTTCTCTCACTCATCTTTTTCTATAGGTCATTCTAACTTCCTCTACTGGGACAAAAACAAAACAAAACAAAAACCCCAGTAAATGAAGCCTTCAGGGGATAATAATCTGACGTCATTATGATTGGGTCCGGTACAAGGCAGACATCTTTATATTAAGATCTTTTTCTGTCTGTGGGACCCGAAGTGATACAAAAAGGCAATTTTAGGGACGCAGAGAAGCAAACAAAAGATATTGTCCAGGATGGATGATAGGAAGAACATTGAAAAACAAAACCACATCTTGATCTTGTTTTATATGAATGGTAGTTCTGTAATCCACCCTAGGGGATTTTCTCTTTAAAATTACGTAACGTAATTTTTCATCGGAACACACACATGGCCCCATCTTTAAGTCACAATGGAGTGAGTGTTGGAGGAGATACAGGCTCAGTGCTTGGGGGATTCCCTCCCTCACCTCCCCCAACTTCTCCCCCCAACTCATGCCTCGGTAGTCTTCTTTAAATAATCTCCATCCAGACAAGTGTTACTTAGTCATTCATTATGAAGATCATCTGGGTCTAACTGAAGATTTTGAGTGGCTTGTTTTCCAATCCTCCTTAGACCTGAAGCAAGGCTTAGGGAGTTGGTGCCTTTGCCATTTTTCTTTTGAGTGACCTTACTTAACAGTAAAGGGTGTGAACGGTGAAGCCATAATAGGCAAGGAGGACAGGGAAGTGGGGAGGGCTAGGAAGGAGAGGCAGGCAAGGGAGAAAAAAATAGATGGTCTTACAAAAGCTTCTTGGTCTGTTGTATGTGTTAAAGATGCAAGAGTTTCCATATCCTCATATAGGGGCTTGTGCTTTTATTTTTCCCCTTTAAAGAAACAATCCACCCTGGAAAGAGGCCCCTTTAGTGATAGTGGTGGTGAACAGACATGTGTGTGTATTTGTGTGTGTGTGTGTGTGTGTGTGTGTGTGTGTGTGTGTGTTGGATAAGTGTCATGAAGGCCTATGTGACATTGTTTCCCTGTGTCAGTCCCTAACCCTCTCCCCCACTGTCACCAACAAGGTCAAAGTAAGTCACATTACACTTGGTCAGTTTGATACTCAGATGCTTCTGATAGGCTTTCAGAGAAACTCAGGAAATTCTCCTGGTACTCAGAGCAAACGATCTCATAACGGTAATGCCGAAACTCCACAGCAAAAGTGCCAAAGTAGCACAAGAAACACATCACAAGACCCCACTGGATCCGGGCCGCGTGCATGTGGATTTCTTGGGCCATGAGGATAAAATCTGGGGGAAGGAGAAAATCAAGGAAAACACACTGCGAATTGTCCGTGGAAATTGCAAGCTCCCTTTCCAAAGCCACTCTCGTTATAGTTGGATAAACTGCTCTGAATAGTACCCAAAGAACTCCGTAAGGTCACAAAGAGGGCTAAGACTTTCACAAATAGGGAAAGGGAAGAGCAAAGAAATAAGCATCTATCCAACACCTACTGTATGCTAGGTACCATGCTAAGTGCTTTACAAATATGATCTCATTTGATCCTCACAACAACTCTGGGAGGTAGGTGCTTTTATTTTCCATTTATAGTTGAGAAAGCTAAGGCAGGGGGCAGCTAGGAGGCACCATAGTGGATAGAGTGCTAGGCCTGGAGTCACGAAGACATCTTCCTGAGTTCAAATCTGGCCTCAGACCCTGGGCAAGTCACTTAACCCTGTTTGCCTCAGTTTCCTCATCTGTAAAATGATATGGAGAAGGAAATGACAAACCCCTCTAGTATCTTGACCAAGAAAACACCAAATGGGGTTGTGGAGAGTCAGACATGACTGAAAAATGCTAACACCAACAGTAGTGAAGTGACTTAAGGGTCTGGGGGAAAAAAGAGACATTTCTGAAACTATTTCAGGTGTAACAATTCATGAGACAAACCTAGAAATGCTATCGGCTATCCCACTCCAAGTTAGGAATGTCCCTCTCCCTCTCCTATTCAGAAGCAGAGAATGTACTTTTGTTCTTCAAGGGCCACTTTCATTCCTTGCAATGAATTATTTAAAAAAAAAAAGAGTTGAGACCTTTTTTTTTGCAGGGGGGAAGGCAGGGTAATTGGGGTTAAATGACTTGCCCAAGGTCAAATGGCCTAGTAAGTGTTAAATGTCTAAGGCTGGATTTGAACTCAGGTCCTCCTGATTCCAGGGCTGGTACTCTAGCCACCCCTGAGACCCTTCTTGTCTATCATTTTTCACAGTATCTATTGGGGGTGGGAAAGAATTGCCCATTAGATTATGAATTAATTGATTTACTAAAGGCCATAAAAGTCATTGGTGTTCATTTGTTTCTTCACAGCAGACTTCCATAAAAGAAATAAAGAGGAGTAATTTTTTTTTAATCAAGGCAAACCCTTGGAACTTTGTTCTTTTCCAAGATTACACTAAATATCAACATTTAACAGGATGGCTCTGAAATTCTTCCTTCTCTCAGTTTTGGGTAACAAAAGAGGAAAAATGATTCTCTGTGGCATTCCTAAATGGGAAAAGAACAGGCAAATCCAAGCTGGCATGTCTAGGTCTATCTACCTTGGGATAATGAGAGGATTCTTGCCATTATGGAGAGCTTCTTATGACTCAGATGGAATTTAGGATAACAATCTCAACATTCTAAGTCATCTGGAGCCTAACCATTGCTCTTCTGATGGAGTATCCAGATGTTGTAAATATTGCTAAAACTTTTATGCTAATTAGGCACGGGATAGCTTAGACCATGAAAATCTGCAGATAATTAGGAATAGTCCTTTCTCCATGGGTGTCCTGGTAAATGTTTGACAACTAGTCCTTGGAAAAACACAACACATGTTTAAGTTTAATTTTCATTATGGACATTTTCTTAAGTCTAGACAATCATTAAAACAAAAAAATCATCTGAGGTGTTTACTGATTTCTGTGGTGGAAATGTTCACATGAAAAATTTAACAACCAGCTCTCCCAACTCTTTAACAAAGAGCTTTAACCTTTCAACCACCAACTTTTTTTTTTAAATTAAGCTGCAAACGAGGAGTGAATATGACTGACTTGAATTGCAGCCTCTTTAACTTCCCCTGGCCCATTTTACTAGGAGAGGATACTGATGATTAATCAGTGAGATGGTCATAGGGCTGGTGATCAGAGAAATAAAAGATTTGGAAAATTCACAGACTGGAAAAATCAGTCTCTGAATAACGAAGAGTTAATTTTGTTGTCTTCACTAAATAAATTGCTACAACACATACTGTATGGTATTAATTGTTCATTCTATCTAGGATGGCTAAATGTTCCATATAATTCTTGCATTCACTTCTTAGAATAACTTAGTTACTTTTTTCTGAAAGATGTAAATTTGCTTGCTTTTGAACCTCTTTGTGGATAATTTATTAAATGAAACAACTGAATCATTCACTAGGAAATCAATGGATGTTTTTTTTAAAAGAGAAGAACAATCGTAATACTTTGTAGTTCAGAATGTTTTTTTTTGTTCTTTAATTTTTTTTTCCAAAAGGGGAGAAATTTACTGTCTTTGTTTTGAGGAGAAGGCATTACCCAGTTCTCATAAATAAACTCTAAAACAGTTGTAGAAAGCCACAGATTATATTTTAACTCATCCTGTCCTTTGGAGTTTGATAAAGCTGATGATAAAAAACAAACCTTCCCTTCTTTGTTGATAATTTGGTTGAATAGGCTGCTGTGAAGGGAGAACCCTAATATCTAGACAGATAAACTATGTTGGTTTTGTATTCTAACCTCCCTAAAGGAAAAACACACAAAACCCTTTTTATACTCAAAGGATACAGAGGACCACACAGAGAGTGATAGACGCTGCAAGAATCACTCTGGGAATCCCAATCTTCCGACCCTCATTCTTGATGTTGACCTTCAGCGTCAGAGCAGCTTGGATCCAACAAGCCAATGTACCAAATCCAAAAGTTAGGGAGGTGCCTACATTATGGATTTCTTCGTCGTTGGTGAGCTTGGAGGAGAATAAATAATATAGCATGTGGAGGCTCGTTTGCGAAAAAAGGAAAAAAAAAGAAATATAGTTCTCTCATGATTACAAAATCTTCCGGTGCTGCCCCTCCATCCCTACCCTAAGGGGAAACTTGTTGAGGAAAATATGAGAGGAGAAATAGAGAAAGCCGATTATGAGAAAGCACATTCAAGAGTAATACACTCCTCCTGGCTACTCCTTCGACTTGCTTTCAAACCTGTGGGTTGGGTCCCCATTAGGTAACTGCTCCTTTGGGTTCTAGGATTCACACTGTGGTTACCCCTCACTCACATGAGAAACTGCTGATAAGCTTCCCAGTAACAATCAGCTAGTAGATACAATTAACTCTTAGCTAAGATATTTAATAAGATGATGTACACTAAAACAAAGTAACTACAAAATACTCTTTCCCAGACACTGGGTGTATGTACTCCACAAACACACATGTTGTTGTTCATCTTTTTGAAGAGGACCAATGACGTCAGGAGGGTAATGTCTTGACTTACAAGTGAATTGGATTTAAGTGAGGCAGGGCTGTGCAGAGTCATCAACCTCATTCTCTCCTCCAGAGTCGTTGGAGTCCAGTGGCAAGAAAGGTCAGGAGGACTGGCCATGGCCCAGAATGTGCAGTGGGAGACCTTGACCTTCTTAAAGCAGGGTCTTTCCCAGGTCTCAGTTTCTCTGCTGCAACCTCCATTCTGTAGTTAAAGGCTAAGTAAGAATTGAGGCCAAAAAGATGGCTTAGCTTGCCTTCAAAAAAGAATCAATCATGGTGTGGTAATGCAAAAGGTTAGTACAACTTCGGGTATGATGGTAAAAAAATACACATGGGAAACCAATGCTGAGGTCACTCACAACTCCAGGAATAATCCTCCTTCTTCACACAGTCCTCTCTGTGACCCAACTTTTAGTTGGTAAGACTGGCTCTTTCTCCGAGTCCAGAGCTGGCTCTTTTCTCTGATGCTGTGGGTCATGTCTTTTTCCTCAGGTGATTGTCTCTCTGTATCCATGCCTGTCTGGAGTATGGGTCTTTGTTCCCTCTATTGGACCTAGGACACTTTCAGCCCAAATCTCTATAGCTGCTAGGGTATCAGCCTCTGGGCAAATCACTTCTAGATACCATGTCCTGTGAAATGGAAGGAAGAGAAAGAAATTGCTTCTCTTCCTCCCACTCCCCGCTCCCAACACAAAAAATGCTCCTGAGTCCTGCCTCCTTTGGAACTGAACTCTGTTCCCAGGGGTTAGGTATTTAAAGCTTCTCTCATCCATTGATGAGTTCCACTAGAGAAAGGTGTCTTCACATACCCCAAAAGGAAATAGGCTCAGAGGAATATTTATAGTTATAAACACCTTGTGATTATAGTCTAGGTTTTCTAGGCTAAGGATGGGGATGGGGGTGTGTGTGGGAAGGTGGAGTTGGTTGCTGATCTGCTCCTTTATACAAGAAAGAAGATAAGGATCTAGTTTTTTAGATAAATTTAAAAATTTAAATAAAAAACTTTGTATCTTGGAGAAATGCTAAAATGTTCCCATGGTTCAAAGGAAGACACTCTCAAGTATTGTCTTCTAGAATGAGAAAATGAAATTTCAGAGTTGACTGTATATTCACAAAGGAAGGCAAACTCTGAAGGATCAATATTTTATTAGCATAGAATATTAATGAAAGCCCCGGGTGTGTCTTCATTTCTATGCTGTAAAGAAGAAGCAAGGTCTGGCCAAATCTATTTTTTATGACAAAATTAGCCATGTGGACAGATTTTTAAAAAAATATTGTCTTAAGTGTAGCTTTCATAGGAGTAGCATTTGCAGCAATTGGAGACCTAACATAAGTTAGGAGAGACTTAAGGTACAGGGAGTTTTCTTGGGGGGCTCTTTGGCTGGGGAACCAGAAATTTGAAATTCGTGCCACTAGGTAGAGTAATGCTGTGGCTTATACATTTCAATTACTTCTAAATCAATTGACTGGACTGGCATAGTCCATTAATATGGCTAAGGAAATAAAACCACAAATCACTGCAATGATCTATGAAGGCTTAGAATTTTGTGCTTATCTTATTTGTCTGAGTATAACTTTCAAAGGAGATGGGTGATCAAGGTTTTGGTCAAATTTGATTTCCTATTTGCTACCAAAATATCAATTGGCAGATATTTATTAAGTACCTACTAGATACCAGGTACTAGGAGTAGTTAGGTGGTACAGTGGACAGAGCACTCAATCTGGGAAGACTCAATCTTCCTGAGTTCAAATGCAGCTTCAGACACTTACTAGTTGTGTGACCCTGGGTAAGTCACTTAACCCTATTTGTCTCAGTTTCTCATCTGTAAAATGAGTTGGAGAAAAAACACCAAATGAGGTCACGAAGAGTCAGATACAACTGAAAATGACTCAGCAACAAAGTGCCAGGCACTGTTCTGGGTACTAGGGATACAAAACCAAGATACTCTTTCCCCTCAAATAGTTTATATCTTCTCTGGGGAAATATGTGCATTATTATAAGTACAAAAATCAGGGTGTCTCAAAAAGTCTCAGTGCAGTTTTAATCATTAAAGAATAAAACCACACTAAGACTTTGAGGACACATTGTCTATACAAAATAATTTGGTGGTGATGGTAGCTAGCAGCTGGGAGGGTTCAGGGAGGACTTCTTGTAAGAGGTGGCATTTGAGATGGACTCTGAAGGAAACTAGAGATTTTAAGAGGTTGGCGGTGAAGACAGAGTACATTCTAGGATTGGAACTGAATGGACTGGGAGATGCCAAGGCATTAAGGAAACCATTAAGAAAGAACTATGCCATGTGTTTTTGGTGGAGACGCTTTAGTGTATGGCACTCCAGGAGGGACTCAAAAGGACAGTGCTGTAGTCTTCACAGTCTCTCAGAAAATATTCCAGAATTAGGACCTCAGGCAAATGTGCTAAAAATACCTCAGTTGATTTGCTGAGATCAGCAAGTATTTAACTTGAGAGAAAGTGTAGTGGCGGGAGAGTATAACCCATAGAATGTGAGTTCCCCAAGGCAAGCTGGTATGTTCTCTTCTTGTTGAATTTCAAGCCTGAACTGTCCATTTTTCCTGCTAACATAGAACTTCTAGGCCATCCAGCCACCTCCATGTCATAATCTGGACAACTGACCTTCTTTATCTACTGTGGCTGTTCAGATCAAAAACTCTTTTGAGGGGTTATGGCTCTCTCTTTCCAGGAAGCTCTGCCTCCTTCCAGAGCTGGACACAACCAGCACAAGGTCATCTGCAAACAGGGGTATCTTGTGGACCTCAACATCCCCAGGGAATCTTTCTCTTCTTGAAATCTGTACTGGACCTCTTCCATAACAATGGTGAATACCTGTGGCAAGAAGCCATCTCTCTGTTTTATGCCTTGTTGCCTGTTGTCGATGGTCAGAGGGTCATGGAATGGGATTGTTTCTGTTGTTACAGCTTTCTGGAGTGGTTTTAATGTATGGATGGGAGATACCTGGTGTGAAGAAAAGACTATAAGGTAGTATGTCGCTCAATCTAGTCAAATACTTTTTTCATAATTGACAAAGCCCAGCTGTATTTTATTTCTTCTACATTTTTCTGCCAATCGTTTAATGGTAAATATGTCCATTGTTGTACTCTCAGAAAGATCTGCTTATACTCTACTGCTACCACAGATGCCCTTGATTTTTGTTTAAAGTTTTATATAGATGGGAAAGTAGGCATGGAACTGTGTCCTCTCCATCACCTTTTTTAGCTATGAATAAGACGCAAGATTTTTCCATTAAACTGATCATTCAACATGTTCTCCAAACGATATCACTTTCAAGTACAGATTTCTATGTTTAGTTAGTCTAATCTAGCTGCTTTTCCTGTCTTTGTTCTCTTTCTTTCTTTCTTTTTGCTTTTTGGAGGGGCAATTGGGGCTAAGTGACTTGCCCAAGGTCACATGGCTAGTAAGTGTTGAGTGCTTGAGGCTGGATTTGAACTCAGGTCCTCCTGACTCCAGAGTTGGTGTTCTATTCACTGTGCCACCTGGCTGCCCCTCTGCATTATTTCTCGCAAATCTTTCTGTTTTTTTTAAAACCAACCTGCTCATCATTTCTTATAGTACAATAGTATTCCTTTGCAATCACATACCACAACTTGTTCAGCCATTCCCCACTTGATGGGCATCCCTTCAATTTCCAATTTTTTGCCACCACAAAGAGAGCTGCTATAAACATTTTAGAACAGATAGGTTCTTTTCCTTTTTCCCTGAGAAGATTTAATCACTTTAAGGGAAGGATCTTAATTTCCTGAAACCAAGAGACTTAGCCTTTGGTGACTCAACTAGGAGCGGGAATGCCATGCTTAAAAAATTCAATTAAATTACTTAATCTTCCTGTATACCTTTGAGCAAAAAATAGGGGAAACCTTAGAGGGAGTGGTCAAAGAGGAAGTAATTGGTTTCAGGGAAGTATTTCTTCAATATTACTAACACCCTCAAAGCAACCTAAAGCTAACCCATGGACCTTTGCTTTCCTTTGTTGTGGGATTTTATCTTCTATTTCATTACAGTAAGATCTAAGTGGACGTAATTCATAGGTCAGAGAGAATTCCAAAGAACAGGAAGAACCTTTGGATAGCTAGGCTTCTCCAAGTGAGAATGCTTCTAGTGCATTAGTAAACTCTCTCGGACAGACTTCGCCTAAAATGTCGAGAATAGAATTTTCCCCCACAATTAAGTGGCCTCACTTGGGTGCTAGGAGCTTAATGTCCCCCAGTTCCTAGGAATTCCATGAACCTTGTGGCTCTCTGTCCAGGCTGCAGAAAAGTGACTGATTTACTTCCTACATTCTTGATTCCTTCTACTCTGTATTCTAGGGCAGATTCAATTTACTGTCATCCCCTCTCTTTCTGTCTGTCTCTGTTTCTCTGTCTCTGTTTCTGTCTGTCTCATCTCTATCGACTTGGTTTTTCCTTTTCCCTACAAACATGCCAGTGTTTCCCCCATTGATGAAAAACAAAAAAATTCCTCTTGACGCTACCATTCCTGCCAACTAGCGATCACATTCAAATTCTTCTCTTGATAAACTCCATGAAAAAGCCCCTGATCCTCATTGCCCTTCCTCTACTTTCATTCTGTTCTAAATCCTCTGCTCGGTCCCATAGAACGCAGCCTCAAGGAAAGGAGATGTGTCATCGTGGCCCAGTATGGAGCAAAGCTATTGCTCTTTGGGAACGCCAGCTGGAGAGTCTTACATGTGTAATGCTGTTAGATGGTGATGTACATAGTGCATTTTGCTCGAGGCAGGGAGAGCCAAGTTCAAAACCTGCTTCAAACATTTACTAGCTGTATCAGCTTGGGCAAATCACTCAGCCTCTTTTTGCTCCAGTTTCCTCATCTGTAAAAGAGTGATGATAAAAACACCTAACTCCCAAGGTGTCTTCCCCCCACCCCTTTTCATTCTACTGTTTTCCCTCCTCTGATTATTTCCAATTTATCTTGTGTAAATCTCCTTTGTTCGTAGCAGGTTGTTTCCCCATCAGACTGTGAGTTCCTCGAGAGCAGACTATCTTTTGTCTTTCTTTGTATCTCTAATGCTTAGCAGGGCAGAAGTGGATAAAGCACCAGTGATGGAGTCAGGAGGACCTGAGTTCAAATTTAGCCACAGACACCCACTAGCTGTGTGACCCTGGGCAAATCACTTAACCCTGTTTGCCTCAGTTTCCTCATCTGTAAAGTGAACTGGAAAAGGAAATGGCCCACCACTCCAGTATCTTTGCCAAGAAAACCCCAAATAGGGTCACAATGAATCAGACTTGGCTTAAAAACAACTGAACAACAAGGGCTTAGGACAGTGCCCTGCAGACAGTAGGTGCTTAATGACTGTTTCTTGACTGGCTAACTAAAACGGGATATGTAAAGCACTTTGCCAACCTTAAAGTGCTATATAAAGACGAGTATTATTATTGTTGTTATTTTTATATTATTATGAATATTATGTAAGATTTGGAGGCTGGAACCTCTTTGATCTGAATGCTATTTCACGTGTGAATTTAGAATTAATATTTAGTGTAAAAGTTTGTCTAGGAGACATAGGGTTCTTCCCATTAATGACTGTTTTAAGCATTTAAGCATGTCTATTCCAGTATATCAAAAGTTAATTTGGTTTTGGTAAATAGTATCGCAGGCATCAGAAAACCGGAAATACTATCCGAGGTAAACAAGTGATAAATTTGGTGATTCATCCCTAAAAATTCATATCATGTGACTGTTCATTTTAGCTTTAAGATTGTTCATTTGTACCAAATGACATTTCTGATAGGGCTTTAGCCCCCTGCAATTTCCACAGGTCTTCTCCTTGATGCTGGAAATGACAAGCTTTCTAGGCAGGAGCCTGGTTCTGGAGAGAAAAGAGATAATTTTTAAAATGTTTTTTCAAAGAAAATTTTTTAAAATGCCATTATCTTCTTCTCCTGTGCAGAATCGTTTCTCAGAAGTTCAATCCAAGGCCATCCTGAAAATAGCCGGGCAATTTAGAGAGAGAAGGCCAAGGCTGACTCCACAGTCAAGGCCATGCGTAGCCCTTAATTTTCATCCATTCAGGCTGTGTTTCTTGAGGATATTTTAAACTTTCCAAGAAAACCACAGAGATAAATATAACTATTTCCTTCTGAGTGCTAAAACTTCCATTTGAAAAATCCTATCTGTCTTTGAGAAGCTGGGTTTCTGGTAGTTGCTGTGATTAAAAAGGCAAGTGCCCTAAAAAGTCAGTGTGAAACAGGAAATGAGAGTGTCAGTGTCCATTCTGATCCCATGCTTTGAGGAGCTGTACAGTGTCCAAGTGGTACAACATGCCACGAATGAGTCATTGTGGTTCAAAATGAAAGAAATATATTATTTTTTCTTTCCATTTATGTATATATAAGTAAGTTGTAGGAACTTATTTAATTGTTGGACCTGACTACTTAATAAATAGAACTGTTAGGTATTTCTCTTGCCTAAGGGCCCCATGATAAAATGCAAAGCAGAATTGCAATGGCTCAAAAGACATGTGAGATTCACAAATTTAGACATTTCCACTCCAGATGTTCATATGGGGCTGAACTGTGGTAGAGCCTTCCAGAGCTTGTATCAGTCCGGTCAGCTGTAGTTGGACACACTTGACCCCGACATAGTGAGGTCATTTTGGTCCTCTTTAGGCATAAAAGATAACAACCAACTAGCTATAAAAAAAATTACTGAGACACAAAAGGGTATAATGAACTGAGAAAGTCTCCCCCAAGGTCAAACAATTATTACTTTTTTTGACCTCTTCCTCAGCTTCTATTTTCAGTCTATAAGACTTCAATCTTGTGCAAGACCAGCCCCTGTTTCCTTCTAAGGCGGAAGGAGGAAGCTCCTTCGTTCCCTCGCATCTAGGTTTCAGGGCATCGGGGCGATTGGTAGGGCTACAGTCCAGAATGGGTTGGTAAGGTCTCAGCCAGACACCATGTTGAGAAAACAGTTAAGACCAAGAAAACAGGGTATTTTTAAACATATGCATTGATCTTATACAAATAGTTAAATCAGAAATATCTTCTGTTCAGGGATGAGCAGAATATCATTCAAAGTCACTCTGCTGCAAGAGCAGATTCCAAAGCAATCAGTCAGTAAACGTTTATTAAGTGCCTATTATATGCCACGTCATGGAAGCAACGAATATGAACTTAGAAAAACTTCCAGAGACACTGGATGACAGAAAGGCGCTGTACTAAGCACTGGGGTTATAAAAAGAGACAAAAGTCAGTCCCCGTCCTCAAGAAGCTTGCAATCTAATGGGAGAGACGACAAACAAACACGCAAAACAACCCACATGCAGGATAAGTAGGAAATGATTGACGGAGGAAAGGCACTAGAATTAAGTGACTGCTGAAAGATGTTGTGAGCGGATGCTGGGTTTTTGTTTTTGTTTTTTTGTCCAGTTGTTTCGGCAACGTCTGACTCTTCATGGCCCAATTAAGCACCACGGTTGCTAGAACAAATTGGATCTTTCAATGATACATCTCATTGTAAAAGAACTTCTTCTCGCATGGAGATTAAGCAATAATAACCAAGACCCATTAGGTGCTAGTCATCGTACTAAGTACTCTATAATCATCTCATCTGATCCTCACAACAGGTCATGAAGGTAGGTGCTGTTATGGTCCCCATTTGTGGGAAGTGACTTGTCCAGAATCACACTGCTAACAAGTGTCTGAGGTCACATTTGAACTCAAGTCTTTCTGCCTAGTGCTAGCCATTTAGATGACTCCAAAGTCTGAAGCAAAGAGGTCAGGTTTACTGAGTTAGTAAGCACTCCCCTGTCCAAAGCTAAGGCTTTGACACTCCAGAGCAAGGAGGCTGTACCCTTCTGGAACAAAAAAACTATTATCTGTGAATCCCTTTATGGCTAGTCCCAGTGATGGCCTTTGTGGGAGGATCTGGGGAAAGCTTAGCCACAATGTCAGACAGCTGCCCTTACTGTCACCTTCCCTTGCTATTCCTGACCCTAGTGACAACAGATATTTATTTAAGAAAGGGTTGGATAAGAGTACATACTGGTGTGGAAAATGTCTGTAATCCCTGATGTGCAAATCAAACTACACTGTGTTAAGAACTGGCATTACTGCATTCTATCAGAGAATGGACACAACTGTGTACCTGGGTACTGGTAATTTCAGGGGTAAGGGACCACATTGCTCTTTCTAATACTGGAAAGGACAGGTAGGAGGCATAGCACATAGAGAGGTGGGCCTGCAGTTAGGAACACTCATCTTCCTGAGTTCAAATTTGGTCACACTAGTTTTGTGACCTTGAGCAAGTCACTTAACCCTGTCTGCCTCAGTTTCCTCATCTGTAAAATGAACTGGAGAAAGAAACAGCAAACCACTCCAGTGTCTTTCCCCCAAATAGGGTCACATGACTGCAATGATAGAACAACAACAACAAATATTGGGAAAGAAGGCAAGACAATTGTAAATGATATAGCTGTAATGATAAAAATCACCCTTTCTTTAATAACCCAATTTCTGCCAATATTCTCATTGCTTCAAGAGGATGCTGATTGGCACACCTTAGAGGCATGACTAGCACCGGGGTGTCCTTATTAAGAAAAGTAAATAAGATTTAATTAGATACCCATGGGAGGAAGCCAACACTACAAGGACAATCTGGAATGTATATAAAGATTTTCTAGTCAATGTATTGTCCTGAAGGCCAGTGCTGGGGTGTGAGGAGATGTCAGACTTGATTGCCCCCCAAGCCCCCATGTAGCCAAACTAGATTAAAATTTAATTGGAAAATATTAACAGAATAAATTAAATTGCAACACAAGATAGATAATGTTAATTTATGGTTTTCTGAGGTAATACACAGCTAGCAGAGTTTGACACTACTGGTATAATAAAAGTACATTGCATTTGGCATTAAAGTATCTGAGTTCAAGTCCTAGCTCTAAAACTTATTGGTGGCAAGTTGTTTAGTAATTGACTTTACCTCTCTGGACTCAGTTTCCCTATCTGTCAAATGAAAGAGTTGGACTACGTGACAATGAGACATCTATGATCCTATTCCCAACACCCAGTTCAGAACACATACATGACAAAGACAGAACAGAATGAAAGGACACCCCTCTCTGCCAAAACAAACCCATCCAGACCTCTCAATCCACTGGAGGTAGGAGGTGGGGAGCTCCCATTAGCATCCTTAGGCTTCTCCTAGAGACTGACAGAGATATAGGAAAAGCAAATGGTTGGCCACCATATTTAAGTAAGCAGGAATCTAGTGGTTATGTTGGAAATAAAGGTAAGATGGAAACACAACTAGTATGGGGCAGGAGAAAAGGCAGAAAGGAAAGTACCTGAAAATTACCGAGTAATGTCATTCCAAAGGAAGCCAGGCACAGGGCCACCAAGCCACTCACGTTTAGCCACGGGTTTAAAACTTTGGGTTTCAACTGTATGAAGCGGAGAATTGCTACCACAAGGGCTAAAAATCAAACAAAAACACACACACAGCACAAAATCAAATTTTAAAAAGTCATAATAGCATACTCTTCTTCACACTATATGCACAGCAATGTCCATCGACACTGATGATTGTTGAGAAAATTTCCATTTGGTGCTTGAGTTGTTAACCTGTCTTTGGAAAATTGGATTGAATTTCAAGAAGTAGTGTTAATGTGTGGTTTGTGCATTGAGGGGAAGATAAGGGAAGAGCAGCAAGGTAATATCCTTGGAGTTCTCGAAAGCAAAGCCAGTGCAGGACAGGGAGGCTTAGGAGACCCTTGTCAGTTGAAGTCAACTTGATACTCCACACTGTGCTTTACTTGGGGTTCAAAATCTGAGCTCAAATTCTAGCTTTACCATTTCCTACTTGTATGACCTTGGATAAGTCACTTATGCTTTTGTCCTATAGGTGACTGGTATTTTCAATATATTACATTTAATATATTTAAAATGTTGTCAGAAAGGTGGTTAATTGGGATTATAAAGAGCTTTGGTAAAGTCTTTTCTCTATATTTGTCTTTCCGATAAAAGCACTCACGGATGACTAATTATATTTAGATCATGACTGCTAATTATCAATGAAATTCTGTCATATACTCTTTTCTCTTCTCAATCTGTATTATTTCACTTGATCTCATCAGCTGCCAAGGATTCATCTTCAACTCTTTGTAGATAATTCTTAGGATAGATCTACCTTGCCCTAACTTAAGTGGTGCAGTACATAGAGCACTGGGTCCGGGAATACTCATCTTCCTGAGTTCAAATCTGGCCTCAGACACGTAATAGCTGTGTGACCCTGTCACTTCACCCTGTTTGCCTCAGTTTCCTTACCTGTAAAATGAACTGGAGAAGGAAACAGCAAACCACTCCAGTATCTTTGCCAAGAAAATCTCAAAATGGGATCACGAAGAGTCCAACACAATTGAAATAATTGAACAACAATAAAAACAAAACCTCCAGTCTCACATCTCCAACTGCCTTTTGGAAATCTCAAACTGGATGTCCCACAGACTTATCAAACTTAGCATGTACAAAATGGAACTTATTATCTTTCTCTTTCAAGCCCTTACCTCTTTTTAAACTTGCCTATTGGGCTGCTAGGTGGTGCAGTGAATAGAGCACTGGCCCTGGAGTCAGGAGGACCTGAGTTCAAATCCAACCTCAGACACTTAACACAAAAACTAGCTGTGTTACCTCAGGCAAGTCACTTAACCTCAATTGCTCTCCAAAAAGCAGAAAAAAAAACAAAACCCATTAAACTTGCCTATTACTCTCAAGGGCACCCTGCCCCCATTCCCCCAGTGCCCCAGGCTCAAAACCTAAGCGCCATCCTCCAGTCCTCCCTCTCTGCCCTGCCATATCCAATCTGTTAAATAAATGATGTCCTCATAACATCAGTTGTATATGCTCTCTTCTCTCCTCCAACACTGCCACCATCCTGGGGCAGACCCTGTTCATCTCACGCTAGGGCCCACTGGCGAGCCTGCCACAAATCTCTCCTTATTCCGATTCGTCCTTCACTCAGCTCTTGGAGATTTTCCCAAAGAGCAGCTCTTACCATGTCACCCCCTTATTCAATCAACTTCAACGGCTGTCTATTACATCAAGGACCAAATAGGAAATCCTTTTGTAAAATCATTGTAACCCCCTTCACAACCTGTCCCCTTCCCAGCTTTCCATGTACTTACTCCCTAATCCATTGACACTGGCTTCCTTGCTGCTGCTCACACAAGGCACTCCTCCTAACGCTGGGCATTTTCACATGCCTGGGATTTTCTCCCTCCTCACGTTTACTTCCTGCCTTCCTTCGAGTCCCATAAAATCTCACCTTCTACAAGGGGTCTCTGCTGCTTCCCCTTCAAGCCAGGGAAGGCAAAGGAAAGCTTTGTCCTGCTTGTATTTGACTCACATGCATTTATTTACATGTTGCCTTCCCCGTTAGACTGTGAGCTCCTTAAGAGCAGGAACTAATATTTTTTTCTTTCATTATAGGGCTTCGCAGAGTGCCTGGTCCATAGGAATACGTAGTATATACATAGCATAGGGTATGCGATAGTACTAGCAGTATATGCTACAATGTAGTATATACAGTAATAGAAATATTATTATTTAATTATACATTATATACTATTATACATATATAATTATATAGTAATATAAGTATAAATAATATAGATAAATACTTGTTGACCCAGTTTGTCTTTATTAATCTTTGTCAATGAAGAAAAATACTCAAGGAATTAGTGACATTTAAAAACTGGGGACGCCATCTATCTAGGTCCTTGGAGCAAAGAACCTGCCTGAGGAAGCAGGGTTGTGACCCTGAATTTGATGACCAGAAGGGAACATCTTATGAATAGTATCTTTCCCTCCCGACCCCCCATATAGCACAATTCAGTCATATTGTGTTTATAGTTCTGTTCCCCAGTTCAGTAGGATACCTGGAGTGAGATACTCCTTGGCACAGGATTCCACTGGGTTAGGGTCATGACTTTGTCCTCCATAACAAATTTTCTTATTGAAGGGAGCAGGGCCACTGTGTTAACCCAGACAAGCAGCAAAATCACCGGGGGCTGATGAATAGCTCCTCAAAGATACCAAATTGCTGTTTTTCGCTAGCAATTCATATATGAATACAATAAAAGCCTGAAACAACTAAGTGATGCCTAGCCAGTGTCTAAATTGATTTAAGCCCTAACTGGATTCAGTATTGGTGGTTTGAAAAGATGCAGTTGGCATTATTTTTCAAAAGCTGAATTCTCTAGGTCTGTACAAGTTACACCGACAAAGTCACTAGAAATTCCTGCCAAGTTGACCCTAATTATGTGTCCAGTGGAGAACCCTAACTATGGTGGAGAGGCAGAGGCTTTGTCACATAGGCACTGAAATTTAGAAGGCACTAACTAGCTTTCTGCACTGATAATGGGGACTGGAGCTTGACATCTACTTAGTAGGGATGATTAATTAAAATAAGAATCTTCTGTAAAAGAAAAAGAGCCATTAAATTTCATTTTAGCTTTTAGGTCCAATGCTACATTTTAGAAGAAATGAAAAGACAGATCTTTCCCAGTCTGCTTTTTGTGCTCAGAAAAATCACATCCTTGCCCTCCCCACCTCCTCTTTCCCCATTCACATCATCTGCATCAGAGGAAGACTTATTGCAAATTTTTCCATCAGCAGGTCTTTTCCAGTCCATGGCCAATTTCTTGTTTCACTATATATCCATCTGTAATTTCTATTTATGATAGCAGTGGGACGCAGCCATCAATCTATTTGTGGTAAAGATTAGGTGAGCAAAGTAACATTATTTAGGTAACAAATAATTCAGTTTTGGTCTTACTCCGCACAGCTACTCTAGGGCATATAATAATATCCCTTAGGAGACAGGATAATTATTAATATCTTACTGCTTCAATGTTTAAGGGGATAGAGCCCTGTTGGAGTTGTTAGTTTTGGAAGGTAGGAAGAAAGGAAGGAGGGAAGGAAGGAAAGACAGGAAAAACATGTACCAAGTGCCTACTATGTGCCAGGCTTTTCAAAGTAAATTTTACAAATCTCCATTTTACAGTTAAGGACACTGAGGCAGTGACTTGTCTGAGGTCACACAGCTAATGTTTGAGACTGTATTTGAACTCGGGTTTCCTGACTCCAGGAAGGAAAATAACCACAGTAGAAGTGCTTGGAATCTGAATAAACGCTGTACAGACCCATTTGTAAATGGCGTGCTATGTTATGTATGCTGCCAAAGCATGCTGACTGATCGACTGACCAGGTGATTTGTTGTTTGTTGTAGCCAGTAATGCTGACTTTAGCCTGATATAGTAGATAGAGCACCAGGCTCTGGAGTCAGAGGGCCTAGGTTCAAATCCTGCCTGTATCACTCACTACCTTTGTGACCTGAAGCAAGTCAGCTCAAGTCAGCCCCAGTAAGTGTCCTTGGCTCTCAGTCTTCTCATCTGTAAAATGAGAGTATTGGATTAGATGATCTCAGAGGTCCCTTCCAGCTCTGAGTCCATGGTATTATAATCCCAAGGAAGGAATTTGACCAGAGAAAAGCAAGTATTTGCAGCTGGAGCAGAAAAATCATTTCGGAAAGAGCTGCATTCTCACCCAAAAGAGATGCATCACCCCCAAGTCCCATTTTCCCCAAACACTCATTGTGATGAGTTCTGCTTGTACCATATGGCACTAAACATAATGAAAGATGAAAAAGAAAAAAAAAGAACACCAAATGCTATCTTAGTGCTGAAGTTAGGAAAAAACAATTCACATCATTTGTTTCCTACGGGAGCAGAAAGTGGTTGAAATCTAAGAAAGTGAAGGATATGTTTGGTATTGGAAAATTGGCAATACTTTAGTAATTACCTGGAGGCTTTGTATATGATTCATCTTGCTGGGCTTTTCATCTACTATGATTTTTTTCCACTTTTTAAATTTTGGAGGCAATCAGAGTTAGGTGACTTGCCTAGGATCACACAGCTAGTGTCTAAGATCTGAACTTAGGTTCTTCTGACTTTAAAGGCTAGTGCTCTATCCATCTAGCAACCCCCAATTATGATTTTTAAAACGACACTATAGAAAAATATGTGGGAGCTATTTTTAAGACCACGGGAGGAGCAATGACTACAACATATCAATTAGTAACCTTGTACCTGAGTGGGGATAAGGCAATGTCCTACCAGTGTCCAATACCTAGGTTTGTGCACAGTAGGACTACTTAATGAAGTATGGGGAGCCATGGATTGGCCATATAGATTTTTAAAGATCTCTCTGGGTCTACTGGGGAGCTGAGTGTGGTAATCTGTTGTATTGATCACAGTTAAGGACTAAGGCTGGATGCCGCTGGCTGTAAAAGTTTCCCTCTTTGAACAGGAACTCTGATATATTTTGCCAGGGGGTGAAACTGCCAAGCATTCACGCTCTGCTTTAGAGAGCACAACTCTGATAGCCTGACCATGTTGTTCAAATGCAAAACGTATGCTTGCCAGAAAGACTATTTTATGGAGAACTCATACAGGGTAAGTGTTCACGTGGTGGTCAGAAGAAGTGACACAAGGACACTCTCAAGGTCTGTCTTAAGAACTTTGGAATTGATTGTGTGACATGAGAGACACAGGCACTGGATTGCCCAGCGTGGCGTGCCCACATCAGAGAAGGTGCTGTGTTCATGAGCAAAGCAGAATTGAAACAGCTCAAGGAAACACAGGATGCGCAAATTTAGAGAATCCACCCCAAATGTTCACATGGACTATTTGTGCCCAGCCTGTTCGAGTTCCGAGCGTTCCGAGTTCAGATTGGCCGGATTAGCCACAGTCAGACAAATCGAAACTGGACTCTAGCACAGTGAGGTCATTTTGGTCCTCTTGGAGAACGAAGGACAACAACCAGCCAGCCAGGAGGTGGCCACCCTTTTGAGACCTCAAGAGCTCTAGAAATGTTTCTCTCTTCCATAGCCTCCCTCCTATGTTCACCTGTTTACGATCAGTTTGTGATTTGTCTTTGCTATGTTTTAAGTTATTCCTTTAAAGTGACTTTACTTTTTCTTCATAAAAAACCTGTAACTGGTCATGAAAAGCTATGTCTTTAGGTCTGAACCTTGCTGGAAAGTCATAATCTATTTGACCATGCAGATTTTCCTTTCCAACATGGCAGCCACAGCCTTCCTAGGGGTATAATTTTATTAATCACTCTTAATTTTTCAATAAGCAGAGTTTAAACTGAATTTGATGCTTTGATTTACCTCTAAACTAAGCTAAAGGGGCATGGCTATCTCAATCTTACCCAGCCCAGACCCCAGTGAAAGAGAGGGAGGGGACAGGAGAGGAAAGCTTGGGGTTGGAAGGGGTAAGGATTAGGAAAAAGAGGGTGGGGAGTACAAGGGGAAGTCCTCCCTCTGAGCTGAGCAGGCCCATGGGAGAGGATGGGTACGGCAAGGTAGGATTTCCCTCTGCCCCTTTCCATAGAAGGAGGAGGGAATAAAAAAGTCACTAATAGTTTGCCAATTTTGCCCACTCTAGCGACATCTGCTGGTTCTATTTACATGTGCTAGCCATAAGGGAGATTCAATTAGAGTTGATCCCATCACTTAGTGAGGATATTGGATCCTGGGAAAGAGATTCCCCCAAAATGGTGATAGAGGAGACGCTATAGACAAGAAAGATTATTTTGGCTACTTCCCAGCTTTGCTTAGGACAATATCAGAGGATGCCACCCTGATGCTACTGTTGAGTTTTAGATATAAAACTGATAGTATCTGCATAAACCATTTTTTTTCCTGAATTCATTTGCTACATTCAAGAGAACCCTGGAACGTTTTTCATCTTTACAGCAGGCAGTGAGAAGAGTAAAAATGGCGTCCTTTGCCATATAATTGCAATCACATTAAATCGCATTTTTGTGTAGAATAAAAACAAAAGGCCGTTTCAGCATATTGAAAGAACAATACAAGATGCAC
Source organism: Pseudochirops cupreus (assembly GCA_028627135.1). Classification (NCBI taxonomy): domain Eukaryota; kingdom Metazoa; phylum Chordata; class Mammalia; order Diprotodontia; family Pseudocheiridae; genus Pseudochirops; species Pseudochirops cupreus. Next base: position 190,239,354 of record CM053583.1, read on the forward strand.
TTGACTTGTGCTGAGAAGAATCTTTTACATTAAAAAAAGTTCAAATTGTTTTTACATGTAATTGTGGGAAAACATAGATGAAAAAAGAAGACTCTTAAAAGAATATGCATCCCCGTAAGTAAATAAATTGTTTTGTTCTTACCAAGAAAAGCTGCCATGTTCATCACTTGACTGAACACACAACTTGCAGGAGGTTCATCACCTGCAATACTTAAAAAAATAAAGTTTCATTAGAGCTGGGCTAAAACTTTCCTTCCCTATGGGCATATTGCCCACCCCCTTCCACAAAGACCCGAAACCTGAAATATCCACTTACCTTATATAGGGTGCATGTTTCTGACCAGGTTTCCTAGAGAACATAAAACATGGAAACCCAAATGAAAGGTCTGACTTTTTAGTTCACAGGTGAGCTTCACCCACTGATGAAGTTTTTGCTGAGCTTAAGGAACAAAAGGAAAAGAGCAGAGATAAACTTTACCTTTCAGGTGCATTTAAAGAGAAAATTTTGTTATCTTCCACAGCTATGAAGTATCTAGAATGAGAAAGAGAGAGAGAGAGAGAGAGAGAGAGAGAGAGAGAGAGAGAGAGAGAGAGAGAGAGAGAGAGAGAAAGAGAGAGAGAGAGAGAGAGAGAGAGGGGAATGAGAACAATTTCTCTTGGCTCACGGTTTTATTAGAAAAATGAATAAAATTATTTATCCAATTAACTAATCTCTCAACAACTATCACTAGATTTCATTTACTCTGAGGCAACTCAAAACCTCTACTAATACCATCTTAGTCCTCAACGTATACCCTTGACCTAGATACACGAAATTGTTCCTGAAAGAGGAAGTGAGATGTGAAGAGAGTAGACCACCCAGCAAGCGGCAAAACCAGGACTAGAAGGGAAAGACCCCAAAGGGCAGTTGGGTTTACTGCCACACATTTTTTGCTTACGCTGAACTTTTCTTGTCTTTAAGTTGCTTGAAATCCGGTGGCCATTTCCTAGGAGTTGGGAGCATGCCTAGCATTTTTTATTGATAATTTTTACATTGTCCTTCCATTTTTACATCCCTTACATTTCCCTTCCATTTTTCCCTTTCTGGAGAGCCATCTTTTATAACAAGGCGTACAAAAGAGAAGGAAAAAAGTTTAGCAAACACTGACCAACCCAATGCATCGTTCCACAACCATAGTTCCCCACCTCTACAAGAAGAGGGACCAGCTGCGCATTCTCAGATCTCATCTTTAGGGTCAAGCTCAATCATCATTATTTCGCACTTGGTTTTGATTGTTTTGCTGTTCTTTCCATTTATTTTGTTCTGGTTGTTACTCATATTGTTTTCTGGGTTCTGCTTACTTCGTTTTGTATGAGTTTATAGAGGTCTTCCCAGGGTTCTCTTTATTCATCATAGTGACCAATTCTTAGAGCAGAGTAAAATTCTATTACATACACATACTACAATTTCTTTGGCCATTCCCCAATCAAGGGGCATCTACTTATTTCAAGTTCTTTGCTATTACAATAAAAAGTTGTTCTAAATCTTTGGTGTTCCAATATACATACCAGCACACCATATACCATTTGGTGTTTATTATGCACGCCTTTCTTTTTTGATCATTGGCCTCTTTGGGTTTTACGTCCAACAGGAAGATCTCTGGGTCAGAGGATATGCACATCTGAGTCACTTTCTTAACCCAATTCCAAATTGCCTTTTAGAATGGTTTTTGCAAATTTACAGCTCCACCAACAATGCATTAGTATCCCTGTTTTCTACAACCCTTCCAACACTGACTGTTCCCATCTTTTGTCATCTTTGCCAGTTGGCGGGTATGAGCTGAACCCTCAGTTGCTTTGATTTGCATTTATCTCCCTAGTGACTTGGAGCAGTGTTTATTAATTCATTTCAAATGAATTTATGTTTTTGGCTATTGCCTCAATTTAGACATTGTTGGACTAGCTAATGCAAATAAGCCATAATGAATCAGAAATATAAGTTTGATTATACCCAGAATGCATATGACCCACACCACTAGCAGGTGATGGGAATGTACAACCTTCACAAATCAGCTAGTAGTTTTTAAACTACTACTATTATATATATGTGTGTGTGTGTGTGTGTGTGTGTGCGTGTGTATCTATATATACACACATATATATATCACATATACATATATACACTATATTTATATATACTACAATTATATATAATAATATATAGTAATACTATTATATATTATATATTACTATTTTATATATTATTACATGAAACAAACAAAGAAAAAATGTTCATTATAGAGCGGCTAGTTATAAAAAGAAATAAAGTATGCTTGTTAAGGAGGACATGTATGATTAGCTACAGGCAAGAGACAGGGGATATGCCTTTGTTAGCATGGCTACTTTCACTCAATCAAGGGGCCCTATCTGACAGACTGGATACAGGAAGGGAGCATTCCAGAGCCTGAAATCCACCCTTTTGTTAAGGCGATTAAATCTTTTTGTACCAATTACGGGAGCAAAGAAAGACACTAAAGAGAATTAGCTGTTGCCTTTGTGCCCTTCGGTCTGTACATGGATCACACACATCAAAATGGGGAAAACAGAACTAAATGGAATCCGTTACATTCTCCCGAAAATTCACTTTCGACAAACGTTAGTTGAGAAATTCTCATACAAGATTGGCTTATTGAATAATGAGTTATTGCAAATGTATTGACTTTTTTAATACATATCTGTGTGTGTGTGTGATTTCATTGTAATATTTAGTGTGAGACTTTGGAGTCTCAAGCCTTGGGTTCGAATGATGACTTTGTCAGTGCCTGTGGGATCTCGGGCAAGAATGTCTGTAAGACGAAGGAGTTTGCTCTAATCTGTCATGGTGGCTCTTGATGATTTGGATTTAACATTTAACCTTTGCATAGATGACTAGCTATGAATAAGACACTGAGATAAATCCTTGTCCTACCAAGGCCAGAGGAGGAAAATCTGCAAGTAAATCTATGCATTCATTCATTTATTGATTTAACATTTTTTTAACTTTTGAATTCCAAATTCTATCCCTCCCTTTCTCCCTTCCTTCCTCCCTGAGATGGTAAGCAATCTTACATAGGTTATGCATGTGAAATCATGCAAAACATTTCCATATTAGTCATTTCGCACCAAGTAAATTTTAAAAATGTTATCAGGTCATAAAATGTTTTATGTTTACTACCAAAATTAAATAAATGATCAGTATTTATCAACAGAAACCTTGTATGGTGTCCTCTTTCTTTTCTCCCGCGTGCCCCCTATATAGGAGTCTAGCAAGAAGAAGGGAGTATATAATTCCTTGGGTCTCAGTTTCCTTATCTGTGAAGTGAAGGGATCACTAGGGCTCCTAATCAACTTTAATGAAGCCATGAAATACAGGTAGTGTGCAGTGGGATGGGACAAAGAATACTTCCGTGTTCATTTTCCTGTGTTTATCCTGGCTCCTGGATCTCCAGATACCTGAATGAATGGTAAGCTACTTACACTATCCATAGTCCAGCGGAAGTAAACAGAGTGAAAACAAGGGGTAGAAACATCCACACGCTGCATTTCTTCCCATCCATGCCTGCTCCGCTGAAACGAAGGGAAAAGAGACAGATTACTGAGGAACAATCCCCTTCCAATAAATACAATTCGTTTTTGGTGGGGTCTTGAGGGATAGATATCTGGACCCAGAAGAAGTCAGAAAGATCTGAGTTCAAGTCCAGTCTCAGACATTTACTGGGCAAATCACTTAATAAACTCTGCTTGCCTCAGTTTCTCTTGAAAATGGGGCAGCTAGGTAGCAAAGTGGTGAGAGAACCGACCCTGACTGTTGAAATAACAATCATGTTCCTAGAGTTAGATGCGACAGATTCTTCTTTTAGCCACAAAGCAGAGAAGGTCCACTTCTTATACCTTCACACACAGAGAGCTCTTTCTCCTACTGGAAGTTATGGGCATGGCACCCAGCAGGAAATCAGTCATTTCATTGTCTTCTCTGAAAAGATGGAGGGGGAGGCAGAATCACAACAACCTCGGTAGCTGTAGTTTTGTTATCTTTTGGGAAAACCCAGGGACCCAAGTTTTGTCCTTACAGCCGGCTTTCCATTTCTGGTACTATTATTAACACTTGAGGGTTCTCATAGTACTGATTGTAAGAGACAAGTGAATGCCACTCACTCTGGCAACAGAAGGAAGAAATTACAAGTTTTGAAACTGGAGCATCTCTCAGGAAACTGTTCTGAGCAATCCCCTCAGAAGACAGTAAAGATCGATATACTAGACCACAAAGCAGTGGCAGGGACAGAACTCCAAGTCAATTGTACCAGAATACGTTTAAGGAATTACATGTCAAGCATTCTGGGTATTACAATATGGATCTCACTTCTCCCTCCTCCGCAGGAGAAAAAAAAAACCACAAAGGAAATGAATAGAAATCTAAACAGTCTGAGAAGCAGGGGTTTATAAAAGGCTGCAGTCATTGAATGGGAAGCTAAAAGAACAAGCAAGCTTTCTCTCTCTTTGTCTTTTTCTGTCTCTCTCCCCCTCCCTCTCTCTGTCTCCATCTGTCTCCCTCCCTCCCCCCTCCTTTCTCTCTTTCTGTGTCTCCCTCCCTCTCTGTGTTTCTCTCTCCCTTCCTCTTTCTCTTTCTGTCTCTCTGTCTCTCCCTCTGTCTTTCTGTCTCTCCTCTCTCTGTCTCTCTGTCTCTCTGTCTCTCTCTCTCTTCCTCTGTGTCTGTCTGTCTCTCTCTCTTTCTCTGTGTCTGTCTGTCTGTCTGTCTCTCTTCCTCTGTGTCTGCCTGTCTGTCT
>CM053583.1:190246978-190276620 GCA_028627135.1 Pseudochirops cupreus
ATTATTAACTACATCCAACTGGGACTTAAGATACATAGGCACTGTGGTAGGGAGATCCATCCTGCCCTACCGGAAAGTCAGAGGGGCGAGGGGGAGGACATAGGAGAGAGCAGATTGGGGGAGGGGTTATACAATGGGATAGCTGTTTTGGGGTGGTGGGTAGGGGAAAGTTGGGGAGAAAATTTGTAACTCAAAATCTCATGGAAATGAATGATGTAAACTAAAATAAATAAAAGTTAAAAAAAAAGAAAGTACCAATTATAATACACATACCCAGAAGAGCTTAAATAAATAAATAAATAATATACCTTTTGATATCTGTGTGTTTAGAATTTGTTGTTGTGTGTGTTGATCTAACCCTTTCTTCCCACCAGTTTTCCCAACAGAGTTGGTTGAACAAAAAAAATCTCTTTCCCAGTAGTTTGTTTAGATGGGCTTATCCAATATTAAATTATTGTGCACTTTGGGTTCTAGATCTTGGCTATTTCTAGGTCTAACCTATTTCACTGATCTACTTTTCTATTTTCTATCTAGTACCAGAGTGTTTTGCTATTTCCTGCTTTCAAATATAATTTGCAAGCTGGTGGTATCAAACCCCTTTCCTTCCTCTGAACTTTTGACTTTTTATTCTCCAAGTGAATTTGTAAATGTTTTGTCTAATTCTATGAAGTATTCCTTTATTAATTTAACTGACATATAATTAAATCTGCAGAATAATTTAAGTGGCATTACTTTATTAGCCATTACTTATTGAAGATCTGTCTAATTATTTAGGTGCTCTTTTTTTCATGAAATTGCTTTGTAGTTATATTTATATAAGCCCTCTGTATTTTGGTAAGTTTGTTCCCAGGTTTATAATGCATTTTGCTGTTATCTTAAATGAAATTTCTCTGTTGAAATTTTCATCCAAAAGAGGGTAACCAGGTAAAGGTTGTTGAGTCTAGAACACATGCAGATGGACCAAAGGAACTGAGCATGTTGAACCTAGAGAAGATTGGGGGGAGACATGAAACTGTCCTCACATATTTAATGGGCTGTCTCTGCCTCCACCTTAGACTTGTTCCATTTGGCCAAAGTAGGCGGTCGTTGAGTCATTTGAGTCATAGTGCCTGACTCCGTGAGAATTAGAAGCAACTGATAGACGTTTCAAAGGAACCAATTTAATCTTGGTATCAGGAAAAACTCCCCAACAATTAGAGCTATCTAAAAATAGAACAGACTACCTAAGGAGGTGATAGGTTCCACTCCTTGGGGGTCTTCAAACATGAGCTGGGGCAATGTCCCAGCTTGACAATGTCAAATACATCACAGTGGAGATTCCTATTGCATAGGAGTTGGATTAGAATGGTCACTGAGGTCTCTTCCAACCCTTAAATTGTGTGATTCTTCCTAACTCTCTATTATTAATATACAGGTAATCTGGTAATTTCTTCTTTTTTTCCTTTTAAGACTTTTTTATTTTCAGTACCAGATTCTCTCCCTCCCTCTTCCCTTGAGAAGCTGGTTATTTTTATAGATTTATTTTTTTTCCTGATAATTTACTGAACTGATTCATTCTGTCAATGAATATTTATGTGGATTCTTTAACATTCTGTACATCTTAGAGACAGCAAGGCCTTCGGAGGTTAACTGGTTTGACCCATACTTGAACATAAGAATGCTGATGAGGAATCTTCCTGCCTTTGCTTGGAGCTCTCAAGTATGAGGGAACCCCTTACCTCCCAAAGCAACTCATTCTACGCTTGGATAGCTCAATGTCAGGAAGTTTCTCCTTAAAGCAAACCAGAATTTGCCTCTTTGCAGCTTCTACCCACTGAAAGTTTTGCTCTCCAGGGTGAAGAAAAACAATCAAAGTTTCTCTTCCACATGACTTCCAGGATTGAAGATAATACTCCATATATAATCTTACTAAGGTAGAGTACAGTAGGATTATCAACATCCTTTTCTTGTACATGCTTCCCTTCCCCCCCTCTTTGGAGGCAATTTGGGTCAAGTGACTTGTCCTGGGTCACACAGTCAGTAAGTGTCCGAAGCCAGGTTTAAACTCAGGTCCTCCTGACTCCAGGGCTGGTGCTCTATCTACTGCACCACCTAGCTGTCTCCTATTTTTCCTTTCTTAATTCTGCCAAAGAATGCGTAAATTTTCGTGGCTTCCATATCACATCACTGATGGCTATTGAGCTCACAATCCGTTAAAACTCCTAGATCTTCCTCAGCTGCATATCTGCTAGTTGCATCTCTCCAGTTTTTAACTTATGAAGCTTATTTATTAAATCCCTGTGTAAACCTTCTTACAATTATCCCTATTAAGAAAACCTTATTGATACAGTCTAATATTTTTATTCGATCTTTTAAAATACAGTATATTCGTGCTCTCTCTCAGCTTTACGTTATCTGAAAATTGGGTAGATCTGCTTTGTCTGTCTTTTTCTAGGTCATTGCTAAAGATGTCCAGTGGCTAAGAGCCAAGTACAGACATTACTCTGGAGAGCTTCCAAATGGACATCAAACAATGAATGACTACTTTTTGGGTCTAACCAGTGCTCAAATTTCACCTTGTAGGGAGAGTTCAAAGTCTGGAAAAATTTTGCAAGATATATGTCCATAAAATGTCAAGAACGCCACGAGGAAGGAAGGCAACAAAGACCTTGCCCCCTGGTCTTTGCTTTTATTCCTGTATATTTGTTTATCTTCCCATTCATCTGCATGGAAAACCAAAGGAGTTTTGTCTTTGAACCCAGAGAGTCCTTGACACTTTACTTAAAGTTTTTTCCCTACTGAAAATAAATCCAGATTGAGGGAAATTTAGCAATCAAGAATTATGCAAGGAGGCACAAACATTTTTAACCCTAAGTCTCTAATAAAGATATGCTTTAAGGAACAGAAAACATACAAATTTAGCAGGTCTGCGTTACAAACTAATTTGAGGCTTGGATGAAGAAATCTCCTTTTGGAAAGGAAGCACCCATCCCCGTAAAGACTAGGAGAAATGGACTCCCACTTTGTGGGAGAAAAAACAGTAGGAAGAATCCTTGTGTGAAGATTGAATATTTTATGATTTTTGCTTTTCTCCTCCCCTCCCCACCCAGGATCTAGCAAAAACAACAATAGCCCCCCACCCCCTAAAAAACCCCAACCAAACAAAAAACCAAACCAAGCCTCTGGGCTTTAAGCTTACAGAACAATAGCAGATCCCTCTCTTTGCCCTATGAGGAAGAAGTGGTTCCCAAATCTAAGGCTCCAACTGAAACCAGAAACTGGAAGTAGACAGGAGTTCCATAATTTTATGCCCAATGGAACTGTGTCTGACAGTGATTGTGGGACCAGTGGAGTGTTGTCAAGCAGCAAAGACACATGCCCAACCTGTAGTAATGCAGCATCTACACAACAGTGTCTACATGATTAGCAGAAACTACCTTCCCTGCAGAAGATCCAAATCCTGCAGGCAGTAGCCCTGTCAGGAGCAGTGAAATAACATTTCCAGAAGATATCAGTGGCACTGGAACCCTGAAGGAGTGAGTTACCCCTAGATGGTATGACCTACATGGTTACATGTATGTCCTATGTGTATACCCTTTCACAGCTGTACCTTAGTCACAATACTCCCTACATATGTTTACTCTTCTTTTTGATGGTATATGTAGGAAATATTGTAGGAAAATATGTCTCAGGTTTTGGGGGAAGTGGAGATAGGAAATATTTTGTTGCTGCTTATGACACTATTTTATTAAATGCCTTTGCTTTGAGTAAATTGTGTCCTCTGGCTGACTAATAAAGGTAAATACATAGGTAGGGGCTTCTGAGCTATGGCTTTGAGTGGAGTTGGACCCACTGCATGTATTGAACATAGCCTTATCTGGGTGACCCACATGCAAGCTGAAGGAGTGCCCCTCCAAGTGTTACACAATTCATCATATACTTCCAACAGAAGCCTTTCCCCCCTACCTTTTGTCCTACATCTCTCTACCTAGAAAATGGATGTGTCTCGTCTTATATCTGTGTGTTATATACACATAATATATAATTGATCCTTAATTTTCAGTGAAAGACTAGGAGGAATATTGAAGTCAACACTGGAGTTCACAAATTCACAGTCTACAACTTCAAAGTTTCAGACATTGGAAAATTAATAAAATCTTGCAACATAGAGAAATTAGGAGGGATTTGAATTTCAACTCTTCTTTTCTTTGCCCACTAGCAACCAAAGGTTCTAATTAGAAAAGAATTGCCAAAAGAAAGACCAGAGAAGATAAAGGGATTTGGCTGACTGACAAATGAGCAATCTCTGGCTCCACGGCTGAGTAATCAAGAGATATTTATCCATTTGAGGCTTTATCTGTTTTAGCTCTGCCCTGCCCAAGCTTATCTGTAATTCTTGGAGTCAGTACTGGGGAAGTGGTAAGAAATTTGGATTTGAAGTCAAAAGACCTAGAAACTTGACTCATTTTATATATTGTTTCAGTCATACCAATAACATCTCTCCCTCCTTCTCAAACCTCACCCCAACCTCTACCTCTGTGATGGAAAATGTATTGGACTTGAATTCAAGAGAGACCTGGGCTTGTCCTAACTTGGACATTTACCAAATGTGTGGCTATAGGCACATAGTAGGTACTAAATAAATGTTTATTCCTTGCTTCCTTGTTTCCTTCCTTCTCACCATTCTTCCCTCCCTCTCTTTCCCTCTTCTTCCTCTCTCCCTCCCTTTCATCCTCCCTCCACCTGTCCCTCCCTCCCTTCCTTCTTTCCTTCCTTCTTTCCTTCCTTCCTTCCTTTTTTCCTCCCTCCCTCCCTAGCTTTGATTTTCCTTTCAAGTCAGTCTGTGAAAGGATCAATGAGAAAAGGAAACACAAACATAGTAATTAGCCATATTTATTCCAGAAAATTGGCTTTAAAACAAAAATAAAAGAGAAAGCAAACAATTCTAAAGAAAAAGAGACTGGAACATAAGCACATCTCCCCCTCATTGAAGAGGCAGGGAGAGAAGGAGGAATTGCTGCCCTTGGGGCTCACCCTCTGTCTCTCTAGCTAAGTGGCTGTTGATTTCCTCTCTTCTTTTTCTTTGGGGAGACTTCTACTCTCTGAGTCTTCCAGACAGCTGCTTGGGAGCACCCTTGCGCTGCTCCTTCTCTCTTGGCCACCTGTCCATCCCCCCAGGACAGCTGCCTGTACAGCAATGAGGGCTTCAATGGGCTTGTGAGTTCACTCTGCCTGCCCACTCTGGGTCCCACACCAGCTTCCCCATCTGGTGTGCTTGTGCCCAAGTCCATATTCTTAGGGGCAGATGGATCAAGCAGTAACGTCTACCCTTCCTTTCCCTCAGCCTAGGGACAGAACTGAAGGAAAGAGGGCCATGCTAGGGGATTTCTATCCCAATCAGCAGGCATAAATCTCCAGCATCCAGATCTCCTTGGCAAACCCAAAGGGCATGATATATATGTTAGCTTCTCTAAGGTCCAAGCACAATATTAGAATTAAGGCAAAGTTGAGGTTATGGAAAAAAGCACTTTGGAATTAGAACTAGGCTAGAGTTTTGGCTGAATGGCCCTGAGGTACTTTGAGCCTCAGTTCTCTCATCTGTGAAATGGACACAATAATATTTACATTAATAGCTAACATTTAGATAGCACCATGCTGAGTATTTTACAAATATTATCTCATTTGATAGCGACAATAACAATGGGTATTTTATTATCCCCATAAATTTATTTTTATTATTATTATCCATTATTATCCCCATTTTACAAATGAGGAAACCAAGGCAAAGAAGAGTTAGGTGATTTGCCCAGGGTCACACAGTTACTAAGTATCTGAGGCCAAATTTGAACTCAGGTCTTCCTAACTGAGCTTAGAGCTCCTCCCAGAGGGTTGTATTTTGGTTTGGGGGGTGTTGTTGGTTTTTTTTTTGTTTTTGCTTTTTGGAGGGGAGAAGACAGGGCAGCTGGGGTTAAGTGACTTGCCCAAGGTCACACAGCTAGTAAGTGTTAAGTGTCTGAGGCTGGATTTGAACTCAGGTCCTCCTGACTCCAGGGCTGGTGCTCTATTCACTGCAACACCTAGCCGCTCCCACAAAGTTCTTAAGCATATAAAATTTAAGGGATTATTATGATGTTATTTCAAGTTCAATTTCTCTTTGTCTCTGGAAAGATGGCGTCACGAACTTAAGCCCTCTCATCGTCCTGGAGAATTTAAAAGTTCTTTTTTCTTGAACATTATATTGATTTACTTTTGTTTTTCTTACGAATTTAATTATCATCAATACATAAATATTTCAGTATACAGAGAACAAAGGAGGATTATCAATAAGATGGTGAACTTTGGTTACAGTTTTTAAGTATAGATCAGAATTTTAAAATTAGCAACAAAATATCCCCCTCTAAACTTCTTTGTGTTTTACTTTCATGGTTTTTAAAAATGTTACATCGATTCTCTTTCCTTATTAAAATTTTTTTTATCTTTCTAACTCACTCCATTCCTCCAAATGGAAGTGCTCGCTTGTGACAAATAAATTTAGTCAAGCAAAAACAGATAAACACATTAGCCACACCTGAAAACGTCTAGTCTGTCATCATCTTCCTGCCAAGAGGCCCGCTTCATCATCAGTGTTTCAGAGTACAATTGGGTTGCTGTTTTGATCAGAGCTTTGAAGCCCTTTCCATTGAACTCTTCTTGAGCTGACAGTTATGATGGTTATTCACACAAACTGTGTGCTTTTCTCAGCCTATTTCCCAGTTCTTGGCTCACTCACTAGCTGGTAAGCCAAATGTATCTTTTGGTGCTACAAAATCCCAATTCTTGGTTGAATGGAATTTGAAAGAAAGCCATCATCTGTTGTTTATCTTGACAAAAGAAAAATCTCAGCATCTTTCACTAAATCTCTAGACTACACAGGACGGTCCGGGTAATTGTCTTTCTCTACTTTCAAATGAAGGGCAGATAAGGGATGGTTTATAAGAGAGACAGATGTCAGTAAGGATAACTGGCTTTGCTTGAGTCACTGAGGATGTTTTGACAAATCACATTATGTTACCATCAAGACTCATTTTATCTATGTGACAGGCTTGTTATTATTACATAGAGAAATTTAGTCTTTGAAGTAAATGACTTGGACAGGGAGAAAAATCCAAAGCTATTTCTTGGCAAAGGTTATAGCTTGATAGGCTGACTATTGTTTTCTTTTGTCTTTGCTCCTAATGCACAGATTTGGGTATATTGTTCCATTACTCAATAAGCTCCAGGGGCTGATCATCCCCTACTTCATTAAGTATAAACTCTTTAACCTGTCACTCAAAGCCCTTCAAATGGCTCCATAAAATATTTTACTGTGGTTAGGAATCTGCCTAGCCCTATGTTCTTAGACCTAACCAGTCTATGATTTTTTAAAAATTATTTTACTTTTAATTTATGGAATAAAACAAGCATTTCCATAATATAGTAGAATAAACCTCTCTTTTCTCTGTCTTCTTTAGTTACTCTCTTTATCTCTTTCTTCCACCCCACCCCCCCAACAAAAGCAGCTTATAAGTGAGGAAAGACCCAACAAATGGGGGGGGGGTGCGGAGAAGCAACAGGGGAAGAGGAGAGCAGAGAAGAATTGCCCTCATGGTTGTTAGCTGGGACTTTTTAGATCTGAATGTTATTAAGCAAGGAAACCCCAGGAGTGGTGATCTAAATGTTTTGGGGGTTTTTTAAGTGACTTTAGCTTTGCTAAATTGCAATGGCATAACCCATGAGAACCTGTGATTGTAATTAACTGAAGCCAGCTGTTTGAGTCTTTTTGTAAGTGGGGATGGGTGTGGGGGAAGGAAGGAGCTTACAACCCCAGGGGAAGGACTGGCAGGGACTCATACTAGAAACAAGGGAATGCTTAGGAGGTCTAAGATAATCATATAGATGCATGTCTGGAGCTCAGGAAAAGATTTTCAGCAAGGACAGTTTCAGGATTGTGACCCTGGCAGGATGTGTCAGAATCAAAGGTGTCTCTGAATTCTCTACTGCCCTCTCTGTCTCTGTCTCTCTCTCTCTTCTGTCTCTGTGTCTATTTTTCTTGTCTGTCATTCTATCATTGTCTCTTCCTTTGTATCTTACTGTCTGTCACCATCTCTCTCCCCCCTTTTCTCTGTGTCCCTCTGTTTGTCTCTGTTTTTCTGTGTTTCTCTGTCTCACCTCCAGCATCTCTATCTTCTCTCTTTGTCTCCCTCTGTTTCTGTCTTTGTCTCTTTCTCTGTTTCCATCTCTCCTCTCTGTCTTTCTTTGTCTCCCTTTCTCATTCTCTGTTTCTCTCTCTCTCTGTCTTCATCCCTCTTTCCCTGTTCCTTCCCTTTCTCTCTCTTTCTCTCTCTCTTTCTTTGTCTCTCTCTTTCTCTCCCCCTTTCTTCCTCTTTCCTGCTTCTCTCTCACCCAATTTCTGCACAAGAGCATCCATTGGCATGGCATTAGGAACACTAAAAAATAACAAGCTATGGACTGTCAGCTCATTATATAATTAGAGCCAGATAACTGGTTTTGCCTCTATTTTCTCTTGGTTTCTTTTTGCCTTGTTTTTGTGTGGTCAAGCTTTGTCACGTTGGATCCTAGATGTGGAGCTGGAAGGACCTTAGAGGTCATCTGGACAAGTCACTTCATTCTAAAGATGAAGAAACTGAGGGCCAGAGAGACAAGTGACTTAACCAAGGTCATACAGCATTCAAACTCAGTTCCAAGTTCAATGTTCTTTCCATTGAACTACATATGTTGGGCGGTTTCATATGCTGATGGCCAGTATAGTGCAAAGACCTCAGAACTTGAGGTCAAAAGACCTAGGTTTGAATCCTGGTTCTGTGGCTCTATAGAAATCACTGAACCTCTTAACTCAACCTAATTGATCTATATCCCCTCACAAAATTGTCATGAATATTAAATTAGATTCAAGAAAACCTGAGTTTGAATCCCCTCTTACAGATTTACTAACTATATGATCCTGGGCATGTCCTTTGCTTCTCTGACCCTCAGTTTCCTCACCTGTGAAATGAGGATAATAATAGTATTAATGTCACTGTGGAAATCAAAGGAGATAATGTAAGAAAAGTGCCTTGTAAACTTTAAATCATTATTTAAAAGTTAGTGATGATGATGATGATGTAAAAGCATTTGTAAAATATTCATAGAAATATCAGGAAATAATTTATTATGCAAGCTATTTGAGTGATTAGCTTAATATGTAAATAATTTATGGGCAGGGAACATTCCTTTTTAGCTTGATATTTTTAATGGTGATATAGGTCATATATATAAGACAGCACATTTCCCAAGAAAGTGGTGGAAAAATATTGGTTGACTATATCTTGAAAGTTGTCTAGAGAATGGACACACAATAGATTATTCCCTCTACAGCAAGTGTTAAAAGAGCCAGCCTGTTGACTATCTCTTGGGCAGGGATGGCCCCTTCTGTAATTAGCTCTTCCTCTTCCTTTCCACTGACGATGAGATCCTGCTTACAGCTTTTCTGTCATCTTGTCTTTCAGGTACTATAAGACCACTGTGTTGCTCATGTGCTTTGCTGTACCCACATGGGTGCCCTGGTACGTCTGGGGAGAGAGTCTATGGAATGCCTGTTTCCTGGCTTTTATCCTCCGTTATACCATCTCCCTCAATGTTGCCTGGTTGGTCAACAGTGCTGCCCACATGTATGGCTACCGGCCCTATGACAAGCACATCAGCCCCCGGGACAACCCATTTGTCACTTTGGGTGCCATTGGTGAGTGGGGAGTATGAGAGCAAAGGGAGCTCTGACTTGAAGTGGGTGGTGGGGGATCATATGGAAATTCTGAAGAGTCATCAGTAATAGCTGGAGAAGTAGGTGTTACCCTGTCCACACAAACAGCCTTGGTAAGTCTTGGGCTTTAATTAATTGCTTCACCCAGTGTCATGGCAACCACAGCTATAAAAGCAAAGACCACATCTTTGAATGGGAGAGGTTGAGAGAAAAGAGGTTCATAAGCTTTATAGAAATAGAAACAATACAACAGAATTTTCTTATAAAAACCAAGAGCTAATAGGCACACAAATTAACTCCCCAAAGGGTTAGAGACCATAATGTAACTTGCAGCCCAGATCTCACAGACTCTTGACTCATGGTCTAAGAAATCAAAATCTCTCTTTGGTTCATTATGTCCCATCCAGAGTTTACTCTTGGAAAATCTCCAAATAGAGCTTGTATCTCCACAAATGTGGGTAAAATAGGTCCCCCAGATTTCACATAAATATTTAATGCATCAATCAGGTACAAGACAGCCTGTATTTCACCCCACAGAAAATGAAGAAAATAAAAAGGACTAAGTAACCTATAAATAATGCATAAAACACATAAAGGACACATAACCCATAAGTCAAAATTCACAATTCTCCTTCCTCTCTGGTGAGTTCTGTTTTTCATAGACTTCCCTCTGACGGGAAACAATCTTGGAGTAACCTGACAGAAAACACCCCAGCATTCTGATTGGTCTCACTTTTAACCCCACAAAGGTGAATATAGACATCTAGGCTTATGGTGCTACTCAGAGCTTGGACTATCCCCAAATGGAAACCACCTTCCCACTGCTCCCTCAGGTTACAACTTAAGGTAATAGTGGAATGCAATTACAGTGTGGTCCACTGCTGCTCTTCCAGCTACAAGAGCCAGGTGCTCAGCCCTCTTTACTACAAAAGCCTAGCACCACTCAGGTACTCTCAGGGACTCCTCCTTTGCTAAGAGAAGCTTAGACACTAGAACTCCAGAATCTGAGGTGACCTGAGAAGCCATCCCTCAAGGCTAGTACTGCTTTGGAAATTTCCCTGCTCTGTTTCAAAGGTTGGATTCTGGGACCATGCTATGAAGAAAATCTACCCTTCTCTATTCAAGATACTGAGATTCAGAAACTTTCACCACCTGGATAATGAAGTTCTTTCTTCACAGCTTCAAGGCTAGGGCCAAGACTCTACTCTAAGGCTTCCTATGCCTTCAAGGCAGCCATTAATGGTTCCTATGGAGGTAAGGACCCAGATCTATTCTTGGATCTGCTACCCTTCCAGGGCAGCAGCAAGGGCGTGATGAATATTCTCTTTCCATGCCCATTCCATAGGTGTGCAAGCCAACCATATAATTTTGGAGACATCTCAAGTCACAAAGACTTAATCAGATGTCCTAAGTCCCTTCAGTAATATGCTATTGGGCATGTTCACATCTTCCAGAAAAAGATACTTTCAGAAGTCTCAAATAAAGTCTCTGTTCTTGCGAGCTCATCAATTTGATTGGGAAACTTCCCTTGATCAAAGTCCTACAGCGACAGTGGAATTGAACATAAGTATGATATAGAACTAATGCTGTTAATTGTGCAGTCTTACCTTCTTTGTAATTGTTGTTATATTTTTTATTACTGAAACTCCATCCTCACGCTGTCAGGCCACATGCTTTTAATAGAATTTGGTAAAATTGCTGTCATTTATTCAATAATTGCATAAGCTGGGGTATTGGGAAATGGGGGGGGGGGGAAGGCTCCCAGCAGATGTTTCAGCCTTGAAAACAGAAGACTTATGGGAAATACGACAACTGTCTTCAAGTATTTGAAGAGCTATGATGAGTAGATTTATTCCACTTGACTTCTGAAGAGACATACCCACCCCCCATCATTAGCACTAAGCACCACAAGCAAGTAGGCAAGCCAAAGCAAAGCAGGAAAAAGCATTGCTACAACCACCATACCAACTCCCCTCAGACCTTGGTTTAGGGTGACCCTGACAAATCCCCAAGATAAGTAGCATCATGCTATCCCCCAAACCACCAGTTCTACATCCATCTTAGCCTCCACTGTCACTATTCAGTGGACCAACCCTACGCAATCACCTTTACCACCAACCTCAATTGTTTACCAACTGCTACCAATGGGGTGGACAAACCAGCTTAGCAGTGGAGGGAGCCAAAGATTCTCATCATTGAGTCCTTGACATTGTCAAATGGTTCAACATCAGAAGCAAATAAGATTTTATCAGTTGAACCCAACATTGAAGAAGATGTGTTTGTACACTAGCTTTATCTCTCCTCAGTGCTCCAGCCAGTCTGGCTCACTTACCATCTGTACCTCATCATTTGCCTTTCTGCAAAACTTTAAGAACCGTTGCCCTACAGCTGCCTCTCCCTGAACATGTCATCTCTCCTATATACAATCATTACATGTATACCAAGATGGGAGATTTAAAAACTAAATTCCTTAGTCTGAAACAACCTTTCTACTTTTCTGAGTTCTGTGTATCCCTCAAGGTTCCACTGAAGTCTTGTTTCCCCTGGGAAGTCTTTCCTGATCACTGTAACCTCTTCTGATCATAGTAGTGGCATTTCCTAACTCAAAAGAAAAGAAGGAAACAAGTGTTTATTAGTGCCATGTGCTTTACAAATAATATCTCATTCAATTCTCCTCACAAATTTGGGAGGTAGGTAGTATTATTATCCCTATTTAACAGCTGAAGAAACTGAGGCAGAGAGAAGGTAAGTGACTTGCCCAGGGTCACACAGTAAGCATCTGTAAGAAGCTCAGATTTGAATTTAGGTCTTTCTGAATCCTGGTCCAGTGCTCTATCCACCATGTCACCAGCTACCTCTGGGCAACCTGGGACATATGGTCCAATAAAGTATATTCCTTTGGCAAAACATTCTTAAACAGACACTTTCTTTTCTTGAAAGTGCTATTTCCAACAGAATTCGGGACAAAGGGTGACCAAATCTATACTGTGGATTGTCTGTCTCATTAACTGGGCTGTTAGCATATTAAGTATCCTTATTTAGGATTTGTACCATGAATGTTTCTAAAAGGGATCAGAGGCAGCTTACAAAATTAAACACAACACAAAGCAAGGCAATTCAAAATAACAGTAAAAATAGGACCAAACCCAGTTAACAGGGGTAGAGAAAGCAAACTTTACTGTGCATCTGGAAGGAATTAGTTGTTGCAACTGAGTCCCAAATCTAGCACCATTCCCTGGCAGCCAAGGCAAAGAAGGAATGCATTTCTCAATGTTCAATAAAATAAAACATGCAAATTCATTAGGACATAAAGACTTTTTCCTTCCCTCAACTCCATCCACCTTCTCTTCTGACCTCCCCTCAGCCCTAGATGGGTTTTTAGATAAAGGATGTTAGGGAGCATGATGGATGTCTCTTCAACTACAGACTGAAGATGTTTTATTCTAATGGACATTTCTTATGTTGATTCTCCATAAAAGCTAAGTATTTAATATGAGCATAACTCAATGAAGATTTTTCTTTGAGGAGTAACAACAATAATTAATAATAATAAAGTATTATTAGATTGTTTTCTCATGGCAATTTAACTTAGGGGGAGTTAAGACATTCAGTCTGAGAGTCTTGATTGGTGAGAATATAAACTCACCCAACTCACTATATCTGACTATCCCAGACCAAGCTTCATATCCATCCCAGCCTGGATATCTTGTCCTGC
The DNA here is from genome assembly GCA_028627135.1 of Pseudochirops cupreus. Taxonomy (NCBI): domain Eukaryota; kingdom Metazoa; phylum Chordata; class Mammalia; order Diprotodontia; family Pseudocheiridae; genus Pseudochirops; species Pseudochirops cupreus. The sequence goes on from CM053583.1 coordinate 190,260,448, forward strand.
CCTGATGCCCCCTTGCTACCCTCCCCCTTCCGCCTTTTCTTTGAAAACAGCAATCAAAATAACACTACCCTTACTTCTGGAAAGACAGTAAGTCAATAAACATTTATATAAAGAGACTACTATGTGCCAGGCATTATGCTAAGCCCTTGGGGCATGAAGAAAAGTAAAAGAGAGTTCCTGCCCAGGAGAGGCTCAAAATCTCATGGGGGAGACAACACGTAGAGCACCATGTATCGACAAGTTACACAAGGTAAATTGGAGATAACCAACAAAGGGAAGGCACTAGAATTAGGAAGGAACGGAAAAGGCTTTGTGTAGAAGGTAGAATTTTAGTTGGGACTTTAAGAAAGCCAGGAACGCCAGGAGGCAAATATGAGGGAAAAAACTCCCTTCCCTGGGTACCACTCATTTATATATGCTGTCTCTCCCATTAGAATCTAAGTTCCTTGAGGGCAGAGAATGTCTCACTTTTGGTTTTATATCCCCAGCAGCCAAGTCCAACCTTAGCACACAGTAGGCACTTAATAAATTATTTCTTCAGTCATTATAACTTAGAGAACCCAGCAGAACAAATATTTAACATTTCTATGAAACCATTTCTCTCAAATCTCAAACATTGCAAGTGAATCTTTGGCAATTTGTGGATCTCATTCAATTTGTGGTTGAATTTTCTAAAGAAAACTTTAGAAAGTCTATAGGAAGACTCTATCCTGTTGGTTCTTGTAGAATGAATTTGTTGAAAAATGGATCACCATCAATTCCAGAATGAATTGACCAGCTAAATGGACTTACTAAATGTTGTTAATTAGTGGAGAGTGTTTGTCAAATACCATGTGGTTGGTTTTAGTTGTTACTTTGAGTCAACAGCTTCATCATCATCATCATCATCACCTCCTCCACCATCATCTTCCTCTTTTCCTCTTCTACCTCGTCTTGGTCTTCTCTTTTTAAAATTACATTTTAATTTTTTTCAAATGGAAATCTACCTTCTCTCACTCTCCCACCCTCCCTTATCCCCCCTCCCACTCAGAAAGCAGGAAAAACAAAATCCCCTGTCACAAACACGTAAGTCAAACAAAACAAATTTCCACACTAGCCATGTCCAAAAAATATATTACCATCTGTACTCTGTATCACATCTCTATCAAGAGATGAGTAACCTGTCTTATCACGAGTTCTCTGTAATTATAGTAGGTCATTGTGTTGAATGATATTCCTAAGAATTGCAAAATTGATTGTTTTTACAATATTGTTGTTACTGAACAAATGGTTCTTCTGATTCTACTCACTTCACTCTGCATTAGTTCAAGCAAGTCTTCCTAGGTGTCTTTGAAACCACCCTCTTCATAATCAATTCAACACTGATTAAATACCAGCTATGTGTGTGCCAGGCACTGTGTTAGGCACTGGGGATCCAAGGACAAAGAATGAAGCCATCTCTGCCCTCAGGGAGTTAGAGAGATGAGAACCTTGGCAACCAGGAGATGGATCTAATTACTGGATCCAATAAGCTTGGGATAGAATCTACGTGAGCTAAGAAGTGGGGGTGGGTGGGAAATGTTTGCCAGACACACTTAAATTTAATTTGCATTATTAACATTTTCCCATTGTTTCCTTAAGTCCAGATTCTAGGCAATCAACAAAACAACAAATTAAACTCAGATTTGTAGCACTTGCCGACTTCCAAGTGCCAATGCTCACGTTAAAAATTTAACAATGGACTCTTGAGAGCTGATTTGAGCTGTTCCAGCACACTCCTGCATCTATAATAAGATTATGTGGTTCCTCTATACTCAGTTAAAAATTGATGAAAGATGCATTCATGATTACTTAAGTCTTACACCATTCTTCACTGCTACTTAAAAACAAAAAAAAAATTTACTTAATATTATGGCAAAGATACAGTATTGGTTCAATTGGATGTACTTCCCCTCTTTTTCATATGGGTACTAGTCAAGTGTGTTGATATTCAAAGCAACAGGAAAATCAAATCTAAGACATCCCTACTCCTGGTGCCCTAGGTTTTATATGCCTTAGATGACTGGGAAACTATGTCAACAATTCAAACATGAGTCTACTGTACCAATTAAGTTTTGTTATTTTTTTTTTTTTTGGTGAAGCAATCAGGGTTAAGAGACATGCCCAAGGACCAATTAAGTTTTGAGGACAATTTTATTGCATCCTTATTAAATAGGGTTTTAAAACTTTATTTTAAAATTTGTTTTTATGGGCATTAATTTATTATCTCTTTCCCCCTTCTTTTCCTTATTTGAACAATAAAACAAAACAAAACCCTCACAATAAGTATACATAGCTCAGTAAAGTAAATTCCTTTATTTGTCATTTCCAAAAATATAGGTCCCATTTTGAATTCCATGACTTTTCTGGTGAGGGGTGGGTAGTGAGATTCATCTTCAGTCCTCTGGACTCATGTCTTGTTATGGTTTTAATCAGAGTTCTAAAAAGTCTTTCAAAGTTGTTTTTTCTTGCTAACACTGTTAATATTGACCCTGAACCAAGACACCAACTCAGAGGGTTCTCGTGAGGCTCAAATGAATGCTAAAGGGCTTTGCAAACTGAAGTGATACAGCAAAATCTGTTGGTTTTACTACTTTTGGAAAGAAGTTGGCTAATTTCTTAACCATTTTCTTTGTTTTCTAGGTGAAGGTTTCCATAATTACCATCACACCTTCCCATTCGACTATTCTGCCAGTGAACTTGGCTTAAAATTCAACCCGACCACATGGTTCATTGACTTCATGTCCTGGTTAGGGCTGGCCACTGATCTTAAACGGGTTCCCAAGCAGATGATCCAAGCCCGTAAAGAGAGGACCGGAGATGGCAGTGCTTGACTATTTGACCTTTATCCAAAACATGTGCTGTTTATTTTTTGGTTCTTTGCTTTGAGCAATGTCTTGATGTTCATTTTGTTGGGGGTGGGGGGAATGTGTCATGGTTTTGTTTTGGGGTTGTTTTAAGAATTAGTTTGTCTAATGTCTCAAATCAAAATCTTAATTGAGAGGAAAAGTCAGCATAGCTGTTATTTATCCTTAGTGTTCCAAGACGTAGGATATGGAATAGTCTTTGTAGTTATATGTCAAATGTACAGTCATAAGCTTATTATACATGGTCTTGACCCTGACCGGATGAAGGAATTGATTAGTCTTTCTAAGTTATGGTGAGCATTAAAAAAAATTTTTTAGTAACTAACCAAACGTGGCTTTGGAGATATACTACATGAGGAATCTAGTAGACAGAGTGAGAAGAAAAAAAAAGAAAAGAAAAGGAAAAGGAAGGAGAGGAGAGGAGAGGAGAGGAAAAGAGGGGTTTATGTATGCTTCTTAAGAAAGTTTATTCAGGGTTCAGGGACTGGGATTGTTGGGTTTTTTTTAAGAAAGAGAAAAGGTGACTTAAAATAATCCAGAGGAGAAAAAGGAAAAAGGCTCTCATTTTTCACCTTGTTACTAAGCTTACTGATGCTTCAGTTTCTTTGCTAATTTTGTTTTCTGCTCTGCAAACTTTGTGTTTAAAGCTATACACCCAACTGGTCCTGTAAATTGTAGCTCCTTTAAATACTTCATCTCTTCTCATAGGGTTATGGTCTAGACCTGTGATTTTATTTGTATGGGAACTTCCCAGGTGAAGAAACTCCCTCTACCGATGTAGGTTAGCACCTTCTCTGCAACTTACAGTCTTAGAGAGTTACCCAGAACACTCAGAGAATAAGTGACTTGCCCAGAGTCATATAGCCAGGATGGGACAAAGATGGGACTTGGACCCAGGCTTTCTATCCACTGCTCCAGCTTGTTATCTATTCTCATTGCCGGTGTCATTTGTAAAGGAGCCTAGTGCAAATATGCCTGATGCCAAATAAAGCCCTCATTTAAATGTTGACAGAACTAGTTTATAGTCTAATCAATCACTGTCACTGGGACCTGAGTACTTCAGCTACTCTCAAAGTAAGTCTATTAATTTTCCACGTGAGGCAATCAGATCATAATTAACTGGCATTTATCTAGAATTCAGTGTCTACTAATGTTTTAAGTGCATGCAGCATTCATTAAGTTAGCATCAAAATATAAGATGATGATTACATAATGAGCTTCTGAATTTTTAAAAAATGTGTGTCAAGTTGCCTGGTAAGGAGCATGTTGAATTAATGGAGCATAGTACCCTTCGTGTTACATGTTAGCACAAGAGAAAAAGTCTTATGTCATTGGCATTTGGAGCACTTTGAAGACAATGATTTTTAGGAAAGTTGTAGAATTTTAAATTTAAATTTTTTTTAAAGAAATTATTCCAATATGAAATTGTCCTCATAATGTACCTGATACAGAGGGTATTTAACAGTGTTAATTTGTCCCTTAATGATGTGTATGTTCCAAAGTGATTTCCAATAAATGAGTATGAATTAGTTTGTGCATTTGTCTAGATATTAAAAGTTCTTGTGAAGATGGAGTATCTCAGGAACACTAAAGGAGTGAACAAAAAATTCACCACATCCTTGGCTTCATGTTTAATTTAGAACAATGGGCAGATTACATCTTCTGGATGATGGAGTGGATTTAGATTCAAGTTGTGACTCTCACTGTGTGATATTGAGCTAGCCACTTATCCTTTGCCGTGTGGGGAGAGGGGACTCTGGTTCTCATCTGTAGAACAGGGTTTTGGATTAAAATGATTGCCAAAGATAAGGAAGGTTTGGGCAAGAAACTGAATGCATGATTTAGGATTTCCTCCCTGCTACTTTCTGAAGTCAAGGAACGCAGAAGTGAAAAATTAATTTGGTAAACGAATAGCTGGCCATGAAAGTGATATTTGAGAATGAGATGCCAAGACTCTTGGCTGGGGATGGAGTGCCCCTAATAAAAGTTGATAAGAATACTTATTGGGAGGCTTGCAAATCTGATCAAACAGTTTTTGGATTAAAAAAGGATTGACAATAGGGAAATCTACTAAGAGAATGTCAGATTTGACCAACTTAATGCTAGGTCTACATTACTTATGGACAGCACAAATATAAAAATAAAATAAAAGAAAATAACCTCATATAGTAACGTAGCCCTTACATCCTCTGGGTTGGATCCCCACATGAAGAATGTATCTTCTTCTCTGGGTCCTAGGGGTACCCCTAAGGCGTAGCGGACTATATTTCTAATACGATGGGCTTGAGATTCCTTCTGGGTTGTTCTCCCCGTCCCATATCAATCTACAGTTAATATCTCCATTATATCTTTGATTGACTCAATAATTAGCACTCAGGTTTCATTTAACTAGTTAAATAGTTAACTGGTTCAACTATTAAATTAGCCTTTACAAAAGGTTATTTACTAAGATACAGAAAAAATAGAAATATAACCATTTTCCCTTTATGCCCCTAGGAGCACACTCTCCCCTCTATTACTTTGGTCCCTGAATAGAGTAGCCACAAATTTAACACCGTTACAAAGGTACATACACTCCATTTGGGGATTAAGATGGATGAGCTCCTCCCCATTGACTGGTTTCAATCCACTACTGAATAGCTCCAGGCTTGACTCCTCATCCTACTCATCTGACCACAAACTTTGGCATGGACTCCCAGCACTGGGGCTCAGGTGGCTAGTTTTTATGACCTCTCAAAACACACAAAGTCCCAGCCTAGTTCATTCTGTCTACAATAGTCCTCCATTTAAATCAGGAAATAATAGACACAATTTGGACAGAAGTAATAGCAAGGTGAAGTGCTCATGGCATCATGTCTACTCTGGTAGGGAGAATGAATCAGTGATGCTAGGGCTCTCTCCCCATGTGCTTTTGGAAGGAGGGGGCCTGAGGCTCCTTCCTCATCCAGGGGCTCTCAGCAGTTTATCTTCCTTCTTCATCATCAGGAAGGAAAAAGTCAGGATGGTGAAAGGTTTGAGTTCATGAGGATCAGTTAAAGAACCTGGGCATATTTCACCTGTTGAAGAAAAGGCTCAGGGAAATCATGCTAGCTATCTCAAAGTATTTGAAGGGTTGTCATGGGCGAGGGGGGGCAGTGTTGGGAGAATTAGATTTTATTCTGTTTGGGATCAAGGAACAATGGATAGAAGATGCAAAGGAGTCAATTTAGATTTAGGGTCAAAGAAAACTTTTGAACCATCACAACAACCCAACAGTTGTCCTGCAGAGGAATGGGCTGCCTAAGGAGGCAGTGGTGTCCTATTCCACCAATCGGTTTTCAGATGACCTCTGTGTCCATATGAACTAGTCATCCAAAAGTACCTTATAGATTTCTGACGTAGCCTGTGTTTGAAAGTCCTTTGCCATCAAATGAAAACTCATTGAGAACTTCCACCTAAAATACTTAGAGAAATAATATGAACAGCAATGGGAGGAATATCAAGATGTGGGAACAGACCTTCCAAAATTTGACTTGGACTAAATGCCCTTCATTTAAGAAAACTGGGGGGACTAGATGACTTTTGAGGTTCCTTTCATTGCTAAAACTCTGTAAATTACCACCACCATAACTCCTAAGTTTGGGCGGCTAGGTAGTGCCACTGCATAGAGCCTGAAGTCAGGAATACTCATCTTCCTGAGTTCAAATTCAGCGTCAGACACCTACCAATTGTGTGATCCTGGGCAAGTCACTTAACCCTGTTTGCCTCAGTTGCCTCATCTGAAAATTGAGCCAGAGAAGGAAATCACAAACCACTTCAGTTTTTTTTTGCCAAGAAAACCCCGAATAGGGTCACAAAGAGTCAAACACAACTGAAAAATGACTCAACAACAACCAGTCCTTAGCTGGACTGGGAGGAATTAATGGAGTCAAAGCATAATGGATTCATAGAATCATAGATCTAAAAAGCCAAGGACAATTTTTTAGATGAGGAAACTTAGGAGGAGGCTTAAGTGACTTACCAGGGCAGTAAGCTTGAGAATTAAAAGTTGACCCCAGGTCCTCTGGCACTATATGAAGCATCTTTTATGTGCCAGTTACTGTGGTGGGCATGAGTGGGGGATACCAAGACTGAGAAGCTTCCTTTCTAACTGGGAGATATCATGCACTTACACAAAGTACACATACAAAACACAGACCAAGCAGTTAGTGGGTAAACTTTGAGGGGAAGGCACATACTTTTGGTCCAGTGACACCCACTAGCCTCCCTGCTTACAAGACATTCACTCTCCCAGCTCTGATAATTTTCACTGACTATCCCCCAAACCTACATCCTCTCCTTCCTCATCACCCTGTCCCACCTTCCTTCAATTACCAGCTGCAGTCCCACCTTCTATAAGGATCCACTTTGATCTTAGTGCCTTCCCTCTGAGATTACCCCCAATTTTCTGGGGATCAGTCATCTGTACATCAAGAATTGTGAGGTGTCTTCCCATTACACTGTGAGCTCCTTGAGAGCAGAGATTCATCTTTTGCTTTTTTTTTTCTTTTATATTCCTGGTACTTTACAGAGTGCCTGGCACATTTACTAGGTGTTTAATAAATGCCAATTGACTGACTCACTGGACCCTTCCTACAGAAGTGGGATCTGAGCTGAACCTAAAAGAAAACCAGAAAGACCAAGAGGCAGAGGTGTAACTTGATATACCCAAACATTTATAGAGCCCTTTTTGTGGTAGCAAAGAACTGGAAATAAAGTAGATGCCCATTGATTAGGGTACAATTAAACTAACTGTGGTCCATGAATGTAAAGGAATATTACTGTGCTCTAAGAAACAACAAATATATTCAATATAGAGAACCATAGAAAGACTGCAGAAAATAAGGGAGAGTGAAGTAAGCAAAGCCAAGATAAAGGATACACAAGGACTAGGGCAAAGTAAACAGAAAGAACACAATCACAAAACCATTGAAATGAAAGTTGCAAAATTACAAAAAATAAGTGTGGCTCTGAAGAAGAAATAAGAGAAGATGCCTCCCCCTCCTCCATCACACACATGGGGGGGAGCTCTGCAGGTGAGGAACATTGCATATATTATCTAATTTTTTTTTGACATATTGATTGCCCTTGGTGGTTCCCCTATTCTTCTTTTTTTTTTTAAATCTTTGTTCTATGGAATAGCTCACTGAAATGGGGAGCTGGGAGGAAACATGGAGAAATTTAAGAAATGTAAAAACAAAATTCACCTTTTTGGAAAAAAAAAAAGAACACCACAGGCCAGAAATGTGTGAATTTATACAGTAGCAGGATAGATGCTATGGGTCCCAACTCTTCCATGACTATCTTGGTTCTTCCCATTGACTGGCTTTCCTCTTCTTCCCATAATGAAGCAGCTAGACCTGCTCATTTTTGTGGTTTGGATAATCAGAGGCATAACCATCATTTTTTTTTTGCACCAATGCAAGCCTATGCAATGGTTTTTAAGCCATTTCCATATCTATTTCTGGCTGGGGAGAGAGAGACTTTGCTCCTCTTCCTTGCCAAACTTTACTGGAGAATATGAAGGAAATTCAGTTTCTCCCATCCTTCCTTGCAGCAACCAAGAAGGGACATAATAATCACCCACTAGCTCTAATCACCTCTTTCGCTCATTCTCTGTTGGACCCTTCTTGCCTCTTCTCTTCATTTTCTCTGTGATCCTGTACAGTCATTCTATCTATCCCATCCTAGTTAGGTATGTTACTTTGGTATTCTGGGGATATGTGTAGATCTACACTGCATGCAGAGGAAAAATGGGACTTGTCTGAAGAAACTGATGTGGTTGCACAGGGAACTCACCAATCAACTTAGATTCTATAAATAATGTATAGAAGATAGAAGCAAGGCCAGGTAACCAAGGTGTTATCTCTATTGTCTCAAGGTGCCAATTGTACTCCCATTTAGTATCATACTTATGTTGAACAAACCCTGCGCTCTTATTACAAATCCTACTTGGTCATAGTGTATAATCTTTCTCATGTGCCATTGTAGCCTATTTGCTAATATTTTATTTTAAATATTTGTAGCAGTATTTGTCAACGGTATTGGAATTTTCCACATAAAGTAAAAAGCATCTAGCTAAAACCAAGAGCAAACACATGTAATGGGCAAAAGTGAGAAGACTTTTCAATATAATTAAGGATGAAGCAAGGATGTCCATTATAACTGAGACTAAATATTTAACACAGTCCTAGAACTGCTATCTATAGTAATAAAACAAGAAACAGAATTCTAGGGAGTAAGCATAGGTAGAAGAAACATAATTTTCACTTTTTGTAGATGAAATGATGATTTGCTTAGAAAACTCTAAAGATTCAATAGCAATTAATAAACTGTAGGATACAAAATAAATCCACATAAATCAGTATTCCTGAATATTACCAAAAAATCTAGGAGCTAGGAAGAGCTAAAAGAGAAATTCTGTCCAAAATAACTAGAAAAGATATGAAATATTTGGGAGTATATCTGCAAGATATACTCAGGTACAATGTAAATCCAACCCTAAAAGACTTCACAGGAAAAAAAAAGTCAGATCTAATAATAATTAGAGAAATATTAATTGCTCATGGTTAGGTCAAGTCAAAATAAGAAAAATAACAATACCACTTAAATTCATTTACTTAATGCCAAACCAATCAAACTTCCAAAAATTATCTTATAGAGTTGGAAAAAAATAACACTTGCTACCAGCTCTGTCTCAGCATGCAGAGATGAAGAAGGGACATTTGTACCCTGCAGGGCTCTGTGTGCAGAGGCAGCAAGATTGGAGGTTTGCCCTGAGAATGCCTGAGGGTGGTCATAAAGTCTAAGCATGACCAGAAAGTACTAGGGGTGCTTGGAAGCCCTGAAGAGTGGCAGCTGGCAGCAATCAGTGTGATGCCACAGCTCTCAGATTGAGATATTCCAAGCCCAGGGGCTTCAAGGTCCCTAACATTATGTTCTGAAACACCAGAGTGAGCCTTGAACATTTAGCTCTCTGAACTTCAACAATCTGGGGGGATGGGGGGGGGGAACTTAACTCTAAGAGATAGAGGTCAATGCAGGAATCCAAGGGATCCAGGGTGAGACCAAGCAGGACTGACCACCTCATTCAAATACCAGAGTGGGGGGTGGAGTTGGCCCTGGCATACAGCCCAAATTCAAGCACTAAAGCTGCCAAGATGAGTAGATTTAAAAACAACAACATAATAATCAGTATCAAAAATTATTACAGATTAAAAGAGCCCTCAAAAGAAGGAACACATCACTCCTATACTTCATATACTCCTATATTCCATAACAACTGCAAGTACAAATTTAAAAGAAAAAATTAATTTTTTCCACAGATGAAATAAAAAACAACAAAAATGGAAATTGACAAAAAAATTAGAAGGAGAATAAGTAGTTTAGAAGAGAAGGTGGTAAACTTTATTCAAGAAATGGAATCCCTGAAAGCTAGAATAGAAATTAATAATTCAAATGAGATAACATGAAATATCAAATAAAACAAAAAGGGTGAAAAAATAGAAGAAAATGTAAGATATCTGATATTTAAAACAATCAATTTAGAAAATAGCTCAAAGAGAAATAATGAGAGTATCACTGGACTCCCTGAAAGCTAAGATTTCTTTTAAAAGCATGGACACTATTCCAAGGAATCATAAATGAAAATTGTCTCTATCTATTAGAACCAAAAGTCAAAGAAAAAGAAAAAAAAATCATGCCCTAAAAACTCCAAAACAAAAGTCCCAGGAATGCCATAACCAAAATCAGAAGCTCTCATTGAAAACAAAAATTCCACAAATATCTAGCGAACAGTTTAAGTACCAAGGAACTATAGCCAGGATCACACAAGACCTGGCAGCTTTTACTATAGAAAAGAGGGGATCTTGGAATAAAATATCCCCAAAGGCAAAAGATGTAAGCTTATAAGCAAAAAATAACACCCTGCAAAGCTGAATATAATTCTATGGGAAGGTGGGGGCAGGGTGGGGAGACCTTTAATGGAAAAGAGGACTTGGAAGCATTCTAATGAACAGGTAAAAGTAGGTAGAAACTTAAAAATGTAAACATGAGTCCATAGAAACCTAGTAAGTTAAATTTGTTTGAGTAATTGGAAGAAACTTCATTATGATATAATGTTAGCATTCTACTAAGGGAAGAAAAAAACCAAGTGTCCCTTCATAACCTTTATGTCTTCAAAAGGTACTGAGGGAGTTAAATGAGAAAAAAATGAGGCTCTGGCATAGATTGATTCTATTCTGAGAGTTCAAAGATAAGAAAGAGATGGGAAGGTAAAAGAAATACTATAGTATAGAAAGGAGGCAGAATAGAATTGAATTTGTTATTTCTCATAATTGATATGTATGAGAATAGTCTACAAACATGGGAGAAGGGGTTGGGAAAGTAAGTATCAGATGAATCTCACTTTTTATCTGAAATGGACAAAGTAAGGTTGGAAACACATGCACAGTGTGGTGTAAAAATACATCAAATTCAACCAGAAAACGGGTGGAGATGGGAGGGAAGGAGGCTAAAAGGAAGAAAAATATCAGAGAAGGAATAGTTCCAAACAAAATAAACTCCCTGTTCCTGAAGGGGTTATTGAAAGAGACAGAGAAAGAAAAGTATAGAACTAGAATTTAAGGAGATGCCTGAAATTGCCTCTTAGTCCCTCAGGACAGAACAGATTGTAGTACGTGAATATAATGGAATATTAGTGTGCTGTAAGAAATTATGAAAGAGATAATTTCAGAGAATTCTAGGGAAGAGGAGCTGATGAGGAAAGTGAACAGATCCAGTAGAAGAATTTACACAAGGATGCAAAACAAAAGAAAAACAACTAGTCAATTTGATGACCAACTGTCTCTGGTCAATTTAATGGCCAACCATTCTACTCCCCCACCAGAAGACCTAGGACGAAACATTTTATCCATGTCCTGACAAAAAAGTGATGGACATAAGATGCAGAAAGACAGACTTTTTTTTTTTGGTGCAGTTATTGTGTGGTTCATTAGACTGTGAATTCCTTTAGAGCAGGGACTATTTTTTTTTCTTGGTCCCTTTTTGTACCCTCAGTATTTAACATAGTCAGTGCCTGGCCCATAGTAGGTATTTAATAAATTTTAACTGACTAACCTACTGCGAATTAATTTTGCTTGATTATACTTATTTGTTACAAGGTTTTGTTTTTCCTTTCTTTCTCTGGACTTTTAATTGGGGTCAGAGGGAGGAAATAGTAATAATAATAGTAATGCAAAATTTGCAATAATAATGCAAAAAAAAAGGTGGAGGACTTTGAAGCATTTCTTTTTAAAACACAGAAAAGGAGAGAGTTTAGAAGGAAGCCCAGACAAATAGGATAGTTTTGAAAGAAGTACATAAAATTTAGTTTAATACTTTTCTTAAGCAAGCAGTATGAAATGGAGATTCTTGGATGAACATCTTCTATATGTGTCTTGCTGTGTATACGAAAATAATTGTTTTTGTTTCTTGGACTTGTATGCGTATATGCTTGTGTTCAGACTAAAGAAAGAAAAAGAATGATCACTAGAAATGAGAGCACAAAAATGACTAACAGTAAGCTGAAAACCAAGACAAAGAAGAGGGCGCTTAGTTTGATGAATTCAAGTTACCTGACCTAGATGAAACATATCCTCACATCCTAAAAGAAGTAATGAGTGTGATGGTTGATCCACTGTCAATGATATTGAAAAGATCAATGAAAACAGAAGAGTTATTACAAGATTGGAGAGGAAAAACATCCTGATTTTCAGAGAGAGAGAGAGAGAGAGAGAGAGAGAGAGAGAGAAGGAGAGAAAAGAGAGAGAGAGGGAGAGGGAGAGAGAAGAAGGAAGAAGAGAGAGAGAGAGAGAGGGAGAGAGAGAGAGAAGAAGGGAGAAGAGAAAGAAACAGAAACAGAGAGAGAGAGAGAGAGAGAGAGAGAGAGAGAGAGCAAGAGAGAGAGAAACAGAGAGAGAACAGAACAGAATCTGCAAATAATAGGCCAGTAAACTTGGTTTCAATTTATGGGAAAACTCAAAAATTCAATCACTGAAGAAATGGTTGCTGAACATTTTGATAATGGAGTAGTGATTACAAAGAACTGTGCTGGTGAAATCAAGCACAGGTTATACCAGACTAACTTTATCTCCTTTTGTGACAGGGTTACTGAACTAGTAGGTGACAGGAATGCTGTGGACATAGTTTACCTAGATTTCAGCACAGTTTTTGATAAAATATGTCATATTATTGTCATGGAGAAGATACAATCAGATGGATTCAGTTGTGCCTGGATATCCAGAAATATAAGTGGTTCAATGTCATCATAACAAGAGGTCTCCAGTGCAGTACCTCAGGGATCTGTACAGTTTAATATTTTTATCAATGATTTGGTAAAAGGCATAGATGCTCAGCAGATTTGTAGATAGCATCAAACTAGTAGGCATAACTACCCCAGTGGACGACAAGGTCAGGATCTGAAAGAATCTTAACAGTTGGGAGTATTAAGTTGAATATAATAAAATGAAATTCAACAGAGATAAATGTAAAGTCTTGAATTTGGATATAAAAAAATCAACTTCAGAAGCATATGATAGAGGGATCATGGTTAGACAACAGTTCATTTGAAAATGATCTGGAGTGTGGGGGTGCAAAAAGTCAATGCAATCTTGGGCTGCATTAGGAGGAGCATAGCTTTCTGGAATGAGGCAGTAAAAATCCCATTATACCCTACCCTTGCCAGACATTGATAAGATTGAGCATGTCCAGAGGAGGGCAACCAGGATAGTGAAGGGCTTTGTTAAAGGAAGTCCATGTTAAATGAAGATTGCTTGAAGACGCTAGAGAAGACTGAACAGGAATAGGGAGAAGAGAAGACATGGAAGGGACATGAAAGCTGTTTTCAAGTACTTGAAGGGCTGTTTTGTCCCCAGAGAGTAGTACAATGGGTGGAAATGGCAAAGAATCAAATTTAGGCTTGAAGCCAAGGAAAACTTCCTAACCATTAAAGCTGCCCAAAGATAGACTAATGAGCTGCTTTGGAAGGTGGTTGGCTCCGTCTCCTTGGAGACCTCCAACCATTTGATGGGCATGTTATAAAGGAAATTCCTTTCATGTATAGATTGGACTAGACAATATCTGAGTTTCCTCCCAGTGCTCAGTTTCTGGGTGTGAGTTGGTATGTGATTCTAAGAGGCAAAAAAGACACCAAAATTTCTAATCTGAACGACTTGGCAAAGTGGTGGTGCATTTGACACAAAGAAATAAGGAGAGGCAGCTGGTTTGAGGGAAATGATGTTGCAGTTCATCTTGGATATATTAAATTTAAGGTGCTGGCAAAACATATAGTTGGAGGTGCCAAGATCACAGTATTACAGAATCTCAGAGTTGGAAGGAGTTCCTGAGACTCTATCATCTAATCCATAACTTTATATAAATCTTTTCTATGACAGCTCCAACAAAGGGTCATGCAGACCTTTAGTGACAAGGAACCCATTACTTCCAGAGGCAATCTATTCCCCTTTGGGATTATTACAAAGTTTTTCCTCATCAAATCAAAATCTTCCTTTCTGTAACTTCCTAAAATTGTTCTGCTTTCAGAGGCCAAACAGAACGATTTTAATCACCTTTCCACATGACAGTCCTCCAAGTAATTGAGCATGGCTATTATCTTCGTGAGTAAGAATTGTTCATTATTGGTATACGTATTCCTAGTGCCTAGCACTGGAAAACTACCTAGAAAACAGTGGGCTCTTAATAAATGCATATAGCTCGATCATTTTCTCCTAGCACAGGCCTAGGCTGATTCTCTGGTTTCTTTAGGTTTGATGTTGGAACAAAATGAAACCTTCATAGAACAGAGAGTTTAAAGATTTACTTAGTCATAGCAAAGAAAGAATATTCAATGACTTTAACCATGTTGATTCATCTAAGTACAGCTCCCCTAGTTCTATGCTGCCCATGGCATGAAACCAGTTTGGGCAGATAGGTGGTACAGTGGATAGCGTGTCAGGCCTGAAGTTAGTAAGACTCATCTTTCTGATTTAAAATCTGGTCTCAGATACTTCCTAACTGTATCCCTCTGGGTAAGTCACTTAACCCTGCTTGCTTCAGTCTCCTCATCTGTAAAATGGGCTGGAGAGGGAAATGGCAAATCACTCCAGTATCTTTGCCAAGAAAACCCCAAATAGGGTCATGGAGAGTCAGACATGGCTGAACAACATGAAGCCACTTTGGTGTCGTGACAGAGGGAGCTCCTCATGACTTTTTGTATTCAAGTAATCAAGAAGCCACATCAGCAACCTGAACCTTGGTCCTCGGAGAAAATTAAACCTCTAGGACAGTTCCTTGGGTTTTAAGTAAAAACAACCTTAGCCAGGGCCTTAGGATATTGTTCCAAATATAACTCCTTAAATCTTCTCTTCACTAGAAATAAACACCCCTAGTTCCTTTACCCAGTCCCTACGTAGAATGGTCTCTGCTTGCCTTCTCTTCCTGGCTCCCCTCCTCCATCTTTTTAAAGTGCACAGTTTTACTTGATAGCACACTAGAACTATCACCTCCAACTCTATCACCTCCAATGATTAGCT
Source organism: Pseudochirops cupreus (assembly GCA_028627135.1). NCBI lineage: Eukaryota > Metazoa > Chordata > Mammalia > Diprotodontia > Pseudocheiridae > Pseudochirops > Pseudochirops cupreus. The sequence continues at coordinate 190,275,920 of CM053583.1, forward strand.
CTCTCAATGCAACCCAAGATTACATCAGCTTTTTTTGGCTGCCAAACCATTGTCATACTGTTGGATTAACCTAACAAATCCAGTCCACCCTTCACCCCTGCCTGCCCTCAGACCTTTTTCATAGGAACTATTGTCTAGCCAGGCCTGTTGCATCTTTTTTTTTACGTTTTTTTTATTTTAAAAATTAATTTGGTTTATTTACTTTTAGTTTACAACATTCAGTTCCATAGTCCTTTAAGTTTCAGATTTTCTCCCTTTCTGTCTCCTCCCCCCCCCCCCCATCATGGTGGCATGTGATTGAATATAGGATCTACAAATATCTTCCCATTAATCATTAGGTTGTAAAGAAGGATTACAACTGATGGAACGATCAGTGGGAAAGAGGAAACAAAACAAAACAAGAAAAAGAAACACAGCAAGTAGTTTGCTTCAATTTGCATTCAGACTCCACATCTCTTTCTCTGGATGTGGATATCTCTTTTGATCATGAGTCTTCTGGAGTTGTCTTACAACCTTATATTGCTGAGAGGAGCCCAGTCTATTGAAGTTAGTCGTCACACATATGTTGTGTCTGTGATTGTGTACAAATTTCTCCTGGTTCTGCTCTTCTTGCTCAGCATCAGTTTATATAAGTCTCTCCAGGTTATTATGAAGTCTGTCTGCTCCTCATTTCTTACAGCACACTAGTATTCCATTACATT
>CM053583.1:190277120-190289070 GCA_028627135.1 Pseudochirops cupreus
CTATTTTGCTTATAGCACTGTTGGGAGGAAAGCTAGAAATATTTACTTTCTTAAGTTCCCTAACTGATTTGAAATATGGTTTGAAGGCATGATGATATAGAATATAGTTAAATATTGTAGATTACAGATTTTCATAAATGTAACCACTAAGAAACTAGCAATTTCAAAACAGGGAGATTCAATATTGGCATACAATAGTTTATTCAAAGATAAAATTGGAACCCGGCATCTGAATAATCATTTAATGAATCATGCTGGTAGACTGAGATGCTTCCCACGCTCTGATTGCCGTCTATTTGGAAAACAGAGACTATAATAAGTAACATTTTATTTGCACTGAAATGAGACTCAGGGCATTTTTAGTGTCTCAACCTTTTATAGGCATTAACTTTTTGACACTGTTATACCTAGAAGATTTTTCGAAAGGAAACATTGTTTATAAATATTTTAATATTTGACAATATTTAAAAGGTAGCAGTCATTGGGAAAAAAACCTGCTTCTTTTTTAAATGCTCCATCAAGGGATGTTGAAAACCTCATCAAATCATCCAGCGCTTATTCATAAAACAACAGAGCTACAATCAACTTCAGAAATAAAAGAGCCAGAAAATGAAGCTGTCTAAGTCAGGAATCCACAGAATGAACTCGTAACAAGAGTCATGTGATTGTCTCCTTGACAACGGTCTCCATGGAAACAGACTGCAAAAGATAGCATCAAACAAAGATGCTCCAAAAAAACTAGGTGACAATTGGTGCTCCAGATAGCTAAAATTATATCAAGCTCAATGAATTACATGAGGATTTTTATATTTAAGTAGAAATTTTAAGGCTTTTTTTTTAGCTTCTTTTTTTCCCTTTTACATGCTTTCCCCTAATTGTTGGGATTTTAGTTCTTCTTTGTCTGAAACAAATAAAGAGTATGCTTTAAAGAAGAAAGAAGGAAAGAAAGAAAGAAAGGAAAGAAGGAAGGAAGGAAGGAAGGAAGGAAGGAAAGAAGGAAGAACAATCACATTGAAGTTGTTGCTTTGGAAAATATAATATGGGGTGCCCAGAAATCTTAGTGGAAATTAAAGCTTTAAGGGCCATAAACAAAACAATCATTGCTCCTTTAAAGTTCCTCATTGCACTAAAGGAGGTCCCAGGAAATATACACTGGCTTTCCCCAGAGAAGCTGGATTCAAATCCTGCTTCTGAGGCTTGCTCACATATGTGACTTTTTGCAAGTGACTTAAATTCTCTGGGTCTCAATTTCCAAATCTGTAAAATAAAGGAGTTGGACCAAGGTTCCTTCCAGCTCTAGATCTTATAATAGCTAACCTTTATGTGCTAGGTGCCAGGCACCTGTGTTAAAGTGCTTTACGATTAGTTTGGTCCTCAAAACAGCTCTGGGAGGTAGCTGTGATTATCGCCCCCATTGTACAGATGAGGAAACTGAAACAAAAAGAGATTAAGTGACTTGCCCAGAGTCACATAGCTGGTAAGTGGTCAGATCTGAACGTGGGTCTTCCTGACTTCAGGCTTGGCACTCCATTTACTGTGCTACCTAGCTGAAGTTGGAGTCTCCAATGAAAATAGTTCTTACAGGATAAATAAATTTATCACATCAATTTAATGCTTCTCAGGCAACTGTCCTAGTCACTTGGGATAGTAAGACAAAAATAGAGCAGTCTCCACTGGCATTCTGCATCTACATGGAATTGGCATTCTGACAATTCTGTATACATGTTGTTTCCATGTATGATTCTACAATCTTGACCTGAAAACAAACACCAAGAGATTAATTAATTTCTAGTCCAATTTGTAAGTAGAGATACAAATGTCCTCTGTTGCAAGAGAGATGGTATTTCTCCTGGTATCCTCCACCATTAGTTTACAGAGCACCAATATCAATCAATTAATTCACCATTATTAAGTGCCTACTACGTCCTAGGCACTATGCTAAGTGCTGGACATCTCTTTAAACAATTCAAGGTAGGCAAAAAAGGGATGTGCAAAGCCCCAAAAGTTTAGAGAAGGAGAAGTGTTGACCACACAGATAAACAAGGTTGACTAATATGAACAAAAGCAGCCTTAGAAAGGGCATTAATTATTGTTGTTAATTAATTGTTAATAAATTATTAATGCATTATTGACATTAACTATTAATCAGCCAGCTCTACTCACTGTAATAGGGGGTACACACACACACACACACACACACACACACACACACACACATGCATATAATAAATACACAAGCCCTGAATTTACAAACAGGAATTTTTCAGAGTTCACTATTTTTCCTGTTTGTTCACCCTGGGGAAAACATGGAACCCCCCTGCTTCTGAAGAACTAAAGATGAGAATCACATACAGTACAACACAAAAAACACATGGTGGATGCAACATATAACCAATTAGGAATTTTCTGAAGAACAAGAGTAAAGGATGTTCTTTCTCCAACACTTGTTTGACAGAAAAAGAAAGTCATGTGGTGAGAGCAAGGGATGGCAGGTCCCTGTGTTGATATGGGGAGGCAGCAAACAAGGTTTCCATAACATCGAATGGATCCACTGTGGTGAACTTTGGGAGAACATGGACCAGAGTCACAGAGGATGGGCAGGTGTGGATGGGTTATGATCTGCATTGTTGGAGGAAACTCCCCTGTTGATGAGGCCATCCATTTGAGTATTTATGAGTAGCTCTCTTTGGGAGCCAAAATGTGACAATTATTTCAGAAGACTGCTGTGATCAATGGAAATATACCCTATATGTCTTAGAGTGAATTGGGACCAAAACACCAGTAGTAATAGCAGTGGTAGCACTAGTAGCAGCAGCAGCAGCAGCAGTAAACAGCATTTTTGGAGTGCCTTAAGGTTCTCAAAGTGCTTTTCTTACATTATTTGATTTAATCTAATGAAGACTGGAAGTGACCTGCTACTTTTTGCAAAGAATAAGGGGGAAAGTAGATACCCACACCTGGGGGAATGGCCAAACAAATCTTGTGCAGTGTATGAAAGCAATGCAATATTAACTGAATTGGGTCTATGACTTCCCTGGCTTCCTTTAAATCCCAAACAAAATCCCACCTCCTACAGAAAGCCTTCCCCTATCCCTCCTGATTCCAATTTCTTCCCTTTGTTAATTATTTCCTATTAATCCTATTTATAGCTTGTTTTGTATGTATTTGTTTGCATGTGGCCTCCCCCATTAGATTGTAAGGTCCTTGAGGGCAAGGGCTGTCTTTTGCCTCTTTTTGTATACACAGTGCTTAGCACAGGGCCTGGCACATAATAAATGTTTGTTGAATTGATTTCATTGGCACAGGGAATTCTCATTGCTCGAATGACAATCAGAATGGTTCTGCCCTCTTGCTTTGCAGCTTATAGTCTTAGAGGGTTGCTTTGAGCACCAGTGTGTTAAGTGGTTTGGCCGAGAGTCACACAACCAGTATGTGTCAGAAGCAAGATTTGAACTCAAGTCTTTCTGACTCCAATGCTGGCAGTCTATACCTCTCCTATACAAAGACTTCAATAATATAAATGGGGGGGGGGGAGAACAAAACTGAACACTGGATAATCACAATGACTATGCTTGACTGAAGGAGAGACGAGAAAATGCTCTCCTTTCCTTGGATGAAGAGGTGGGGGACTTTGGATGTGGAACACCGTCAGACTGAGTTATAGTTTAGTTTTTACCGAATTCTATTTTTGTTTTTCTTCTTTCATTACAACAAATGATTCTGGATATGGTGGAAAGGGAGAGATCCATTTAGAAATGAAAGCACAAAATATGTAGATGCAGTGTGGTGTTATAGAAAGAGCAAAGAATTTGGAGTCTGAGGATTTGGGTTCAAATCCTGACTGTCATTTTTACTAGTGTGACTGTGGGCAAATCACAACCTCTCTGCACTTCCATTTCTTCATCTGTAAAAGAAGGCTGTTAGTGACTCCTGAGATGCCTTCCAGCTCTTCATTTGAGATCTTCCGTAAGTGTCCTATGTGTCCTATACAGTTTATTACAGTTTATCCTTGCTAGGGTCTCATGAAATAGGTCTGTGGTTGATATGACTATTTGTATCATTTATATCTTAGGTAAAAAAAAAGACAGCTACATAGTCATATATTTCACACTGTAAATGGAGCAAATAGAGGGAACAGGGAATAAGAAGTCAGTTGTCCTTTTTACTTGTTTTTCTTGTAATTTCAATTTTTGAGCTAATTTAGCCAATGCGACCCATATTTATATAGTATCTAACAGTTCACAACCTCAAGCCTTTTATAACAGTTTATAATAATATGACTACAAATGTTATTATTTCCATCTCATAACAGAGGAAACCAAGGCTCCTCAACTCAGTTGCTATAGTCACAGAAGGCTCAGAATATAACATGTTAGTGCAGTGTTAAACTAACCAGCTCCATCCCTTTCTAATGTGTGAACGTACCTCTCTGATTGAGTTAAGAAGGCAAGTGTCATTGGCTGAGAAAACAAATTAGCCAGCTCTCTGGAGGATTTAAATAGCTACCTTCTGGGAAAATGTTACCAGTTTGATAGTGGGAAAGATTTCTTTTTTTCCCCCTCACTTAACTGTATTTTATTTTTTCAATTACTTGTAAAGATAGTTTTCAACATTCACATTTACAAAATTTTGATTTCCAAATTGTAGTAGTAGTACATGTATAGTCTATATCAGATTGCATGCTGTCTTGGGGAGGGGGGAATGGCACCCATGACTAGGGTGCTCTTTCCACTTCCTCATGCTTTCTCCAATTGTGAGTGAAAAATGGCATTATCTTATCAGTTGGGTTTTTTGTGGTTTACTGTACATTGCTCAGAAGCCATGTAGGATCTCTTTTTTTTTTTGGAGGGGAGAAGGTAGGGGAATTGGGGTTAAGTGACTTGTCCAAGGTCACATGGCCAGTTTTTCATGTAGGATCTTAAAACATTAAACTCCAGCTAGTAGTCAAAATTAAAATACACACTCAAATGATCTGATTCAAACAGACATGTTTGGCTCACTCCTTCATCTAAACACTAGGATGGAGACTGGCTGTGTGGTCTAAGGTGAAAAAAAATTCCTGAGGTTGTCTTGCTTTTGCAGTGACCCACTATAAAAAACAGCCACAAAGAGGTCATACCCTGCTGGAATTACATCTGGTAAAGTTATATAGTAGTGTATATTTGGAGCAGAACTAGGAGAATGTTGTACACAGCAACTGTGAAAGATTTAGCTACCGTGATAAATACAGTGATCCAAGACAATTCTAAAGGACTCTCACCTCCAGAGAGAAATGTTGAACTCTGAGTGCAAATCAAAGTATGTATTTTTTTCACTGTGTTTGTCTTTCTCCTCCTCCCCCCCCCCCCCCCCCCCCCCCCCCGCAACATGGCTAATATGGAAATAAGCTTTGCATGACTTCACAAACATAATGAGCATCCTATTGTTTGCCTTCTCAATGGGTGGGGGAGGGGCTGGAGAGAAGTAAAGAACTTGGAACTAAAAAATTTTAATGCTAAAAATAAATAATAACTTAAGTGGGGAAAGGAGTGTATGTTTAATATATATGGTTGAATACCCAGAAGCAACTTTAAATGTGGAAAGTAAAATGAAATGCTAATAAATCCGATGTGTTGACCCAATGAGACTAGGAAAATCTGTACCCATTAAAGCCTTGGGGTGATTGAAGTGCCTTTGGGGAAAGAATCAATAGCCCGAGATGTTATGGCTGTCAATTCATGTATTTCTAAAACTACCCTCTGGGATAGCTACTGTATACTTGCTATGATAAACTCCATTTGAAAGAAGCAATTTCATGCAGAGGAAAGAATGCTAGATTTGACTCTGGAGACCTGGGCTCAAAACCCGGTTTTATCATTTACTATGCCTTGGACATATCACATTATTTCTGTGGGATTTAATTTCCTCATATGTGAAATAAGGAGTTTGAACCAGAAAATCTCTAGGTCCAAAGGTTTATATTATGTGTCATTTTAAGATAAAAGCAGTTCATTTGGGACAGAGGGAGTCAGTTGATTAACGTTTAGCAAAGTGCCTACTATGTACCAGGCACTTTGTGAAGTGTTCTGCCTATGTTGTTGTTCAGCCAAGTCTGACTTTTTGTGACCCCTTTGGGGTTTTCTTTGCAAAGATACTGGAGTGGTTTGCCATTTCCTTCTCCAGCTCATTTTACAAATGAGATAACTGAGATATACAGGATTAAGTGACTTGCCCAGGGTCACACAGCTAGTAAATATCTGAGGCTGGATTTGTACTCAGGAAGATGAGTCTTCCTGATTCCAGGCCTAACACTCTAGCCAGTGCAGCGCTACCTAGTGATAGAAAGAAAAGCAAAAGACATTTCCTGCTCTCAAGGAGAAAGGGGAAAGGACTCAATTCCACCTTCCTCTATCAACATAGACTTTGCCAACTATTAGGAAACTTAGAGACTAGTTACCTGGAGCACTGAGAAGAAAAGTCATATGCCCAGGCTTACATAGTCAGTATATGTCCCAGGTAGGACTTGAACCCAGGTCTGCCTGGTTTTAGGCTGCTCCCTAGCCATGATGTTATACTGCCTTTCTAGCTTATGACTAACAAATACTTAGTGGGTTGTGTTTTATTTGTCAATGGCTTCCTCCTTATTCTTGATAGGTGTAAGCTCCTTGAAAGCTTACTCCCTTTAGCCTTCCTTGAACCCCCAGCATTTAGTACAGTGTAGTATACAGTAGGCATTTAATAAGTGCTTGTTGACTTCTTTGTATGCCCAGCACTTAGCACAGTTTCTGGCATATAGTAGACATTTAATAAATGCCTATTGACTTCTTCGTATGCCCATTACTTATTATGGTTTCTGACATATAGTAGACACTTAATAAATATTTGTTGACTTGAAAGAGTAACAGCACTGGAATAAAGATGTGCAAACCCTTAATATTTGGATAATTAAGGCATGAATCCATCACGCCTTATCTGGATGGTTGGTGGTGTGTCTACACAGCCATAGATGGATTCTTCTTCTGTGTTGCTTAATTTGATTCACTATATCTAGTCCTACCCAGTTACTGCAGTTATCAAGAGGAAGCTTGGTAAAGCAGAAAGAAAGCTGGACCTGGATATAGGAGACCTTTATTTAAATGCTATCTCTGACCCTTACTAGCTGTGTGAACATGGGCAGGTCACTCAGTCTCTCAGAAACCCAGTTTCCCCTCTGGTAAAATGAAAGTTAAAGTGAGAACTTGATAAGCATAAAGTAGAAAGAACATATATTAAGTGCCTAGATGCCAGGCATTGTGCAAATGTCTCAACTGATTTTCACAACAATCCTGGGGGGTAGGTGCTGTATTATCACCATTTTGCAGTAGTTAGTTGACTTGAATCTATTTCTCCACTCCAAGCCCAGTCTGTTGCCAATATTCTGGTCTCCCAGAGCCATGACTTCTGAACCTAGCCTGCCTCCTCCATCCAAAAGAATGGTTATGTGGTCATACTCTAGCTTCCAAACCCCTACCTCCTCTTGCCACTCACTTGCCTTTCATCCAGGTGCCTTCAGTTTTCAAGTTTCAGTTTTGCTCCTGTCTCCAAATTACAACTTGGTATCTCAATTATTGTCAGAGTGTGGCAGAGAAAACATATTCCTAACAAGATAAAGACCTCTGAGGTCTGACTCCAGCACATCCTTCCCCCCCACCCCAAGAATTTTTTATCCAAACCAGTAAAATAATGATTGACATATGTGGCCTTAAAGAGGTAGCCTAGTAGTGCAGTGGGTAAATCCCTGGGGTTGGAGTCACAAACAGTAGAGTTCAAATCAGTCTCAAATACTTGCTGGCATCGGTTTAAAAAAAAATTTAAAGTATGCTATTTCTCAGATAAACTTTTAGTATCCAAAATATATAAACAATTAATGGACATAGAGAGATACATATATGGGCATAACTTTTAAGAAAGAAAGATGACAAAAATGGGTACATCTACGTATGTGTGCCCGTCCACATTGCTGCCAGCACATCGCCTACGGGCAGGCATTGGACAGCTCCTTCCCAGGGAGGGTGTAGGGTCCTTTCAGTGTTTGCAATTGTACAGCCCTTCTCAAAAAGGCTCGGAGAGCCAAGAGTATGGTGTCTGAACGAGTTGGCTTGCTTTCTGAAGGTGGAGGAGGTGAAATTGTCTACCCAGCCCCTGTGGTAGAAGGTGGGCAGTAGCTCAGCAGTGGGTTCTAAAGTGGTGAAGCTTTGATATGCCTTCAGTGATGCTCACAAGGAGGTGAAGGTCCTGGCTGATGGGGTCAGGACAGTCAGTGTGACATCTGCAGTGAGATTCCTCTGTCCTGCCCACAGGTGAGTCTTCTTTGTATGACTCCAGTGATTTGGCTCCCACCTTCTCCTCACTTAATACTTTTTTGTAACATTTACGGGATGGAGCCCTGATTGCATTCAAAAGTAAAGCTTTCTTTACAACTCAAGGGGTTAAGGCCTCACCTTTTTCAGATGAAGCCATTGTTTCTGACAAAAAGAACCTGGATTCTACCTCCCCCACAGATAAGAGCCTTCCTTTCTTCTTTTTGAAAGAACCTCATCTCAGTCTTGTTCACATAGGAGACTTCTAGTTGTGATATCAATAGCTTCTTATGAACCATCATTCATAAAGCAGGAAATGGTGAATGACTAGGCAACATCAAATTAGTCAATGGTAATTTCACATTCATAAGCTCTCCATAAACACAGACTTAATGCATCACTTAGCAGAGATTCAGATGGGTACTCTGCATTTACATTTGTCACAGAAATGTGGCAGATTGATTGTGATGGAGGGAAATATCCACGAAAGCCTAGAAGAAATGCAAACCCAAACCAAAAGCAAACAAAATGTAAATATTGAAACAGGATTTTAAAAGCCCAGGGTGTAAAATTTTATTACAAAAAAGGAAACAAAAGAGTTTTCAAATTGTGCACAAGTATTCTAAAATTTAAACCCCCCCCAAAATAATAATAAGGAAAGTTGAGTTCAAAAGTATCTAAGAAAAATCAATTTTTAAAGATTGTCACAAAGTAAAGGTATCTTTAATGAGAGTATAGCTTTAGTTTCCTTGAAGAATGAGAGACTGAGATAGACAGAGACAGAGACAGAGAGATGAAAAGAGACAGACAGACAGAATGTCTTTGCCCAGGTGGAAATCCCATGTATAAGTAGCTATCAAATTCCTATGTAAATGGGTATCAAGCCAAGCAGACTAAAATGGCAATGTCTTAAAGAGGAGAGGGTATAACTCCCTCCTCCCTTTTTGGAAACCTAGGTTTTTAATTTTTTTGTGTGCTTGTTTGGGGTTTTTTGTTGTTTGTTTAGCTCTTTCCTTCCTTAAAAGAATGCCTTTCTTTTTAATTCCCATCAGTTGAAGCCCAGGAGGGGAAAAAAACCCTCTTTGCTCCTTTACAACCCAGGATGCTTCTATACCAATCTCAAGAGGAATCTGGCCCCACTCATATTCTCGAACTCCCTCTGTATTATCAATTAAACAATGAAGGTCAAAATCCAGGTATTTTTGACAAAATCCAAGTTTGGCTTAAAGAACCTCAATACTTTAAATCTGCCTTCCTGCTGGATGTCAATAACTATTAGATTGGGGAGTAAAGGAAAGTCATCTCTCATGATCTCCAACCCATATTTGAACAGAATTATAATTCATACATCCATCTTTTGTTCTTGCAAAGTCCTCAGAGAGGATAAGGCAGGGTGAGCTTGCACTAAACAAACCAGAAGACAGAAACCAAGAGAACAGCCATACCAGGAAAGCCTAGGAGATAAGAGTGGGAGACAGACAGAGACAAGGGGACGGAGAGGGGCAAAAAGAGAGAGACAGAGTGAAAGACAGAGACAGACAGAAAGTCTTTAACCCTGGTAAATGCACCAGAAAAACAAATGAGGGAAGCCAGCACAAGCTCTCCCAAAGGGTCATTGAACCACTAGGCCCTCTGAACAAGCTCCAATAATTGGGGGATGGAAGCCAGACCTCAACCGCAGCTTATCAAAAGAGAAGCAGAGGAAAGACCTAGCCCTCCATCCTCAGGTCACTGACCGTGAAAGGAGCAGATAGGGCCAACTCAAGATCATCATGATCTCCAAAATTTTAATGGGACCTGTTGGGGTCCCAGTAGGGAATGGGCACAGCTCCTGATAGGGGAATGTGCATGGAGAGAGAAAAAGACCAACAAAAGACAGAACCTAGAGGGAACCAAACCAAGAGAAAAGCCAGGAAGTGAGGCAAAGGGTGCCCCATCTAGACCAGTTGTGGCAGTGACACCCAGATTATAGAGGTCCAAGGATGCCAACCCAATGTAGCCATGATTGCCATAAGGGATTTGCTTAAACCTACAAATCCCTATCCAAGCACCAAGGCTATACACATTAGAAAATAAAAGAAAAACTGAATACAGTAAGGAAATGCAGTGTGGAAAGAGAAGCTCAAGAATTAAACCCAGAAGAAAATAATAACCCCACAACACCCAACAGCAGAACCTTGGTGGGGAAAGAATGGTTTGGCCACAAGGCTATGTCAGGATCCCCATGCCAAGACCAGCCCTCTCTTTTTACTCCTCTCCTTTTCCAGAGCTAAGGCTGGGCAAGCAAGCTGTACCTTGAGCTTGCATAACAATCCTTTGAACTCACCCTCTGAATGAACCCAGCCACGGCAAAATCCCGGAATCGTTTCATACCAGCACCAGGTGATCCCCGAGCTTGGACAAGCACCTGGAGTGCCCATCAATCACAAAGTCTTGCTATGAATTAAACGTGTCTCATTGTTGCTATTACCCCTCATTGTCGGGATTACAGCTCAGTGCATAGTCACTAGTATATGTACTGAGATTTGTCCACACTAAAGCCAGTCTCCTTGGTATCAGAGGAGGCCCCAGCACATGTGTCTAGTTTCCTTCTTTCAATGGAATAAAGAAAGCTTTTTGCTTATGACAACTGTTGGCTCTTTGGTCTTATTTTATTTTTCAGAGTTAACTGTGGTTGTGGTAACCTATGTGAGCTCTTTGGAGTTTTTGGAGTTAATAGTGGTTGCATAGCCTCTGTGATTCTTTGGTGATCTGTTTTCAGAGTTGACAGTTATAAGAAATGAAGCTAGAGATGAAAATGAAATTAGAATTTAGGAGGAAATATTGAAAGGAAAAGAGATTAAAGTAGGAGAAAGAAAATCTTATTCAATGAGTATGTTCCCCTCCCTCCCACAAAAGAATGCAGTTTCGTGAAGAAGATCACATGAAATATCACGCAAGAGCCTAGCTCTCCTGCTTTTACTCCAGCAATGATCTATAAAGAAGACCAGTTGAGTAATGGCTAAGAAATCCAAAGACTGACCCGTCAGTAAGATTATTCATCCAGCCTGAGACTGCACAAAAAGATGACCAGAAGCTATGATGCTGTAAGAAGGGTACTGTAAGAGAAGCCACCAGGAGCTCAAGTAAACAGGACTGAAAGCCCAAAGCCTTACCAACATTGGAAGGAGAATGGTTTAGAAAAGAAGGTGGAAAACACGACTCAAGTACTAGATTCTTGAAAATTAGAATGAACCAGAAAGAACTCAATGAGAAATAGTCAAACAAAATAAGACAACGAGAAATATTCAAACAAAATTAAAAGACTGAAAGAATAGGAAAAGAGTAAGGTATTTGCTATTAGAAACCATAGACCTGGAGAAAAGGTCAATGAGAAACAATTTAAGAATCACTGGGCTCCCAGAAAACCATGATTAAAAAAAGCTCCTGTTCCCAATTGATAAATGGGCAAAGGATATGAACAGGCAGTTTTCAGATGTAGAAATTGAAGATATCTATAAGCATATGAAAAAATGGTTTAAATCACTATTGATTCAAGAAATGCAAATCAAAACAACTTTGAGGTACCACATCTCACCAGTCAGATTAGCTAAGATGACAAAACAGGAAAATGACAAATGATGGAGAGGATG
>CM053583.1:190289170-190312957 GCA_028627135.1 Pseudochirops cupreus
AGAGCAATCTGGAACTATGCCCAAAGGGCTATGAATAATTGCATACCCTTTGACCCAGTAATACCACTTCTAGGGTTGTATCCCAAAGAGATCATAGAAGTGGGAGGAAGACCCATATGTACAAAAATATTTATTGCAGCTCCCTTTGTGGTGGCAAAAAATTGGAAATTAATGGGATGCCCATCAATTGGAGAATGGCTAAACAAGTTGTGGTATATTAATGTAATGGAATACTATTGTACTATAAGAAATGGGGAGGAGATAGACTTCATATTTACCTGGAGAGGCTTATACAAATTGATGCTAAGTGAGAAGAGCAGAACCAGGAGAAATTTGTACACAATGACAGACACATCGTATGTGTGATGACCAACTTTGATAAACTGGACTCTTCTCAGCAACGCACAGTTATAACATGACTCTACAAGACTCAGGATGGAAGGAGATATCTACATTCAGAGAAAGGTCTAGAAAGAACAGAGTTCAAATGGAGACTGAAGCAATCTACATGCTCTTTCTTTTCCATGTTTGGTTTTGTTTCCTCTTTCTCATTGTTCATTCCATCGTTTATAACCCTTCTATACAACCAGACCAATGTCCAATATGAAAGTATTTGTAGATTCTGTACTTGATTGCATGCTGCTGTGGGGGGACCGGGGGCAGGGAGGAAGGGGAGAATGTTTGAAACTCAAGGGATTGTGGAACTGAATCTTGTAAACTTAAAGTAAATAAACAAATCAATTTTTAAAAAAAGCTTCTGGATACTATATTTCAAGAAATAAAAGATGAGAATTGCCCAGATTTATTAGGACCAGAAGGCAAAATGAAAAGAAAATATTCACCAGTTGACACCTCCTAAAAGAAACACCAAAATGAAAACTCTAAGACACGTCATGACTAAAATCTAGAGCTTTCAGGTCAAAGGAAAAAATATTGCAAGTGATCCAAAATAAATAGTTGAAATATTAAGTAATTTGCTATTATTATAGAAGACCTATTAACTAGTATAATACAGGAGAAAAACTTTGAAATACAACATTTCAAAAATCATAATATAGAGACTGAGAACCAAACATATCCTGAAAAACAGTCTAATCATACTGGGGAAAATAGAGGATTTTCAAGCATTTCTTATGAAAAGAACAGGGCTGAATACAATCTTTGAAAAACAAGCATATAGATAAGAGAAGGGGCAGCTAAGTGGCACAGTGGATAGTATGCCAGGCCTGGAGTCAAGAAGACCTGACTTCAAATTCAGCCTCAGAGACTTGTTAGCTGTGTGATCCTGGGCAAGTCACTTCACCCTGTTTGCCTCAGTTTCCTCATCTGTGAAGTGAGCTGGAGAAGGAGGAAATGGCAAACCACTCCAGTATCTCTGCCAAGAAAACCCCAAATGGGTCTTGAAGAGTCAGATATGACTACAAAGTGACGGAACTGAGAGAGAGACAGAGACAGAGACAGAGAGAGAGAGAGAGAGAGAGAGAGAGAGAGAGAGAGAAAGAGAGAGAGAGAGAGAGAAAAAGAGAGAGAGAGAGAGAGAGAGAGAGAGAGAGAGAGAGAGAGAAGCCTAGGACCTAACCTTGGCGGATACTAACAGCACTGACCTGGCTGAATATCTAGCAAAAGAGGATGAGAAGGAACAGTCAGATAGGTAGAAGGAGAACCAAATACCCCCATTCCTGGTGTCTTCTACTCCATGGTTACCTTTTATTTTTTATTTATTTATTTTTTTCCCTTAATAGTATTTTTTCCCAATTATATGTGAAGATTGTTTTCAACATTCAATTTTGTAAGATTTTGAGTTCCAAATTTTCCCTCCACCTTCTCCAAGATAGCAAGCAATCTGACATGTACAACCATGTTAAATTTATTTCCACATTAGTTGTGCTGTGAAAGAAGAATCAGAATAAAAGGGAAAACCACAAGAAAGAAAAAACAAAAAGTGAAAATTGTAGGCCTCAATCTTCATTCAGACTCCATACTTCTTTCTCTGGATGTGGATCGCATATTCCATCATGAGTCTTTTGGACTTGTCTGGGGCCACTGTATTGCTGAGAAGAGCTAAGTCTATCATAATTGATCATTGCACAATGTTGCTGTTACTGTGTACAGTGTTTTCCTTGTTCTGCTCAATTTACTCTGCATCAGTTCATGTAATTCTTTCCAGGTTTTTCTGAAATCCATCTGCTCATCATATCTTGTAGAACAATAGTATTCCATTACATTCATATACCACAACTTGTTCAGCCATTCCCCAGTGGACGGACATCCCCTCAATTTCCAATTCTTTACCATATGGTTACCTTTTATATGTACCTGTATATGAGCATGATATCTCCCCCTCTACACCCCAATTAAAACGTAATCTCCTTGAGGTCAAAGGCTAGTTTCAGTTTTGACTTTATATCTCTAGCACCTAGCATTGTACCTAACATGTGACAGGTGATTAACAAATGCTTCTGGATTGATTGATTGATTGATTGACAGGGGCTTGCAGAATGGATCGGAGGGAAGAGTATGAAATCGGAGGGAAGAGTACGAAATCGCAATATTTCAGAAGACTTAAGAACTTAAATCAAAGTGGTAGCTGTGGGGATGCAAAGAATAGGTTCAAGAGACATTGATCTGGATGTGAAAATAGCATAATGTCATACTGTGTACATATACATATGTACTAATATATGTATATACATATGGAGGGAGAGAAACAGAGACAGAGAGGAATATAGAGACACAGAAAGAGAGAGAGAGGGAGAGGGAAGTTAGGAAGAAGAGAGGGAGAGAGAGGGAGGGAGGGAGAGAGAGAGAGGGGAGGGAGAGAGAGAGAGAGAGAGAGAGAGAGAGAGAGAGAGAGAGAGAGAGATGTTTGTAGTTCTCAGTTGGGTGACGCACTCATTTCTAGTCTACCAATAAATTGTATCAAGAAAGTAAAAATTGTTGGTCTTCATATCTATGTTTCTTTGCTTTGAATATAACATGCCACAGAAAGCTTGGACTATGCCGATTAGGTTCTGATATGTCTCTGAGGAAATCAGGCCATTTCCTATAGTCCTGTTTTGATTGCAAAATATAAGGGAGGGCTGCTGAAGTCGGTGGAAGTTTATTGGGCTTATCTGTGGGAAAACCCTCATCTTTCCAAGAAAACTGACATTGGCAAGGATCAGAAGACAGCAGAAGGCTTCATTTACAGTCAGCATTTCACAACCTTCCTTTTCCTTGGGCCAGAGCAGCTTAAACATTAACCACAAGCAATTCTGGTGAACTCCCCTGTAGTTCTCGCATAACTAATAGCTAACTCTCTTCCTCCAGCTGCAGATCAGTAAATCAGAGATGCCTGGGGCTGAGGGAACCATGAGAGGCAACCCCCCATGCTCCCAAATACAGTCCGCTGCTTGAGATCTTCCTAATAGTTCATCCATAGCCACAGTAATTCAGTTTCACCCTCAGTAAAGAGGGTGTACGGAAGTAATGGGTTTCTCCTTTCCTCTGTATATATTTTGTATATTAGACATTCCATCCACATCTTTTCTTCTTAACCATAAAAAGATATAATAGCCTACAATTACCCTGTGAAATCTGCTGTCTCAGTGTAATGATTGCTGAGGTTAAAAGTGTTTTGTACCTAAATTGGCATACACACGTTTCAACATCTTTATTAATAAAATCATTTCTGTGTCAAAAATTTAAAAAATATATATTTCATTTTGTCCTTCACAACAATTCTGTGAGGTAGGTGCTATTCTTGTCTCCATTTCACAGTTGAAGAAACTGAGACAGATGGAAGTTAAGTAAGTTGCCCAAAATTACACAGCTAGTAAGTGTTTTTTAAATTGATTTGTTTATTTACTTTTAGTCTACAAGATTCAGTTCCACAGTCCCTTGAGTCTCAAATTTTCTCCCTCCCTTCCCCCCCGCCCCATGGTGGCTTGCAGTCAAGTATAGGATCTGCAAATCTTTTCACGTTGGACTTCAGTCTGGTTTTATAGAAGGGTTGTAACCAATGGAGTGAACGGTGGGAAGAAAGAAAGAACCAGACGTGGAAAAGAACGCTAGCATGTAGATTGCCTTCAGTCTCCATTTAAACTCTTTTCTTTCTAGATCTTTCTCTGAGTGTAGATAGCTAGTAAGTGTTTGAGGTCAGATTTCAGCTCAGGTCTTCCTGACTCCAGGCCCAACACTATCCGCTACTACCCTTAAGACAATTATTGGAATTACTGGTTTTATAACATGTCCGTGTTGTCTCCTTTGGTGGAATGTGATCTCTGAGAGTGGGGATGGTTTCGATATTGTTTTTGTATAAGGGGGTAAGGCAAATCTCTTTCAAATTTTACCCTTTTCAGATCTTAAAACTATCATAAATTGCTTATGGAGAGACTAGGAATTCACTGAGTCTCTTGGGCATGGAAAGCCTTTCTACCTTCTCTTTGGACCATTCATTTGAACTGAGAAGTGGGAAAAATTCAGAAACAAAATCTTGAGGGACCCCTGACCATCAGAGCAGTTTTGTGATTATTAGGAAAAGTAACCATTGCTGGGATTTTGGTCTGGCATGCAGAAATGCACACTTAAGGGATGCATAGGTTAGATACCACAAGCAAGGGGAGGTTTCTGATCAAGGGCACCCACTAGTACCAGGAAGGGTGGGGGGAAATGCCTAAACCTGAGGGGAATAACATGCAGAGACTTCTTTGTGCTTGATCCTAAAGAACTCAGCAACTGGGGCTGAAGATTTCACATTCAGGAGAAGGGAAACCTCATGGCTAAGACTCTTAAGGAGTATACCAGGGAGACGTCTCTGGGTCCAAGGAAGGTATCTGCTTTCTTACTAATGACAAAATTGGCTGAAAGAACAAAACAACATCCTGGCTAAGGATGCCAGTGGGTGAGCGTACGGCACAGAAGCAAGCTCCCAGTAGTGTTCAGCGAGGCAGCATAGAATAAGACAGGAACATCACAGAGATATCTGCAGCCAAACAGATTCAGAGTCATAACTTCTTCCCCCTCTCATATGCTCTGGCCCCAGACTTTCATATTTGCTTTTGAGCCCGGCATCAGCCTGAGGACAGATCTGGCCTCCCAGCTGTGTGTGACTCTGGTCAAGTCACTTAATCACCCCTAAAAGAATTGTTTTGAGGAACGACTGAGAAAACACTTTGGGAACTAGAAAAATATTACAATATGTATATATATATATTTGTAAAATACATAAATATATTTGTAAAATATATAAATATATATAAAGTATCCTTGCGTCATGCATATTTGGGTTTATGCCTGTTATGATGTTCACTTTTCATAAATTTCAGAGTTGGAAGGGTCATCTAGTCTAACTTATATCCCCTGAAAGCATCCCTACTACATGCTGAATATATTGCAATTTGTCTAAAATTAGGTTTGTATTACGCATAACATTGTGTACCAGGTACATATATGAAAAGCATCTGTTTGTAGTGGGTAAATGATGCCTCAGAGTCAGGAAGAATTGTTTCTAACATTTACAAGTTGTGTGACCACAGGAAAGTCACTTAACCCATTTGTGCCCCAGGCTTCCGCTTAAGACTATAAGTTACCTATAAGTTGCTTTCCTGCATCTGTGGAGGAACTTTTTACATTAGGAGTTACTGATGTCACAGTCCTCTTTGAGAACGCTGGACAAACCACACAACAGGCCATATCCTGGATCAGGTCATATCCTGGATCAGGCCATGCCAGCTCAGGGCACTCGGGGCAGAACCACCTCTGGTGTCTTTGAAGAATATAAAAATAGGCTAATCACAAAAAATCAAAAGGCTTCTCTTCAAGCGAAATCAACGTAGGTAAAATTAGAAGGGAAATAGCTAACTGGGAACAAAATATTTGCAACAAGTTCCCCTTCCTCCCCATCTTCCTTCCTTCCTTCCTTCCTTCCTTCCTTCCTTCCTTCCTCTCTCATTTGTGTCTCAGATTACTTTCATTTCTCCCAGAATATGACCAGGATGAGATGTCCAAGTATTCTCAAACAAGATTAGCTTGTACAAAGACCAAGCTTGAGGCAACTGAAATGTTCCCCAGTACTGTGTATCACACTACAACCATCAGCTCTTGTCAGTGTGCTGAGATCAGATATGTTTCCAAAGAAAGCAGGGCTGTAGCAATGGGAATTTTCTCAGAGAGAGCGCCTCCAATCACAAGTATCTTATCCTCTGAGTGCTCTGACACTAGATGCATTACCACAGAGGGCAAGGCTGTAGCAATGGGAATTTTCCCAGAGTGTATGTATGTCTCCAACCACAAATATCTTGTCCTCTGTTATAGAGTTGAACTGACATTTTTCCCCTCCTCCTTTCTGGAGGTGAGAGGTCCCCACACGTTACATACTGAATACATTTTCCAAATGCATTGATTCCAAATGCATTGACTGACTTTTTTTTCCCTTCCTCACACATCCTCATGCACCATTAGGTGAGGGGAGTAAAGGAGGGAAAGGGTGGGGGAGGATGGTAAGAGAGAGGAGGGATAGAGGAGAAAAGGAGGGGGGAGGAGAGCAATTGGACCTTGGCAATTGGGCCATGGGCCCCCTCTCATGACCCTGGAGAATATGGAGCTTCCATAAAGTTTCTCTGATAAAGAAACATGTGTGTATACATGATAAAGGCCAGGCACAGAGGACAGTCAGTGAAAGTGCCCAGGGTTGGGAGATGGAGGCTCTTGTTCAAGAACCAGCAAAGGGGCCGGGTCAAAGGCTAGAGGGAAGATGGGGAAGGGACAAAGATCCCTGCAGGCCACATTGCCTTGGAAAATCAGGTACATGTGAACATAATCTATGTTCATTTTATATTAATTATTTGTTAATAATATTAATTTAATGATATTAAGCTATTAATAAGTTAATAATATTAATTAAAGATATTAAGTAATCTAATTATTTAATATTTCTCCATTACAGTTTAATTTGGTTTAGGCTGCATTCTCTGAATGTGGGCATGGTCTTTTAGCAGACTGGCAAGTGGAGAATGCTATTTCTTTAAGTGAATTTCCTGGAAGGACTATGAGGCAAGGTGGCAGGATCAATTGGAGCTGAAAGATCATTTCCAGGAGGGAGAGAATACTCTCTGGGTCCATCCTAATGGAGAGAGAGTCCTCCCCTAGACTATTTCTGTAATACCATCTTGGCCAGACCTTCTGCTATCACTGCCAAGGAGAGAAGGGCACAGGTTAAAAGGATGTTTAACTGAGATAAATTCTTTGGTGTCAGTATCTGACCCCAAGTCTTCCTCCTGAGGGAATATGATTTCAGATTCTATGATCAGTGAATAACATTTTCTTAGGATTCTTGTCCTCTTGGAAGAGCCATCCTTGGAATCAGATGCCCGCGTCCCCCCATTTTTTTACAGGTGAGATGTGGTTGACTGTGGTCACCAAGGGCAGATCTTGAAGGCAACATGAAAGGCATAAGAGGCATCAGACAGCCTTTTGTGGATGTGAAGAGGGAGGCGGGTGATGTATGTTGCCAGGCAACCTGACCTGGTTACACTGGGAGTAGAGAGGAGAGGCAGACTCAGGTTTCTCTCAATTATACCTGTAGCAGCCCCAGATCACAGAAGTGGAAAAACAGCTCCAATTTGTCATAGCTTGCAATGAGTCAAATCATGGGTGTCTCATCCACCTTGTACTCTATTTACTTAATTTTGTTTTAGGCTATACTTAGTTCTCATCAGAGCTCCTCAGCTAGTGGATGAAATGCTGGACTTGGAGTCAAGATCTGAGTTCAAATCGTGGCTCAGACTCTTACTAGTTAAGCAACCTTGATCCTGCTTCAGTTTCCTCAACTGTAAGTGAAGATCATAATAGCACCCCCCAGGGTTGTTGTAAGGATCAAATGAGATAATATTTGTAAAAAAAAAAAAGTGCTTAGCACAATGCCTGGCACATATTAGGTAATTAATAAATTATTAATAATAAATTAACTAGAATTCATCAACACCTATGCCCTTCCCCTCAAAGTTTAAGGTTTGGGGTTAAATTTTCTCAGCTGAAATTTTTAGTACTTAGTTAAGTGTAACCTCTGCCTCTAAAACTATCAAGTGGTATCAAGAATTTTTTTGTTAAAAATGTATGCTCTTTAGATATCTGAATCAGAAGCTCTCTTTTTTAAAATCACTAAATCAATAATTTTCAAGTAGCTGGGTAGTACTAAGCAGTACCAAAAGGGGATTGATTCATGATATAAACTATTTTCAGAATCTCTTGTCTTTCAAAAAAAAATCTCAAAATAAACTATATAGTATCACACAGGAAAATTATAAATAAACACAAAAAGGAGAGTAAACATCGTTTACTCTTATTATATTATTATTATATTATATATTATTATATATAATAATATAATATATATTAATAATATATGTTATATTATTATTATAATGTAATAAAAATCATAATCAGTACAGAAAGCAGAAGTAAAAGACAGTGGAGATTTGCTTTTCTTTTTTTTGGAGGGCAATTGGTGTTAAGTGACTTGCCCAAGGTCACACAGCTAGTTTTGTGTTAAGTGTCTGATGTCACATTTGAACTCAGGTCCTCCTGACTTCAGGGCTGGTGCTCTATTCACTGCACCACCTAGCTGCCCCAACAGTGGAGATTTGATAATGACAACAAGTGGATCAGAGAATAAACCATTAAAAACAACAACCATGTGGGAAAAAATGATAATGAAGAGATAATACGCCAGCAGTTTCAAGACGCAGACAACATAGTCTGTTGAGGAAAATTTACAGCCCTAAGAATATACATTAACAAGAATAAAGAAAGGATGTATAAACTGAATATGTAATATATATAATATTATATATGTAATAAATAAATGAGAAAATCAACAAATGAATTCAAAATGAACACAAAAATAAGAAACTTCGAAAATTAGAGCAGAAAAAAAATAGTTCGGAAAAGAAAAGCTATGGAACTCATAAACGAAACTAAAAGCTGGTTCTTTGAAAAGACTAACAAAACTGACAAACCTTTAACCACCCAAAAGAAGGAAGAAAACTAAGCTGATAACAACAATAGAGTTTTGTTCTTTTTGGGGGGCACATAGCCAAGTCATAACAGAATCTCACAAGACTTATCAAAGTGATTCACGCAGGCACAAATGATACTGCCAAAAAGAACCAAAAAAATAGTGCTGGAGGTAACAAATTTCTTGGCAAGGAACGGAAGATTATAGGAACACATGCTGTGTTTTTCTCATGGTTTCCCATTGAAGCCAAGAAGTGCAAAAAAAAAATTATTTGGGAAGTAAACAGCAGGCTAATAAGAGTGGTATTTGAATTCGAATGAAATTTAGATTTTAGACCTTTGCTTAGTATAGGGACAACAGGTGCATGGTCAAGATTGGAGTGTACCTAAAAAGGGTTAAGAGCAAATTTGCTGATGGCTTGCAAATCTCATTGAAAGGGATTTCAACTAAAAAGTTTAGGGAAGGGAGAAAACTGGCTATATGGATGCACCACAAATGTGTGTGCATACAAATACATATGTATATATGTATATATGTGCATGTGTGTATATATGTATATATTCCACAGAGAATTACTATAATGAAGGGGGAAAAAATAGTAATTGAGATATCGAGAAGTTTGTAAGAGATAAAATCTAAGAAAAAACAAGTAGTAAAAGCCACAGACTTAATCAGCAATAAGCAAGAAGAACCAGAAGTTGGAAGAAATTATTATTTTGCTATTGCATTAATAGCCAATTATTAAATTAGGATCCCGGATTTTCTCCTTTCATTTCCTCATTGAAGACCCAAACCCAGTAGAAGGTCAGTCAATCTCTGAAAGACATGACTGATTGATGAGGTTGCCCTAACCCTTGGGGAACATGCCCCTTGGTCTCAGGCCAGACCCCACACAACTAGGAGACCTGACTTCTGTTTAGCATATAAACAGAATCCAGTCTAGACCAGTTCTTATCCTGAGAAAATGAGCCCCTGTGCCATAATTCTCCGTTAGACTTTAGGGTGACCCAGCTCATGAAGGAGCAAACCAACCAGTGGTCTGGATGGAGATGGATTCTTCTGTCCAGATTGCTGGAGGTGGCTGAGTCTCATGATCCAACCACATTCTCAGCAGCAGAAGTTGAAGAATCCTAGACTACCTCTTCATTAACTGTCTACCAATCAGGGTTGATTTCCACTTGTCAGGGGCATCACCTTTTATAAAGTTATTTAAAGCATTTGGTGTCTCTATTGGGGGGTCTTTGGTTTTCCGAGAGAAATCCCTGACCATCAATTTATTGATTATTAGCTAGCCTAATTAATAAATTATTAATTACCCAGAAACACTGTCTCTCAGGTCTTTCATTTGTCTCAAAATCCTACCATCAACCAGCAAATTTAACCTCATAAACATTTCATATATGTATTCATAATATGCACACACATACATACATATACAAGTGATGTGTGTATGTATGTACAACAGAAAGAGCAAGAGACCTAGAACCAGAAATACCCAAGTTCAAATCTTACTAGCTGTGTGACCCTGGGCAGTCACTTTACCTGGTCTGCCTCAGTTTCCCCATCTGTAAAATGAGGTGGAGAGGGAAATGCCAAACCATTCCAGTATCTTTGCAAAGAAAACCCCAAATGGGGTCATAGAGAGTCAGAGATGACCGAAACGACTACACGATAAAATACCTGTTATCCTCATCACAACCTTGGGAGGCAGGTGCTATTATTATCCCCACTTTACAGATGAGGAAACCAACAAAGAGGAATTATGTCATACAGCCAGTAAGTGTGTGAGATAAGATTTGAGTTTAGATCTTCTTGACTCCAGGCCCAGTTCTCTATTTGCTGCATCACCTAGCTGCCTCTAATTGTTCCTTCCATACTTCCCATGCAATTGCCGAGCCCTATAGCATCACCCTGGGGGTGGGGGGAGGTAGAACAATGTGAGCATGTGTGACTCTCAGTAAGGCTGCAGCTAGCTAGCTGTCACTTCTTGTCAGTGAACGGTCCTGGCATCCCTCCCTGGCTCTCTGGTGGCTACACACGGGTAGCAAATACTTTATTAGATTGAAGCCTTTATTTATTATGGAGTTTTGCTCCTACTGAGTCAAACAAGCACAGGGTTATCCTGTTTTCTCTATACTTTCAATCAATTGTGTAATGGCAAAACTATATTGATCAGCAAGCATTTATTAAATATCTATTTAAATTAAATAAATTTAATTAATTTTAAAATTAAATTAAATTTATTATAATTATATAATTTTAATTTATGTATTTATATATTATATATTATATTTATATATAATATAATATATTATATATTATGTATATATTATATACATAATATATAATATAATATAATATATATTTAATTAAATTTATTATAATTTTATATTATATATAATATAATTAAAAATTATTTAAATAAATTTAAATTAAATAAATTAAATATCTATTATGTGGTGAGCACTCACATTTGAATACACTGATTACTATTTGAGCTGCAATTTAAGCTTTGTCCTAGGCAGTTATGCATGTTTTTTCTATTCATTATGGAAAGTAATACTTAGAGAAATTATTATTAATAATCAATATCTTAGGGAGATTCGAAGCTGTGTCCCTTTATTCCAAAGTCCTGATTTTAAGTTCAGTCTCTTGAGGGACATTACTGAAAATGACATTGCATTAACTCTCTTCATCTTGGTGAGACTCCACCCAACCTTACAAGGAATTTAGTGTAAGATGGGGAAGCCCTCTGTGTTCTACTCAGGCTGTGGTAGAGAAAGATCCTTTGATCTAGATAGCCCAAGACTGGGGGTAGTCTGATTATAGAGATAATTTCTCTATCCAAAGGTGATATGATGACATTCAGCCCCTCATTGAACATCTACTTTTCGAAGGGTATATAAACTGTGAACCTCACCACCATGATGGTCTTTAGTCTAAGAGAGATGGCGCAATGACCATCCTTTATTAATAACATGCTGGCCTTATTAATAAAATCATTAAATTAATCAGAATCTATGTCTCTTGAACCTTTTTAATCTTTACAATACCAAGATCATATGCCTGGAACTATTGAAATACGGCAAGTTCAAGGAAAAAATGAGATTTGACCAGGAATGTGCTGGTAAAATGTTTAACAACCAGCTTTCTGGGGGAGGAACCCCAACATATCCACAACACACTTTTAAGTTTAATATGTATTCCCATTTTTGTTGTCACTTCCTTAAGTCTAGACATCAACAAAACAATAAATTGAGAACTAATTTGTAGCATTTGCTGATTTCCAAGGTGAAAGGTTCACACTGAAAATTTAACTATTGGCTCTCAGGATTTTGTAGGAGCTGGCTCCTGCACATGCCTGGATTTACCAAAAGTGAGAGTTCAAGAGCAGATTCTGCTTGAGTGAACCTATAGCAATCCAGAGCTGGGAGGTAGAAGCCTAACCTGTGTCTGAGGACTCGAGGGCTAAGTATCTCCTCACAGTGTCTGATCAGCAGGATGGACACGCACAGCTTCCCTATTGAACGTGGGACCATTCGAGACTCAATCTGGAATGATGATGGTGACTATCAATACCGTGTGATAATTTAAAAATCTAATCAGTTTCTAACTCCTGTAAATTCTGACCTCAGCAACGCCCTCTCCTTACCACATGGGTTCTGGTGCTTATCCTCACTCCCCTCTTTGGCCTTTTGCAATAAGACTGCTCACAGGTCTCACTGCCTTCATTCTCCTCTCTCTCCCGTCCTCCCCTACATGCTCCAACAAGACTGGTCTTCCTAGTAGGTATAATCATATTACTCCACTGTTTTAAAAACTTTCACAATTTTCTACTGTGTACTGATTAAAAACCAAAATTCTAAACATGGTACCAGATTTCTCATGCTCCTAGTAGGATCTGAGCAGGGAAGTTTTATATTTTATCTATATTTGAAGTTATGTATATTTTTATATATAAAGTATGTATGTTTATGTGTTATATATTATAAATGTACTTATACATTATAAATGTATTATATCATATCACAAATATATTTATATATTTAAAAGAGAGACTTGGTTAAGAACAGATAATTGATGCCAGATATGGGATAGGTCATTCCTAATCAGACTCAGACGGAGTAGGGAAATTCTCTGGTTTCCTTATTGATAGCAAACTCAAAAGGAGTTTGGGACCAGAAATTGGGCAATGCTTTGAGTTGATAACCAAGGACCCCAGAAATATGTATTGACACGCAGCCATTGCAGTCAGCCAGTAGCTTCGTCCAAACATGAACCACAATCATTTACCTGTTTGACACGGGGTCAGACCAATCCAGGACATGTAATGGAAACCAGTCAATGAAAGGGCTGACCCTCTGGATCATGCCCCCAACATGTGTGGTGTGTGGTGAGCCTGCTTACAAGCATGAGTCGTTAAGGAACCTGCTCTTCACTTTGGAGCCTGCCCGTGTGTTCTGTGACTATTGACTGTCTGCTTCTTGTGTTGTGAGCAATGTTCTTTAGACTGGCTCCTAAGCCAAAACTGAACGTGCCTCTAAAAGACCTTGAATTCCCTCCTGGGCCCTGGCCTTGCTCCTGGCTCTTGGACTTCCAATCCTAGAGCCTCCAGGCCCTGGAACATTCAACCACTCAATCTGTGTAAGAACTCTCTCCTGGAGCCTCCATTTTGTGGGAAGACCCAGGTCTTTGTTTGCCTCCCATCCTGGACTTTGTAGTGAATGAAATTCTGAAAGACAGAGTTTCCAGTGTGACTGACTAATCAATGTATTAATTAGACTGGCAAAAAACCAATAAATGGAGGGCAATCGTCTTTCAATGACCAAAGACCCCCAAGTGACTATTCCAGGCCACCTTAAATCTAGGTCTCTTTCTGACAGTGCATCGTTGGGACCTCCAATGATTGAACATTTATAATGAGGAAGTGAACTAAGAATGTTATCCTGATTGTTGTTTGTCCTTTTCAGAGAGGACCAGTGACATCATGGGGTGAGGTCTTGACTTACCCATGAATTGGATTTGTCAAGCAGTTGCACAAAATCATCAACCTCACTCTCTCTTCCCGAGTCATCAAAGTCTAAAAGTTAGGGTGATGATACGGGGGTGCAACATTCCACAATCTGGAAAATCCACAGGAAATATTTTGACCCTTCCTTTGTACCAGAGAAGAAATCTGATTTTTTTTTCTTATGGGGATTTTATACCACCTTATTAAAAAATTTTTGATTTCTATTACATAATATTATACATACATTTTATGCTTTTCTGAGTTTCTAAACTTTTTCTATATCATCTGCTGGCCTTTGCCTGTCTTCTACAATTTCCACAAAACTGCCCCCAAATTCCCATTTAATTTCTTATGCCAAACTTTGGTATATAAAAACTGTGATTTTATACATATATGTATGTATGTATATGTATATGATTATATGTGTGTTTGTATGTACATATATATACACACATATATGTGTGTAAAAATCTCAAAAATTCATTAAGATGTTCTTAGTAGTTAGAAAAATCTTTAGACCATGACCTTTCAAGGCAGGAGGCCTGCAAGCTGGCAGTCCTGTTGAAGCCAGTATGTGGGGCTGGGCTGGGGATGAGGAGGTGGGGTTCTGAGTTCTCCCAGTCTAGTTAACAACTTATGAAAAAAAAACAACTGGACTATTCAATCAAAGTCAGCTACATCATTCACAAGCATTTTTCCAAATTAAAATGTGCTTGCATTCTTTTCTTTACTGTTAATTTAAATCTTCACTTTTCAGAGTCTGGATAGAGTTAATATTCTGTAATTTCCAAATCAAGAAAGTTGCATTTTCCAATTCTTAACATTTCTAATACAAATAGTTCTAACAATAGTAACATACATCTTAAAGATCATTGGCTAACATTTTGAATTGATGGTATTTGAGGTCCTTACAGAGAAAACTCCATCAAAGTATACCTTAAAGGACAAAAAACTTACTTTTGCAGTTTTAAATACATTGCCCTGATGCTATTAGGTGGGCAGCTAGAGAAACAGAATGCAATAAGGGAGCAGGGAATGGTAGCTCCAGGTTTGCATAGATCTCCCCAAGATTAGTTTAATAACTATTTGAGCATAATTTCAGATTATTCTCCAAAATGGTTGGATCAGTTCACAATTCCACCAACAATGAAGCAGTGTCCCAAATTTTCTACAATTTCTCCAACATTTGTTATTTTCCTCTTCTATCATTTTACAGTGGAATTTAGGCATAAGGAGACAGGAATGTTCTCCAAAAAGGACTCATGGAACCCTGCTTACGGAGTCACTTAGGAAGACGCTGAGCTTCCCCTGAAATCCCCCAAGATACGTCAATTTAGAAGCTTTGGTATCTATAGAATGTCTCCTGAACTTTAAGGCTAACGTGGCTTTATGTGGATCACTGAGGTTTGGACCTTAGATTCCGAGGGAACAAAAAATTCTTCTCCAAAAACCAGTAAATTTCATGCATCCCCAAGTCACTTCTTTAAATAAACTTCCTCTGTTCATGAACCAGGAAAGGTTTAACATTTAAAATTCTGTTTAGCAGCCAAGAAGCTAGACATCTCCCAAGATTTAAATTGAACATAATCTACAAACTTTAGTTTTGGAATCCAGTTAAAGCTGGATTGACAAACTTTTAGTATTCAAGATGATTTTCTAATTAAAGTTTCAGTGTGCTTTCTTTCCACACTCCTCTTCAATGTCGATTGGCATTTACTAATTTTCTACTAGGCACCTTATCAATAGAAAACGTAGTTATTTACCTTCTACAATTGGTGGAAAGGATGGGAGAAGGGAGAGAATTAGGGGCTGGGATCTTGGGGTATGGAAAAAAAACTGCCTTCAAGATCCACAGCTTCTGCCCCTTCATGTACTACTGCTCCTTATTTTCTTTACTATTTCTAGCGTCCTGGTTTTTTCTTTCTACAATTTTGGGTAATATGGCACTTTCCTCATTCCTATCTCACCTCCATCTCACCCCACCTCCACCCCCTGTAGTGAAAGCACTCACCTAGATCTTCAGATGGACCTTGTCTGCCATACTGCCTGTGTTGGGACCTCGAAGAAAGAAGGTGAGAGAGACCAGATGACAGCCTGAGCTTTCTCCAATTCCTGTCCCTCCTGTCCTCTTTCCTGCCTTTTCTCTTCTTCATGGAAAATTTATAAAGTCATAAATTTGATGTGCTCAATGAGCACATTATACCAACAAAGATCGATTATAGAAACATGCCTCTATCTCTGGCAGGAATTGTTAATAAAATGGGTGTAAATGATAGATGCATCTAAACGGTTAATTGGATCCATAGCATCTTGCCTACATTCTATCAAAGAGGAGATCAGGATTCTAACTTTCCTCTTGCACTGTCTCCTAAAACTTACTCTAGTTGGCTGGACACGCTGCACAAATATTGCTACCCTCAAGCAAAGATTGTCTGGCTTGCTGTAATCTGCCGTAATTATCATGGTTGTTGGGGTCCCATTGGGGGTCTTTTAAAGGCCAACTAGGGGCACCCCAAAGGTTGGGGACTGCCCCTCCTGCCAGTTAACCTATTTGTTGTTCCTATGACAGTTTGTCTTTCCCTTGGGGAGAGCAGAGTTACCATTAAATGGGTTACGTCTTCCCAAGTAGAGTTGTAACCTTTAACTATAGCATTAAACTGATCTATTACTACTCTGGGGTGCTCATCAAATCTAGGGATGTTACTTCTCCAGGTAGAAAGATCAGAGGAACTGAAAGGTTTATGACATCTAATAAAAAGTTACAATAATTGTTTTTTAAAAATATTCTGTTTGCCCTGGTTCGGTTAGGTAGAAATCTCTTTTGCTATGCTTTTTTGTTATTTTTACTTCTCATTATAAAATATATATGTGTGTATATATGTATGTATGTGTGTGTGTATATACGTATGTGTGTATATATAGTCTTTTTTAAAAAATTATTTATTTATGATTTTCAGCATTTATTTCCATAAGATGTTGAGTTCCAAATTTTCTCACCATCTCTCCCTTCACCCCAGGGATGCATACTGATTACTCCTTCCCCGAATCTGCCCTCCCTTCTATCACACCCATTTCTCTTATCTCCTTCCCCTTCCATTTTCCTGTAGGGCAAGATAGATTTCTATACCCTATTGCCTGTATATCTTATTTCCCAGTTGCATGTAAAAGCAATTTTTAACATTTGTTTTTAAAATTTTCAGTTAGAAATTCTCTCTCTTCATCTCTCCCCACCCACCCTCATTGAAAACAATTTCACATAGATTATACATGTGTAGTCGTGCAAAACACTTCCATAATAGTCTTGTTGTGAAACACTAACTATATTTACCTCCATTCTATCCCACCCTCCGTTCATTCTGTTCTCTCTTTTGATCCTGTCACTCCTCAAAAGAGTTTGTTTCTGATCACCCCCTCACCCAATCTGCCGTCCCTTCTATCATTCCCTACTCCCTCTCTTATCCCCTCCCCTCCTACTTTCCTGTAGGGTAAGATAGATTTCCATATTCAGTTCAGTATGTATGTTATTCCCTCCTTAAGTCAATTCTGATGAGAGTAAGGGTCACTCGCTCCCCCTTACCTTCCTCCTTTTTTCCTCCACCATAAAACCTTTTTCTCATCTACTTTATGTGAGATAATTTACCCCCATTCTACCTCTCCTTTTCTCTTTCTCCCAGTACATTCCTCTCACCCTTTAATTTTATTTTTTAGATATCATCCCTTCATATTCAACTCACCCTCTGCCCTGTATCTATATATCTATTCCTTCCAACTACCCTAATACCAAGAAAGGTCTCATGAGTTGCAAATATCATCTTTCCATATAGGGAATATAAACAGTTCAACTTTAATAAATCCCTTATGATTTGTCTTTCCTGTTTACCTTTTCATGCTTCTGTTGAATCTTGTATTTGAAAGTCATATTTTCTATTCAGCTCTAGTCTTTTCATCAAGAATGCTTGAAAGTTCTCTATTTCATTGAATATCCATTTCCCCCCCTGAAGTATTATACTCAGTTTTGGTGGGAAGGTGAGATTTGGTTTTAATCCTAGCTCCTTTGACTTCCAGAATATCATATTCCAAGCCCTCCAATCCCTTACTGCTAAACCTTGTGTTATCCTAATTCTATTTCAACAATACTTGAATTGTTTCTTTCTGACTGCTTGCAATATTTTCTCCTTGACCTTAGAACTCTGGAATTTGGCTACAATATTCCCAGGAGTTTTCCTTTTGGGATCTCTCTCAAGAGGCAATTGGTGAATTCTTTCAATTTCTATTTTTCCCTCTGGTTCCAGAACATCAGAGCAGTTTTCCTGGATAATTTCTTGAAAGACAACATCTAGGATCTTTTTTTGATCATGGCTTTCAGGTAGTCCAATAATTTTTAAATTTTCTCTCCTGGATCTAGTTTCCAGGTCAGTTGTTTTTCCAATGAGATATTTCACATGGTCTTCTACTTTTTCATTCTTTTGGTTTTGTTTTATAATATCTTGATTTCTCATAAAGTCATTAGCTTCCATTTGCTCCATTCTAATTTTTAAAGAATTGTTTTCTTCAGTGAGTTTTGGACCTCCTTTTCCTTTGGCTAATTCTGCTTTTTATGGCATTCTTCTCATTGGCATTTTGGATCCCTTTTGCCATTTGGGTTAGTCTATTTTCTTAAGGTGTCATGTTCTTCATTATTTTTTGTGTCTCCTTTAGCAAACTGTTGACTCATTTTTCATTATTTTCTTGAATCACTTTCATTTCTCTTCCCAATTTTTCTCTACTTCTCTTACTTGATTTTTAAAATCCTTTTTGAGCTCTTCCATGACCTGAGATCCACTTAATTTTTTCTTGGAGGCTTTGGATGTAGGAGCTTTGATTTTGTTGTCTTCTTCTGGTTGTATGTTTTGATCTTCCTTGTTACCAAAGTAAGATTCTATAGTCTGATTTTCTTCCCCACTGTTTGTTCATTTTCCCAGCAAATTATCTGAATTTTTAACTCTTTGTCAAGGTAGGTCTCTGCCCCAATGTGGAGGGTACTGTCCAAAGCTTCAGGAGTTTTGTGCAGCTGTTTTCAGAGCCCCTTCTAGGGGCCTGTAAATCTTCAGTCCTTCCAAAATGGTATGATCAAAGGAAAGGCATTTACTCCTCTCCTGGCCTAAGCTCTGGTCTATGAGTGACCACAAGCACTGTTTTCTGCCTCCAAATTGTAAGGAAGTTTCTCTCTCCACTGCTGCCACAAGCTCTGCCATCCAGAGCTCTTCCTCACCCCAAGACTGCCACTCAGGACTTAGACCCAGATCCCAGCAGGGCAAAGCAAGAGAATCCTGCCTCAGTGCTGGCAAAGAGATCCCTGCAATCCCCCTCAGATCAGCTGCTTGACCCCCCCCCCCACAGTCTGTGGGCTGAGAGTTCTAGAAGTAGCTGTAGCTGCTGCAGCTGCCGCCTGGCCCTTACCTCTGCCCTGGGTCTGGGGCCAGACCACCCTCTTGTCTCACCCAGGCCCAGGCCGAACAGAGTTTCCCCACTGACCTTCTATATCATCTTTGGTGCTTATGGGTTAAGAAGTCTGGAAACCACCCCAGGTGCCAGTGAGTCAGTGCCCTGAGGCCTGTTCTGCCCAGTCTGTGCACTGCCCCATATACACACACACTCATACATATATATATGTATATATAGTGTATATATGTATATATTCTCATATATATGTATGTGTGTGTGTGTGTGCATATGTTCTTAAAGATGACCTAGGCCTAAATCTTTCAGTTTAATTTCCAACTCAGTTTTTTGAGTAGCCAATATAAATGTCCTTCTAAAATTTCATTGAGGGACCTTGTGATTTAGTGTGGGTGGGAGACTATTAATCCCTATTGAGACATGAATGACAGGCCATCTAAAAATTAAACATGCAGGACACATACAAGCTCTGGGGGGGAGGTGGGGGGATAGGTAGAGGGCTCCCTTACCTTCTATGAATGAGTTCACAAAGTCCTTCTTGCTCAATCAGAGGTACAGATGTGGATAAATTCTATTCTCTGTTCAGGGGGTAAAATAGTGAAACAAAAGAAAAAGAAACCCAGAAGCAACCTTTCCTTCCAAGCCCAGAATACTGAGATCACTCGATGTGCCCTGAGACCTCGCTACGTCAAACTTCCCAGGCTGTATCATTCTTCAGGTTTGGTTCTCCTTTATGGGTCCCTGGCTTGCTTATTAATCTAGAGAAATACCTATAGCAAGCCACTATATGCCACTCCAGCTAGGAATATCATCCAGACTAATGACAAAATAGTGGGGAGCACAGATGGTCACACACACACACTGTTTACATCCTGGTAGGAACATAGGATTTCCCTCATTTTCTCTAGCTAATAAAAAACTGTCACTCTGGCGCATGCTTAAAAGTTAGTAACTTTTACCCCCTTATCCTGTTCTTCCAAAGTATTCTTCTATGGAAGCTTATCCCCATGAAAGCCACCCATAGAGAGCAAACTTTTTAAAAAAATAACCTAAA
Organism: Pseudochirops cupreus; assembly: GCA_028627135.1. NCBI lineage: Eukaryota > Metazoa > Chordata > Mammalia > Diprotodontia > Pseudocheiridae > Pseudochirops > Pseudochirops cupreus. Next base: position 190,309,670 of record CM053583.1, read on the forward strand.
CCTAATTATTTCCAAATTCACCTTTCTTTTCTCATCTATTATTTTTTGCTTAAGAAAAAGTTTTCTGTTTACTCTTGCTCCTCAAAACAACAACAACAACAAAACAACCCAACAACTTAGTTTTATTTTGACATAAAACACATACTTAGCAAATAAGGCTGGTAACAAGCACCTTGCTATCATCAGTTTGGCTCACTAGACATCTTCAAATACCAGGCTGTGGACACACAGAGACAAAGACGTGGCATTCCTAAGAAATTATCCTTACTTTAACCTAGTTGGAACTGCAAAATTTCATACTGAGGGGAGAACTAGATCTCAGTCCATGGTCCTCCAGGAAAAACTCTCCTTCCAGGTGAGAAGGTTTCACCAGTTACACTCAAAAAAAGGAAGAAGGGCTTTCCAGGAGGGTTAAGCAAGACCGGCCTCTCTTTCCTCAAAATGCCACCTCTGCCACCACAAATTGTGGTGGATGAAATTCTGAGAGACAGAGTTGCAGGTATGATTATTATTAATTACTTGTTAATTATTGGTTAATTATTGATTATTGATATAATAATCTATTATTGATTAGGTTAATGAATAATAAATTGTGGTCAGTTGTCTCTTTTGGTGGCCAAAGACACCACGTGACATTCCCAGGCCACCTTAAATCCAAATCTCTTTCTTCTGATAGCACATCACTGGGACCTCTCCGGGCAAGAGAAAAGCGACCCTGATTGGTGGGCATTTAATGAGGAAGTGGGCTAAGAGCTCAACTCCACATAATTAATTCATTGTTGGGGGTAAATGGAGGGAGAATCAGCTGAGAAATGAAGCCTGGTCTTGGGATTCAGCAGCCTCAGTGAATCTTGGCAAGGAAAACTACTCCACTTGGGATCTTTCTGGCTTAGTTTTTCTTTTGTGAGCTTGGTTGTCAAAGACTCAAGAGTCATTTCTTAGCAGTGTGGACCAACTCAGGTTGGCTTCTGTTTATGGGATACCGCCCATAACTGGTCCTTGCCCAGGGAGATGCCTTGAAGCACACCAACACTCCAGGTACCTTCGTCTCTCCAGCCCTCTTTTCAGCTCCTTTTCGTGTTGTTTTCCCTCCCTAAGAAATAACCTGCTTGACCCAGCCCCTCATTAGATCAAAACTGTACAAGGTAGGGACTCATCCAGAGGTTATGTTGCCTTCTGAAGTGAATGCGGAGGAGTAAGGTTTTGTAAGTGATTTCTTTAAATTTGAATCCACTCTCCCAAGGGACCAAGCTGATGTAGGGGAGAATGCCCTTCTGTTGCAGAGATAATCTGTCCTTACTTCTATTCTTGCTGTATCTCCTTAGCAAATATCCCTTTACAAAAGTAAATTTAGGTTAATTGGTCAAATGAGAGTGGGGCACTCATCATTGGGTCAATCAATACTTTTGAAGAGAAAACTGTCAATTAATATTGAAGAGAACACAGAATGGGGCTCAACCTTGGAACATGGGCATGTCCCTTAAGGGTATTCTTAGAGCCTGAGTGGGGAGATATAGCCAATCCTGTTCTGGGGCCCTGAAAAGCAAGACAAAAGATGAGGACCCACAAGTATATGTGGGTTACATATATAGTAGGATTTTTTAATAAAAGAGTAATGCACATAAAGTCACAGTCGTTACCTACAGCTTTGTTTCCTTTAAAGATATTCAATAAATTCAACAAAGCTGTCTTTCTTGTCTGTGATTCTTTCTATTTTCTTCCGTGCATTTAAAAAATGTCAATGATTTACTTCCTTCCTTCCTTCCTTCTATCCATCCATCTATCTATCTATCTATCTTTTTCTACCTTATCCCTGCTCTTCTTTTCCCTTCTTCCCATAGGAGGAATCCATATGGAAGAATTCATAAAACTCTTGCATCATATGTGCATGGTCAAGCAAAATTAATGCCTACATTGGCCATGGGTAAAAAACCGTCTGATTCTGCATCTTGAATTCTCCACCTTTTCGCCAGGAAGCAGGAAGCGTTCTTCACCACACATCTTCTAAAATTGCATTTGGTCACACAATTGAATCATTCAAAGTTGTTTTTCTTTAAAACGTTGTTATTCTACAAACTGTTCTTCAGGTTTTGCTCACTTTATGTAGGTCTTCCCAGTTTTCTCTTTCATTTTTTTCTTACTGTGCAATAATAAAAAATAATCTTTTGTTATTTCTTATTGTACAATAATATTACATTATATTCATAAACCAGAGTTTGTTCAGCCATTCCTCAGTTAATGGACGCCTCTTAGTTTCTAGTGTTTTGCTAATGCAACAGTAATTTTTGCATCTATGGGTCATTTTTCTGATTGTTTTTTTAAAAATAATTTTATTGATATCCTTTGTTTTTATATTACCTAAATTTCTCCTTGTATCCTCCCAGGGAGTCATTCTTTCTAAGAATTGTTTTGAAAAGAAAAATAGGAAGAAATGAGGAAGGGAAATCAGCTAAGCCAACTAAGATATCAAAACATCTTGTAGCTCTTCCTTAGAAACAAATTTATTTGTCATTTTGCTACATGCGTTTTTTTATTGTTTTGGGGCTGGTGTTCTCTCCATTTCTATCCTGGTAGTTGTTGAGTATTGTTTTCTTGATTCTTCTTACTTTATGTGGCATCAGTTCATGTAAGTCTTTTTATGCTTCTCCGTATTCATCACATTCATCATACCTCACAGCACAGTGATATTCCATCACATTTACATAGCACATTTTGTTTGTTTAGCCATTCCCTAATTCATGACTATCTATCCCCTTCATTTCCAGTTCTTTGACAGTTACATATGTGTGTGTATGTGTATGTATATGTATGTGTGTATACACACACACACACACACATATTTTAACATATGGATCCTTTTCCTCTTTTTTTAATATCTTTTTGGGGTATAGACCTAGTAGTGGTGTCAGTGGATTAAAGGGTATGCACAGTTGAGTGACTGGGGATTGTAATGCCATGTACGAGCAGCTTCCCAAAAGAATGCTACTGTGAATAGCTTTTAAGGTTCTGATTACACAGTATAGTGAAAACTCCATTTATTCCATTACAAATCAAGACAAACATTCACAACAAATCACAATATAATATTCATAACATTACATCTTATCACAGAAAATCACAATATAGTGTTCATAATAGCTTAACATTAGAATGGCCACATAGTTTTCACCAAAGTGGTCACAGTATTTAGAACAAAGAACAAAAAAATAATTATCTGGTATCCCTAAGAAGGTTTGCCTCCTTACTTAATCATTCAATCATTTCACAATACAAGTCGATCTTCCACTC
>CM053583.1:190313457-190332408 GCA_028627135.1 Pseudochirops cupreus
TGTTCATAATAGCTTAACATTAGAATGGCCACATAGTTTTCACCAAAGTGGTCACAGTATTTAGAACAAAGAACAAAAAAATAATTATCTGGTATCCCTAAGAAGGTTTGCCTCCTTACTTAATCATTCAATCATTTCACAATACAAGTCCATCTTCCACTCATGGGGCAATCATAAGTTAACTTCATCAGTCACTTATCTAGTAATCAGTCACTAAGTATCATTAATCACTAAATACAATCATTAGAAAATTACACAAACCCTCCACCCCTCAGTGTCTAGTAAACTTCAATTTCATCACATGTTCAATATCCAAGGAGAGGCCTTTTCTTCATCTTCACTCTTGATGGTCTTTCAGAATCCATGGATCCCCTTCTATGGTCCCAGCTCCTACCTGAATACACCAGTCACCTGGATTCAGAGGCAGACAGCTCCCAGGTTCTCATCTAATCCTCCAGGCAGTTCTTGTTACACACTGAAGTTCATAGGGCCCAGCACATCTCAAAACCTTCACAACTTCTGTTGCCAGGAACTCAAGGATCAACCAAGCCACAAACAAACAAAGGCTTATCCTGGTCATGCTTCTTCAGTCCTCCTGCAGTTCGGCTGGCCCTAGGACCCAGAAGAAACCTCAGCCTTCCTCTAGGCAGCAACTTCATCCTTCACCAGATTCTGGTCCCATGAAAACTCCAACTCAGTTCTCAGTCCAGCAAGTAGCAGCCCAGCTCCCAGATGCTGGGACAATCCTGCTTCCTCCACCAGGAGCAAAAATTCTAATTCTGACTCTCTGTCTCTGGAACTCTTCTTATATACCCACACCCACCCACCCACCCCCACCCCCCCCCCCACACACACACATTGGCTTCCTGTGTCAGACCAATACTCTACCAGCAAGGCATCCAATTTCCCCGTATTTTTCCTATATTTGCCTATATCCCCATAGCTCTTCCATCAACTCTCATTTTCCTTTTTTGGGCATCTTTGACAAACTGACCAACATATGGTAGAACTTCAGAGTTGCTTTAATTTGCTTTTCTGTAATTATTAATGATTAGGAGCATTTCTTCATGATGTTATTTGTAACTCATATTTCTTCCCTTGAGAATTTCCTATTCCTATCTTTTGACCATTTATCTATTGGGGAATGGTTCTTGTTCCTGTACATTTGAATCAGTGATTTACATACTCTTAGATATGAATTTTTTTATAAGAAAAGCTTGCAGCAAACATTTTTTTCTGATTACTAGACTATAAATTTCTTAAGAGAAGGACCCTTATTTATATCTATCTTTGTAATTCCCTCAGTGCCTTGTACAAGAACATTGCAATTAGAAAACATTGAATAAATTTTTTTTGAATGAATGAGTGAGTGATAAGAAAGGAAGGGCATTTTCACTAATTGTTAGAGAGTTTTTTCTTCCCCCCCCCCCAAAAGGAGAGAATGTGATGGAAGGGGAAAAAAAGAAAGGAAAAAAAGAAAAAAAATGAGAGATGAAAGGAGAAGAAAGTAAATGTTTGTTAATGAAAATTGAAAGGAAAGAAAGGCATTCATCACAGCACACTCATTGAGGTCAGAGCTATGTTCTTACTGGTCCAAGGGGATAAAAGGAGATTATTAGTAATGGGGGCAGCCAGGACAGTGAGCTTACCCCCAAAAATAGCTCATCCCTCTTCAGGACGTCTCCTTTTGGCAAGCAGCATTCTGCCTTATGAGACACTAGTACCAAGAGAACTAAAAACCCTAAGGAAAAGTTGTGTGGAGATTATGGCCAGTATGGACTTTAGAAATGAGCTAAATGTCCTGTGGGGCAAGGGGTTAAAGAAGGGAGATGTAAGCATTGGCTGTGCCTGAAGGTGGATGGAAGAAAGGGGAGGAGACTGGGCAAAGAACACAAACCTGAGACAATTCAAGAAAACTTTAGCCCTGTTCTAGACTGGAGTAGGGGACTGAGTAATCAGAATAATCAAAGAGGGTGTAGACAGTGGATGGACAACTCTGAAGGCAAAATTCAGAAATTGGTGTAATATTCATTTAGGAGAAGGAAATTCATAAAGTAATAGAATAATGTATAATACATTGTATTTATTATATATCACAATATTGTAGAATAATATATTGCATATTAACATAATCTCACAATATCAAAATAATATAACAATATATCATGATATAGTATAACATACAATAATATAATAATATTATATGGTAGTATGATATAAAATTATATATCTATTAATATATTATAATAATATATATGTATTTTATAATGTAATATTGACCTTAAATTTTAATGAACAAAATATTTATGAGTTAATTAAAATTTGGGAGGCCACAAAGAACAGATGACAGCAGTCCAGGTTCAAGTGACTATGGGACAAGGGATTTTGATTCACCGTTATGTTTTGTTGACTTGGAGAACTGTGGCTTACTCAGCAGACATGATCTCAGTTCCTTGTGGACTGTGACTGTCTCTTCCTGGTCTTGGCATATCTAGACAATGGCACAGTTTCTGGTTTGTTGGTAAATTGTTTCGAGTGCTGGACCTGTAATCAAGAAGACATGAGTTCAAATCCTGATTACCATTTACTACTTATGCTTCTGACTTTGATTAAACTTCCCTTGCATTTATTTTTTATATATTGCTTTTCATGTCCAATTGCCTCTAGTAGTTTCTGAATTATCTCTATGAACTACCCAGCATAGGGCTCTTCTCACTCTGGTCAGGGGAATCGAATCAACGAATGTTTATTAAATACCTACTATGTGCTAGACGACTCAGTGGATAGAGCACTGCGCCGGGAGTCAGGAAGACCTGAGTTCAGATTTGGTCTCGGACGCTTACTGACTGCGTGACTTTAGGCAAGTCATTTAACCTTGGTTTGCCTTGGTCCGCCAGAGGAGGATCCCAGTTAGGGCTTTGTCTTGGTTCTCAGGTCTGCAAAGTCAGAGTTTCTCCTCCCCTCCAGCTGGCAAATCCCCTCACTCTCCAGTGAAAACTGGAAGACAAACACCATCTTGGGCTCTGGAATGGTCCCTAAACTTCTATGTGTGTTCTGTTGTAGAACAGAAGTTCCTTGAAAGCGGGGTCTCTTGGTATTCCCAGATCCTAATACTGTGCCCTGAACACAGTAGGTGCTTAAGGAGTGCAGCGGTCTAGACTGATGTCAAGCTTTGTGACCCTGTCAAAAATCCCTTAAACTTCTGTGAACCTCAAGCAACTCCCCCGAGCCTTTATTTCTGAGTTATAGAGGGAATTGCAGAAGAAATCCCAGATCGTGGAGGTAGGAGAGGCAAATGAGGAAACCATAGAGAGGAGGGTTTTGTTTCGTTGAATTTCAGCAACCAGTTAGAAAGTCTTTCAATGAAAGTCAGAGCCTGGGAGCCGCCCTCCAGTCCCCAGAGAAGCTCGGGCAATAACCCAGACCCCGGTGAGAAGGGTGGGGGTCCCTGCTGCTTCCCTCTACCTGTCCCCCTTCCTCCCGCCGCCTCTCTCTCTCTCTCTCTCTCTCTCTCTCTCTCTCTCTCTCTTTCACACTAACACACACACACACACACACACACACATACATACACACACACTCATACGCACACTCATTCTCTCACACACTCATACACACTTTCTCTCTCACACACACACAAACACACGCACGCATACACACACACACACACACACACACACACACACACACACACACACACACACACAATCTCAAGGAGGAGGAGTTGGGAAGCCTCCCACCACGCAGAGTCCGGCTTGAACAAATCCCACCTCCTCTTCCTGAAGGCAGTACCCTCCTCCCTCTCCTCCCTCTCCTCCCTCCGGGTTCGGCTCTCCGGGCTCTGCGGCGTTGCGGCTGTGACGGCTCCCGGCGCCTCCCACGGGTGAGCTGCAGCCCGGACGTCAGCCGGTGGGGACCAGACCTCCTCCGCAGGTAGGCAGGTAGGCCAGGGAGGCAGGCGGCCAAGCGGCCAGGTAGCCGCGAGCTGCCGCTCCCATTCCGCCCTGCCCGCCCCCCACCTCGGCCTCAGCCGCAGAGCGGGCTCGCCAGCTGCCCAGGGCAGCCAGAGTCCGAGGGCGGCCGGAGGCTTCCACGCCTTCATCCTGGTAGCGCTGTGCCCTCCATGACAGCTACCGGCTTCTGGGGTGGCATGGGAGGCGGTGGGGCTCTGCTGCTGCCGCAGTGGAGCCGGGGCCGGGGCTGCCACGCTCTTGGGGCTCCTCCTGGGGAGCTGCTACCTCCCCCCACCCCACCCCTCACCTTAAACCCCTGCGAGCGCTGGAGGGTGGGGCGTGTTGGAGCTCCTCTCGGAGAGAAATGTGAGGAGCCGGGAAAGGTGGAGAGGTTCGTTCCCAGGGATCCTGCTAGGCTGGGCTGGGGCATGCCGGTCCGTTAGTGTCCCCGAGCTGTTGTGGCTACCACCCGCCGCTGGGAGCCCTCCTCGAAGCTCCCCAGCCGCCGCCCCCCTCCCGCTGCATTGCTGCCGCTGGGGGAGCCCCCGCTGCCCAGCTCACCGCACCGCACCCCATCCTATCCCACCTGCCCTCTGGGCAGCCCTTCGACCCTCTCCCCTGAGACAGGTGTCCTCGGCCTTTCTCGCTCTCCCTAGATTTTCATGCATCTGTTCAGCAGGCACCCCCAACTAACCCAGGCACCCTTCGCTTCCCGGTCTCAACAGCCCCACCTCTCTTTTCCGCTGATCAGCCCAGCCCGCAAGTTGCCTCAGGAAGCTTGTAAGCTGGTAGCTGGGCCCTTGGCTCTCCCCTCCCCCGGATTTGTTTTCTTTTTTTGCACATTAAAAAGAAACATGATGTTCTTTTTTCTCGGGGATGCAAGAGTTGGGTCATTCCCTGGAATAATTACTGCGTGGGGAGGCTTAGGTATTATGGACAAAGGTCGACATTTACTAAAATGAAAACAAGCAAGCAAGATAAGGAAGATTGAAACGGGCTTTGAGAACCACCTCCCCTTTCTACCCAGGAGGGAGCTCTCCCCCTCGCCCCACGTCCACAACACAGCTCTCCAAAATGCTTCAATGCAGTACCATCCTTTCACAGTTATTTTATGGTGCAGGCTCCTGCCAGACCACCCGTCGGCAACTGGATATGATAGAACAAAAGAATGGCAGGATACAGGTTTTGCAACTCAACTCCTAAACTCACAGGGAAAGCTAAAGCATTGTTAAATATATGCCTGAAGTCTCATCGAATTTTAAAACATATCCAGACAATAGAAAACCTCAAAGGCAATATTAGGTTCTGTTTCCCTTCCTGGCTTGATCCCACTAAAGACAGATCTCCAGTAACGGAATGTTGTAACTCGTTCAGATCGGCAATGGATGAAGTGAATCCTCCCATAGTATTGAATAATCTTACCTAGGTCAAGCTTTCTCTTACCAAGTAGTTTGCCAATGACACCTGGTAATCAAGGCACCTTCCAGTCCAGTTGCAGCAGTCATGAATCACTCCCAACTTTTTTTTTTCTGAGCACCACAAAGAATCTTTCCAAAATCAAATGTAGTTGAGGATTCCTAATAAGCTAGGAGTTTGATTATCTAGAATTTCCAGTGGTGTATTCTTAGTATGGGATAGAGAACTGATCTAGAAAGTGACCTGAGTTCGGGACTCACCTCTGACACTTTCATATTGGTGTGTGTCTCTGAACAAATAATTTAATCTCTCAGGACTCTATTTAACTAAGATCATACATTGATAGAAGGGGTCTCCCTCACCTGGGATTTTCCTATGGTAATACAATCCCTATCCTGTTCTTAATTTTAAAATTCTTCAATGAACATATAGAAACTTTGCATAGCTGAGAGCTCAGAACTGACATGGCGTCATTAACTTTAGAGAGATTACTTCTAATACGTATTTGCTAAACAGTATTGAGAAAAAGTACGTATTTATTATACCTATTATTATTTATTATAGATTATCTTTGTTATAACAACCCCCAATGGATAAAGTAAGCTTTTCACTTTCTCCAAATAGATTTGGATTCTTCTGATCTTTGTGGTAGATCTGAATACTTTTTGTCTTGGGTTGTTTCACTCAATAGTCTAACTTTTCTCTGTTCTCTACTTTGGCCAGCTTGTTCCATGAAGTAGGTGCAGCTTTCTGTCTGTCATCTGTTTTTGTTTCTGTTTTTTAAACATAATTGTAGTCATATTGTCATTATTTCTTTGGGTCCTGTATCTCTGAAAAATGCCATATGATTTAGAATGATGCCTCATCCATACTTAACATATTGTTCACAAGATCAAAATGATAAAATGTGTGGTTATTTCTGGCCTACCTCTTGTCAATAAGGCATGTGCTATGAATTGTTTCTCCAGGAGAAATGGTTGATTGGTGCAAATTCCTCCCCCTTTCCCTGTTCAGTGCACATGCAGGCACACATGAGCAAGTGCGTGCGTGCACGCACACACACACTTAGTATTTTTCTTCCCTATAAAACATAGAATCTTTATGTTTTTAATTAGCTGTTCTTTCACATTACTTTTGTAGTAAACTAACAATTATTGGGATTCTGTATTTCGAAGTACCTCCCAGGGACTTTTGAATTTTCAAAGAGGATCCAGGTAGTATGTACTTTAACCCAGGGAGTGACTTTCTGATGGTGAAAATTATAGGCAGACCTATGCAAGAGTGATTTTTAAATAGTAGGGTCTTTCATGGTCACCTACACATCACTTCCCATAGGGTTCTGTATGGACAGTCCTTTGGGGGGGAAGGGACTCTCAATTTATCTTACAAAATAAGGTACAGTCAGGCCAAATTTCAAAGGCTGTCTTTTCTTCTCTACATGTTCTTACTCTTAGTCCTCTTTATCCTCATGACTGATTTAAGGATTGGTGACAATCCTGGAATAAGAAAGAAAGTAAATGTTGGTGTTTGATGGGAAACATGGTTCCCAAATGGAACCTATAACCTGATTACTACGATACTTATTTTCACTTCGAAGGAGGAATTTGGTATTGGTGAAATTCAACTCTACTCTTGACATAATTAAGGGTCCTCTCTTAATCCCAAGTATGTGCATATGTGTAAATCAACTAATGTGGAAGATTGTTGAGATACTCCTGAACTTTGGAGAAAATTCCCTAGTTTGTTCGGTCAAGTCAACAAGCCCTTAATAAGCACCTATCATGTTTTAGGCATTGAGGGGGCACTTGTATCCCCAGTGCTAAATGCTGAGGAAAGAAAGAAGAAAGGAAGGAAGGAAGGAAGGAAGGAAATAAGGAAGGAAGGAGTGAAGAAAGGAAGGAAAAAAGAAAAGAAGAAAGGAAGGAAAGAAGGAATTGCTTCCACTTTAATGGAAACTAACTTTAATGAGAGTTAACAATTGCATTTAACAATCCCTTCGTTTCTAGACTCTGAGTATGGTGGACCAAAAGTTAATGAGATCAAATGGAATAACATCTATAAAGGGCTTAGCAGAGTACTTGGTGCCTAGTAGGTGCTTAGCGAATTTTTGTTCCTTCCCCTCCCCATCCCCAACAACTGATCTTGTTCTCAAGCAGGATAGTTGAAGATGGGAAAGATGAGATTTCTCAAAGCATAAAATAGACTCTTGTGTTACACAAATACTTAAACTAAAGAAATGAATGAATTAAAAAATTGATCATAGGCATGAGAAAAGGGACAGGTGGACATTATGAATTTGTGGAAGTCTTGGCTGTGGCATGTTTAAATAGAGGTCTCTCTTTCTTGACAGCCTGTGAGCTGGTTGTGGAAGTGCCTCCTAGATGAGAACGAGAATGAGAATAGATAAATTAGAACCATACCTCCAGGACGTCCTGTTCTGGGAACTGATGTTCTCTTCCCAATATTACCCATGTCTGTTTGTAGATCTTGCTCTAAAGAGTAACCTCGATCCATTGGTGAGAAATCTGTTCTTCTGTCCATCTCCTGAATTCTTGACTCTTGGGTCAATGCCTTAAGTGGTATCCTATTTCTTTAAATTAAATTTTGTTTTTTTTTAATCAGCAAAAACTCAAACTTATATCCCTTCCACCCACCAATCCCCACCTGAGAATGAAAGAAAAACAAAATCCCTGTTACAAGCTTGTACAGTCAAGCAAAACAGATGTCTGCGTTGGGGTTACACACACACACACACACACACACACACACACACACACACACACACCCTCTTGCACACTGAGTCCTTCACCTCTTTATCAGAAGATGGGTAACATATTTCATCATAAGTCCTCTGGAATTGTGGTTGGTCGCTAAGCTGATCAAAGTTTCTAAGCCTTTCAAAGCTATCTGCACAATATTGTTTTCTTTTTCTGCACTAATAGTATTTTATTTTTTCTAATTACATGTAAAGATAGTTTTCAACATCTATTTTTGTAAGATTTTGAGTTCCAAATTTTTCTCCCTTCCCCCTCCCCAAGACAGTAAACAATCTGATACAGATTATACGTGGATAATCATGTTAAACATATTTCCATATTAGTCATGTTGTGAAAGAAGAATCAGAACTAAAGGAAAAAACAAAAAAAAAAGTGAAAATGGTATCCTGCGATCTGCATTCAAACTCCATGGTTCTTTCTCTGGATGTGTATAGCATTTTCCATTGTGAGTTCTTTTGGAATTGTCTTGAATCATTGTACAATATTGTTTTCATTATATAAATTTTTCCCCTAGGTCTGGGAGGGGCTGCTAGGAGGCACAGTGGACAAAGCGCCAGCCTTGGAGTCCATGGAGAACTTGAATTCATATGTGGTCTAAGATACTTACTAGCTGTGTGACCCTGGGCAAGTCACTTAATCCTGTTTGCTTCAGTTCCTCATCTGTAAAGGAGGACCCACTAGAGAAGCAAACTGCTACAGTATCTTTGCCAAGAAAATCCCAAATGGAGTCACAGATAGTAAGGTACAACTGAAACAACCCAACAAAAAGTTGTGTTCACACCACTGTATAATCTTACAGCCCAATAGCATTCCAACACATTTCTACACCATAACTTGTTTGGCCATTTCCAAATTAATAAGCACCCCCTTGTTTCTAATTCTTTGCACCAAAAAGAGCTACAAATATCTTGGTACTTCCATAGAGCTTGTTTTACTTAGGACTAATCCTTCCCTTAATCTATTTTCCCTCTAATTTCCCCTTCTCCCCCTTCCCTCTGTTTTCCTTCTTGAGTGAAATGTATTTCTGTGAATGCGTTCTTCCCTCTGTTGACCAGTGAGAGTGAGGTCAAGGGTCAGTCACTCTTCCAACTCCTTCTCCCTCATTCATATAAATTTCTATTTGTACACCTTGATTATATGAGATAATTTTCCTTGACCTGCCTCCATGCCCCTGTCCGCCTCTCTCAATTTCTTTTCCCTTCCTTCCCATTCGTATTTTAAGATCATCAAGACAAATGATCACAGAACCATTCCCAAGCCTTCTAATTAGAGTTTTTCTTTGAATCCTGATTCTAGGGGTCAAGGAAAATATAAGTATAATATCTCCATATTAAAATATAAGCAGTTGGGGTGGCTGGGTGGCGCAGTTCAAATCTGACCACAGACACTTAACACTTATTAGCTGTGTGACCTTGGGCAAGTCACTTAGCCCCAATTGCCCTGCCTTCCCCCCTGCAAAATAACAACAACAACATAAAATATGAGCAGTTTATCCTTGTTTAGACCCTTATGATTGTTCATTTGTGCTTACTTTTGTGTTTCTCTTGACTTGTCTGTTTGCACTTCAGAATTTCTAAACAGCTTTGGTCTTTTCATCAGGAATGCTTGAAAGTCTCCTGCTTCATTAAAGGTGTATTTTAGAGTTATTCTTGGTTATAAGCCTATATCTTTTGCCTTCTAGAATATTGTATCCCAAGCTTTCCTCTCCTTTTTAGTGTTGGAGTCTCAATCAGGTACGATCCTGACTGTGGCTCCTTGTTGCTTGAATTTTTCTTTCTGGGTGCTTGTAGTATGTGTGTGTGTGTGTGTGTGTGTGTGTGTATGTGTGTGTGTGTGTTATACTTACACACATATGTATACATATATGCATGCAAGTATATAGGTAAATGTATATATGTATCTATGTCTGTATATAAATATTCACATACAAACTCATATATACATGTAAATACACCTCTATGCATGTGCATATATATAGCTATATATGTATATTTATTTATTTATTTTGCCTAGAAGCTCTGGATTTGGGTTTTAATGTTCTTGGAAATTTTCTTTTGGAGGTTTTTGATGAGGTGACTGTTGGATTATTTCTATTTCTACTTTGTCCTCTGGTTCTAAGAGATCTGGGCAATTTTCTTTAAAGATTTCTTGAAATGTGGTATGTAGGCTCTTTTTTTGGTCATGACTCTCAGGTAGCCTCAATTATCTTTACATTATTAAATTATCTTTCCTCAATCAGTTTTTCAGGAGGTTGTTTTTGCTATGAGGCTTTAAATTTCCTTCTATGTTTTCAATCTTTTGGCTTTATTTTGCTATTTTTTATTACCTTCATAAAGTTATTAGCTTCTATTTGATTCATTCTATTTTTTAGGGATTTAGTTTGGGGTAAGACTTTATACCTTTTGTATTAAGCTGTTAATTTCCTTTTTTAAGTCTTTCTTCAATAGTTTCATTTTTTTTTCCAATTTTTCCCTCTAGTGCTCTCATTACATTTATAAAAACATTTTTAAGTCTTTTTTTAAAAAATATCTTTCTTTATCTCTTCTAGAAATTCTAGTTGAATTTGTGCCCAGACTGTGTTTTTCTTTGAGACATTGTTTGTAGATGTTTGGAGTCATTTTCTTCTTTCATGTTTATGTCTTAAGCATCACTATCACCATGACAGCTTTTCATGGTGTGTTGTTTTCTTGTTTTTTGTTTTTGTTTTTTTGGTTTTCTCATTCTTCTAGCCTACTTCTTGAATTTGGAATTCATATTAAGGTCAGGCTTTATACACTTCCGGAGGAACTGTCAGTCTGGTACTGCTGCTGCTTTCTTGGAGGTACTGAGTATTGTATTATTTTGGGCTTTCGGGGACAACTTGGGCTGGTACCTGAAAGCTTTCAGCACTCCCAAAGTCATCTAATCCAGGGAAAAGTTGCTCTTCCCTGGTCTGAGCTCTGCACATTCCAGACATGGGTTTAGGTCTAAAGGGAAGAACACATTCACAGAAATACATTAGATTTGGGTCTAATACTTTTAGTTTGTCCCTGGATCCATGACTCGGACCCAGGTAGCAAGGGACAGAGTTGCCAGTTGACAACAGTTCCTGTACTCTTTGTGCAAGAGCTTTGTGCTGGATCTAAGATCTCCTCTTGCCCTAGTACAAAGCTTTCCCTTGAATCAGAATGTTCCACACAACTCATTTCTGACCAGACTCTGTCCCCAGGGTCCACAGACCTTTTTAACTATTCTAACCAGGATTGGAAAAATGACTCATTTTTTTCTTGGATTTTCTGATCTAAATTTGATCTGGTGCATTTCTTAGATTTGTTTAGAGGAACTGGGTTGGGAGGATGGGGGCGGCTCCAAAGGGGGAGGAGCTCACTCTTAAGGTCTTTATCTGGAAGAAGATACTGCTACTTCTCTATCTTATAGTATGCTATTTCTAAGACCACTCCCCACTTTAAAAATGTAGCATACAATAGTGATGCTTTTAGAAATAAAAATACATGAAAATTAGTTTTGTTTGGGCAATTTTATGGAACAACAAGACAGACAGAGAGACAGAGAGAGACAAAAAAAGATGTTACGGGATATCTCTAAATTGGTGTTGTTCATTGCTATTCTGTCTTATGTGAACTAGAATGTGAAATTAATTTTATTTAGGGACCATGTTTCATTTTAAGATAGAAAATGGGAGTAGTTGTGTGTTTTCACATGAAATTGTAACAGGCTAGGGGGATATCCCTTTATATGTAGCAAGATATTATAGGAGTATTGCCCCCCACCCCCCAACCTACTACTTTACCCCTAATAGTTTCATATAGACTAGAGAGACCTGGCCCAGAACTACAGCAATCTTATTGTCCATTCTTATATGAGACTTCAACCAATGTCATGGGCCATTTTCAGTGGCCCTGTTAGTAGAATATAGAAAGGGAAGAAAAAAATGGATTGAAAGACCCAGGGAAAGGGTTTTAATGAGTGTCTTTACCTAAAACTAAGAGCACACAGTTGTGTTCTTATTGGAGGGAACAGAAAAAATCAGGACATGATTAGTATCTTCCAACTTTGAAATGGTTAGAGTGCTTTTCAACTGAAAATCAGCTTAAATGTTCCTCAGGATAGCATAGTTCTATTTGTTAATCAAGGAGCTGGTACGTTAACATAAGCTTCTTCCTAGTTTAATTTTATTTATAAAAATTTGCTCCCTGATAGATTGTTAACCTACAGATTGTAGATGTTGAGTTTTAACCTAGACAGATGTAATAAGGATTGTTGTTCTTCATTCGTGTCCAACTCTTCAGGACCCCATTTGGGGTTTTTGTGGTAAAGGTTCTATAGTAGTTTGCCATTTCCTTCTCCAGTTCATTTTACAGATGAGGAAACTGAGGCAAACAAGGTTGAGTGACTTGTCCAAGATCACACAGCTAGTAAATGTCTGAAGTCTGATCTGAACTCAGGTCTTCCTGACTCCAGTCCCAGAACTCTGTCCACTGTGTCGCCTAGTAAGGGTTACTTTTGCGTTAAACCTGACTAGTTGATAAAATTGTTCTTCAGATTTCATTCTGTTTATTCATAAGTCAAAAGACATCAGACATCAATATGGAGCAGTCCAAGTAGGGAAATTTCTTCTGCTTTGTAGAAAGAACTCTTATAAATAATAATTATAGGAAAGCTTATTTAGGATAGTGTATTTTAGGTTTTCTAAATTCTATCCATCACAAAAAATCCTTAAGGTACATTACCTTTATAGTACTGGTAATTAAAATATAATTATCAATTAATATGAATATATTAATTAGTCAATTATTAAAATGCCTCCAACAGGCAGCAACCTTTTGTTATTGATGTGCTCGTCAGACAACACATTGTCACATGCTTCATCTAGGCATTGAGAATGTGGCATTTGGAAAGATCTAGCAGGATTCTCCATGGAGGAATAGTTTTGTTTGAAATCCATATCTGAGTGTTGAATCTACAAACTGTAGGCCAGTGAGCTTAACTTAGACTCACGGGGAATTGTTACGCTAGAAAAGGATGGTCACTGATCATCCAGAACAAAAGTTTGTGTGGATGGATGGCTTCATCGAGAACAGGTAGTGCCAACCTAGTCTTACTTCTGTTTTTGAAAGGCTTATCAAATTGGGACATAAGGGGGATGCTATAGAGTTTACCTAGATTTAGCAAAGTTTAATGAAATGTGCCGTGTTATTCTTATGGGAAAGATATAGGAAAGGAAGGAAAAAATGCGACTAGATACATTTGAAGCTGTTTGACTGGCAGAAAGAATAATCGTTAATGGTTCCATGACAGTTTGAAAGAAGAAATCTAACGGAGTGCTCTGGGGAGCCGTGCTTGGCCCTGTGCTGGTTAACATTTTTATCAATGATTTTAATAAAGGGATAGATGGCCTCCTTATCAAATTTGCAGGTGACAGAAAGCTAGGAGGCAGGGCGGTGAGGTGGCACAGTGAATAGAGCACTGGCCCTGGAGTCAGAAGGACCTGAGTTCAAATTCAGCCTCAGACACAATACTTACTAGCTGTATGACTTTGGGCAAGCCACTTCACTCCAATTGCCCTCCTTCCCCCTCCAAAAAGAAAAAAAAAGGGAAAAGAAAAGAAAGCTAGGAGGCAAATCTGATGCACTTGACGATAGAATTAAGATTCAAAGATACAGGCTAAAGCATTGAGTCAAATCTAATAAGGAATTAGAATAAAGATCTAATAAAGAAATTTAATTAGGATAAATGTAAATTCTTATATTTGTGAATGAGAAATCATCTTTCCAAATACAAGATGGGGAAGGCATGCTTAGAAAGCAGTTTGTTAAAGAACTTATTTGTACAAAAATATTTATAGCAGCTCTTTTAGTGGTAGCAAAGAATTGAAAGTTGAGAGGATGTCCATCAGTTGGAGAATGGCTGAACAAGTTGTGGTGTATGATTATGATGGAATATTATTGTGCTATAAGAAATGTTGAGCAGGATGCTCTCAGAAAAGCCTAGAAAGTCTTAGATGAACTGATGGAAAGTGAAATGAGCAGAACCAGGAAACATTGTACACAGTAACAGCAATAATATACGATGAACAAGTGTGAATAACTTAGCTGTTATTAGCAATACAATGATCCAAAACAATCCCAAAGGACTCATGATGAAAAATGCTATCCATTTCCAGAGAAAGGACCGATGCAGTCTGACTACAGACCAAAGCATACAATTTTTCTCTTCCTTCCTCCCTCCCTCCCTCCTTCCTTCCTTCCTTTCTTCCTTTCTTCCTTCCTTCCTTCCTTTCTTCATTCCTTTTGAGTTTTTTTTTCCCCACAAAATGACTAATGTGGAAATCTTTTACACGACTGCATATGTATAACTCATATCAGATTGCCTACCATCTCAGGGATGTTTAAGGGGAGAGAAGAAGGAATAAAATTTGGAACTCAAAACTTTTTTTTAATGTTTAAAAATGGTTTACATGCAATTGGGGAAAAATTAAAAAAATTTAAAAGCAATTCATCTGAAAGACTGGGAGATTGAATTTCATTTCATTATGAAGCAACAATGTGATGTGGTCGCCTAAAAAGCTAACATAACTTTGGGCTGCATTGAGAGAAGCATAATTTCTAGGATTGCAACCAGGAAGTTCAATGCCATGGTGTGGTCATATGAGTGATGTCTGGAGTGCACACTCACTATACCTTGAACTTGGTGTAGGTTTTTCTGGGGGTGCTCATATGTGAGTTGGGGATGGGAATATTCCTGGGAGCTACGTTGGTATTTTCTTAGCACCCTTTTTTTGGTAGTAATCACATATGGGGTTTCTTTCCCTAAGCCTTTAGTAGCCTCCCCCATTTCACATACCTTAAGAATAAAACCCTCAATGCCCTCAGAATTGTGTGCTCTTCCATCAGTGATATCCCCTGTCCATTTGTTCTACTTCTTCACATAGCACAGCAGGGATGGGGATGTTAAGATCCAAATGTAGAGGTTGTTCCTCTGTGATTGATAGAGTTAATTCTTTGTTACAATAGTATTGACAGATCTTTACCATTTTTAAATGACTTTTGTCCTCCCAATTTCACTAAATGTATTCTCATTTATCTGGCTTAATTAGACCTTGCCAAGTTTTATGTAAACTCCCCCCCCCCCCATCACTTATTGTACTTTATTTCTCATAATCTTCCATAACCCTGTTTTCCAAGATTTTACAAATGAACTCATTTTCTAAAATGGTGTTGCTATTGGCTACCATATGCTACTTGGCAAGGGGAATAAGTGTTTGCTACCTGAGTTTCTTTTGACCTCCTTGTTCTTACAATTAATTAAAAATTGCTAATGAAGTTGGCAAAATTTCCCTAGGAAATTATGCTAGTCTCTAGTGATATTTACTTTTTTACTCATTTACACCTTTCCACTTCAATAGCTTCTTTAAGTTGGTGATGTTGGACTAGTTTTCTGGGCAGCAATCATTCTTCATCCAGTTGGTTTTTCCTGTATAAATGGTGAGATAAAACTCCTTTGAATGGTTATAGATCTCTTTGAGAAAGTTTTACAGGGTCCCGGGGCTTGGTGCAACCAACACAGTGATATTTATAAAGAGGAATATTGGAAAATCTCATCATTCATAGGGAATCTCCCCTCAGCTTGGATTCTACCTCCTGATTTGTGCCTTCCTGGATGTTTCTATCCAGAGGGTCATTTAACAACATTATCTCTATTGAATCACTTAAAACATCTTTAAAAACTTTGATGTATGGATCTGAGACACTTTGTTGGAAGAGAACCTTTGATGAGGTGTTTTGCTTCACTGAATCAAGTTCTTTAAAAAAAACACCAACTTTAGCCAATCATGTATCAATCATGTAATAAACTTTAGTCAAACATATAATAAAGATATGATCTGCTGTGGAATTTCATTTGTGAAAGTTTGCCTGTTCCCTACTTATACCTTCAAAGAAGATACCCTCAAGGCACATGTAGATATTCCAATACAAATTTTTATATGGATGGAGATGTGAGTATCTAGGTTAGTAGTTTAGCAATGCTCTCTTAAATGCTTTATTACTAAAGTAGGAGTTTTTTCATGCTCTTGGTGTCTTCCTCTTTTTCAGATACCTTATGAGTGAATCCATTAAAATCTTCATAGTATATATATCATACATATGTATGTATGTGTGTATGTATGTATGTATGTATGTATGTATGTATGTATGTATGTGTTTGGGACATTCAGCCCAAGTGGGCAATGGATTTAGTCCAGAATTAAACATGAGCAGGAGAGTAGGCTGGATCTCCTTAAGGAAATCATGAAACTCCTTTAGTGGTCCCAACCTGCCTTTAAACAAAGACCCACCTTTTTACTATTGATAGTTTAACAGTGGTATTATATGTCTGCGAGACATGGAATATAATGATTTTGAAAGAATCGGAAATTACTAGCACAGATGGCAATGGAAGTGTGTATGGTGGGTATGAGTTGTCTAAGGAACTAATTTCCTGACTAGTAACTAAGTGCCTAATAAAGAATTTGGAAGAATTATAGTGATGTCTTCGAGGAAAATTGTGATTGAAAAAGGCTGCCTGGGAAGGGCAAAGACAAGGGACAACAGCTTCCTTGTCCTACTGGTATCTTCGTAATAACAAGAGAAATCAAGAAAGTCCCCAATATGATCCCCTGTGACAAACATATAGGGACTACATACGAGAGTTGCATAGGATGGACAGCCATGATCATGTTATAATCTGTATCATTGGAAGTAACATCCAAATTGATGAGATCAGAGATGTATTTGGGTATCTACTAATTTTTAGTCTTCTAATTTGCATTTTTTTTTCCTTTGCTCTAACAAGTTGATGTTCTGACTGTATAAACAGTTGATTTGGAAATGACTCCTGCATCAACAACTAGTCATTTTCTATCTGGTAAGACACAGACAATTTCATTTTGGGGGCATCTCTTGACCCTCTTCTTGAATATATATGTACAAGGCTTCAAGGTAGTCTTAAGGTTTTTTGCCTCTTTTGTATCTTAATTCTGAGCCATGTTTTCCAACATTTTTCACCATCTTCTCCTCTACCCATCTTTTTGTATCTAAGTGATCCTTTTGGTTTCAGATTCCATATGTCATCTGGTTTCTTTTTCAGTGAGAATGTGATGACATGCTATTTTACACCTTCCTAACGTACAGCAATATCAGTAGAATGTTGTTATAGTTGGGTCTTCATTTCCATGGGAAACTTTAGGTCATTAAAGGAGTTTTTCTCTTTCCTAAAGGCAATCCAGCCCACTCTTCTATTGGACAATTCTAGTCAGTACTGCTGGTCCTAGATGGACAAGTTCTATAGGTTATGCATGCATGTCATAATCTGAGTGTAGTACAGATGTGACCAGGCATTCCTTCTCACTCAGTTCATTTTCTGAGCTAGCCAAGATGATACTACAAACTCTTAATCATTAAACATTAACCAAGAAGGCAAAAGCAAGACAGCTAGGTAGCACAGTGAATAGAGTGTTGAACCTGCAGTCAGGAAGATCTGAGTTCAAATCTGATCTCTGATACTTACTAGCTGTGTGACCCTGGGCAAGTCGTTTAACCAGTTTCCTTATCTGTAAAATACAGATGATAATAATAGAACCTACCTCCCAGGGTTCCTGGGAGGATCAAATGAGATAATGTTAGTAAAACACTTGTCAAACCTCAAGCTGTTATATAAATGCTAATTCTTAAGTATAATTCTAGCATAACAGTCCATTCAAAGATGGATTACACTAGTTTACTGATGCATATAGATTTTAAGGGCAGAATGGGCACAAACTAGCAGGAAGGCACTGAACAGGGAAATCAGTGTATCTGGGTCAACTCACAACCCTGCACTGTATCTCTTGATGTCCTTGATCTGCTTAGAAAATGGTCTTCCTTAGGAAGGAGTTCCTTCCTTACCCTTCTTTAAAATTTCTCTGCTCTCCTATAGGACAGGGTCTCTTTGCAGCTGGATGATACTATCAGACTATTGCCAACAGTTATAAGAATTTTGAGGTCTGAAACATGGAAAAGAAATCATAAGGTACCCATCAAAGATGAACTATTTACATGACGACATGGAAAAGTGACAATTGTGACCGTTGAAACTTTTTTTTCAATATGAGGATAGGGCAAGGGAATACGAATGTATATATGCATATACATGCATATAAATTGATATAAGAGGGTTTTCATATGCAAACAAGCACATATCTGAGTGTATATATATAAATGAATCCATAGAGGGCATAAGATCAATTGAATAGGAAGGGATAATATTCCAAATGGTGAAATTGTGAGGAGAGAGAGGATTAGACTGAGAGGAGACAGGGAGAGTCAAAATGGGGTTGAGCATGGAAGAGGCAAGAGGGAAAGCCAGTGCATGCACATTTGAACACCCTGGGTCGGTATGTCTGGGCTTGATGGCCTAAGGGTAGTGCCACCTGGTGACCAAGTTGTATGCAACCCTCATAGAATCAGACTAAAATGTAAAGGCATCCATCCAGTACAACCATCTAATTTTACCGATAAGGAAACTAAGGCCAAGAAAGGCAAAGTGAAAAGGGCACAAATGCAAGACTAGGATTGGAACCAAGGTCTTGTGAACCCACTCTTCCCACTGCCTGCTCCCTAGATGATTAATTAGTTAATTAAGTGATGACCTGTATGTCTACAGTTGATTCAAGCAGGACAACAAGCTAGGTATGAATTATAGCTTTCCCAGAAGTACCAGCCAACACCACCTATCATAGCATATCTTAAATTCAATACACATTTATAAAATGCCTATTAAGTGCACTG
>CM053583.1:190332908-190349376 GCA_028627135.1 Pseudochirops cupreus
TGATGACCTGTATGTCTACAGTTGATTCAAGCAGGACAACAAGCTAGGTATGAATTATAGCTTTCCCAGAAGTACCAGCCAACACCACCTATCATAGCATATCTTAAATTCAATACACATTTATAAAATGCCTATTAAGTGCACTGACCTGTGGTCCAAACTGAGAATACAAAAATTAAAAAGTCAATCTTTGCCCAAAAAAAAAAAAAAAAGAATTTTGAGGTCTGCAAAGTGCTTGATATGCTGTAAAATGATATTAAACTATAAAAACTGCTGAAGCTGCTACAAGGTCTTTTGGTGAAAGCAAAGAACCTGAGCCTGGGATCTGCAGAACTACTATTCCTGTGGTTGGTCTCTGAGATAATACATAGCATTAGCTGTTATAGCAAAACAGTCTGGAATCAATAGAACTTTTCAGAACTCACTAAGGTCTGAGGAGTTTCCACATCTCAAGTCACAGGTAGAAGTAAAAAGCAAGGCAGACAAACCTCTGAGGATTTCCATCTTTCGAGCTATAGGGGATGGTAAAGAACTCACCTTTCCCCCATTCTGCTTTTTGCCAAGCTTTTATTCCAGTTCTGATCTTGGCTGGGCAAGGACCAAAGCAACTGCTTTCCTCTCATCATCTGCTTCTTTGTCTCTTCCTCCTAATGGGCTTGCCTTTTATGTCTCTGCATTTTCTAACTGCTTGGCTTTGGTCATTGACTCTCAAAGCAGGATTTCTTGTTGTGAAATGACTCACCTCTCTACCTTAGGGTAATACACCAGAATCTACATTTCTGCCCTACCCAGCACAGATAGGCAATATACAAGTGTCCCACAGTTACCCAGAAGCTCTTGGTAAGAGGTTTCCTAGGTATCTGCACAACAGTTTCACGTAAATGAACTGATAGGAAATAAAACATTTTGGACATCTTGCCTCTTATGGGTTTGCTTTCTCTCAGGTCCTCTAAGTACTTTTCCTCTGATAGGCTATTTTCTCTCAGATCTATCAAAACTGGTTTTCCCAAGTATTTCTCCCGGAGAAGCTGCTTTTCTCAATGATTCTCACTTTCCCCCGCTCCTTTCAATACATAAAAATATCCAACTAAGAAAAGCAATGGACATTTTTTATCTCATTCTCTTCAAGGAGGCTCTGTAATATTCTAGTGATGATATCACAATATCAGCAAACAGAAGCATCTAAAGGAAATCCCCATCCATAGCGAATCACTCTTCACTTAGACTCCCTGCTAGATTCGCAATAGTGGATACCTGTAATGAGTGCCCGGCTTCTTGTTTCATGCCTCACCTTATCTTTATAACCAGAGGGTCATTGAACAATGTTATTTCTGTTATATCTTTCCAGGAATCTTGAATTATCTTGATGCATTTATTATTCTGCTGGTTTTGCTTTTTGGCAGAGAGATGTGCAATATAGTCTCCAACAAATTAAAAATTAATATCGTCCAGAAAAAGGTGCATGATGGGTGTGAGTAGGCTGTAATGTATAACCAGGAAGAACTTTGAAGAACAGGAATAAAAGATGTCAGCGAGGAAATGGATGATAGAAAGATAAGAAAGGCTAATCAGGTATTGAGGGCAAAGGTATATACCCAGAGTGCTTCCTTTAATGTCAGGAGAAAGTTAGGAAGACCTCCAACACTGTCAGTCTATCAACAAACATTTATACAGCATCAGCTACATGCCAGGCATTGTGGTAAGGATACAAACAAAGACAAAAAAAACCCGATCCCTGCTCTCAAGGAGCTCACAGGAGACTGATGCTCACCATGTGGTCAGCCTAAGTGAGTAGGCAGATGAAAACAATGCAGCTTGGGACAGAATTACAGTTGGCATCTTTGAAGGGGATTCCTAAAACAATCTGTTTGAGTATGTTGAGATAGAAATGATTCATTTTCATATATCTGTTCAGTGGTCACTGGACAAGGGTCTCAGATATGGAGTACCAACACTTAAGTCAATGCCTGTGGACAGCTCCTGCTCCCTGGTTGGTTGATTGTTGTCCTAAGTTCTTGAAGAAGACCAAAATGATACCACTAGTCACTTTTCAGTGTGTCTGACTGGGACTGATCAGATCAGTATGAGCTCAGAATGTTCTACCATGGGTTGGGCACAAATAGTCCACGTGAACATTTGGGGTGGATTCTCTAAATTTGCCTCTCAATCCCCTTTTCTTTCTTTTTTTCACAATTTACAAGTTTTATTATCGGTCATTTGTAGCTGTGAAAAATACAAACGTTACCTAGGCATAGGCTTTGTTCACTAAATTCTATCAACAAAGACTTCTTGAGCTCCTACATTTTGGGAACATTAGGATATAGTCCTTTAATGCTCAGAACGAGAATGACATAGAAGGTTTTACAGCGCAGTCCAAGATGAACTAGAATCTTTGTTCAATCTGTTCTCTTTCTCTTCAGGGAAATCATGATTGCCGCATTAACACAAGACAAAGTGATGCAGCTGGTTTTTCTTGCATTGGGGACAACATTTCAATGGAAAAATCTTCTAGATTTTCATTCATTTCAATTGCGGGGAAAGTACCAGAGTGCCATGTTTTCACAACTAAAAATCAACGATATCTTTGCTGGTGTTAATGCGGTGACCATTATCAAATTCAAAAAATTCAACGTTTAAGCATTACCACTTTTAGATTTCATTAGGTAGCAAAGGGTAATGAGTTGGAGGGAGTACTCCCCATCAATGAGATCATGGATTCACTAAATTACTAAAGCATCTTTTTCCCCAAACTGTGAGAAAGGAAAAACTGACCTTGGACAGCATCCTGTATCCTAGTCTGGAGTCAGAGTAGTTTGGTGCTTTTCTTTTTCTGTATATTTTTTCTAGTTGAAGTAGCCATTCGGACCAGTATGGGGAGCAGAGCTTGGAGTCTATGAAAAGCATGTGAGCAGGGAATCCATCTTTGTAGGCCACCACAATTAAACCACATTGAACCTCAAAATTATAGTTGGCATTGTGGTTAATAGCTCCAACATATGCTCCTATTTGTAAAGAGTTGTCAAATGTGTTCTGGATAAATGGTTTTGGTTTCTTTGTTGTCTTCCAATCAATCACACACAGCTTACCCTCGTATTCAGCTACACGGTCCATTAGACCCAGGTACTCAAGGGTCTCATGATGAATTGCACTGTCTAGAGTTCTTACTCTACTTATGTCTGTTAGAACATGCTGGACATTTGCTACATAGCCAGAGCTAATTATTTTTCATCTAATTCTTTTAATTGCTTTTGGGATGAAAGCATGGCTTCTGACACTTCCTGGAAGTATTTACCTTGCAAAAAGACATCTGAAGTATATTCTTCAAAGCTATTCTCTCCCAGCTCCAGAATCATTCACTATTTCCATTTTTCTAGATTTAAAATTTGTTTTGCTGTCGTGGTTTGCTGAAGGATTCAGGTAACATTAGACATTTTATTATTTTGTAAATGTATTTTCAAAGGAACTGAAGAATTAGAGTGTTTGATCCATTTCTTTTTTTCTGAACTGAGAAGAACTGTATTTTGTGTAACTATTGATCCTGATGCTTGCTCTTGGGTCTTACTACCCACAGGTCCATGTAATAAATCATTTTCTTGCAACAACAAATCTGGTGTCTTGGAACAAATTTTGGTTGGTAAACAATACAACATTAAATTAGAGTATTTGTTTTGGTCAACTTCTTGATGAGGATTTTTTTCTTCTTCGGGCTACAAAAGTAACATGAAATAGAGAAACCTACAGAAGAAACTAGTTCTGCAAAAAACCTACTTGATCTTCCAAGTTTCTTGCAAATGCATGATAGTGACTGCATTTTTTAGGCTTTTTACACAGAAGATAATTTGGTCCAAAGTTCTCCCTCTTCTATTTCAAATGTCAATGAGTTTTTTTGGGGGGGTGTCCTTTTGAGGGCCATTTCTTGTAGCACCATGTTGTGGTGGGGGGCAACTCCTGAATCCCTTTTTCCATCACACAGATCCAGAAAGGGGTCACACAGGACTGAAGACTACTTTACATGTTTTTCTTCGTTTTGTGGAGTGTAAGGATCTTGGAAAATAGACACAGATTGTGGCCAGTTCATACTTGAAAATTTTGTTTTTAATTTTCTTTTTTATCATTATCTTGATAAACAGTAATAATCACAATTATTTCCATATTGAAAGAAAAGAAATTACCATAAAACCACCAATCTCTATTAAGTATATTTTGGGATTTTTTAAAAAGAATATAAATAATACAACTTGATAGTCCCAAAGCTGTTCTGCTTTTCTGTAAATTCCTTTGAGTTCCCCTCTTTTTCTTAATAAAAATGTTTTATTGATGCTCTTTTCTTTCTCTCCTTAGGAATTATTGTCTTTTATCCTCCCTAAACTACACACACACACACACACACACACACACACACACACACACACACAGAGTAAAAGCCCTTTCTGGGAACAAATGAGCACAATCAAGCAAAAGGAATCTATACATTGGCAATATTTTTCTCAATTTGCACCTCTATTCCATCACTTTGCTAACAAGAGATAGGGATCATCACCCATGATTCTTCTCCTAGAGTCATGTTTGATCATTGCATTGACAGTTCTCAAGTTTTTCCAAGTTGTTTTCCTTTACAATGTTGTTGTATAAATTATTTTCCTAGTTCTGTTCACTTCACGCTGTATTGGCTTATTCGAGTTTTCCCAGGTAATTAATCATTCCTTTAAAGGTAAAATGACATTACATTAAGATACCATAATATGTTCAACTGTTCTTAAATTAATTGATACCCACTTTGTTTCTAGGTCTATGCTACAACAATTTTTATACATATAGGTCCTTTTCCTCTTTGTTTGACCTCTTTGGTATATACTCCTAATAGTAATAATATTGCTGAGTCAAGAATACACACAGTTTAGTGAATTTGGGAGGCATAGCTTGAAATTGCTTTCCAGAATGACTGCACCAGCTCACTTCTCCACCAATAGTACAATAGTGTGTCTTTCTCCCCTAATTTGAATTTCTCTTATTTTCAGTAATTTGGAGCATTTTAAAAAATATAGTTGTTGATAACTTGGATTGTTATCTTTTGAGAACTGACTCTTTAAATCTGGTGACTCTCTACTGGGGCAGTGGTTCTTATTCTCATAGATTTTAATCAGTTTCCTTTATAGTTTGAATAGCAGACTTTCATCAGAAATTACTGCTGCTAAGATATTTTTTCTCAGTTAACTATTTTTTCTTCTAATTTCAATTATGTCAATTTTGTTTGTGTAAAACCTTTTCAATTTTATGTACTCTGTCCATGCCTGCTTCCCTGTAATCTTATCTATTCCTTATTCTGTCAAGAATTCTTCCTCTAGATGTGGAAAAATTGGATACCACTAATGCATTGTTGGTGGAGCTGTGAACTGATACAATCATTCTGAAGAGCAATCTGGAACTATGCCCAAAGGGCTATAAATAGTTGCATACCCTTTGACCCAGTAATACCACTTCTGGGGTTGTATCCCAAAGAGATCATAGAAGTGGGAGGAAGACCCCTATGTACAAAAATATTTATTGCAGCTGTCTTTGTGGTGGCAAAAAACTAGAAATTAAGGGGATGCCCATCAATTGGGGAATGGCTAAACGAGTTATGGTATATGAATGTAATGGAATACTATTGTGCTATAAGAAATGGGGGGGAGACAGTCTTCATATTCACCTGGAGAGGCTTGTACAAACTGATGCTAAGTGAGAAGAGCAGAACCAGTTTTGCTGGGTGGGTGAAGTAGCTGTCATACAACTGTAATCCCTAATTCTGGGGAGGCTAATGCTGGTGGATGACAGCAACAGTATGGTGAGCTCGGGGGAGTAGGGGACCACCAGGCTGCCTATGGAGTGGCAAACCCTGGGCAAAGCCCAGGTCAGAAGCCAAATAGGTCAGAGCTTCTGATCAGGCTCACGAATAACTGAAATACAGAGACACAGAGATAGAGACAGGAAAACAGACTCAGAGAGATGCAGAGACAGAGAAAGAGAGCAGACAGGGGAAGAGAGAGACAGAGACAGAGAAAATATGAGCGTTATCAAACTTACCATATCCAAATTAGAACTTGTATTTACCCCCAAACACAACACTCTTCCTAACTTTTCTATTTCTTTTGAGGGCATTGCTACCCTTTCAGACACCCAGGTCCTCAAGCCCAGGATCATCTTCCATTCTCCCATCTCCCCCATTGCCCGCATCCAGTCCTCCACCATGTCTTATATATTCACCCTCTTCTCTTCAGTCACATAGTCAGCACTTTAGCCTAGTCCCTGATCACTTCTCACCTAGACTGTTATAATAGCTTCCTAATTAGTTTCCTCTTGCCTTTCCATCCTCCCCTAAGCTGCCAAATTGATATTCTTAAAAAGCATAGGTCTGATCGCATCACTCCCCTGCTCAAGAAGGTTCAAGATTTTCTTTCTGCCCCAGGGTGATGACAATGTCAGAGGAGAGAAGGGGGCATTTAGAGAAAGAAAGGTAGCCTTTTAAAAAATAATAATGAAAGCACTTTAAAATGCTTAACAACTATTATCTCATTCAATCTTCATAACAATCCTATAGGTGATATTATTATCCCCATTTTACAGATGAGTCTAGAGGTTAACTGACTTGCCCAGGGTCCTCCTGACTCTGGGTTCAATACCCTATCCATTATACCATCTAGCTGTCTATCAGATGCTTTGGGGGCATTTTTCCGATAATCAATGATTAGATCAAGGAGCATTATTATTTTTTCATTAACAAATAGCTGTGGGGTACAGCAAATAGTGCTAGGCTTGGGCTTAGAAACCCTGCACATTCAAATCCATTCCCACACACTTGCTAGCCATATCATCTCATGCAAGTCACTCAATCTCTGTGACTCAGTTTCCTCATCTGAACAACGAAAATAATAATGGCGCCTACCTTGTGGGCTTGTTGTAAGGATAAATTGAGATATTTGTAAAATGTTGCTATTATTGCTACTATTATTATTCTTATAATAATTACTTAAGTACTTGCTATGTGCCAGGTTGTGGTAGGAATAATTTCCTAATGCCCCACCCCCATGCAAATCAGTCTAGTTTTTCCTTAAAAGGTATCGGAATTGTCCCTGAGATTTGACTGGCTCAGGACACCAAAGGCTTGGACTTCTTGGTCAACCGAGGACAAAATAAACACATAAGAAACTCTAGCCTCAATTTGAGTCTTGACTGGCAGATCCTAATGGGACCCTCGGAGGCGGGGAAACAGCTCAGCTGAATCTACTCAATGTACTAGATAAGCATCCTTGGTGAACATCCCTCCCCTGCCATGCTAAGTAAATCTCCTTTTAAAAAAGAGTTAAGTGACTTTTACCTCAATATTGAACCTAGACTACCAGGAAACCAGCTTGAGTCAGGACTAACCTAGAACACAGGTACCATGCTAGGTTCTGGGGTCACAAAAATAAAATTGAAATATCCCCTACTCTCAAGGAGAGAGCTAGAGAAGTAGCTAGAGGAGACAATATTGATACAGAAAGACACCCACATGCACACACACACACACACACACACACACACACACACACACACACACACACTATACAAGATAACTTGACAAGGACACTAGCAGCTAGGTGAATCGGGAAAGGCTTCAGTAGACAATGGCAAAGCAAATATTAATCTCTTCCCAGGTGCCAGACAGGCAGCCAGGTGGCACAGGGGATAGAACACAGGACTTGGAATCAGAAAGACTCATACTCCTGAGTTCAAATCTGGTCTCAGATGCTTACTAGCCTTGTGACCCTGGGCAAGTCACTTAACCCTGTTTGCTTCAATTTCCTCATCTGTATAATGAACTAGGGAAGGGAAGGATAGGGCAAACCACTCCAGTATCTTTGCCAAGAAAAACCAATATGGGGTCACAAAAAGCCAGATATGACTGAAAACCAACTGAATAGTCTCTGTTAGCCATCTGTAAAATGGGGATAATAACATTACCTACCTCCCAGCATTGTTATGAAGATAAAATGAGATAACATTTATAAAGCACAGCGCAAACATTAAAAGTCTCCATCTGGGCTAGCTTTAAAAACTGATACCTCGTTCCACTTTCTTAGGGTGTTTTCTCAAGCAACAGGATCGGTTGCTATTTTTTTTTTATCTCTCATCCTGCTGGAAATCACTGAAGCATATCTTATAAGATGTGGGTCTAACCCCCTTTCTCACCAGATTGCCATCTCCAAATGTCCATTTGATTTTTTTTTAACGGGTTCTTTCCTGATTTTTTTTCTCTAGGATGATCACTCACTATGTATTTCATTACTGTCAGGTGGATGCTTAATGTATCTCTTCTCTTGCATTGATCTGTTTCTTTATTTTTTCCCCTGCACCTGATAGTTTTGGTGACAATCTTTCCTTCCCTCAATTTTCTCACCATTTTGATGTTTTCCCCTCTGCATTTTGTGATAATTCTGTCTTGTTCTTTGAGGAAGTTGCCTGGTCTTTTGATCATTATTGATACATTTTTACAGCTGCTTTTGATGAGATTCCTTGACTTTCTGAATTGTGCTTATGGCTGGTTAACATGTGGTCTTTGTCCTCAGCCTGTTTTTGCAGCATTAAGCCCTACATGATTCTTCCAATGACAATTCTTTGCCACCTTCCTCAAATCAGCTACTTTGCTGGTCTGATTACGGGACACTCAAGACTCCCTGAGAAGAAATGGGCCATTATCACTCCAGTGTGGGTACCACATCCAACCATCACCCAATTACCTTCATAGCCAAGCGCTGATTGCCCAGGTTAAGCTGGAGATGTGCTGCCCTCTGCTGGTCCTTGATTATGGTGGAAGCAGGCAGCATCCACAGGTGTGGAGCAAGATTCTGGGATTTATGGTGCTTGCTCCCAGATGACTCCAGAGGAGAGAGTGAGGCGGGTGACTTTGCACCGCCGTCCCTCACTTAAACCCAATTCACTTGCAAGTTATGGCGTCACCTTCCTCTTCAAAAACAAAGGACAGACAAGAGCAATCACACTACTATACCTGAGACGTGATATGGAAAATAAGAATGTATTAGGCAAGATCCCTAGAGTTTGAGTCAGGTTACTTGGACTTAAACCCCACTTCTGACACAAATTGTGTGACCAGGAAGCCCCTGTGTGGATGAGTTTCCTCATCAATAAAATCAGGGTAGCAATATTTGTGCTCCCTACATCATGGGGTTCTTTGCACTTTATAAGTAAACTTTAAGTGCCTATATTAATGTGAATGGAGGTTTTGTTTTGTTTTGTTTTGTTTACTAAATTTATCACTTTATGATGTACCATCTTTTATTATTCTCTAATTGTTTCTGAGTGTAAAATTTGTCTTGCCCACAAAACTAAGCACCCTGGAGGATAAGGGATCACATAACATATTTATTTTGTTCGATGTTAACTCACCAATAAGATAGAGCGCAGAAGAAGGCACATTTTTAGAAAATGCTCAATAAACATTTGCTGAGTTGAATGAAAAGTAGATAATCTATCTGTAAAAATAGATTATGCGAAAAAGAACTGACAAATACTAGTGTGTATAGAATGATTTTACATATATACATATTTACGTCTAAAGGCAACCATCTCTAGGGCAGGGGAGGGGAGGGAAGAAAAAAGAAAAAAACTTCATAATTTATTTAAAAGGAATAGCAAGTTGTATATAATATATTTGCAGTTTCACATGCAATCATTTTTATTATATTATGGAAATGCTTGTTTTATTCCATATATTAAAAATAAAATAAGTTTAAAAATTAAAATTTAATATAAAAATAAATAAATGAGAAAGAAAATTAAAATTTGTCAATAGTTCAATCTCTGCTTTAGGAATCCAAGATCACCCATTGTTTCTGATGCTGACCTGGCTTAGATGAGCAGGTACAGGAACCAATGAGACTTTAGAAATGCAGGGGAAGGTTTGGATAGGAGTTGGTGGAGATATAATTGCTTATTTTTAAATAAAAGGAGTGAGTTGGAACCCAGAGAAGAAAAACATTTGAACTACCCATTTCTGTTCTCGCCTGCCTTCAGGACACCAGAACAATTTCTTTTTCATTTTCGTTCTTGCACAAGCAAAGCTAATGCTGTTAGTTTAGAATGAAAAGAGATAACTTTGAGGGGAAAAATCTTTGTAGTAAGTTTCTCTGATGGAGGACTCATCTGCAATTTGCATAAGGCACTGAATGTCCAAGTCTAAGAACCGCAATTTAAAAATGATTGAAGGATATGAAAATGACACATGCATTTTTGGACGTGACCAATGTGGGAATTATTTTGCCAAATGATGCATGTTTGTTATTGTTTAATTTAATTTTTTGTTTAATCTGGGCAGCAGGAGGAGGGAGAGATCATAAATGCTTACAAATTAAATCATTTCAACCATTCATTTTTTTTGTTAGGCATTGTATGTATGTCCTATCTATTATTTAGTACGTTTTTGGTGCTCAAAATGTCTCAGTGTAACTCTGTTTGCCATACCCGCAGGTGTACTGGTCCTACCATAAACATTAATAACTAGCATTTATGAAGTGCTTTAAGATTTGTGAAGCACTTCACATACATTATCCTAATTTATCTTCCCATCAACCCTGGGAAATAACTGCTATTTTTATCCCCATTTCATAAATTTGGAAACCGAAGCAGAGGTTAAGTGTCTTGCCCAGGGTCATACAGTTAGTATCTGAGGGAGGATTCAAACTTAGTTCTGAACTCAAGTCCCTTAGGAATAGGAAGTAGAAGGGTTCTTTATTGATGGCAGAAGCAGCTTCACCCTGGGTGGATACTAAAGGGGCAGGAAGGCTGAGTCCCCTCACTGCTCCTGGAGGCAGGTTACTACTGAGTTGTGTTTCCAGTTTCCTCTTGGTCAGCCCAAATGCTTCTGCATCCTCTGTCCCTGGTTAGTGTTCCAGGCCATGTTCAAATGGCCCTCGGTCTCCTTCCGTAGCTTTTCATGCAACCGCCTGTGATGCCTTCTTCCCATACTCAGTGGCTGCACCAGCATCATCAAGCTTATACTCCAAAGCATGTAGGAACTCTGGGTAGTCTGCCCCAGGCTGAATATAAAGCCCCTGGGAATTCAGGAATTCTTGGAAACTTGCCCCAAATAGCAGGCAAGTCATCCCCCATGTCCAGAGTTTCCACAGCAATGTCTCTGAATTGAACAGGTTACATTTGCCAGACTACACCTGAATCTTTGTATGTGCCTTGCACAAAGGGGCCAGGTTATCGCTGCTGTGGAAACCACAGGTCTGAATTCTCTGATTATGAGAGCATGTGAATTTTCTCTTTTCTCGATGCATTAAAACCATTAATTAACATTTATTTTTGGAGACTCCTGGTGAAGACGGGTATGTAAAAGGTCACAGAAAAGACCAGTCTCCCATATACAATTCAGCACATATGTATAAAGTGACATGAGACAAAGCAACACTCAGTGCCGAATAAAGGCAACAGTGAGCCTCTGCATCTCATCCTGACCTACACAAGACAACAGCCTCAAGTCTTCCTGTGCTTGGGTTGCTAAAGGGGAAGTAGAAACCAGTAAGAGCCTGAAGAGATCTGAGTCTGAGCAGGGATGAACTGGGGAGGCTGGAAAGCAGCCTGATCTCAGGTCCCCAACCACGTGCCACCCAAACTCACAAAATTTAAAACATATCAACAAAATGAGGAGGGAATCAGTCTAACAGGCTGTTCATCCACCCTTGGTGTTCACCTCTCACCCAACTCGTTTTTACCAAAAGAGACTGAGGCGGAGCTCTAAGCCAATAGCACTTCATTAAAGGGTCCGTGGTCCCCTCTAATCAAGTGGACTTCAGATCTTTTCTCATTTCTGAGATGCTCCTTCTTCTAGTATCTTGTTTTTAATGGGGTTTGATACCCAAATATACAAAAAACGCATGGAGAAATACAGAATCTCATTGGTTGATAGACCTTGCTCTTGAGGGTCAAAAATGACATATTATCAGGGGGAGTCACAGTTTGGGTGAAGCACAGGGCATCCCCACTGACTAAGTGGTTATAAGATGGTCACCTGATAGTATTGGACAAAGGAGAGTGGTCTGGAGGTGCAAAAATAAATTGGGAGATTTTCCAAAGCATCAAGGTATCCCACCCATGTTGAGTTTGGACATAGAATTTGAGTAAAACAGGAGAGAGATATCCTTGTCTACATTCTCATGGTTGTGCAAGTTAATTTCATGACTGGCAAACAAGTAGTGAACATTGCATTAAAGTTTGAATGCTTCTTCCAAATGCTAGGAACTAGTAGGAGTATCTTCCATATGCTCCTGTCTGCGGATGGCTCCATGCTAACTCATCAAGCCTGAATCACTGAAGAGCTTTTAAAATGAAGTCCATGCTCATGTACATGAATTTGGCAACACTAGCCACAGGGGTATAATCAGGTCAATGAATAATTATAATAATAACTGGCACTTGTGTGGGGCTCTAAGGTTGGCTAAGCTTTTTTCATGTTACCTCATTTGAGCCTCTCAACAGCTCTATGAAGTATGTGGTAGAAGTTTTATAATCCCCATATGAAGAAATGGAGTGATAGACCCATTCATAGTCACAGTAAAAGTCAAATGAGGGATTTGAACTCAGGTTTTATTGACTCCAAGTCCAGCCTTCTTCCCACTGCATCTGGAGAATGACTGTTGTCCAGACTTGATAGGCACCTCAAGTTGAGTGGCAGAAGAGGACTGGGAAGGACTGCCTTTGAGAAATTGTTCAGGGTTTTTGATGAATCTTTATTTCTCCCCTGTCATGAAAGTTCAATCAGAGATTGAGTGATGTAAAACATGTTGAGAGACAAAGAGACAAAGAAAGATCGAAACACAGAGATGGAGAAAGAGACAGAGAAGTCCTCAATTCCCTGATTATGAGGACATGTGAACTCTCTCCTATCTCATTGTCCCCATGTTCCATTAGTAGCCCACACAAAATCAAGGGAACTAGTGGAAGGTCTCCAGTTCAATTGGGGAATCTATAGGAGAATATAGACTAGCTTTGGGAAGGTATGGATAGGTTACAGTCTCCATCGTTGTTGGGAATAGACCATCAATGAGATCATAGATCCACTCCAGTATTTGAAATATATATTAGAGTAAATGACTTCTCAGATCTAGCTCTAACATTCTATTATTCTAAGAGCTTAATAACTATTAAATGATAATAAATATAAGCTATTATTTATTACTATAATCATGCTGGAATATAATTTGTTGAGACCAGATGATTCGAATCTATTTTGATTTCCTGCTTGTTTCTCATCTTTGACTCTAATTCCATGTTTGTTCTAAATTATCCAATCTAAAAATAATTCTCCTTGATAGAAACAAAATAGAAATTGACTAACCCTCTTTTTTATCTTTCATTTGAAATTTTAATACTTGCATCTTTCAAAGAATCCAGTTTATTCTTGATTTCAAGAAAGGAAAATTTTCCTGATAATGTGAGTTATTCATAAGAGCAATGGCGTTCCTTGAATATCGGTAAGTTCCCTCTTCCATTGGAGGTCCTCAGGTAGAGACTAGATGACCCCATTTTGGCCATGTACTAATGTAGACTCCTTTCCAGGCATACATTGGATGAGATGGTCATTAGGGGGTTCCCTCCAACTCTAAAATTCTATGATTCACACGACTCCATTTGTTATGGGAACCTGAATTGGCCCCTCTTTGTTCTATTTACCACAGACAAACTTTTAAAAGCTTTTTTAAAAAGGTTATTCTTGGAATTTTTATTATTTATTGAGTCTTATTGAGTCTAATTCTGGGATTGGTACTTCCCAACACTATTCTTACGGATTTTGTGTCTCTCTTTTATATTCTTTTTTGATTTCATACACCTACTTTTGTAAAAAGATATAATGATATATTCCCTTCTTAACTCTGAGCTCATCAGGGACCTCTTTGAGGAATCATTAAGGTTTTTTTATGTGTCTTTTCCTTTGCTTCTCATCATCATTGTTACTATCCTTAATTCAATATTCTTTACCATGCTCCCCCATTCAAGTTTTTGGATTAGCCTTTGACGTACGGCACTACTCTGTCTCCTTTTTCATTTAGAGTCATTTCTTTTGAAAAAGTGAAATCATAAAGTCTTAGTCTTTTTGAGAAAAAAAGCTGCTGCTATTTGAGTTTCTTAATAACATCCTAATTTCGGTTAAGACACCGGATCACTGAATTTTATTTTATAGTTATAGGTGTAGATCTGGCATTCTTTAATCTTAGTGTTCAACCAGTAATTATTCTTCTTGTCTGATTTTTGCTTCTCAAATCCTTATATAATTTCCCTGTGTTTACTTTATTTAAGGACTCCAAGTCAAGCCAGCAAGCATTTACTAAGCACCTATGTAGCTGTTGAAAGGTCACCTATTGAGCTTTCATGACAGGGGAGAAATAAAGGTTCATTAAAAACACTGAACAAACCCTGGCACTGGGCTAGGACCAGGGATGTAAACAAAGGCAAAAATAGTCCCAGCACTCAAGGCTCTAGCCCCCAATCTAATGGAAACGTGCAAACAAGACACAAGCAAGATAAATTAGAGATGTTCTCGTAGGGTAGGCATTAGCCTTGAGGGGGATTAGGAAAGTCTTCTCATAGAAGGTGAGATTTGTAGTCGGGACTTGAAGGAAGCCAGGAAAGCCAGAAGATGGAAATGAGGAGGGAGAGCATCGCAGGCAAGAGGGAGATAGGTAGTCAGATATTGGTGGTACATTTTTTGATTTCAAATTAATGGTTTTACAGTCATTAAACTAGTTATCTTACTCTCATT
Source organism: Pseudochirops cupreus (assembly GCA_028627135.1). Taxonomy (NCBI): domain Eukaryota; kingdom Metazoa; phylum Chordata; class Mammalia; order Diprotodontia; family Pseudocheiridae; genus Pseudochirops; species Pseudochirops cupreus. The sequence continues at coordinate 190,347,706 of CM053583.1, forward strand.
GACCAGTATCTGTTGGAAGTGTCTCCTAGACCCTAGCAACCAGGCGCATAGCATCATGAAGGCTCATGGGGCCTGTAGCTGTGACCAGATAGGACTATTGTAATGGTATTTCAGTCAATGGTTTGGGGCCACAGGAATTTTAAATCGAGTCCATTCCTGAGCCAGAAACACCTTTTGCAAAATGCCCTGGTGTAGTACCAGTGAATGTTGGGCCATGTAAAATAATTAAATATGACAAAAGTTCAGAAGAAATCAAGAGAAATTTCTACAGTCTTGAAGCATGGTTAGATGCTGCCAGGGTTGGAATTAACAAATAATCCTTGTACCTGATTTCTTTCCCTGGAATGTTGTGAGTACTAATGGAATTTAAGAGTCTGTAAATCACTACTGACTCTTTGAAAAAAGGCATTGGCTATACATTATGTGGATCATCTTGGATAAGAAAGTCACTCCCTGTAATTTTTTCCCCTAGACCTATGGAGAAAATAACCCTGCTCCTCTGGGGAAAATTAGACATTACTTGGTGCATTTTGGTATAGTAATTCACTAAATATAATATGTGTGTATAAGTATATGTATTTATATATGTGTGTATACTATACACATATGTGTGCACATATATGTATATTTGTATATACACACAGTCAACCATATGGACCTGACACATGTATGTTTCAGATACATTGAGAGACACCTCAGTTCTTTTATGGCACCAAATTTAGCAAATTAGTATACCAGTACACCAAATAATAGTTAACTTGTGTGTTTCTCTATATGTGTATGTGCATATATACATACATATTCTGGAAGGGGCTTACTTACCTAGTAGGATTTAACTTAAGGAGAGCATTGCATTGGTTGTGGCAATTCACTATTAGAGATGTTTCAGAGGGTCAGTGTTTCATGTGACTTCTTAAATTCGTTATCCTGTAAGTAGGGAAGAGAGGGGAAGAAAGGCGGAAAGGGGAGAACATGGGGACAACGGGACAAGAGAAAGAACAGAAGAGTGTGGTAGAAGAGACAAGGAAGGGCGACAATTTTTGCCCTAAAAATGATGGAAATGGTGAAAATGATGATAAAATTAGTGGATGAACACAAAGGAATTCTTCTTATGGGAAAACTGGTTAAAAGAGGCTAATGAAGGACTAGAATCTTGGCAGGAAGGAATTAGGGGTGACAGGAGGATGTATGAGTGATGAAAAAACAAATTCAATATATGCTGAGTGAGACTTATTTATTTCTTTTCCCTATAAATTTTTTTTTGCCAATTGAATGGATATGCATGCTAAGGAGTCAAGATAATATTGGAGAAAACCCATTTTTTTGCTCAGAAAATGCAGTATTCTCTTGAGCAACATAATCTTAAAAATAAAAAACCCACCAACTTCTAAATGCATCTAAGCAGTTATTAAGCATTGTAAAAGGTCAGTCTGATTGGGGTAGGAATGTGCTGTCCTTCAAGAGCATACAGTCATTCTAAGGAAAACCATGGGGTTGGAATTTCCCAGAAGGGCACCTAGAACATCTTTTCCCTCTGGGGTGAAAACAGAATTTTAAAAGGAAGTATTGTAGATATGATAATATTTTCTGGAATGTTCCTGATAGTGCTCACTGTCAGAGAGCATGTAAATATTTTAGGAAAATAAAAAATAGATTACTAATGCCTATGTT
>CM053583.1:190354983-190476958 GCA_028627135.1 Pseudochirops cupreus
TATGTATGTATGTATGTATGTATGTATGTATATACACATACACATATATATACATACATATCTATGTATATACGTATATGAGTATACACACACAGACACACACAATATAAAATCTTCCCATAGCAGTGTAAAAGTTTGACTTTATTGAGTCCCTAATACGTGCTCTTTTTCTCTTTTTTCGAGTTTTTAAATTTTTTTATTGATTTGTTTGTTTACTTTTAGTTTACAAGATCCAGTTTCACAATCCCTTGAGTTTCAAATTTTCTCCCTTCCCCCATGGTGTAATGCCTACTTTTTCATGTTTACCTTTATGTGCTTCTCTTGAGTCTTATATCTGAATGTCAAATTTTCTATTTAGCTCTGGTCAGAAACAATTTCATCCCTGAAGAATTGTACTCAGTTTTGCTGGGTGGGTTATTCTTGGTTGTAATCCCAGCTCCTTTGCCTTCTAGAATATTATATTCCAAGTCCTCTGCTTCTTTAATGTGGGAGCAACTAAATCATGTGTGATCTTGACTGTGTCTCCACAATATTAGAATTTATTTTTTCCTGACTGCACGCAGTAATTTCTCTTTGATCTAGGAACTCTGGAATTTGGCTATAATATTCCTGGGAGTTTTCATTTCAGGATGTCTTTCTGGAGATAATTGGTAGATTCTTTCCATTTCTGTTTTGCCTCTGAATCTAAGGTTTCAAGGCAGTTTTCCTTGATAATTTCTTGAAATATGGTGTATAGGCTCTTTCTTTGATCATGACATTCAGGTAGTTCCATAATTTTTAAATGATCTCTTCTTAATCTATGTTTCCAGGACAGTTGTTTTTCCAATGAGATAGTTCGCATTTTCTTCTATTTTTTCATTCTTTTGACTTTGTTTTATTGTTTCTTGAGGTCTCATGGAGTCATCAGCTTCCACTGGTCCAATTCTAAATTTTAAGGAATGGTTTTCTTCAGTGAGCTTTTGTGCCTCTTTTCCCATTTGAACACTTCTGCTTTTTAAGGAGTTCTTTCTTCAGTAAATTTTTGTACCTCCTTTTCCATTTGGTCAATTCTTCATTTTAAGGAGGTCTCTTCAGTGAATTTTTGTGCCTCTTTTGTCATTGGCCCAACTCTGTTTTTTAAAGTTATTATTTTCTTCATTATTTTTATGCCTCTTTTTATTATTGTTCAGTCATTTTCAGTCATGTCTGATTTGGCATGACCCCATTTGGGGTTTTCTTGGCAAAGATATGGGAGTGGTTTGCCATTTCTTTCTCCAGGTCATTTTACAGATGAGAAAATGGAGACAAACAGGCTTAAGTGACTTGTCCAAGGTTACAAAGTTAGTAAGTATCTAAGAATGGATTTGAACTCAGGAAGATGAGTCTTCCTGAATCCAGGAGCAGGACTCTTACTACTATTCCATCTAGCTGCCCAGTGTTTCTTTTACCAAGTCATTAATCCTCTTTTCATAATTTTCTTGCATCACTCATTTCTTTTCTCAATTTGTCCTCTACCACTCATCTCTTTTTTTAAAAACTCTCCCAGGAATCCTTGTTGGATTTGGGTACCATTGGCATTTTTCTTTGAGGCTTTTCTTGTAGGTTTTTTTTTTATTAGTACGTGTCTTAGTTTTCCTTGCCACTGTGGTAGCTTCTTCTGGCCAAATTCTTTTTTTGCTGTTTGCTCATAATTTCCAGCTTTTTATTTTAAACTTTATGTCAAAGTTGGGTTCTGTTCACCTGGGGTGGGAAGGGACTGACCCAAGCTTTAGGTTTTTTCAGAGCTAGTTCTGGATGTTTGCAAGTTTTCAGTGCTTCCAAGGTCATATGATCTGGGTAGAGGTGTAGTCACTGCTCTTCTGGTTTGATCTCTGATATTTACTCAGGAAGGGTCCCTATTCCCCTGCACTTAAAAGTGCTAGCACTCTTCTTTGTTTTAGAATTGAGACCAGGGCTCCTGCTCACTTGTGACCAACCTCCAGGGCTCCTCTGCACCCAGAAACTGCAACCAAGAACTGCATTTAAGCAATAGAGTTGCCAATGAGTGCCAGCTGTAACCAGTACAAGCCAAAGGTCTCCTGTAATCTCTTTTTGAACAATTACACATTCACCTTTCCTTCTCTGGGCTGAGAGCTCCCAAAACTGCTGTTGGGGCTGCTACTGAGGCTGCCACTGTTGTTGCTATGTGTGGACTCCAGACAGGCCTCCGCTGAGGTGCCAAAGACTTCTCCTGTTGACCTCTTAAGTTTTCTTAAGCCACAAAAATGTCTTACCTTGACTTTGTTGTTTTCACTTTGCCACTCTGAAATTTGATTTGAAGTGTTATTTTAAATCTGTTTGAAGGGAAATATTGGGAGATCTTAGCTGAGTGGCTACCCCAAATCTACTATCTTGACTCCATCTCACCCCACATACTTTGCTCTCCTTCTCGTATAGCACAATTAAGAAAAATTATAAATTCCAATTTTTATTTCCTCATTTCTTCTCTAAGGTTTTCCTTTCCCCTCTCTTTTCTTTACAGTTTTTAAGATCCTCAAAAACCACATTCTAGCCCCTCTCTTTGTCTTATTTAATGCCCTCTATGATCCTTGAAGATTGTTATTCTTGAGGGTCATATCTCTATTTCTTATAATATTATTATAATGTATAATATATTATAATATAAATATTTCATCAGCACTTATTCCCTTCCAATTTCCCAAATGTATTTGCATTTCTAGATTTCTCTTGACTCCTGTTTTGGCACTTTAGCATTTCTATTCAACTCTGATATTTTCATTGGGAAAACTTAAAAATTCTCTGTTCCATCAGAGGTCTACTTTTTTCCCTGAAGGAGCAGACTCAGTGTTGTAGGATAAGTTATCATTGCTTGTAAGCATTTATCTTTTGCCTTTTGGAATCTCCATGGTTTTCTCTCTTTCATAGTAGTTGCTCTCGTGTATTGTATGAGCCTGATTGTAGTTCCTTGGTACTCTTTTTTTGCTGACTGTTTGCAATATTTTTTCTTTGACCTAGAATTTCTTGATTTTGGCTACAATATTGATGGAAAATTTTATTTTGGAGTTTCTTCATAGATTCTATTTTTGTTTGGCCCTCTGGTTCTAATAAGTATGGGAACTTTTCTTTACTCTTTTTAAAAATATGACACGTATCACCTTTTTTGGTCATGGTTTTCAGAGAGTCCAGTGATTCTTAAATTATCTCTCCTTGACTTGTTTGTTGATAAATAAATACCTTACATTTTCTCCTATTTTTTTCAATCTTTTGATTTTGTTTTAATATTTTTTCTTTCTTTTTTTTTTTGGAGGGGAGAAGGCAAGGGTTAAGTGACTTCCCCAAGGTCACACAGCTAGTAAGTGTCAAGCGTCTGAGGCCAGATTTTAACCCAGGTCCGCGTGACTCCAGGGCCAGCACTCTATTCACTACACCACCTAGCTGCCCCAATATTTCTTATTACCTCACAAAGTCACTGATTTCTGTTTGACCTGTTTTAATTTTTAGGGAGTCTACCACTTGGATAAGGTTAGAAGATGATCAGAATCTTCTATTCTAGACTATTTATTCTCCTTCTAATTTCAGGGTCCTTATTTGATTTATAATTTATTTTTAATTCCAGATAGTATGAGTCAACCCATTTTTTTTCTTTCTGAGGTTCTGCTTATAGTTTTTGCAAAGTTACTCTGTTCTGGGATAACTTATGGGACTTCTCATGGCCTTTAGTATTTCTTTATAGTGATTACTGCCTTCTTATATTTGCCCTTATCTCCTAATTTGGTACTTTTTGGCAAGCCCAGGTCTACACTCTTGAATAGTTTGACCAGGTCCTATTTGGTCTTAATTTTGTGGACTCTTGATCCCATGTGTCTGCTCAGAGCATGGGAAGGCTTCAGCATGTCCACTTAGAGAACTGGAGTCAATTAGTGTCCCAGGGACATTCCAGGTCAGGACATTGCTGTAATCTTCTATCCTTCCCCCAAGGTATCCCTCATCAGAGAGCTTCTATGGACTCCTGGCTTGTTTTTCTGTGTTGTGTAGACTTCCCCAGGAGCACTTCTCTTTTAGAGTCCTTGGTTTCTAGGGGTCTTTTTGTGGAATTCTAGGCTCAGTGGAAGAATTTGCCAATGTTCCTTAATAATTATTCAATCTGGTGCCCTATTTACATCATTACTGAAGTATGTGTGGGAGAATTGGGCTCCTGTATGTCCATTTTAACCAGAAGTTCCTTCAACCTCTTTTCAATGGCAGTGTGAATATGTTTGTAAGGAATTATTATTCCTTATCAATACACTCTTTGCCCCAAGTTCTGGGGGAAAAACCCACTCATAATGATGAGGTCCCAGAATCACTTTGATAGAAAAGAGGAGCAGGAGAAAATAACTTCATTGTGTCCATTCCTAGATTCACTGCTCACCATCATTGACCAGCAATTTGAATGGAGACTTGTAAACTTGTGATCATACTGGGAAAACTTCTGAGTTTGGACACTGGCACAGACCATATAAGAATCATTGCCAACAAATTTAAAGTGTCCATGGATGACCTGAAAGCTAAGGATACTTGCTTCTGGGCTATTTGGGGTCTGTTCTGAAAAGTTGCACTACAAACCCAAGCAGAGTGCCCTGACTGGCTAAAGAAACTGGATAGATCTTCCATTTTTCCAGGTCTCTTTAATTCTGATCTGTTACAGACTGTTTATGTGAAAGAGCTTCTTCTTACTTAGTGCGAGTAAAAAAAAAAACCAAAAATCAGTCTGTTATATAATATAATATCCCAATAGAACCTCAATTCACTTTTAATTTTGCAAACTGAATAAGAATTAGCTTCATCAGTTAATTATGATAATGTAAGAAATTTAAGTCTATAGCAACATTGAATTCTTTAGTACAGGAAGATAAGGAAACCTCAATCTGCTTTCTTCACTCAGCTCATATTCTAGGTTAGTAACAATAACAAATTTAGCGTTTATGTAGTACCTACTATTTGCCAGGCATTGTGCTAAGTGCTTTACAAATATTTTCTCATTTGATCCTCACCATAGCCTCGGGAAGTAGGTGCTTTTATTATGCTTGTTTTACAGAATAGGCACTTGAGGCAGAGAGAAGTTAAGTGACTTGGACAGGGTCACACAGCTAATAAGTGTATGAGGCTAGATTTGAACTCGGGTCTTCCTGACTCCAGGTCCAATTTCTCTAACCACCATGTCTAGTTTAAGATAAAGATTGTGAAAACTGACTCTATCTTTGTATATATCAGTGCCATAAGAATTTGTCACTTGTATTTTAAAGTAAAATTTAGTTGTCAATTTTTAAAAATAAGCTTGTTTTTAAAGTTTGTTTAGCGAAGATAATGCTCCCTTATCATTGAGTATTCAGTAAATATTTGCTTTTTTAAAAAAATGAAAAGTAAGATTCCTTTATATATAAATTTCCTTATATAAATAAATATACACTGATGAAATATGCTATGCAAACCTATGAAGTGGACATTTCTCCTCCATCTCTCCCTGACTGAAGACATTCACATTCAAGTATTTATGTGTGAACATTCATGTAGGAACCTACTGTATGCCATTACACAGAATCATGAAGGTAACTTGTACTGGCATCATATTTCAGGCTCATTTCTCCAGACAGAGCCAGGAATAATGGGTATACCTACTCTCATAAATGTCAGAGGTGCCAGTAACATATTTCAGTGCAGTTACACTGAAAATCACTAAGGAAACAAAAAGCAAATCTTTTCGATTCTTGAAGATAACTTAGTGGGTACTTAACGCAGCCCTTTCTTCTAGTATTCAAGAGAAAAGAGGTTTCAGAGAAAGTAGGTGATTTGCCTAAGGTCACAGAGATAAAGGATTACACCTTGGATTCAGAAACTCATCCTCTGACTTCCAATCCATTCTCATTCGGCTAGGCTAGATGCCTAGCTTATCCTCCCCTCTTACTTCAAGCACTGCTCATTTCAGCTTCCAGAGGGGACAAACACAACCCCTAATGCCAGATTTGCCTTTTCTTTTCCTGGTGATTTTCAATGTGACCACACAAAATGTGGCTCCTCCCCACATCTTTGGCACCCTAACAGTTAGGAGGGTAAGAGTATCTCATTCCTGATTCTGTTTGGAGAAATGCACCTGAAATATGACGCTGGTACAAAAAGACCAGCCCAGAGCCTTAGAGGGGGCCTTGCTGACTAGCCAAATACTGATCCAGGGCGTGCTGCAGTGGAGTCAAGGGCAGCGAGGAAGGGCATTTTCTTTCACTCCTATGTCTGATGTAGCTTCAGTGAAAAGTTTGTTAAGCAGAATGTTCAGGCTCCATCTCCCAACTTCGGGCAGTGTCATTGGCTGCCTTCCATGAACAAAACTATTTCCCTCATCTTGGCTTTCCTGGCTTCCTTCAAGTATCACCTAAAGTCCTTCCTCCTGCAAAAAGCCCTTCCTTTCATCTTGATACCTTCTCATTGAGCTTGTCCCCAGTTTATCCCATATGTTTCTTGTCTGTTCATCTTGTTTGCATGGTGTCTCCCCCATTAGACTGTAAGGTCCTTAAGGGCAGAGACTGTCTCTTTGCCTTCCTGTGTATCCCCAGCATTCAGCATCCTGTCTGGCATGTAGTAGGTGCTTGATAAATGAATGTTGATTTTACTGGGTGCCTATGACATGGTTCTCCCTGTATAAAGCAGAGTTCACTTGGCTAGCACTTTTGGAGGTTGTTTCTGTGCAGGTCTTGGGCTGACAATTCACTTAGATCCCCTATTTCATTATGAGTTTCCTGGACAGAAAAGACCAGAATAGCACATATTCCTCCCCTTCTTTTTTTTGAGGTTAAGTGACTTGACCAGGGCCACACATCTGTAGTTCATCCTTCCTCCTTGAAGGGGATCAAGGACAACCGGAGGGTAATGTCTTGATTTGCAAGTGAATTGAATTTAAGTGAGGCAGGGCTGGGCAAAGTCATCAGTCTCTCCTCCAGAATCATCTAGATCCTGTGACAAGACTTAGGTCAGGACAATTGGCCATGGCCCTGATCGGTGTCACACAGCTAGCAAGTGTCTAAGTATAGATTTGAACTCGGGTCTTCCCGATTCCACAACCCGTGCTCTATACTCTGAGCTATCTAGCTTCCCCAAATATTCCCTTAAATGACGTGGGATACTTTCTTCCTCATCCTTGTGGAATTTCCCTCCTGCTGCACTCCTTGGACTTTATCCTAACATAAGCATCTTCCGAGGAAACCTCATCACCAATAAATTCAACATTCTTCCGAGGGCAACAGCTTTGATCTTCACCCTTCACCATCAACCTCATTAACCTCTGCTCCTCTGATTGGAAAGTTGGAGGGCGGGGCACAGCCTCCGTTTAAGGAGGGCTCCCGGGGCAGGACATCTTCATTTTCCCCGCTCCCTGCTCACTCCGGACCAGACTCCACCTTCCCCCTACACAAGGTACCTTCTCCCCCAGCCTTCCTCCCCCATCCTTCCTCAGCTTCCTTTTGTGGGTTATTTTCACCCATTAAATTGTCTTTTTCTTATTTATGTCCCCGAAGAACCTGGGCACATGTTAGGCATTAATAAATGGTTGTTAACTTGACTCCTGTGGGCAGCTAGGTGACATGCTGTATAAAGTGTCAGGAAGACCCGAGTTCAAATTTATCCTCAGGTACTTACTAGCTGTGTGACCCTGGGCAAGTCACTTCCTCGGTTTGCCTCAGTTTCCTCATCTGTAAAACAAGCTAGAAGAAAAAATGGCGAACCACTGCAGTGTCTTTGCCAAGAAAACCCCAAATGGGGTCACAAAGAATCGGACCTGACTAAAAGGACCCAACAACAACAAATGTTTACTGACTAAAACTTCGCCTTCCCACACACGCTTTAAAAATCAAAAGAGCATTTAAAAATTGCCTTTGGACTAATCTGAAAAAAGAAACTTCATCAGTCTCTCTAACTTTGAATGTCAAAAAAATGCCCTGCTTCCCCCTCTCCAGACTAGCCCAGGAAGGACTCCTCCTGATACGGAACGGTGATGAGTCAGGACCAGATGCCCTGGGTCGATCTACCTTAATTGAATTAGGGTCGTTATCAGACCAAGAGGGGGAAGAAGTATCTTTGATTACTTCGGCTAATGGAGGAATCTCTTAAATTCACCTGCAACCGGGTGGAAAGGACAATCCTGAATGGGAGGGGTCAAAGAGGGATTGCATGGTCCTAGGAAAATGATTCTCCAAGAGATTCTCAAATTTAAGTGACTATTGTTCTCTTTAATGAAAAAAAAAGTTAATTTTTTTTAAAATCTCATGGAATTTTGTCTATTGTCTGGGAATACTATAACTGTAACTCCAAAATGGCTTGGGTTAAGGAAAGATTTTCAGAATTGTGGGGTGGCTCAATGCAGTCTCCCTCTCCCTCTCTGCCTCTGTCTCTGTCTCTGTTTCTGTCTCTGTCTCTGTCTCTCTCTGTCTCTCTCTGTTTTTTCCTCTCTCTCTGTCTCTGTCTCTCTCACACACACAGGAAAAAAAATGTTGAGATTAGAATAATAAAAATTAATAAAAATTCTTTCAGGAAGACTTATCCATAAAATTGAGAATGCAGAATTTTCTTCCTTTCCATTAAACGCTCAACATTCCTGTTAGCTCCTCTAACATTAGCCAGTGATGTCTTCCCCTCCCCCCTCCTTTGCTATCTCCTTGCCCCTATCCTTCTGGCATTGCCATAGGTTGTGTGGGTTTTTAACTTGTTGACACACTATGTTGTTTGGTTTTTTTTTTTTAACATTCCTGGAGGCTCCAATGACCCTCCCACCTTTTTTCTCTCAAGGAGCGAGCACAGAGAAGCAAAACAAATTGATGCTCGTGAAAATATAGGTCTCATTCCATTCATTTCTGTATCAAAACAGAGATCTCTTTTTGTTCCCAACTTGCTTTTGGTTTAGATCATGGGTCTAGAGCTGGAAGGGATCCCAGACACCATCTAGCCCAGCCAGGGGAGGGGAACCTGTGGCGTCGAGGCCACACATGGCCCACTAGGTCCTCAGGTGCAGTCCTTTGACTGAATCCAAACTTCACAGAACAAATTCCCTTAAAAGGATTTGTTCTGTAAAACCAGAATTATTCTGGTCCAGCCCCCTCACTTTACGGAAGAGGAACTTGAGACCCAGAAAGGTTACACAAGCACCAAGCAGCAAAGTAGGCATCAAACCCAAGTCCACCAACTCCAAATGCAAGGTTCTTTCCACTTGGCCAAGATGAGTCGATCTAAATACGATCGTTTCTAACAAAGCATAATTATTGATAAGAAAGAATCCATCTAAGAAAAACATGACCAGCAGGATTATTTTGCTGATTCCATTTATAATCCCTCATAGGAATATTTGGGCAGCTAGGTGGTGCAGTGGATAGAGTACTGAACCTGGATTCAAGAAGACTCATCTTCTTGAATTCAAATCCAGCTTCAGACATTTACTAGCTGTGTGACCCTGGGCAAGTCACTTAACCCTGTTTGCCTCAATTTCCTCATCTGTCAAATGAGCTGGAGAAGGAAATGGTAAACCACTGCAGTATCTCTAAGGAAGCTCCAGATGAGGCCACAAAGAATTGAACACAACTGAAAACGACTCAACAACAATAGCACAGGAGTATCTGACACACTACCGGCTCCCTCTTCTACAGGCCTATTCTTCTAGATTCAGGGAGCTGATCCTGGTATCTTGGAGTTTGACCCTGAAGGTTCTTCCTGATACGGAATGGTGATGAGTCAGGACCAGATGGCTACAACGGTGTGCCCGCTGTCCCTGGACCTCGCCGATAAATTGTCATCTCACGGCAGCCCTAGGAAGTGTCTGCTAAGCTACAGAAGAAGGGTTTCATTCTGCTTGGGAACATCTTTGTGGAACAAGTCTGCTCCAGGGCTAGACACACAGCACACCCATCCCATTAGGATGTAAAGCCCCTCAATGACAGAGACTGTATGGTTTTGTCTTGCATTGTATCCCAGAACTTAGCACAGAGCCTGTCACTAATGAGCACTTAATAGTCAATAAGCATTTATTAAGTGCCTACTGTTTGCTAAACACTGGAGAAACAAATAGGAAAAAATAAAGCAGCCCCTGCCTTCAAGGAGCTTACAGTCTACACAAAAGGAAGCTGAAAAGTGGGGATGGGGAGGTGCCTGATGTGGGGACAAAGAAGAGGAAATGATTGTTGACTGACCGAATGACAACCCCCTTCATGATTTTTGGACACAGATAATGTGGGAATTGGTCTTGTTTGAGAACACATAGGTTATAAGGGCTTTATTTAGTCTTTTTTGTTTCTTTTCCAATGGTGGATGAAGGGAGATATGGATAAGAATAGAAAAAAAAAGAATAGAAATAGATTTTAAAATGAATGTTAAAAATTGTTTTTAACATGTAAAATAAAATAAAAAATAATTTTTGAAAGAATAGAAATAGAGATAAAAGAGGGCCATTGAGGCATCTTTTTAAAAAATGCAGAGGGAAAAAATGCAGAAGGAAGGCCTGAAAGAAATACAGACAAGATGGATAACTATGAAAGCTTCAGGTTCCATATATATGTATGTATATTATATATGTATATATATATATATAATATACATATACATTATATATGTATATGTTATATACATATACACACACAGACATACATACACATACACCCACATAAAAAGTATATACATACACACATACATTCGATATTATACATATATACATATTTAGAGTAACTAGACAAATCAGAAAGCAGCACAACCAGGATGTCTGACCAACCATAAAAAGGACCCCTCCCCTATTACCTAATTCCTTAACAAACCCCTCTTGCCTTTTTAATATTAATCATGTTCCTATATTCTATGTAAATTTTGTTTGTGTAATCAACATATATTCTGTAAAATTGTCTCTCTTACCTTACTGAAACTGTTATTTCTTTTAAGGAACTTAACCACTCAACAGAGTGTTAAACCTCAACACCACGACAAATCTCCCTAACTGACTTGGAGTCAGCTCGAGTCTTGGAAATTCTTTGAGATGTTCCACTACATCACAACCTGACCTCATCAGAAGCAACTATGTCTGCAATCAGGAACACCTGAGATCAGTTCCAGTCTCAGACACTTTTTAGCTGTGTGATTCTGGGCAAGTCACTTAATATGGTTCTGCCCCAGTTTCCTAACTCTAAAATGGAGATAAAACTAGCACCTACTTCCCAGAGAATCAAATGAGATTTTATGTGTAAAGTGCCCAGTACTTGGCACATGATGTCTAACAAAGTTTGTTCCCTTCCCCCTTTTTATTTGCCCAAGGTCACACGATTGGTTCGTGGCAAAGCCTAGACTAGAATCTAGATTGCCTGACACCCTGTCATTGAATCACCCTGTCATCATATCAAATTATATGGATGAGACCTTACAAGTCACCTAGGGCAATCACTTATTTTCAAGATGAGGACCTGAAGCCCATAGCGTTTAAGTGACTTTTTCAACATGATACCCTGGACTTGGATTTAGGTCTAGCGATTCCAAGCTCAGTGACCTTTACACTGATGCATGATATAGTTTCCATTTTACTGCCGCCTCTGAAACTTTAACTCCCCTTCCCCTCCCTCAGAAAGGGAGAAACAGGAGCTTAGTGGTCAGTCTGGTTATATCAGTAGATCACTCATTCTAGGGCAGGGTTAACTCCTTAATGGCTAAGAAGAGGAATGCTAGGGGATTTCCGTCCTGATCAACAGCTGGACATCTCTAGCATCTATATCTCCTCAGCAACACCAAAGGTTGCTACATTTGTAAAATCATGTTAAAGATGACCATTACAAGAAAATTATTTATTTCTCCAAGACATTTCTAAGCCCTCACTGATAGCCACACAATCTCATAACAACAAAAAAATGTCACTTAGATCCACTTCACTATAATGGGAGCTACTCTGGAATTATATTTAGAGTCTCATTTTCTGTACCAAAAAATTTAATTTCATGAAGCATCTTCTGTCTTGGCTCACCCCAGCAAAAAATTGGATCATAAACTATTTGTAGACAAGGAAAACCCCTCAAATACCATTAGTACTTAAGTAAGGTATGCCAACTGAGAAGAGAAGGATGACAGATCACTTCAAAATACTAGACATCAAATTAATTTTACAGAAGAAAGTGCCTTTCAGGATGATTTAGAACATTTAGAGGAGTTTGGCTAATTTAATGAAGAGCAGAAGGAAAGGGGTTAACTCAAGTACTGAGGTCATTTACCTCCAAGCCAGGATTCAAAATCTTTTTTAAAAATTAAACTTCAATTTATTTTCATGAAATACTGCCTTTTCTCTCTCCCACTGAGAAAGCAAGAAACACAAAATTGCTGTTTTTGTAAATTTTGTATAATTTTGTATAATCAAGCAAAATGAACGCTTGTACTTGTCCTTCTTGTTTTGTGCTATGGACTTCTTTGTCTAGTGAAGTCATAATGTTTTTTCCTTAATAGTATTTTTAATTACACATAAAGATAGTTTTCAACATTCATTTTTATAAAATTCTCAATTCCAAATAATTCTTTCTCCTTCCCTCCTCTCCCCCCTCCCCAAGGCAGCAAGCAGTCTGATACAGGTTATAAATGTACAATCATGTTAAATATATTTCCACATTAGTCATGTTGTGAAAGAAGAATCAGAAGAAAAGGAGAAGATGGGATTTTTAAAAAATTCATAATCAAAGGAAATCACAAATTAGAGGCTAGTGAACATAAAGATTTCATTATTTTCCCATCCAAGTTCACTTAAACCCCTGAAATCTATCTGTAGCCCCCAGGTCAAGAACTCCTCTAACTTGAAAAGATAAGGAAAGGGAGTGGAAGGATCAAGCATTTATTAAGTGTCTTCTGTGTTCCAGGAACCATGCACAATACTTTACAAATACTGCCTCATTTGAGCCTCACAACAGCTCTGTGAGGTTAATGCTATGATTATGCCCATTTTGCAGTTAAGGAAAATGGGGCAGGCAAAGGGATGAAAGAGCTATGAAGACCAATGATACTCAGTCTCTACAACTTCCCCAGCACCATTCCTTGTTCCTTTTTTGATCAAACAAATCTCCACTTAAAGATTTGCATAATAGTCATCATGTCAGTTTCTGGTATATTTTTAAATCCCTTCTTCTCAAGTCCCAAAGCCAAGAACTATTTAGATCTCATTCATTTGTTTTTATTCAATAAACACTGATTAGATCTAAATAGGAGAGAGTCTAAGTCCAGTCAGGTTGAATGGGATGTAGACTATTCAGGAGGAACTAAGTGGTTTCTGTTGTTTTGGGAATTGGACTACAATGATTGTAATCCTAGTTTGAAGGCTGATGAAAGATGCTTTTATATTGAGATGAAAGACCTAGAGAAAAGCTATACACTGTCATGTTCACTTTATTTTTCATCTTTTATCAGGCTTTCATTAGAGAATCTAAGACAAATTATCTTAATCCACTAAAACAGTCATGGAAATCTGAATTTATGTTCTCTAGATCCATAAAAACCAAGTTCCCATTATGATTTTATTTCCTCCCCCAAATTCCTCTCTTTTCTTTTAATTTTTCAAAGTTAGTCTTCAGTTGATTTTAATCCTTTCTTCGATGGCCCTTGAGGTAACATAATTTTTACTGTATTGTAGTCAGTAAAGGATGCATTTAATATATGTTTTTCTATATTGTTTGTGAGGATTTTATGTCTTAATACAAGGTTGTCTTTTGTAAAGGCACCACACACAGCTGAGAAAAATGCATACTCCTTTCTATTCCCGTTCAGAAAATTACCAGTGAGCTATTATAGCTAGCTTTCTAAAACCCTGTTCAGGTCCTTAACATCTTTCTGGTTAAATTTTTGGTTAGATTTGTCTGACTCAGAAAGGGGTACACTGAGGTACTTACAGTTGTGGCTTTACTCTGTTTTTTCCTATAACTTTTTTAGTTCTTCCTTTAAACATTTATGCTGTCTCATCTGGTATGCATTTATGTACATATGTATGTTTGTATATGTAAGTATGTATGTATTGAAATCAACTCATCGTCTATGGTGCCTTTTAGCAAAAT
Source organism: Pseudochirops cupreus (assembly GCA_028627135.1). NCBI lineage: Eukaryota > Metazoa > Chordata > Mammalia > Diprotodontia > Pseudocheiridae > Pseudochirops > Pseudochirops cupreus. The sequence goes on from CM053583.1 coordinate 190,369,032, forward strand.
GTAGTTTCCCTGTTTGTTTCTTTTTTATTAAGTCTTTTTGCTGTTACCCTGTCTGGGATCATGATTTCTACCCCCTGCTTTATTTTCAGCTGAAGCATGATAAATTTTACTTTCAACCTTTATTTTAACTCTATATTAATCTTAATTCTTTAAGTGTGTTTTTTGTAAGCAACATATTGTTGGGTTCTCCTTTCTAATTAGTTCTTCCATCCTCTTCTGTTTTATGGGTGAGTTTATCTCATTCACATTAATATTTACGATTGCTAATTGTGTGCTATGTATATTTCTCCCTCTCCTTGCTCTTTGCCCTCTCCATCTTTCCTTGAATATCTATTTTGATTATGACTAATCTGACTCTTAATCTATCCTCCATCTTAATCCCCTCCTTTCCATTCTCCTTGTTGGCTCCTGTTTCCCTATTATGTTGAATATGTTTCTACACCACAGCTCTGACCTACATTTCTTCTTATGCTGATAGAAATGAGAAGCTTCAGAGAGCAGGTTATAGAACTCAGCAGAACAGTTGTGAGTATTTCACAAAGCAGAGCTAATACATATATACCCTACCCCACCTATGGCATCAGTGAGGAAGTGCCCAACACAGGTCATTTGTATCAAAAGATTCCATGATTTACTCCTTCTCACAAAGGCAGTGTATTACAGTGGGATGGGCTCTGTGCTTAGTCACAGGACCTAGGTTTCAATCCTGGCTTGCTAACTGTGTCATCTTGAGGCAAGTCACTTAATCTCAGTTTTCTCCAAAGAAATCAATAAACATGTATTAAGCACCTACTATGTGCCCAGCGTTATGCTAAATATCTGAGGCCTCTTCATTTCCAAATCTATGATTCTATGACAGAAAACTTAGGGCTTACTAAAATGCTTTTTTCATTCATTCATTTTTTCATCTAGTGAAAATCAAATCTAAAGGAACTAGCTAGGAAAAGCACTTATCACCACACAGCCCCTCTCACCCTGCCCCAAACCACTAATTGCTGTGTTGCCTTTGTGAGGTCTCTTTTCTGGTAACCAGTATAGTCTAATTAGCTCACAAATTATAGATTGGATGTTTTTTCCAGCGATCACTTCTAGAGACTGTTTATACCTTAAAGTAGTAGTTTCAAAGGAAACAGAGAACTTTGGGTTTAAACCTCCTTTGGGAAAGGGGCAGGGAAGTACTGAGCATCTTTTACAAATGTTATTTGACAGAGAAGGGAGAGCAGAAGAGAAAGCAGGGAGAAAAAGTGAGTGCTCCGTTAATTACTTGGACTGAAGTTCCTCTCCCCACCCCACCCCTGGCCACTTCGCTACCAGGGGATGAAAATGGTGGCTTCCCTGGTGGAACAAGGCTGATTGACACCATTCTCCGACTCTGCCATCCACTCTTCTGTGTATCCCTACTGACTTTCTTCACAGACCTGTTCTAACACCTCCCATGGTCAGCATACCTCTACTGTGCTATTCTAATTATATAATCCTGTCTCTCACCCCTAGCTAGGAAGTCTCTTTAAGAGCCTACACTACATCTTCCAGGATGCTTAGCTGGCCCCCAAATCCCATCCCCCAGCAACTGGATTGACTTTTTTCAAAGGCACATTACACTAGCAAAGAATTATATCATGGAACTAGAAAAAAATAACAGAATTCATCTGGAGGTCAAGGGACCTAGTAGTATCACATCCCAAACTACATCATGAAAAAATCATAATAAAAAAATTGATACTGGTTGAAAACTAGAAAAGACATCCATGAAACAAGCTACATACACAAGACCCAGAGGCAAACAAACAGCATCAGAGAGTTTGATAAATCCAAGGATTCCAACTGTTGGGATAAGGACTCAGTCAACAAAAGTTGCTGGGAGAACTGACGAGCTGTTTGTCACAAATTATGCTTATACCAATATCTCACACTACTAGCTTTAGACCAGTATGTCATGCCATAATAAGATCCAAATGGATTTATGACCTAAATATGAAAGGTGACATCGCAAACAAATTAATAGAGAATAGAAAGAGATACTTTTCACAACTATAAATAGGAAAAGAGCTCTTGACCAAAGGATAGAGATGGTCAGGGAGTTAAAATGGATAATGTTGATTAAATATGATTGATGATGTTTTCTTCAAAGAAAATCAATGTGCTTGAAAGTAGATTGTTCAATTGTTTCACTTGTATCTGACTCTTCCTAATCCCATTTCGTGTTTTCTTGGCAAAGATACTGGAATGGCTTGCCATTTCCTTCTCCAGATCACTTGACAGATGAGGAAACTGAGGCAAATAGAGTTAAGTGACTTTCCCAAGGTCACAGAGCTAGTTAGAGTCTGAAGCTGGGTTTGAACTCAGGTCTTCCTGACTCCAGACCCAAGACTCTATCCACTGTTACACCTAGCAGCCCTGTAAAATTAGAAGGGAAAACTGTTAACTGAGAAAAAAGAATCTTTGCAGAAATCTTCTCTGAGAAAGCTCTGATATCCAAGACATACAGGGAAATAATACAAAGATTTAAGAACAAGAACCATTATCCAATAGATAAATTGTCAAAAGATAGGAATGGGCACTTCTCAAAGTAAGACTTTTTTATTTGAGGTAGGGGAGCATTATTGAGCAGATCTGGGGGTGGGATAGGGAGCAGTAGGGATAGTAATGCAAAATTAAAGAGCAAATTTTAAAAGCAATATCCATGAAAGCTGTAAAACAAAGATGGCCCAGGAAGGAACACAAATAAGCAAGGCTATGTTGGCACTACTATTTAAATATATTTTGTTATATTATATAGGTATATATTTATGGATATTATATGTGTATATATAGGTGTATATACATATGCACAACACATATAGTAATATATGATATATACCCACATATAGGTATGTGTAATATCTATACATATTTAATATATTTGTATATATACCAATTAACATATATGCCAATATTAAATATAATATATGTCTATGTATATTTTGTATATATGTGTACACATCAAATCATATTTATGTATAAATAATTGTTATATGCTGTTGTCTGTCCTTTGTTTTCAAAGAAGACCAATGATGTCATGAATGATGTCTCGACTTGCACGTAAATTGGATTTAAGTAGGCAGAGCTGTCCAGTGATTTCATTGGCCTCCTCTACCAGAACCACTGAAGTCCAGTGGCAAGACAAAAGTCAAGACTGCTGCCAATGGCTTGGCTCAAAGTGGATGGCCTTGGCGTCTTCCACATCTGACCAAGCTCTAAGCACTCTACAGCTGCTGCTTCATGGCCATTGGAACAAATTGTTCTCATCCACCATTTCTGCTGCCAGAAATCTTCACGTGCTTGGGGTAGACATTCCCCTAACTCACTGATGGGTAACTATTGGTTACACTCAATCTGGTTTAGCTGTGGGGTGTGACCACTGTGCATGCTCCAGCTTCTTGGAGCCACAGGTGAGAGCTGGGTGAAAGGTGGGCACCAAAAAGTCCTGAAAAGGGGGCAAGCCCTCACACCAGGACTGCAAGTCCTCCTGAACACCCAAACACTCCAGTTGTTATATAATAATATCATGTATTACTGTGTTATATTTTATATATAAATACACCAAATACCTGTTTGGTACATATAGCCAGAAACCCCAGGTAACCAACTCCAAGCACTTATTTTGGGGAGCCTCATCCTTCTTCAAAGCCTTGTTTGATTCTTTTTTAAAGTTATGTCTATTTTTAACCTAAATTTTTTTCTACTTGAAATGTTTTATTAAATTATTTATTTTTAGTTTTCAACAATAACTTCCATAAGTTTTAAATTTTCTCTCCCTCCCTCCCTAAGACGACTTGCAATCTGATATGGGCTCTATACATACATTACTATTAAACACATGTTCACATTTAAACCATATTTTTAACACGACATTGTAGAGTCCCAGTCTCATTTACAATCTTCTTTTTCCTGCCTCTGTATATGAAAATGTTCATATTTAGTGATGATTTCCTAGTTCATAATTTTAAAAATCATTAGAGCAATAGGAGGAGAGGTCATCTCAGGAGCCTGGGAAATACTGTGCAGAGATTTTCCTCAGTTTTCTGAGAAAAGGGTGCCACTCGAAGAGAAAACCTTGGTTGGACTGGTGGTGCGAATTGTTCAAGCTACATTCGTTCCTTATGTATGGATCTACTCATGTCCCAGATGTGTATTTACTTTTCCTATGTGTGTTTGTGGAAGAGTGTACCCCACATTTGTGGGAAAGTGTTTTGTCACTGCTACTCATGTTACGCCATATTAATTAATGTTTTTGCTTTATGCTAACTGTGTCAGTGGGCTGCTTACTAAAGGTGAGCAGTCAGGGCTCATGAGGTATAGTTTTAAAAGTTCACAACTATAGAGCACCTTGAATCTGGGGGAGCCAAATTTCAAGTGTGAGTTAGCCCACAGTGGGTACTACATCTTATTATTGGAATCTCAGGCTATCTACCTATCTATCATCTATCTATCTATCTACCTATCTATCATCTATTTTTCTATCTATCTATCTACCTATAATCTATCTATCATCTATCAATCTATCTATCTGCCTAACTACCTATTTATCTCTCTATCTACCTATCTATGTGTGTATATTAACTTTATATTTTCACTGTATATATCTATCTAGGCAATTACCGTATCTCCCATCAGAAAGTAAACTCCTTGTGAGAAGGGATTGTTCAATAGATCCTTGATTGATTGATTGATTGACAGACCACCTCTCTCAACTGACTGTAGAGAAAGGTATGGTTGATCCTCTCAGGAGCCAGATGTTTCCAATGTGGTGGCAATTACCTTCATCCAGTGGTCAAGGTCCTATAATTAAGGAATTCCTTTATACCTTCTAAAGGAGTAAAGATGTGTCCACTGGCCCATCAAAGTCTGAAAGGGGCACACCATTTTAGGATAGAACAGGTAAGGTTTCACGATTTTTACAAACCACTTGAATGAGATATTCCAAGTGCTACACTTTCATAATCCGTGAATGGGCCACTCAAGGTGGCTATTTGAGGTCTCAAAAAGGCAAGGTCTAAAATGGGCTTTGCCCCACACCCTACATAGAAAAAAGACCCTTTTCCTTAATTATGCAGATATTATATAGAGGAATTTGCATTTCATCCTAGTGGCAACAGGAAACCACTGAAACGTCTTAAGCAAGGAAGTTACATAATCAGAGCTACACTTTAGGGATATCCATTTGGCAGCTGTGTAGAGGATGGATTGGAGAAGTCTAGTGTGTTTAGTGATGACAGTCCCCTAAGACTGCCAGTCTCCCCATACAAACAGATATTATATTATAAAACAGATATTCCCGAGAGCCCTATAGACTAACATCACCCCAAAATGACCAATTGCTAAGGTTCTTTCCTGATTGCTGGCCTGGAGGTGAAGAAGTAACAGGAAGTAGGAAGATCCTGGTCCTAAAATAAGTGGGGGCAAGAAGCATATGGCAGGAGAACAAGGGAGAGAAAAAGCACAGAAAGAAGAAACTGTAGGAGCTAAAGTCTTGCTTCAAAATAATGGTCTGGGTTCCCTCCTCAGTGCATCAGCTTAACTAGGCAAGCTGAGGCTCCAAGGAATCCTTGCAATTCCATCAAGTCACCTGGTTATTTCCCCAAGGTCTATTCATGAAAATAAAAAAAATTTTTCCAGCCTATGAATTAAACATTAGTGCTTCCTGCAGAGAATTTTTAGTTCTGTAGAAATGTCCCTTTGATAGCAAAAGAAAAAAGACTCCGGTACATTCTAAAATAAGCCTTCATAGCTAAAAAGGTCAAGGGGGAAGCAAAATTTGTGATTTTTTTAAAGGAAGGAAGGGAGAGAGGAGTAAGGGAAGAGGGAAGGAAGGAAGGAAGGAAGGAAGGAAGGAAGGAAGGAAGGAGAGATGGAGAGATGGAGAGAGGGGAGGAGGGAGGGAGGGGAGAAAGGAAGGAGGGAAGGAGGAAGGAAGGAAGTAAAGAGGAAGGAAAGGAGGGAGGAAGGAAGGAGGAAGGGAGGGAGGGAGATAAGACAGCTGCTACTGATTTTCTTGTGCTCTGAAATATGCTAAGCATTCTACAAGGCAGAGATGAAAAGCGGGAACATTTCAAGCACAAGGGATAAAGATATAGAGGCTGAAGATTGAATGCTATGTACAGACAAGAGCAAATAACTCCCTGGCTGAAGTGTAGGATGTACAAGAGGGACTAATGTGTCTTGGAAAGATAGGTTGGAGCTGGTCTAAGAAGGGCTTTAAATAACAGAGGAATTTTATTTTATCCTAATGGCAACAGGGAACCACTGAAATGTCTTAAGCAAGGGAGTTACATAGTCAGATCTACACTTGAGGAATATCCATTTGCCAGCCGTATAGAGGATGGATTGGAGAAGTCTAGTGTAAGCAATATCCTAAGATTCCCAGTCCCCACCCCCCATGCAAGTTTGGATAGTCCTTCCTTGAAAGGTATTGAAAGTGTTCCCTCAGGAGACTAGGGCTCAAGTCACTGGCTTTCGTCCAGGCGACTTCCTAGTTGCCTGGATACAAAACATCTAGGAAAGGAGGGCTGGAGCTCCCCCTCTGGCTTGTGGACCACACAGGAAGGATGGGCTCAACTGAATCTTGGAAAATCTAGTATGAAACCTAAATTGCAATCCTGAGAGACTGAGAAGATAGTGGTATCCTCAATAGTAACATATTTTGGATATATTGAGTTTGAGATATCCACAGGACAACCAGGTGGAAATGTACAGCAGGAGTTGAGTAATGGAGCTCAAGAGAGAGGTAAGGGCTGGATATGTGGATATATGGGAGTCATCTACATAGGGATGATAATTGAACCCATGAGAAATGACAAGGTCACCAAGGGAAAGTATAGAATGTATGGGTGTATGGATGGATAAATTAACTAATGAAAAATAATTTATTTACTACTTACTATATACTAAGTAATACTTACTATATACTGTGCTAAGCACTGATGTCACAAATAAAAGTAAGCAAGATAGTCACTACCCTCTATTATTCTTATTCTTTTATTAGAATGGAAACTTCCTTACATTGCCCCACCCCCAACTCTAGCTCAGAGAACAGTAATCAAACCATAACAACCATTATCGGTAATTCACTTTGACTTTGATGTCCAACACAATTCCTCCCTGGTCACCAGCCCCCTATTTGTGCTGTCTTCCTCTATTAGAACGTCGGCTTTCTTACCTGTAACCTTTGATGACATCACCAAAAGACATTTAATAACACTATTACATATAAAGCAAAATTTGCCTTTCTATGCAATTGCCCTAGTCACATGTGTTCAGCATATGTTCCTTATTTGTATTCCGTATTCTCACTGATGGTATGTGTATTTTGGGGGTGATTGTGTCACAGGTTTGAGGAGAAATATACAAGTGCTATTTTTCTAATGCTATATCATCAAATGTCTTTTCATTATGTGCTCTGACTGACTAGTAAAAGTAAACACTTTGGTGAGGGCTTATGAAGTATCAATGGAAAGAGACTCATAGAATATATAGACCCTGGGATAGTTTGTCTGAGGGGGCCCATGTGCAAGTGGAGTGAGATGCTCTGATACACCACAGTGGGAAGAAAGGAGGAAGGTTGATGGGAGAAGTGACCAGTCATCTTTGAAATGGAAGAGAGCATAGACTTTGACCAATCACATTTTTTATCTGCTTTGCTCAATGAGAAAACCAAGATGAGAATTTTTCCTTCTATGAAATCGTATGCATAGAAGATGCAAAGGGAAGGAAGTAAAAGGGAAAATGGAGGAGAGATTCTATTTCCTAGAGCAGCGATTCTCAACCCGTGGGTCGTGTTCAATGTGTAACAATGAAAACACATCCTGCATGTCAGACATTTACATTACGATTCATAACAGCAGCAAAATTAGAGTTATTAAATAGAAATGAAAAAAATTTATGGTTGGGGGTAACCACAACATGAGGAACTATATTAAAGGGTCAAAGCATTAGGAAGGTTGAGAACCACTATAATAATGGGCACAGAATGGGAAGATTTTAAGAGGAAAGTTCATTTCAGTCTTAAAGCGGTTCATCTTTTGGGAGAAGGGACCAAAATTGAGAACATAAAAGATGAAGTGAAGAGAATATAGCACTCCAGATTCTGATGATACTCAAAAATGCTCAGGACCAATTGAGTCTTTAGTGAGGAACAAGAGGAAGAGATAGTGGATAAGAATTTTGAATCCTGACTCTCACGCTCATTAGCTATGCCACAATGGCATCTTTAAACCTTGGTTTCCTCATCTGTAAAAGAGAAATGATGGGAAAATTTGCACTACTTGCCTCGATTGTAGTGAAGAAAATACTCTGTAAAAAGTTTCCTGTTGTTGAGTCATTTCAGTCATGTCCAACTCTTCATGATCCCGTTTGAGGTTTTCTCAGCAAAGACACTGGAGTGATTTGCCATTTCCTTCTCTAGCTCATTTTATAGATGAGGAAACTGAGGCAAACAGGGTTGAGTGACCTGCCCAGTGTCGCACAGCTAGTAATTGTCTGAAGTCAGATTTGAACCCATAATGATGAGTCTTCCTGATTCCAAGCCCAGCACTGTATGCACTGTGGCACCACCTAGCTGCTACCCAAAAAAGTTCTATAGGACTGAAGAACTGTTGGTATTACCACTTCTTTCCTAAGAGACTCTAGTGAGGACCATTGCAAAGGCTTACGTCCCTCATGCCTGGGTTGCACGCCCTTCTGGTCACCATCTCATGGATTCTTTCAAGCACTTCCTTCTACATAATGCCTTTCCTGGTCTTGTCTCCTTCAAGCCTTTTCCCCTCCAGATTTTTCTGTGTATATTTTGTATAGTTAATTTATTTTGTGTATATATTTTGTATATAGAGACTCATCTGTATACACATTGTTTCCCTTGATAAAATGTAAACTCCTTGTTTCTTTTTGTCTGTATCTCCAGATTCCAAGCACAGTACTGCTGTGTAATAGGCAGCTTGTCAAATAATTGAGCTTTTCTGAAACTCAGGTGAGAACCTCCCATTACTCAAACCAGTCACTGTCAAGTAGAAAGAGCAATGAAGCCACATTTTTTCAATCAATACCCATTATTAAGTATACTGTGTGAAATGCACCGTGACGAGGAATGCACAGAAATAATTGTCAGGCACTTGGTTTCCATTAAAGAGGTGACCTGTACAACATAATGATAACCAACGTTGTGCCAATAAATATTTAAAGGCTAACTCTTGGGGGGGGGGGGGAGGAACAGGAATACACATGCTACACATTTTAAATTTTAATCTAAATTATTAACATTTTCTTCATCATTTTCTTAAGTCTAGACAATCAACAAAACATCAAGCCCAAATTTGGATCATTTGCTGATTTCTGGGATGTAAATTTTCATTCATCCTGAAAATTAAACAATTGGCTCCCATCATCCTGTTTGAGCTGCCTCCAGCATATCCCTGAATAACTCAAACAAAGGTGATTGTATATGATGTGTAAGCAAAGGGCTATGAAACTTCTAAGAAAGGAGGCGATATTTGAACTAAGCCATGAATGATGTAAAACCCATCCCTCAAAGTCCATTTGTATGGGACTCTCCTCATTGGTAAAGACTGATTACTCAGCACTACACACTGACATAAAAGGTGGGGTTGGTGAGAGCCTAGGATTCTTCTGGCTTCCAGTTTCAATAAAGAAAACAGGTGGTTTTAAACTCTTCAGGTTTCTGAAGGGAGAGAAAGATTCTGGAAAGAAGCCAACATGGAAAGGTCCTGGCACCTCCATGACATCCAGATTTGCTACACTAGAGACTTTGGGGAATTTCTCCTTGAGTGAGATCTTCATTGAGTCTTTCTTGGTTGAGCTGAGATACTGACTCCCATTAGGAGAGCTCATTTACTGTCTTGTATGCTTTATATTCTTATCTGCACACATCGTCTGATCTCTGAGTTATTATCAGCTTGGACAGATGGTTCTATTTGCAATTTTGTAAGTGTATTTTTTTTTTTTTTGCTTTTTGGAGGGCAATTGGGGTTAAGTGACTTGCCCTAGGTCACACTGCTATGTTTTGTGTTAAGTGAGGTCACATTTGAACTCAGGTCCTCCTGACTCCAGGGCTGGTGCTCTATTCACTGCGCCACCTAGCCACCCTGTAAGTGTATTCTTTGCAAAACTGGCATTCGGTGGGAAAGGAGTCAAACCTTTGATATACAACTTCTTGAGGTACTCCTCCATTAAGAGATAGCAATCAGGAGCCCAGCTTGAAGTTAAACGTTATTTCCCCTTAACTGTAATTGATTAAGGGGAAAGAGTGACATAATTCTAGCCCAATACCCTTTCTCTGAGAAGAGCAGGGTAACTGGCCTCTGGTCCCATGATCCTACTTCTCCTCCTGGCAAGAATCAAAGTATACCTTAGAGATGGATGAATGGAGAAGCTAGACAGACTTGTGGGAATACACAAAACCTACCTGGGAAAAATATACCACGCCCCCTTACAAATGAGTAGGATTTCAACTGATATACATACTGGATCATAGAAGCTAAGTGTCAGAGTAGGTGGGGGGAGATTTCAAGGCATATGGAATGGGGCAAAAGCTCCAAAACAGGAAATCATGGAAGCTGTTCATGGAACAGTAAGTGATCTAATATACTCTCTTGACAGAGATTAATAAAATACAACTTTACAGAGATAGGTGGAAAACAGATTTTGGAGAATTTTAAATGGCAGGCATAGCAATTTGGATTTTATTCAATAGACAGTGGGGATCCATTGATAGACTTTGAACGTTACCAGATCCATAAGATGAATCTGACAGGATGGACCTTGCCTATAAGGAAAAGAATCAACTGTCCTATGGACATGTCTAATGGATTCATCATAAAGAAAGATCTAGTGTGAAGGCTAGACACTAGGTGTTTGACATAGGAATGGTTTAGTTTTGCTAGGTTTCCAGGAAGAGAAATTATGGAGCCAATACCTGGAGGGGTTGAGGAAATGGAGAAAAAGAAGAGAGATAAGGTTTCATCAAGTCATTATATTCTTGGAGAGATCCCTTAATGTGTCTAGTGGCTCGATTTTTTTTTTAATGGAAGAAGGAAAGGAAAGGGAAAGGAAGGGAAGGGAAATGAAAGTATATAGTGTGAAGTGCGAGGTTTGTCTGTATCCATTGTGCCCAGGAGTAGAGTATTCTATTTATACAAACATACAGTAATGTCACAATAATGATACTTCTCAATCTTAAAAATAACTATTTATTTAACAATAAGGCAAAAGAAATAATCATTTCAAAGGTACTCACATATCAAAGAGAATGCACCAATAATAAAATGTCAGAATTCATGCATAAACCTGGATCACACTCTCCCACCAATGCACTCAATATCTGGGGAAGAAAAGGAGCACACACTTCCAGGGACCTGGCAGTGAAACACATGAGGGAGGAAAACCATATCCTGGGGGCTCAGAACTCCCAGCTCTGGAATGAGGAACATGTGCACCATGCAAGCGCTTCTCTGCTAGCTGTTTGTCTGTAGTGGATTGCCACTCTCCAACTGCCCAAATCTCTCCTACACGCCAAAAGAGCATTTGGAAGCTCTATCAACTTGAGATGATCCTTAAAAGGGTGTTTAGAAAGTGTTAGCACTTAATTTGAAAGGCATTTTCCTTTAAACCAGAGAATAAGAAAGAGGGGAGGGACGGGGAGAGAAGAGGAGGGGACCGGGGAAAAGGGAAGGACCGAGGAAGGCTACCACCAGCTTACTCATTATGAGAAGCAGGTCAGACAGAATAATGAAGCTCAGATGATCTTTTAAGAACGAAATTTTGCTTCCATTCTTCCTGCCTTGCCACAAAAGGGCATGATGCTTCTTCTGAGGGCATCGGAACTGACCCTTCAGCAGTGACCTAAGTGGTGTTGGTAGTAATGAAATACCGTTGGATTTCAGTGGATCTGGATTCAAATCCTAGCTTTCCTATTCACTACCTATGTAATCTCAGTATCCCCATCTGTAAAATGGAAAAGATTAGACCTCTAAGGTCCATTCCAGCTATGATCCTGTGTTCCCATGACCTCCTAAATTAATCTATTCTATGCCCGGTTTGAGGTTTATAATTCCAGGCACCACATTTTAGAAAGGACATTGATAAGGAGGAGTGTCCAGAGGAGGGTAACAGGGCAGCAGAGGGCCTCTATTCATGCCATTAAAGGCCTATTTGAAGGAACTGAGAATGTCTAATCTAGAGAAGAAAAGGTATATAAGAGCTGTGTTCCACTACTTGCAAGACTGTCTTGTGGAAGAAGGATCAGGCTTGGTGAATTTGACCTCAGAGAGCAGAACTAGGGGCAATGGGTGGAGAGCCCAAAGAGACAGATCTAGGCTTGATGGCAAGGAAGAGCTTCCTAACAATTAAAGCTATGCAAAAATAAAGTAGTGCTTTCCCCATCTCTGGAAGATTTCAAACCGAAATTAGAATTCTACTTGTGAGGGACATGGCAGCAGGAATCCATTTGTGGGCATGGTTAGGTTGTTCGTCTTCAGAATCTTTCCAGTTTTGAAATTCTACCATTTGGTGATTCTGCAAGGATGGAGAAGGAGTTAGCCTCAGTAGACTTTCTGGATGGCTAGGTCTAGGAAATGATGGCCCACACAGAGTACCCTTTCACCCACATGCCATCCAATCACCACACAGAGGAAGGTGCAATTAATTCCCTGGGGCATTTTCCCAGCAGAAGAGAGGGGTTTTCCAGAATAGGTCTTTCAGAACAAATATCCCCCCACCTCAGCATAAGCCAGCTCTGTAAGATTCACCCTACTTAGGACCCCAAGTTTGTGCCAGGAAAGACAGCTTTTCAGTGAGACACGCTATATGAATTTGAATAGCATGGTCCATAGGATAATTCCTACATAAATATAACATAAGATTAAGTATTCACTTCTAGCATTGTTGCCAAAAGAATAAAGCCCTAGAGACAGATGTGTTCTGATGTACAGCTCACAAGTAAGCTGTCTAAAATGACCATATTCTGCAGCTTAGCTTAAAGGAAGCTGGCAAAGGACAGCCTTGGTTTGTTTTTAGCCTGGAAGAGTTTCAGTGCCCTGAGAACAGGCTGTATTTTCTACAGCTTGTCATTTAGAAGTGAGAAGAGACAGAGAGTCAGAGACAGACAGACAGACAGACAGACAGACAGACAGACACACACACACACACACACACACACACACACAAAGAGCAATGGGGAGAGAAAAAGATGGAGACAAGTAGAGAAAAATGGATGGAGAGACAGACAGAGACAGAGGTCACCAGGACACATTTACAGCAACCTTAGAGAAGAGACTGTCAAGGAAAGAACACAGAAGCCTTGCATGAACCCCAAAGCAAGGTGTCCTGGCTGCCACCGATCCCTAAAAACAACAAAACTCCTCCACTCTTCCCATTTGCCCCCAAAACAAATACAAGCCCTTCTCGGCAGATCGCCAGCGTTCTCAATATGTATGTTTTAAAATTGTATGTGCCTTGTTTTCCAATGAGGGGGAGGGGAAAAGAGAGAGAGAGAAAGAGAAACAGAGAGGGACACAAAGAGACAGAGAGAGAATGGATTCCTGTTCAATGAAAAAATAAAATTTAATTTTAAAAAAGAATAAGAAAAAATTGTTTCTTTTAGAAATGGAGGATGCCATTTCCCTCCTTTCTCCCCACCCCCATTTCACATAAGGCTATAGAATTTGCCAATTAAACACTACTAAGCTATAATTCAAGATATTTAAGAGACTAGGGAAAAAAAATTTTTTCTCTCCTTTCCTTCTCGGTTTTTTTTTTTTGAGGAAGAGAGATGGGAGGATTGTTCATAGAGAAGGTTGATCACTCACTCCTTTATAGATCACAAAAAAGGAAGAACAAAAAAAACGAGGTTGGGTTACCTAGTTTAATTCCCTAGCTGAAGAAGGGATCAGTAGCTATTGCTTTTGTCTTGGCTGTTTTGGAAAAGCTTATCAACAGTACAAGGCAAAAGAGGCTTTCTAAGGTTAATATAGGACTCCAAGGTAGAGGTTGGAGGTTGAAATAAAGCAAGAACAAAAGTCCCAAGAGGGTTCCGGAGCCTTAGCATCTCCTACCTCTGGCACTCAGTTCCATTGTTGAGAGGTGGGTGGGGAAGACAGCCACAGGTGCCTATCTAGGGAACTGCCCTGTCTGGGTCCAAGAGTGGGGAGCATGTGCATAATAATTGCATTGTATTCTGTGGCTTTGAATAAGCTTTATGTGGGGCTAGGTTTTCATCAGAAAAAAAAAACTTCAGGGACTAGAATTACAAGCAAATAGCAAATGGGAAGACAGGAATTGGGAGTGATGGTGTAGGAATGGAGGAAATGAGAAATAGTAGAGGGAGACAGGCATGAAGGTCAGAAGGAAGAAGGAGGATGCATACATATATATTGGTATGTATGAGAGCCAAGGCTCAGTTTTGTTCTAAATGAGGTCCTCCTCCCTCCATCCCCTCCAAATACACACATACTACAGTCCTCCTCCTCATTAAGCATACAGTGTGAATATCTTTGCTGTCAGGAGGAGGCTGAAATGCTTATCCACCAAACCCAAGAGAATGGGAGCTGAACCTAGGGCCGAGAGGCACCCCCCCCCACAAAAAAAGAGACACAAACAATACTCCCCCTGAAAAGCCCTAGAAATCCTGCACTGAACCACAATTCCTTCATCACTTACTTCAAAACATGCAAGGAACCCAGAGACTCTCATCCCAGTCTGCCAGGAAACTAGGAAACAGGGTTAGTCAGAAAGAAGGAGAATTTAGAATTACCTGGAAGGAAATAACTGCCTTGTCCCAGGAGACAAGCTACATTTCTAGGCGATTAAGGGGGCCCCCAGGGAACCACGTAGCAAAATTTCTCTTGATTGAACTGGATTCTGGGTGGGGGAAGGGGGAGGCACAACTCAGGGGGAGTGGTCAGCAATCCCCAGTTTTTGTGCATCAAAAAGGAAAATAATGAAATATTTTTCACTTTAGGAAACCGTCTTTCAAACCCTAAGGATAGGAGGTGCTAAAGGACAGGGATCAGTCACTTAATTAGCTAACATCCATTATTTGCTGTTAGTGCTTACTATTAGGCACTATGCTAGGCACTGGGTTACAAAGAAAACACACACACACACACACACACACACACACACAAAGACAAAGAAACAAAAAAAACCAAAACAGTCCCTGCCCTCATGGAACTTGTACACTATGGAGAGAGAGGTCAAGTACACATATTCACATATTGATGAGGTAGAGACGCCAAAAAGCGGGCACTTACCCCAGAGCAGAGTGAGCAGCTGGGCCTTAGGAATGAGGGTGAGAGAATACAGGGCCCCGAAGTGAAGCAGAGACATAAGGACGACATTCCTCCAAACTATAACCTGTCGGACTGGCCCCTTGGCACTATCCCTCTCCTGGATTCCTTCCTGGGCTGTGCATTCTATGGGGCTTTCTGCACTCTTCTTAAGAAAGGTAGCCTCCTCAGGAGCCAGCCCGCAGCCAGCCCCCGGCCCCGGCATGGTTGGAGACAGCAGCTCCAATGACTTCCTCTGGCTCTTGGGTGGGCTTTTGGCTTCTGTTTTCTGGTTCAAATACCAATGGCCATTTCGCGATGCCCAGACTTGTCTTTCTCTTTTGTATTATCTTTAGATGCGGAGGGAGGGAAAGAGGAAGGGAGATCGTCTACAAACACAAATCTTGGAGCTCAGCATCTGTTGCTAGCCTCCCACCCTCGCTGCTGCTGCCGCTGCTGTGTCAAAGCTGAAATCCGAACAATAGCAGAGAAACCAGGGAGAGTGGAAGGGAGGGGGGAGGCAGGTGGGGACTGGAGAGGGAGGGAGCTGTGGGAAGGGAGAAAAGAGAGAGGAGAGAGGAGAGGGAGGGAGGGAGCAGAAGGAGGGAGGGAGCACACACTAAAAAGAAAGACCTACATAGCTGGGCCAATCAGGATGCCATGTGATGCTCTTAAAGAGAAAGCAATTTGGTCTCATCACTGTGCACAGCTCCCTGAAAGGAAGAGGCGCAAGCTTAGCCTGTGTCCCTATGACACTCCCATCACACCTTCAGTTGCCTTCAACACCTAAGGCCATTAGGAACAGCAGAATGGCTTGGGGTCAAGAGGATGGAGAGCAGGAAACAGTGGATCTCTCTCTCTCTCTCTCTCTCTCTCTCTCTCTCTCTCTCTCTCTCTCTCTCTCTCTCGCCTGTCACTGACTGGTTGGTGTGTTGGTTGAGCATCTTATCACACACTTTAAATGGGATATGTCTATCAGAAGATTATAGATCTAGACCTAGAAGGGCCCTAGTAGCTGCCTAATTCAATCCCCTCACTCTACAGACAAGGAAACATACCCAGAGAGGAAAGATGCCTTGAGCAGGTTGAGCTGGGATTTGCAAGCAGGACCTCTGACTCCAAATCCAACCCCTCTAACACTGCATTAACTCTGTAGTTAACTTCTAACATAACTCTGCCTTTGAAGGCAGCCATAGGTGTAATGTGAGTTTCATAAGCTAAGAACTGAAAAGAGCCAGGTCAAAGGTTTTGTTGTTCAATTGTTTCAGCCGTATCCTGCTCTCCATGACCCCATTTGGGGATTTCTTGACAAAAATACTGAAATGGTTTGCCAGTTCCTTCTCCAGTTAATTATACAGATGAAGAAACTGAGGCAAACAGGGTTAAGTGACTTGCCCAGGGTCACCCAGCTAGTAAGTGTCTGAGGCCAGATTTGAACTCAGGAAGATGAGTCTTCCAACTCCAGGTCCTGCCTCTATCCACAGCTCCACCTAACCACCCTCAGAGTCAGAGAACGTAGGTTAACACTTCACCACTGACTCTTATTACCTCATCTGGACTTCATTTTTTTTTTTTGTAACCAAGTACAGTAACTGTGTACTATACAGTTTGTGTCTGTAAGATGAAGGGACTGTTCTCAATATTTTCTGGGTCTATGTTCCTATGATCTTCTGAATCCCCTCATTTTAAAGATGGAGAAACAAAAGCCCAAAGAGAAGTAAGATATCCAAAGATCAGGGATGTGCTGGCAAATGTTTTACAACAGGCTCTCTGGGGTGGGGTGAGGCGGAGAGAATGTGTGCAGGTCATACTTTTGAGTTTAATCTGCATTGTTAATAATTTCTCCATCATTTTCTTAAATCTAGACAATCAACAAAACAATAAATCAAGACCTGATTTATAGCATTTGACAATTTCCCAGGTGTAAATGCTCACATTGAAATTTCAACAATCAGCTCTACAGAGACTACACAAACTGGCTCCAGGACACCTCTCCCAAGATCCACGGGTAATTGATAGCAGAAATCTGATCCTGGGTTCTCTAAGTTCCAATCTTATGCTTGGTCCATTATGCCAGGGTATCATTATAGCTCTTTTCCCTAAAAGACAGGTTGGTTGATGGGAACACACCCCAGTGGGGTCAAAGACAAAATGAAAAGTCTCATACACACCAGTATATTCATTGCAGGACTTGTTTGTGGTAACAAAGAACTAGAAACAAAGAATATGCCTATCTTTGGGAAATGTCTAAATGACTTCTAACATACATTGAATAGAATATTATGGCATCCTAAGAAACTGAACATGAAGGATTCAGAGAATCATAGGAAGATTTAGATGACTCAAATGCAGAGTTGCTACAATGTAAACAGAAAGACCAAGAAAGGGAAAACTGAACACTGTAATCATAACGATCAAGCCAGTCTCTAGAGGAAAGGAGAGAAAATTCCCCTCTTTGCAAAAGTTGGGGAGGTTTACTGGGTTGGAACATTACATACATCATCAGCCTAAGTTGATATGTTATGTAGTTTTGCTAGACTGCTTTTTTTTTCTCATTTTAAGTTCTTTGTTATAAGAGATTGGTAGGAACACAAAAGGGATATTTTTATGCAAAAACAAAAAATGCCTACAAAAATTTTAAAAATAAAATAAAAGGCATCATCATGCTATGGAATGACAGGGGAGAGAAATATAGTGCTTACTATGTGCCAGGCACTGGGCTAGGTGCTTTTATAATTATCATCTCATTTTTGTTTATTTTTAAATAATATTTTCTTTTTCCTCCATTATATGTAAAGACAATTTTAACATTCACTTTTTTAAAAAAAATCTTGAATTCCAAATTTTCTCTGTCTTTCTCTCACCTCCACCCTCCCTGAGACAGTAAACAATTTGATATAGGTTATACATGTGCAATGATGCAATTAGTTATGTTGGGAAAGAAGACACAGACCCAAAGAAAAACAAAACACATAAAAATAAAGAAAGTAAACAATAGTCTGCTTTGATCTGCATTCAGACTCCGTTGGTTCTTCCTCTGGAGGTGGATAGCATTTTTCATCAAGACTCTTGTGAGAGGTGGCAAGGTGGCACCGTGAATAGAGCACCAGCCCTGGAGTCAGGAGGACCTGAGTTCAAATCCGCCCTCACACACCTAATACTTAGTAACTGTGTGACCTTGGGCAAGTCACTTAAACCCAATTGCCCTGTCTCCTCCCCCCCCCCCCAAAAGGAAAAAAAAAAAGTCTTTTGAAATTGTCTTGGATCATTGTATTGCTGAGAATAGTTAAGCCATTCACAGTTGATCATCATACAATGTTCCTATTACTATGTACACTGTTCTCCTGTTTCTGCTCATTTCACTTTGCATCAGTTCATATAAGCTTTTCAAGTTTTTTCTTGAAGCATCTTGCTCGTCATTTCTTATAGCATAATAATATTCCATCACAATCTTATGCCACAACTTGTTGAGCCTTTCCCCAACTGATGGACATCCCCTCCATCTCCACCCCTTCTTTGCCACCATAAAAAAAGCTATAAATATTTTTGTACAAATAGGTCCTTTTCCTTTTTCTTTGTTCTCTTTGGGATGTAGATCTAGCAGGGGTATTGCTGAATCAAAAAGTAACAATCATTAGTTTATTTGATCCTCACAGAAACCTTGAGTTAGGTGCTATTATCAACTCTATTTTCAGATGAGAAAACTGAGGCAAATGGAGATTTGCTCAGGCTGACACAGCTAGTCTAAGTGTCTGTGTTCGCACTTGAACCCAGGTCTTCCTAACTTTGGGGTCAGAGCTTATTTAACTTTGCTATCTTGCTCTCTCAGCAAGGAAGAATGGAAAGAGCACAAAACTTGGAGTCAAGAGACAGGCGTGAATTCCTTATTCTGATACTGACAAATCATCTTCAGAGACTCAGTTTCTTCATCTGTAAAATGGGGAGAATTCTTGTACTACCTACTTCATGAGGTTGTTGTAAGGAAAATACTTGGGAAATTTAAATATCTGTTATTATTATTTAAACTTTAGAATCATTTTTATGACCTCAGAAAGAAAGAGGGGTATGATAAGCTGGGGGGGGGAGTTTCCTAATTTTTTTTATTTTACACTTAAACACAAGATGAGAAAAGAAAAAGAAAAAACATTGCCATGTGCACAGGAGACCATAAAAGAGGATTCAATATAAAACAATACATTTCTATTTCAAAAAAACCTTGACAATAATTATCATATGCTGTTTTCAAAGCTGCCCAGCTTTTCTTTGCTTCCTTATTGGTTTTCTTTTGTTCTCTGCTATGTGCTTTTTACATTATTTTCCCCCTTCCTCCCCCCACCCTAAAGAAGGCTACAATTAATCGTGTATACACACATATACACACACACCTATACACTCATACACATATATGTAAGGCCGCTCTATGTTCATATCCTCCTCTCATTTGTTTCTCTGAAGGTGGATAGCATCTTCCTTCATAAGTCCAAGTCTTTCCATGTTTTTCTAAATCTACCCACTCATCCTTTTCTACACCACAGCAATGTTCCTTTATGTATTCAAACAGCATCTTCCTTCATAGGATCTTTGAGATAAATTTGGGCATTTATAGTAGTCAGAATGACTTGGCTGCTCAAAGTTATTCTTAAAACAATACTGTTGTTACTGTATAGAAAGTCCTCTTGGTTCTGCTCATTTTGCTCTTCATTATTCCATGGAGGTGTCCTCATGCTTTTCCAAAATCATTGAGCTCATCATTTCTTATATCAGAGTAATATTCCATCATGAACATATCCCACAATTTGTTTAGCCATTTCCCCATTGACGGACATCTTTGCAATTTCCAGTTTTTTGCCACCACAAAGAGCTGCTATAAATATTTTAGAATGAGTAGGTTCTTTTCCATTTTCCCTAATCTTCTTGAGAAACAGAATTAATAGTGGTATTTCTGGGTCAAAGGGTATAGGCAGTTTAATAACTCTTTGGGCATTATTCCAAATCTGTCTCTAACATGATGCCCACAGATCCAACAACAAATTAAGGTCCCAATTTTTCCTATAAGCTCTGTTTTAAAGCCATTCATAATGTGTCCCCAAAGTACTTTTCCAACCTTATTATAAATTATTACCCTTCCCACCCTCTACAGTTTAGCCAGACTGGTCTTCTTACTGTTCTTCCTATATGACCTTCCACAATCTGTCCTTATACTGCTTCCTGATGATGGATGGAACCTTCAACCAGGGAGATTAAGAACCTTTGATGCGAGATTAGGCCAGATATTGTTGTTATTGTTGGAGTCATTTTGGTTGTGTCTGGCTCCCCCTGTAACCCCATTTGGGATTTTCTTGGCAAAGATACTGGAGTGGTTTGACATTTCCTTCTCCAGCTCATTTTACAGATGAGGAAATGGAGGCAAACAGGGTTAAGTGACTTGTCCAGGGTCACCCAATTAGTAAGTGTCTGAGGCCATGAGTCTTCCTGATTCCAAGGCCAGGGCTCTATCTCCTGACAAGCTCTTAATAAATGCTTATTGACTGACTGTGGGAGAATCTCTCCACTCTGTCAAAACCTCAGCTTATGTTGAGATAGGCTAGAAGCACATGTGTGCCTTAACTTCACTAGAGAATTCTTTTGGCAGTCTTAGATTAAGGAAGAAGACCTATCCTTTGACAATGAGAAAAAGAATTAAGTGACATCTGGGGAGTGCTTCAGACAGCGAAGAGACCAATTTTCTAGCAGAGCTGAGATTGTCTCTAAAGCAGACAGAAGCTGAACAAAATCACGAGGTCTGCCCAATCAGAGCTAATAATTAGAGAGGAGAGGAAATCTATTCTGACAATACTTTGTCGCCCTGTTAAGGGGGAGGGTGCGAAGAACTGCACACACTGTAGATTGCATCCAATACCAAACCTTATGCTCCAGGGTGATGTGTCCCTTAGATTAAGATGACTGCAAAGAGATGATGCTAACTCTTAGAAAGGCAGCCTCCGTGATTGAAGGACAATTGGTTTCAAGATATTGTCAAGTCAGTCAAAAAATTAAGCTTCCCCCCCCCACACCTAGAAAAAAACCCTCAGCTTCCAAGCAGAAGAGGGTTAGTTTCCTCCCACCTTTAAGTAAAGAACAATTTGTGAATGGGGATTTAAAACAGTCCAGGAGGGGAAATGTGTCCCTTTATTCTCTAGAGCAAGAACCAAGGGCATTATAATTTAGGGAGGAGGGTTTCTGGGTGTTCTGAGAAGCACCTCTGCAGATAAGAATTCAGAGGTCATTAGAATAGGCCTTTCTCCTTCTGTCTTCATTTAGTTACCGAATCACATAATGTTAAAGCTGGAAGAGAACATAGACACCATCCAGTCCAATCCTTTCATTTTATATATTAAGAAATCAAAGCCCTTTGAACAGTCATAACCAAGAATTTGGACATCTGAGGCAAGGGCTGCAAACTGAGTTTGGACCAAGTGTCATGAAAGGCATCCTCTATTATGGGAGGGGCTCACACACCACATATTGGAGGAGACCATGAAGGGTAGCATGAAGATGCTGATGAAGACGCTAGATTAGGACAACTTCGAAGTGATGGTGCTAGCTCTTTCCTCAAGGAAACAGAGAGATTTAGATTACTTATTCTTTTTAAAGAATATTTTTAAATGAAATTTATTGACGCTTTTGTTTTTCCAGCACCTGTATTTCCTCCTCTACGTCTCTACTGTCCCCTTCCCAGAGAGCCATCTCTTATAATAAAGAATTTAAATTGTGGAATTGAATCTTGTAAACTAAAAGTAAATAAACAAATCAATTAAAAAAGAGAATTAACCAAAAAAACAAAACTAAAACTGATCAGCGCTGAAAAGATCTGATATATATGTGTGCATACACACATATATCTGCAATATTGCATGCCTGTTAGATTTCCCACTCCCAATATTTGCAAAGGAGTGGAGGGATGTGCATTCCCCCGACACTTGTTAGCTGTGTGACTTAACCTCTGTTTGCCTCAGTTTCCTCATCTGTAAAAGGAGAATGATAACAACACCTACCTCCCAGGGTTGTTGTGAGAATCGAATGAGCTAATATTTCATTTTCATCTCACTTTATCCTAAACAGCACACCGTGATTGCTATATAAACACCGGCAATTCTCAATGTTATTGGTCTCATCTCTTCTTTGGGGCCAAGCTTGTTCTTCACACTTTCAACATTGTTTCAGTTGTTCTTCCTGTTGCGTTCTTCCCATTTACACTGCTGCCTTAATGTTTACAGACTTTGCTGACTTCTCTTTGTGTCCGTTCATGTAAATTTTGGAAAATGTTTCTCTTTCTTCCCCTAAAATCATCTTGTCTTGCAGCCCCATTCCATTCCATTCATGAACGACGCTTTGCTTAGCCATGCCCCCATTCGCTTTGTTTCCAGTTTTGTTTTGTTTTGTTTTTGGTACCACAAAAAGCGTGGATAGAAATATTTTTGTGAATATGGAGACTTCGGTTTGTCACTGACCTCTCTGGGGGATATGCCTAACAGTGGAATCTCTGGGTCGGAAGTTATGGGCATTTTTGGTGACTTTATTTGTCTAATTCTAAATTGCTCTCAAGAATGGTTGAACCAGTACACAACTCCATATGCAATATAGTTTGTGTTCAGTATAGCTGTTGGGTCTATACCCTAAAAAGATGAAAGAAAGAAAATGGGCTCACGTGAACAAAAACAATACTTATAGCAACTTTATGAAGAACTGGAAACTGAGGGGATGCCCATGAACTGGGGAATGGCTGACCAAGGTATTGTCATTGAATGTAAGGGAATACTATTGTGCTGTAAGAAATGATAAAGAAGAAGGTTTCCGAGAAACCTGGGAAGACTTGCATATACTCATGCAAAGTGAAGTGAACAGAACCAGAAAAATAATTTACATAATAGCAACATTGTACAGATAATCAACTTTGAAAGTTGGAGGAACTCTGATCAAGACAATGACCAAGCACAATTGCAGAGGTCTCATGATAAAACTTGCTATCTTCCACCAGATAGAGGGAAGATAATTCTGCATTCAAGGTCTCACCCACTTTGTGTTGGCTACACCGCCCATAGAGGGTGTGGCTACCATGTCAACAAAACCTAAACTGGAGAGCAGAAAGGCAGCAGGATTCAGATTAAGCTTAAAAATTATTACATATACTTTAAAAAAGAAAACAGAGGTGTGGGAATTAACATTAGGAGAGGATCAGGAAAGGCATCTTGTGGAAGGTGGTGCTTGCATTACAATTTAAACAAAGAAACAGACTCTAAGAGGCTGAAGTAAAGAGTGAGTGCATTCCAGGCATGGAGTCAGTCAGTACCAGGGCATGGGGATGGAATGTTGGATGTGAGGAACAGAGAGAGCTCTTTGTTGACAAAATGGGAAAAAAGTACGCTGAAGAAAGCAATTCCTTGAAAATTAGAATTGGGCAAGTGGAAGCTAATGACTCTATGAGACATCAAGAATCAGTCAAATGGATGAAAGAATAGAAGAAAATATAAAATATGTTATAGGAAAAATCTCTTTGGCAACAGGATGAAGAATGGACTGGAGGCTTGAGGTAAGGAGACCATTAGAAGGTTGGTGCTATAATCTAGACAAGAGGTTCAAAAGGAAGAGCTGAGTATCTGGAATGACCCTTATGGGTCATACTGAAGGGCAGCTGTCTTCTCCATCTCATCAACCAATGGGTTTTCTAACAGCCATCAGTTCCTACCACTGAAGATCTGCCTCCATTTCATTTCCATCATCTGTGGATCCAGGGAACATTGGTCTCACATCATGGCAGCCATGGCAAGCAATGACCGCTGCCTCCATGGCCACTGGGAAGTCCCTCTGTGGGAATTATAGGGAGACAGATCTGACCCTGGAAGGAACTTCCACCTAATCCAACCTCTTACATTGTTTTACCATTGAAGAAAATAAGGTCCAACCCATGTAGACCAATCCCCAGATCATTTTATAGATGATTCCAAACTCAGTGTTACATCCTTTCCACAGTGCTGGGAGGCCTGCAAACATACACAAAGAAACAGACAGTTCCTGGCAGCCAACAATTTTGTTTGCCCGTGTGAGGACTCATGGGGTTCCTTCAACTGCCCACAGAGATAAAATGGCTATCTATTACTATAACACAAGACACATAACTGAGATCAGGTAACACACTCTGGCCTAAATCAGTTATGGCACCTCAACTGTGGGACAGGAATGATTTTTTATATATCATTAATGCATTAGGAGAGTCCTCAAGACCACACCTTGTCATGCAGGCAGGTCTCCGGGCTGACGGGAAGAAGGATCTGGCACCTACACATTTGTGTCTTTATTGTTTCTTCTATTCTATGACCTCTTCTTGATTTTTTTTTTCTTTTTGAAGAGAGGAAGGCAGAGCAGTTGGGATTAAGTGACTTGCCCAAGGTCACATGGCTAGTAAGTGTTAAGTGTCTGAGGTTGGATTTGAACTCGGGTCCTCCTGACTCCAGGGCTGGTGCTCTATTCACTGTGCCACCTAGTCACTCCAGACCTCTTCTTGATTTATGCCCAAATGCCAGCTGGAAATTTGGCTCTTCAGGCTAAAGATCTCCAATGAGCTTCATAAAGACACATCATGCCTCTGGGATCCAATGCAAAGACCTCTCTTTGGTATTTAAAAGCCATCACCAACTTTGTTTTTTAAGTAAAATATAAATTTTTACTTTAAATTAAAACA
Organism: Pseudochirops cupreus; assembly: GCA_028627135.1. NCBI lineage: Eukaryota > Metazoa > Chordata > Mammalia > Diprotodontia > Pseudocheiridae > Pseudochirops > Pseudochirops cupreus. The sequence goes on from CM053583.1 coordinate 190,394,064, forward strand.
AACATTTCAGTATCACAAACATAATATTGAACTTCAAGAAATATACTGCTAATGTGGAGGGCGTTTTTATTTGCTCAGTCACAACATGCAAACAAATCTACCCCTTTAGGTGTGTTATACATTGCCTACATGCTCTCTACAGCCTAGCCAAACTATTCCTCACTCCTCAAAATCCATCTCCCACCTCCAAGTCTTTGCTCAAGCTGTCCCCACCACCTGGAACGCACAACCTTGTCACCTCCTATGAGGATCACAAAATATGTGCAAGATTGCAAGCGGTGATATTGAGACACAGGGAAGTGTGAGGCCGGGGAATTAGTTGGGTCACGTGGAAGTCAGAGCATATTGCACCGTCCCTGGCCAGGGGATATTGCATTGCTCAAGACTCTCTTATGTGGGATACCTGAGGTTCCCGACTAGTGTCTCCACACCCTGGGGTCTTCATGCCCTTGTAATTGTACTTCCCCTCTCACAATTTACCTCCCCTCTCACAATTCTGCTCAGCTGGGCTGTGTCATGTGTGGTGTGTGGATCTGGGGTAGATAAAAGACCCAAGCCTTGGAGGGAGAGGAAGCCTGCCTTAAGATCTGGCTGTAAGGCTTCCTGAGAACTTTCAATAAACCTTCTTTGCATATACCTTCGAGCCTCGACTTTTCTATTCTGGAGAAAATGCAGGCACCATCTCCTTTGAGGTAAGTAACCGGCTGCCCTTTCAGGCAGGTTGGGCAAACCCTGACAAAGAACCCTGACAACCCCCTCTCCTAGAATCAAACTCTAGTCTCCTTCAAAATGCAGCTCATTCTCTCAGGTCATTCATGATTTGCCCCAGTAGTAGTTCCTGCCTTGTATCTGAAATGACCTTTTATTTGTTGTGTATGTATATATACATTGATGTATATATGTGTATGTATAGATATATACTTATACAAACATATATACTTATACATATATATACCCATGTAGACATACATACTTATACATATATAGAGAAATAGACAGATAGAGAGACAGTCTCCCCAGGAATCTCCAAAAATGTTTGCTGATTGGTTGTTATAAGGAAGAATAAATAGTAGGATGCCATTCTTCAGAATTATGATAATAGAAATGCAAATTGATAAAATTCAACAAAAACCAGGCACTCGTGCTAGAGGCTGAGGAGGACAGGAGGTTTAGTTAGCTGAGACAAAGGCTTACGTTTGGAGAATTTCATGAGCTACTACGAATTCAGTTAATGTTTTTAAACGAATGTATATTTATTAATCACGAGTTGCCTCTATTGGGAAATAGTAATACACATAGAGATGTGAGATGTACTTAGCCTCCGGTAGAGAGAGTGCTGATCTCAGAGACAGGAAGACCCGAGTTCAAGTCCAGTGTCAGATGCTTCCTTAACCATAGTCATCCCGGACATATCATTTAACCTGTCAGACTCAGTTTCCTCATCTGTAGCCTCTATCTCCCAGGGTTGTTAGGAGGATCAGATGAGATAGTGTGTGTAAAAGGCTTAGCAAAGCTTAAAGCACTATAAAATCCATCTATTGCTGTCATGTATTTACTATTATTATTGCTACACAAAGTACTACTTCAGTGGAACCTCATCAGGGATCTCATGGATGGTAGGTGCCCCCTTCAGGGATGCAGACTCCAACCTGTCCGTGCTTTTTCATTATGTCCTGTGCAAATTTTGTCCTTGCTTTTCCCCTAATCTCCCACAGGGTCTGAGCCCTCTAGATAAAACCAATGGACATCAATGGAAAAAAACACAGTGGTAACGTTACCCCTTGCTCTTGCTACATGTTGGACCAATTTATCCGTAATCCCCAACACCCTCTGATGGATGCTCCTGCATAATCTTTGTTAGTAACTGTGAAACTGTGGGTGAGATACCAAGAAAGAACATAAGCACCCAAAGGGACTATGAATCAGGCTGCTCATTACTCAAAGGCACATAAGCATGTGGTTTCCCCGGCCTTCAGTGTCATGGGCACACCAATCGGTTGTTGCTTAGGCATGCAGCAGGACACATGTTCCACTCAAGAGCTCAGGGATCTGGGTCTTTTCCCTCATAGCTGACTGTTGTTGCTGGGCAGTTTCAGAGGGTCTGGGTAGGAGGGAAATGTTAGGGATAATCAGTGGGGGATCTAGGAAGTACCCACCCTCCCCTCGCCTCATCAACCACAAGAGTTATGGTTGGGAAAGATGCTAAGCTTGTATATGTGGGTTATTGAAGTTTGCTAAAATCAGTAATTTACTCACTTTGCATTACTTGCCTAAACGCAGCTGACCAAACCAGTTGTTGGGTACACAGGAATTTCGAGGTGCAGAAGTGGGTCGAACATGGAGTCACTTTTGTTAGTTAGGGCCTAGAAATAAGCTAGTCCTTATTGTAACTTGTAAACCATCTCAGTAATAAAAGTCAGGAAGACTCATCTTCCTGAGTTAAAATCCAGCCTCAGACACTTCCTAGCAACACTTACAATAAAAAGCACATGGGAAAACTGGATGTGGATGTGGATGGATGACAGAAGCACCACTGCTCCAGGGAGTCAGCCTACAATAAAATCAATTATTAATTCAACTTCTCAAGAAGACAGAAAGCTGTGAGCGGAGATGAGCTCTTTTGTTAGACTGAGCCATCTGGGCATACTTAAAACCAAGTCAGAAACACTTAAAATTTTCTGGGAGTAGGCAGCCAATTTCCTGAACCGCTGTAAGAAGCTGCCAAGGTTATCTTTGGAATCTGATTAGCATTAATCGACAAACATGAGAGCATGATGCTCGGTGCTGGGGACCGGAAAACAGAAACAACAGTTCCTACCCTCAAAGCGCTTACAGTCTATTACTGTAATAGCAATACTGTAATAATACAAGGTATTTTCTGGGGATAGGACATGAGCAGAAGATCGGAAAGCATCTGCTGTGGCTGGATTGGGGGTTGAATCTCCAGTTATAACAATTTCCAGTAGGATCCCCACGATGGTTAAGTCCAGAGCTTTGCAAACTTTAAACTGCCATATGAATGTCAGCATTATATTACAGTATGTTTAACAGGAATCTGACTTACAACTTTGCAGTTTGGGGTGATTTGTCAACTATTCACATTGGGTACCCTTGTTTGCTAGGAAGAGCCCTTCACAGGTTCATAATTTCAAAGCTGGAAGGGGCCTAAGAGCATTTAGTAGGACACCATTTTACAGATGAAGAAAATGAGGCCTATGGAGATTTATCAGTCTCAAATTCTTCCCATCACACCAAGCTGCCTAAAGTCTCTTCCAGAAACACACCAAAGTCTTCAGAACCCAGGGTCATGTATTCTTCTTGGAATTAAGACATTTGGGACAAGTCCAAAGTCTGACATTCCTTAGCTATGTAACCTTGAGAAAATGAGGTATGAAACTTGAGAAAACACTACCCATTTATCTCACAGGCCTGCTGTGAGGATGCCATGCTTGGTTAACAGCAATTCACTAGTAAACACTGTTCTTTAGACCCTCCAATCAAGTTCCCCTTGGGCCTTATCATGCTGCCCTGGTCAGATTCTGTCCAGCTACAAAGGCTTGGAGTGTGGACCCACTGACAAAACTCTATGTGCGGCCTGATCTGGCTCATTTTGAAGTTGAACTTTTCAGCCACAGCAACTCTAGAAGTGGTAGAGGGATGGATCGAAAGGTCTTACATGGATGACATCAGCTACACTTGACTAACAGAGAAATAGAACCATAAATCTAAAACACAAGGGAGCAATCTTTTGATCAGCCTTGAGATCATGAGTTGCCTCTTGATCACACAAATATCATAGAAATCTGAGAAACCTCCTCCAACCCCCTCACTGACATGGATCGAAGTCAGCTGGGTAATGGTAAAGTGAGGTCTAAAACTCTTCGGACAGCCACTCCAGTGCTGTTGAAATTGGGAAAGATAAAACATACATGAGACCACCCTGATGATGGGTGTGTGAGGAGGGGCGAGGGCTGGCAGAATAGAGTTCAGGAGTCCTGGGTGATCAGAGAGATCTGGACAGCAAAGATAGAATAATATTGAGAGAGGTGGAGAGCATGCATGCATTCATTTAACAAACAATTTATTTCAGGCTAATTAGGAAGGCTGAGCTAATCTTTCATCTATCCTCACTTTAAGTCTTAGGGAAGAAGCCAAGGATTTTGATGGGAGACTGTGTGAACTGAGCATGAGTGAATAAGCAATCCAGCCACTGGAGGGGAAATGGCTATGGCCATAGGCTTTACCCATTTACTGCTCATAATAACCTAACTTATAGAATATAATGCTCTAGCATCTCCAAATCATTTCCCTCACAACCCTGTGATGCTCACTCATCAAATGATGGGGAGTCATAGGAGTAAGTGGAATTGCTTTGTATGGCTACTTTGAAACTCAATTTGCAATGTGTTTGCATAAACTTGGAAAGATAAGTTTTTTTTAATTTTAGCATCGCTCCTGGGAGAGGCAGAAACAAGAGGGGGTGAAGTCTTCTTTTGCTGGGGGTAGTTATGCACACTCTTCACCTATTCCCATGTACAATGTCTTCTCAACAAGATTTGGATTCCTTAAGGGCAAGGGAGCCAGCTGCGTCCCCAAGTCCGACATCGAAAGTTTTGTTGCCCTAAACCTTGCAAAACTGCTCAAGTTTGTATGAGAAATGGCCTGGGAGAGTGGGGAGGAGGTAGGCAGGGTCTCTGGTTAGCGTGACCTATAATCGTCTATACGCAACTTTTAAAATATTAAATCATGAGCTCATTTTTTATCGTTTGTTTTTGGTTTTTGGTCTTTTTTTGTATTCCCAGTGCGTAACACAGTGCACACAGTAGGCACATCATAAATGCTTACCTTGGCAAATAATACCATGAGCTTTTTGGCATGCAAGGCCCCTGAGGGCAGGGGCTGTGGTTTGTGTCTTTGGACTGCCAACACAGTGGCTGGAGTTTTATTTTCCAATGTCTGTGCCCAGATGGGGAAGCAGCTGGCGGCTACTGCCTTTACTGGACATGAGGTGATCTCGAGAGGTTGGGCCTGTTAGCGTAGGGACCCTATTCTACTGGCCAAGATGAGTGACCGCCCCAGCTGACCCAGATACCGGCTGTGGTGGCAACTCAGGAGACTCATGGCCCTCAGGGATTTCTCTGTCTATTTAATAGGAAAGATGGGACAGTTTTATGCACAAGGTCTTTTTAGCTCCTCTAAGAGTAGTAATGAATATGGTTTTATATCTTGATCCAAAGCATAGTGAATACACACAGGCATAAGCCACCATCAGAGATTAAAAGGATGTTTATCATGAACATTTTAATCATTTACAAATTAGAGCTAAATTTCTATCCTTTGTTTCAGAAAACAATACTTTCCCCTTTGAGGTTTTTTTTTTCTGCTAAGGAAAAATACAGTCTCTTCCCATAAATCCTGCACTCCAATTATCTCCGAAACTTAGCACAGACGTTTCCACAATCAGCTCACCTTCCCTCCATTGGTTGAGGGGCCACGAGCAATAAAAATAGAGAGATTAAATAACATGCCCCTCCCCCCACAAAAAAAGGTATTTCTGAAAGTAGAATAATGTCCTACAGTTGGTGTGTCATTGGGTAGACACAAGCAGGTCTAGAAGGCTATTAGACATTTTTACAAAGAAGCTTTGATTTTTTAAAAATATGAATTCTTCCAAATGAAAAGTCGGTTTAAGTTTCTGGTAGGATTAACTAATAGAAGGTCTGACAATGGACTGCATGGTTTTGTGCCCTCAAACAGTAATATACAGGACGTCCCAAAAGTCTGAGTTTCATTTTAAACTATTAAATTAAACCAAGTAAGCTTAAGACAGCACTAAGACTTCTGGAACACCTTGTGTATTAATCTAAACCAGTGCCATTACATTTAGGATTTTAAATCTAGAAGCAGAAGAGACCTTTGCAGCTAAATTCATTTTACAAATGAGTCCCAGAGTTTCAGCAGCTCGCCTGAGGCCACACAGTCACAAAGCGGTAACAACAGCCAGCGCTGACATGGTGCTTCAAAGTTTGCAGGGTGTTTCCCAAATATGATCTTGTCTGGTCCTCACAACCACCCTGTGAGGGAGGTGGGTGCCATCGTCTCCCATTTTACAGATAAGGGAAGCACCGAGGTTAAGTGACTCTTCTCAGGGTCACACAGCTAGCCAACGTCTGAGGTCAATCTGAGCTCAGGTCTCCCTGACGCATCGTCCGCGTTCTAGCCAGCGCACCACCTGGCTGGATTTGTTTAGTGGTGTCATGACGTTTGGGTCCTGATAGAAATTCACAGCCCCACCAAGCTCTGGGGAGTGGTGACATGTTCATGCAGGCACAGACACAGGGAAACAGAAGGCTGAAATGTCAAGCACTCAAATAATGACCCACGGGCGCCAAACAGGCCTTCCTGACTTAGCCCAGGGCAGGGAAATGGAGTTTTCTCTGGAAGGACCAAAATACTAGATTGGAAATGAGTTACTCACTCAGGGTGAGGAGTAGAGAAGTCTACCGGGACCATTTGTTTCACCAGTTTCTTCTAAAGGGAAGGTAAGCCAGCAAACTTATGGTTCTGATTTAGCAAGCTAACTGAACTCAAGTCTGGGATAATTAAAACAAAAATGGAATACAACAGAAATGAAACAAAACCTCAAGTGAAAATCTGAACAAGATTTATTAGCAACACTTATTTTGGGACCAAGAATTCTCCAAGTCCAGAGATGCATTTCAATGGCTCTCCATGACATGGATGTTTAACTCTAGAAACCTCAGTTTTCCTGAAGGCATGTTAACACCTGTCCGTCACTTCAGGTCCAGCCTGGTCGAGCTTAGAGTGACTTAGCACTGGAGGGCTGGCCATCGACGGCTGGTTTTGTTCTGTCCATAACAACAAGCTCTTTCCCAAGGCCTGGAGAGGCTGTAATCTACACCAGTGAACAGAGCCCTCATACAGATGAAACCATCGATCTCTGCAGCATTAACGTAAGTCTATTTTAATGAATTCCTATGTACTGAAACCCATATATTACCTTCTGGATTTTGGTTATTTGTTCTGATCCAAAATAATGTTTTTTCCTCTCCAAAAGTGAGATTAAACTAAACTTTGGGGTACAAAAAACCCCCTAAACACTAGATACACATAAGATTATACTTTTTAAATCTGGCTGATACCAAGGAAATAGGGGAATGTGGAGTAAAATCGGTTTTCCCTCTGCTTAATGCATAACTGAATGCTCTTCTTAAAACAGCCCATCAAAGTATTAAAAACCATTTTATCAGTACAATATTTACTTTAGTAGACTGTACTATATGTAACCCATGAAATCTACGATCTGTGGAGAAGAGGAATCATTATGGGCAGTAAAAGATTAAATTGAAGAAAAGCGCGGCTGTCCCGGGGCTGCCCCAGAGCGAGTTTATAGGCAGAAAACAGCAGACGGGCTCTCCCTGAATGGCCATGGAAGCATGCTAGTGAGGACGGGCACCAAGTCTGCAGCTGGCACCTGTCGGGAGAGAGGCGCTGTGGCCCACGGGGAGGCCGCTGCTCAGACGCCCAGCTTGTTAGCCTGAGTGAGGACCACTTTGAGCACCGGCATGAAGGCCGAGGTCTCGCTGAAGTTGCTATTGCTCACGACGTGCGTGTGGATGTTCAGGCCCTCCCCGTAGTTCCGAGTTTCAATGCTCCTCGCAATGTTGTGCAAACCATTGAGGATTGTTGGGGAAAGCTGGAACAAGCACACACAGCTGAGTCAGAGAAGGGAGTTTTCTACCAAAGCCTCCCACAGTCTAGATCTAGAAACCAAAATCAGGCTTGAAATCTTCTAAAACAAGCAACAAAGTGTGTTCCTGAAAACAGTCAGTGAGCTTGGGATTCCTTAAGTTCTTAAAATGGACCCAAGCAAATGATCACCAAATTCATTTTACCGAAGTGATCAAGCGGTTTCAATTTTCAAATTAATCAGAGAAGCAATGTCAAATTTTGCTCATAAGCACAGAATGCTCAGTTTTCCCTGACAGAAACTTTAACCTTCTGTGACTCCCACATTTATGGACAAAAACAAAGACACTTCTCTTCCCATACACCTCAAGTGGCGTCCCACCTGACCCACATATCCTAACCTCATCTCCTTAGGACAGACAGAGGGCCCAGGGCCCACACACCACGTGCCCCATGCCCCTCCATCCACAAATTCTCACTTTGGCACACAAAAACCAAAACAAAGAAACATCAGCAAAACTGCCCCAGTCCTTCCAAACAAACACCCGGAGTCCTCATTCTCTCTCTCCCCCCTCACATGAACAGAACACAGTCCTGGGGAGGGCACCAGTAAAAGCAGGGCTACGGACGCCAGGCTGACCCTGCATCTCACACACACTGGCTTCTCACTGCCATCAAGCAGCACGGAGCCTCAGCTGGCCTGGAAATGGAGCGCCAAGTCCCATAAAGGCCACAAGGAAGACGACTGATCTGATCTCTGGAAAACCTCACTTTCTCTCTACTCTTTCCTATTTCAAGCCCCAATTAAAAGCGAGAGAGCTCTGGGAAGCCCCCTAGACAAGTGTGATCGTTTATACTCATTATTAAAAAAAAAGAATTTCTCTTCTCTCTCTGGCACAGCCTCCCCCCACCCCTCCCACCCCCAGCTTCTATTCTCATTAATCCTATGGCAATCCTATCTCTGAGTCCACTAAAGGGAGGTTTAGTAATGATACTAATGTGTTACTCATAGATTTGTCAGATCTGGATGGACCTTTATGGTATCTGAAGACTCCTCTTTATAACATTCCTGAAAATGGGCTCTGGCACCTCCATCCCAGGTGTGACCTTGCCCTCTCCGCTGCATTTCCAAGATCACTCACCTTCTACTAGGTAGCTCTAATGCCAGGGAACACACCACCTCCTGAGGAAACCTGTTCCATTCTGGACAGGTTTAAAAGCTAAGTCCCCTCAGACTAATAGGAAAGCTGCTTCCTCCTAATTTCTACTAACGGATGCCATTTTCTCTCTTTGGCCCAAACAGAATAAATGTGACCCATTTTCTACCTGCATCCTATGGAGTCTCACTCTCCTAAGTTCCTTCTGGTCCTCCCCTCTGGGACCACTTCCAGTCTGTCTGGGTCTTATCTACATGGTGGCAACCAGAACAGAGTCCTCAAGAGGTAGACCCAAGGCCACGTCTGGCTAACGCCGCTGCTCTGCCTCTGTCATGTGGGGCAATGTCCTGGCATTCCCAGAGCTGCCCTACCATACTGCTGACTCTCATTCAGCTGGTGTTCCCCCAAAGCCCAGGGCTCCCTCTCCTCACAGCCTCATCTCTCTAGCACTTGCGGTCAGAAAAACCAATGGCACAAGGAGAGAAATCCACATGTTTCCTCATTTCATTTCACTTCCTTAGATTTAGCTAATCACTCCAACCTGCTTACATTTTGGGGTCTTATCTCTGGCATCCAACTCATTATCTCCATCAGCTCCATTTCACCTAGAACTCTAACAAGCGGACAGATTGCCACGGAGCAGGGATGGGACCAAGCGCAGACAGAAGGAAGCCTGCCACACTGGCTGGAGGCCTTCTCTCAGCCTGCCCCACCCAGCAGGCAGAACTCTGGAGTTCACCTCCCTGTTCTCGTGGCCTGGACATGGCCCCCTCTCCCCAAGGAGAGCAGGAGGTTTGTCAACTTGGTAAGAAAAGCAAGCCTCTGCCAGGTATGTGGCGCTTCCCTGATCTACCCATTTAGCAGACTGGAAAATGAAATGAGTTTAGGCTGGAACGGCTTGTGTGCCAGCAAAGAAGCTTCCTCTCATTCTGCTCACAGCCCGAGAACTTACCGTCTGCTCTCTAAGCTTGTCATAAAGAAACTCCAGGCGCTTGCTGGCATCGTCTAACTTCCTCTTCGTTTGCTGTGGGAGAGGACAGCAGAGTTAAAGGGAGACGGTGAGAGGCGGCACCCCAAGGAGACAGCAAACATCCAAAGCTAAAATCTCAGCAAAGAGTGGGAACGGGCACTCTTTGAAGGCAGAGGGCTGAGCTAAGCAGCCAGAGGAGCAGGGTCCCAATTCACAAATGCTTAAACGCTGAGGAGCATCAGGGTGAGGCCGCAAACAGGAGAAAACATTGGACTGGCCACATAACTGGATCAACTGCTGCCAGTGACAACCATGCAGAAAACAGATCATGCATCTGCTAACTTTTGGAAGTGCTCAAGTAAAACTGGGAGTAGAACTGTTACAACAAAACTTGTACTAGGGGCGGCTAGGTGGCACAGTGAATGGAGCACTGGCCCCAGAGTCAGGAGGACCTGAGTTCAAATCTGGTCTCAGACACGTGACACATTTACTAGCTGTGTGACCTTGGGCAAGTCACTTAATCCCAACTGCCTTGCCTTCCTCCCCCTCCAAAAACAAAACAAACAAGACCAAAAAAAAAAAACACCTTGTACCAATGGTGAAAACAGCAATTTTGTTCAAAAAAAAAATCTCAGAAGTGATCTGTTGACAGCAGAATAATGGCAGCTGGCTGAGAGGCCAATGTCTGTCAACAGAATCTAAAGCTGCAGCCTGGCCAAGTCTAGTAGCTGCCCTGTGCTGTTTACATCTGATCATCTGCCTAAAACACCACAATGTCAGAGCTGCTTGGAAAGTGGAATTCTGGAAGCCACTGGAGAGGCTGGCGTCAGACCAGATCCAGAACAAGGACCAGGACGCTGAGCACACACAGGAGGCTGTGCAAGCAGGCGGCCCACCAGCCTTCTCCTTCAGGCAGGAGGATAAGTGTGATGACAGCAGGATCTTCCAGAAAGAGGAGCACTCTCTGAGGAGGAGCATGAATCCTCCCACAGCGGGGATAAGTGAGCACCAGGGGAGCAGAGGAGAAAGGGGTCCTCAGAGCTGGTCCAGGGATAAGGGGAAGGGGCTGCCAGGCAAGGCCCCTCTGAAAGGAGGCCCCTGAGTGACTCCAAAGACTGACAGAATCACTCCCCTGGGAATGAGGCAGCTAAGGAGTGCCCCCTTCAGACTGTAAGACAACATGAGCAATGGCTATGTCCCAGAAGCCCAAGAAGGGGCACACACCCTAGTGAGGCATCAAATGCCAAGGCCCATTGTCTCCCCAGACCCTCTCCTGTACCAGTGACAAGGGAGAGGAGAAAGAGAGACATGGATGTCACTACAGAACCACCAGTCACCATCCCTCTGTGCTGATCTTTGATGATCAAACCAACGTCTCAACTCCGACTCATCCAGGGAATGACAAGGATGGAATTGGGATGGATGCCATACTGGGGCAACCTGGTGTGATGGTGTGAAACATGCTTAATGTTGAGAATTTCAGTGAAACGCCTTCTAATCTCCCCAAAAGAACGTGTGTCATAACATGTCAGCCTGGTATTTAATCTGTAAGATTCTCTACGTCAGAAGTGCCAAGTGAGCCCACAGGTCTGCAACAGGCCCAAGCATGGCCTGCACCAGATGAAGAGGTAATTGGGAAATCTCTGACCACGTGACGACATGAAGACAAATACAATAAAAGAAGCCCACAGGGATCCTCATGTAGGGTGAGTGGCCCCAGAGCCATATCTCAAAGGTCCATTGGCAAAGCTCTCATGGGAACACAGGCATTCAGGATAGTTCTACCGTATAAAACATAAGAAAAACACCTACTGGGTCTGTGGCGGAGGCGAGGCATCGTTGAATGAGCTCCTCAAATGTGGTCTTGAGGATGAGGTGCTCCTCAGGAATGGGCTTCTTGGTAATCTTCTCCGTTGGCAAGGACTGCACATGCTGAAAGACACACAGTGACTTTAAAAGGGACGCCAACCTCCCCTCCATGCAAGCACACCAGGGGCACACAGTTTTTGTCAATGAGACCTGAACAATACAGCTCAACCACTCTTCATGGCTTACCCATCGCCTGCCGTGGTGGACAAAGTATTTAAAATGCTACTTTGCATACTGGCTGGGAGGGAGACGGTTTGATAAAAAAGAAAATGCCAAGAATGGTGTTTGGGCTGCGGACAAGTAAGTGGCACTGTGATTTATACTGGCCCATTCAGGGACAGACCACGGCTTTAAACACCTGCCACGTCAGTGTGCCACGTTCCTGGTACCCAAGACTGGTCTGGGCTTCCAGTGTGGCGGTTCTAACTGAAGGTGTCCTCTGGCCTGACCTAACCCTGATAATACAGGCTTATTCAAGGACTTGGAAAAATTTAAAGAATTAACTGAAGTCTGTGGCCCATACCCCAAATCATGGCTTCTTGGGCTAGTACCAAGGACTGACTATGCCTCAAGCAAGCATGGCCCTCAGGGTGAGAAGGGGTGGGACATCCCCTCAATGGAGGGCAGGAAGCTTCCCAGAGATGGGGAGGCCAAGGAGCTCACGTAAGCTGTTATTCTCACTAAATAAGTAAGTAAAGGAATCTACGTGCCATTGGCACCAAACTCGGAGGACAAACACAGTCAGAGCTCCTCCCACATCTCAAGTCAACCTGCATCAGGAAGGGTGGACGTTAGCACCTGGCTATGGTTCACACCTCTCGGTTGTCTCTGGTCTGACAATTATCTGTAACTGACCCGAACCCTAGGGGGCATATTGGGCAGAAATAGACTGACTGGATGCATCTGGGGTTGTGTAGTACACGTGACAAGGCAGCAGGGCTTCACTTCAACATTTGCAAGAAGTAATTTTCCACATCTGAAGATCTTTGAAAAACAGCAAATGCTGGCTCAATGCCATTAGAAAACTCCTTTAATTCCTCACCCACTGCTGTGAAAAGGATCTAAAACTGCCACCTCACAAAAGGCAGGTTCTGGACGCGAAGTACGGTGTGGAGGCTTCCTTGTGCTTCCTAACAAGCCGTGATCCCACTGTCTCATATTATCATGACATGCCAAACACACAAAGTGAGGCTGAATAAAAGTATTCAACCTTCACCTTCTGGAGAGCCTCAAACTGTTCCTCCCAAACACATACGCTTGCCCCAAGGGGTCACATTTTATGCTACAACAAATACAACTTTCGGTTTATTATATTTCAAGATCCACCTTTCTTTTTGGCAACATCTTCTGTATAGGAGTTTGAGACAGAAGAATGAGCCAAGATCATAGCCAGCTTTAAACAAACAGAAAACAACAGAGTGTAGACCTGTGGGAGGCGGAACATCACTGCTGGACCCCATGCACATACACTCTTATGTCTGCAGTTCTTACATATATGGTCAATATTCAAAGGTCTATTTCATGGCTGACGTGGTTCACATCTGAAAACATCTTGGGCATTTAGCTCAAAACAAAGGTGTGCCGTCACACTGGGCTGCAGACTCCTCTAATTACCTGGATGGTATTTCCAATTGGGGCTCCAGGGGCACCCTCCACACTAGGCTTTGAGAAAGGTGGAGGGATGGCAGGCTGCAGGGGCTGCTGCATGCCGTGGAAGGGGTTCTGCAGGATGGGCTGGCTCCCTGAGAGATGGGGTTGTTGGAATGGGGCCTGTCCTGAGAGTGGTGCTGGAACAGAAGGCTGCTGCGGCTGCTGCTGCTGCATCTGTGACTGAGGCTCACCCAGAGGGTTCATGATTGGCGACGTGATGGGCACAGGTGGCGTGAAGTTTTCTGGGATCTTGTAAAAATCAAAACACAAACACAATAGTAGGATCAAAAAGAATGTTACAATTCTCTCAGAATGAGAGGGGGCCAGGTGACCAATTTCTAAGGTCCACAAATACGCCTCTAACACAGACCAACGCTGCGTGTTTAGAACCCGCCTTCCAAGAGATACCTTGTGAGGCTGACGTTATCCCTGGGTGGGCTGTGCTCAGCAGATGGCCGGCACGGGCACACACCTCCAGCCTTGTTCCATCTGATTCTTCCCTTCCAAGCCCTCTCTTCTCCAGCCCAAAAGGGCAAGGCCCTCCCCAAACACACGCTGCGCTCACACTGACTTCTTCTTCCATCACGAACGCTCAGCCCCTCCCTCTCTTCATTTCTCAAGCAGGCCAAACCCAAATGCTGCCTCCTCCAAGGCTTCCTGGATTTCCATGATCAGCAACGACCTTCCCTTTACAATGCCCTTTGTCTTGCCACTCTCAAACTCCCTGGTAGGTTATCCCTACCAGACTGCCAGCTCTGCAGGGAGGAACTAAGTCTTATCTCAACTGTCTCCCTAGTATTTTGTTAACACCCAGTACCCTGGGCACCGGCAAACACTAAAAACAATCCAAGTGTTCAATGTTTATTAGGGAGCCACTGAATTCAGACTGATTCCCTTCTACACGTCCTAGGACTAGAGAGGCCGATGAGGCCAGGAGAGGCCACTTCATCTCTGATAATGCTGACAATTAATACAGGAAGAACCCAAGAGCAGGTGAGAGTGGCAAAGGGGCAAACACAGGGCTGGTGTCAGGACAGTCTTGCTCACATTTAGAGCTACCAAAAGCCAGGAACCCCTCACTGGGGTTCTTCCAGAGACGCCTAGATGACCAACCATTGGTTGCCTGTGTGGTGGAGGGCATTTCTGTGGGTTACAGACTGGTCTAGATGGCATCTGAAGTGCCCTTCAGTCCCAAGACTCTCCGGTCTGCTTCTTATCTAATTCCATTTCATCATTTGGCAAAAGATGGTCATTATCTCACTCACAATCTTACTGCTTAGCCTCTAAGGAATTTAATACATAACTGTCCAACCTTTGCTCAGCACTGCAACCTAAAGACCTAAATACCCCTAAAAACTCCATCCCTGACACTTCAGACCCTTGTTTTCAGACCATCTACAAGCATGTTTTCAGAAGACAAGGCACAGGTGGCTTTGACAACTTTTTCTCTAAAAAAAGCTCCTTAGTTTGTGGTGCTAACGTCAGTACAAGGTTTGCTTATCCCGCTGTACAATGGTCATTCCATCACTGGTCTGAGACAGCACTGAGATGCCCTTTAAACGGACCAGAGCGCCAATTTTCTTCTCTGTGGGACCTCCGCACACCCTGGGGGGGGAGGATGTCACTGCTTCTATCTAGTACCTTCTTCTTCTTGGGAACTCTGTTCAAAGCTGGTGGGTCATTCCAACCATTCTGAGGTCCTGTAACAGAAAATGAAGGGAGTTTCCTTTAGGAAAACAAACGATTGAACATTAAACACCAGAGCGCTGGACTTGGAAGTCAGAAAGAGCTGGCTTCCGTCCTGCCTCAGACACTGACTAGCTGCAGAAGTCTAAGCAAGACAACCCGCCTCTCTGGGCCTTGGTTCCTTCATCTGTAAAGGAGGAACTCAGACTCCCTGGCCAGGGCTTCTCAACTCTTAATCTGTGTCTGTCTTCTCTGAATAGGACTTTGAAATGGGAAATGACAGAGCAAAAATGACTAATGGAGCTGATGCTGAAGATAAAAAAAGACAGAATAGGGAAAACAGGAGTGACAGGAGAAGAGCAAACACTATCCTGATGTTCAAAAAAGGAGAGTAGGGCCTGCACACAATAATCCAATGAATTTGAAAACTGGGAAAATTCTAGGATGGATCTTTCAATTAGGAGATGAACATAATTTACCTAAATGCTTCTGGTAAAGCATGTCACATGACTTTTATAGCCTAAAAACAACAAAACTATTTAAAAACATAAAAATCATTCTTAGCTCTCAAGGTTATGCGCCAGTAGATGGCGGGCCAATTTTAGCTCTGCGTGAGTATTAGGAGGGAAGGATTTGACCTGTTCTGTTTGGCCCCAGAGAAGGAGCAAGGAACAAAGGGAGAGGGTGCCAAGAAGTCAATACTTGTTGGTAAGAGAGTTGGCCCCGCACTGGGACAGCCTCATGCAGCAGGCGTGGGCCCCTCTTGTCAGATGGAGGATTGCTACCCTCCCTTGTGACTCTCAAGAGTCTCTGTTTCTAAGGCCTCTAAGGTCTGTTTCCAGCTCTAAATGGTGATCCTGTGCAAAACCCTGCTCCAACCTACAGGAAAACTCCCAAACATGGGGCCTGTGAACTGAACTGCACGGTCTTCTTGGACACTCCAAGGCAGCTCTAGTGACAATCTGGTCTTTAAAGTTAATTCTATTTAAACAGACAAACAGAGCTGTGTTTAAACTGAAGCTGTTGGTGCAAAGTGAAGCAAGAAGCACTGGGACCTCACTATGCACAGTAACAACAATGTTGTAATCACGATCAGCTGTGAAAGACTAGGCTGCTCTCATCAAAGTGACCCCAGACAATTCCACAGGATTCCTCTGCCTCCACAGAGCTGGTGAACAGAGTGCAAACGGAAGCACCATTTCCTCATTCTGTATTGTTGCTTTTAAAAAAAAACATAGCGAATATGGAAATACGTTCCGCGTATAACTGATGTGATACTTAGGGGGAAATAGGAGTGTGAAACATAGCCCTATCAAAGGTCGGCCAGCTCCTCCCCCTCCTCCCTCCTCTTCCTCCTCCTCCATCTCCAGCTCTACGAGTTGTCTCCTGCTCCTACTCTAAGCCTCTCACTCATCTCAGAAAGACAGCACAGGTAAGCACTGAGCTGGGGTCCAATCAAGTTTCCATCAAGTGCTTTGTATACACTATCTTGCTCGCTACCCTATCTTCAAGCTAAGCAGGGCAATGATTATTATTCCCACTTCAGAGAAGAAGAAACGGATGCCAGCCACAGTTAAGTGAGAGACCCAAGGCCCTACAACTGTGAGAGGCAGGCGTTAGCCCAAGGTCATCCCGCTCCACATCCAGCGCTCTTCCCACTACACCCCAGCCCCTGTTTAGAAGGAAATTACTGTCTCCAAAATCCCCTTGCAGAAACATCACCCTGAAAATAATTTTAGAACCTCTGTTGAATATAATTTTATATGATGAAAAGAATTTGGAAGGAGGAGGTGGGTTAGAAAGTCTGTGGTTATCACAGAAATGCAATCAGTTCTGGAATTTGATTCACTCAGGAAATCTAATGCAAAACAAGATTGCTCTGATTTAGGGTTTGATCAGTTTGGAAATCTGCATGCATTATGGGAATATCTGTTCCATTGATTTCATTTGGTGATCTAAAGATTCCAAAAGATGTCTGTGTTCTACATCCAATTCACCTTCCAACCCAGAGGCCTGGTCTTGAGGAGACTGATACTCTGCAAACAAAATGTAAGTCACTCAAACAATTGTACGAACCTTGAAAGTCGCCCCAAAATCTGTGTGTTACCCACCTCTGCCCCCACCTCCTCCCATCACGCAGCTCATTTATACATGTAAGGTAGATGTTTCACTATGAAATATGAAATGTCTTATAACTGAGAAAATTATTTGTTTCTGGGTGAAGTGAATAAATTCAAGCCATGTCTATCTTAGACAACTTAGAAACAGAATCTTCTTCTATTCAGCTCAATTCTCCTAGGAAAGAAGGAATCTCATTTCATTTCGAACCTCACTTTTCTCAGCATAACACTGTTTCAAAACGATGGTTTATTTCCCACCAGACTGAGGAAGCCCAGTGCTATCCGCTAAGAGGCAGCACTCCTTCAATGATCACATCATATCTGGGGTGTTTGCATTATCATTTTTTAAAGGGAATCTTTGCAATAGTTAAAGCAATTCTAAAAGGCACTCTTTGGGGGCAGTTACTTGGTCCTAATAAATTTTCAGTGTGATATTTGCCACAGATGAAAATACTGAAACGTTAGACAGCCCAGGGCACTGCCAATGACCCCGATGAGGAAACTCTGGGGCTTCGGCGGTCATACATACACATGGGTATGACGTGGAGTGGACTCTTAACACACATCCACTAGAGGGCCTTTCTTGGCCCCCGGAGAGCTCCAAAGCGTACCTGGGGAATCCTGATTAGTGCAGGGGCCTGAGGAACTGCTTTGTTTATAAGGTTAGTCTGGTGTAGTTGTCCAAGACGCTCCCTTAAAGAATTAAATCAGAATGCCTAGTAATAGAATGGAGGCCTGAAGCTAGTCAACATAAAGGTCACCTGGATTTTGAAGTTGAGTATGGGTGACGACCACTCAAATCAAGAACCATAAAGATTCCGGGTTTGCCCCAACTCAAATCTGAACCTTTGGGGCTACTATGTTCTCAAGCCAATGGGAGCCAGCATGTGTCCACCCAAACACAACTTCTCAGGCCTACACCCTACCTGGCGTTGGGCCAAAGAACCCGAAGACCCAACCTGCTAAGCACCAAGCAGGAAGGAGAGAGGACTGGGAAGGGATCCACACCTGGGGTTTCACCAGCAAGGGCAACTCTAGGGCAGATTCAGATCACCAACCCACGTGGCCCTGGGCTCTGAGAGACCAGGGATCTATCCAGAGTCACAGGAACAGTGTGTAATCACAAGTGGAACCTGAACCCTGGTTTTTCCTGATGGCAAGGATCATTCTCTCTACTCTCCTGTGCTGCTTCTAATTAAGTCTAATACATAACATAAAATCCCTTTTTACGGAGTTTTAAAAACCAACCTCACTCATTTGTGTACACCTGCACATACACACACACTCTCTCTCTCTCTCACTCTCTTTTTCCCTCTCCCCCTCTTTCTCTCCCTCTCCCTCACCTAGGGACAACAGATAACATCTCTGGATTGGGTAATAAATCTAAGCAGCATAGTCCTCAACAAAGGAGGCACTGCCAAGTGATGTCACTAAAACAGCAATGGGGAGCAAAGAATAATTCAATTTCTTGCCCACTTCCTGGACCAGCACGTTGCGGGACATGAGAGAAAGTGCAGCAAGTGCTAATGAGGATGGCTATGGACGTAGTGTGGACGTAGTGCTGTCTGGGAACATCTCTGTCTCTGAGCCCAAGAAGAGATCTGAAATCACGGGAAGTTTGCTAAGCTTCGGGGGGCCATCTGGACCTCATGTTCTTGACCATCTGGACTATTCCCCACACCCAAATAGGCATGGTGAGTTTTCACCTCGACTCATGCCCTCGTTCCATTCCTGTCTACTGATGGGGTCAGCTCAAGGCTGGCCTGTTGCAGGACGCCTTCCCCTAGGCTGAGGCCCAGTGTTTAAACACTGCAGGCACTTAACACATATTTATTGGACCAAAGTGCAAGTCTATGTCATTCAGTGTGTAGCACTTATACCCTGTCCAACTACAGGGAAGTCCGCTGTTGTTTGGTACCGTGACCGCATCTGGGTCTTCTTGGCAAGGATCCTGCAGTGCAGGCCTACACAACATCACAGGCGGCTTACGGCTCATGCGCCTCTTGCCGCCTGCCAAACCAACTGTGCAAAGTTCCCTTGGGGCAGGCCTGTACAACACAGGGCTGCTCGCTCTCACCAAAGGATTTCAGGAGGCCCACAAAAAATATAGAGAATATAAACCAGGCCTGCACAACATCCAGCCTGTGGGCTGCTTTGGCAGGTCACAAGAGGCCCACAGGCTGGATGTTGTACAGGCCGGATGTTGTACAGGCCTGCTGGAGTGGTCTGCCATTTCTTTCTCTGGCTCATCTTCCAGATGAGGAAACTGAGGCAAACAGGGTAGCTAGGTGGCACAGTGAATAGAGTGCTGGCCCTGGAGTCAGGAAGACCTGAGGCCACATTCAACCTCAGACAGTTAATAACTGTGTGACCCTAGATAAGTCACTTAACCCTGTTTGCCTTAATTCCCTCATCTCTAAAATGAGCTGGAGAAGGAAATGGCAAAGCCAAGAAAACCCCAAATGGGGTCATGAAGTGTCAGATGTGACCGGACACAACAATTTAGACCCTGCCTTGAACTGCTGACGTGTCTGATCTTTTCTAGTAGAATGTCTGCTTCTGGAAAGGAGGGACCACTCCCCACACAGCTGTGGGCATAGCGTTGTGCCTTGAAGAGCGGTTCAATACATATTTGTTGACTGTCACCTGTCCAAATAACGATGGCTTTTCCAAACCCTAAAAATGGGATGCTCTGGTTCAGTCTGGCTAGAGATTGCAAAATGCTAGTTTGGACATTGGCTAATAGTGTTCTCAAGCCAGGAGCCGACAAGACAGTTTTCCAGCTCTGTACAAAACCCTAATCCTCACACCTGCCACAGCAGCCTAGAGCCAAAGTGGTGGCTTCAACATCATGCTGAGAGAGCCTACACAAAGTGCTTCAGAGTACTGTTAGTAAACAAAGAAAGGTTAGATGGAAGTGTTACCATGCAACAAGTAACACAGCAGCCAAGGCCTCCAAGCATGCCAAGGCCCAGAAAGGTCACCTTCTTTGGGTCAGACCAGTGTGAAGTTACCCTGAATACAGGCAGGCAGGCTGGCGCTCCTTCAATATTCTGAAAAGTAACCTGATGTATACATAGAATACTGTGGGGCTGCTAAACAATTTCTGGAGTTCTACCAAACTATAAAATGCCTGTGGGCTAAATTTAGGACAAGATCAATCAGAACTCTATTTGGTAGCCATGAGCTAGCCCGCTTTCATTCAAGAGATTTAGTTTTTACTTCACGATGAAAACTGAAGCCAAAATTCAAATCATCAATTAAATATTTCTGGCAACTTTTTAAATGCACTCCTCTCTCCTCTCCACCCCAAAATGCCTGAGTATTTAATAGTATACCTTTACATACATATTCAATTTCTATAGGCTAATTTATGTAAAATATGTGTATACTTTTGGTACTTAACTAATGAATAATCTTTAGAGAAGTGGAATTTTAGGAACAATTTCCCATAAAGCCTTTCAAATTATTACCACAGAAACTGAGGTAATTTGGCTCCATGTTCATTTAATCAAATCCTGTGCTAAAACATATCTTTGAAATAAACTGGAAAACTGATGCATGACAGATATTGCTAAGCAAAGAAAACAGAAAACTGCTCCAGTCAACAGCAGGGAGCAGAGCAGCAACTGCCCCCAGGCCGCAGGATGGTGAGTTCCAACACATACAGCACTGACTCTGAACACTGGGTCACTGCTGCCTGGCCCCTGCTTTATTTTCTTAGCACAACCTATTTTTAGAGGGGCTTTAGGAAGGGCAGAGAATACTGGCTCTCAAGGTGAACCAAGACTCCCACCCTGAAATGGGTTTTCCTCCTTGCACTACCCTGGAAGGACAAGTCTTGGCATCCCAGGGCCTCAGTCTGTCCATCTGTAAAAAGTTCGATCAGATGGTCCCATTTATCCCTTTCCTGGCCTGTTCATCCAATATTCTATGGAGACAATGTGGGACGGTGGAAGCCCTGAGTTTTAAGCTCCACCTTGCACCTGGGCTAACTTCTCAGGTCTGTGAGCTGAGGAGAAGGTGCCAACTAGCACCGGGAGAGGAATTTTCCTTGTCTAGGACTTCCCTAAACCTATGAACTCTCATGTCCATTCCTTATCCCCTTCTTCATTAAAGGCACCTGCTCCTAAGTCCATGGGCTTCATGTCTGTAAGGGGATTAAACCCTGAAGACTATGGCACATCTTGCTTCAGTAAGAGTTTATCTTGAGTGGGGTCTCCTGACTGATGCGGCTGACCCAGCAAAGGATATGCAGCTATGGCTCAGACGCCCTCAAGGGCCACTCCCTTAACAACTAGAGTTTCTACACGGAATATCCTGTTAACAGAAACATGGGAGAATAAATCCTGAAATCCTGCAGCTAAATCCTCACATTCAACCAAAGTTTTAAAAAAAATTAGAAATCACCCCCCAGCCCCGGCCAACAAAACAAAAGGGAGGGAGGGGGGAAGGCAGGCAAACCAAGCGCAGACCTGTTCTTTGGGACGCAGGCAGCTCACTGGTAGCAGGCAGTGTACCTGTGGATCTAGGAGGCAGGACATAAGCAGTAGAGGACGGCGGAGCACCTGGCCCGCCACGCTGGAAGGACACTCCAGAAGGGGGAGGAGGGAAAGCGGACATAGAGCTGGGAATATTTGGAGAGGCCTGGTGCTGGGCTGCATAGATCGGAGATTGCCCAGAATGGGCAGAAGCAGAGGGCATGTAAGGAGGACTAGGGTAAGCATTTGAAGCAGGAAGAGGGGTGGGCTGCTGTGGCTGATACATTGCTGGTCCCCCTGTTCCGAATGTATACTGCTGAGTTGGCTGATACGCTACACGAAAAAGGAAGAGAGAGAGATTTATTACTTACCAGTTCATACAAAAACCAACATTACAATAAAAATTAATATTTTACCTGGTATGATAACCTTCACACATCTCTCTTTCGTAAGACTGTGATAGCGTCATAAAATGTTTCAGGATTCTCTTTTTTAAGCCATTAGACACAAAATTTGAAACCTGCAGATTCCAGATTCATCCTAGCCATAAAAAATCTAATTACTAAACCTGAGTGCTGCAAGGCACTTACCTTTTCCTCTGTTTTGAAAAAAAAACTACAGAGATATCTCTTGGTCTCCAGATGATACTATGTAGGTAGAACACGTGATCAAAGTCTTTCCATGCAAAAGTGAGGGTAGGCTTGGCTTGAAATACTTATGGACTACATGGAGATCTCTGTAGAAAAGGGGCTGGATGAATTCTAGTTTACACCCGTTATTATTAGGGAATGTTAAAGAAGTGGCATACCCAGACAATCTCCTACCAGGGGTTTATGTAATGCTGCATGTTCAGCTGGCTTTCTTTCTTCTGGTGATTTTTATAGCCATTTTCCTTTTCATCACGGTTCTCTCCTTAACAGTCTCCCTTCTAGCTCCCCCCCCCATCTCTTTCTGATCAATTTCTCCTTGTTTTAACCATTATTCTCGCTCTAGTGAGTACCTTTCTAGGAGTAGTCACTTCCTAAGAGATGAATGTCACTCATTCAGGGTTTACTTATTCCCCTGGAATAATCAAGTGCAATCTTTCCAGGAGGAAAGGAACATGTACTACAACACAGGGCCTACGGCCACCGTAACACTCATAAATGCTGCCTGAACTAGGTTAAAATGTAACTGGGAAATAGTAACAACATAAATTAAAATACAACATAACAAAGACAACATCACATTTTAAAAGTAAGCACATCAGGCCTACCTGCTGGACCCTTACGTCCAGACTGGGGCTTTTTGAGTTGGAAAGCACTGCTAGAGAAATGTTTCTTGTATCAGAACTATGGGATTGCCAGATCGCTATCAACTGAGTTCAGATTGGGTTCCAACAGGAACCTATCTCAATCCACTGGTCTTGGCACTGACTTACTAGCAGCTAGTCCCGGACATGCTGACTGAAACTTACTTTTCCTAAGGACATGGGGATTCAGTGCAGCAAAGTCTGAGAGAGTCCTAAATGGACTTTTCTTTACTTGACCGGACAAGACTACAGACAGCTCTGGAGCACCAAGGAAAGTAGGCACTGGGTTGGTCATGTCATGCTGGGAAAGGGGGGTTTCAGGGATCACTACTTACTCTGTGGCTGCGGATAAGATGGTACCTGTGTGTACATATGGCCCAAGGAGGTGGACTGTGGAATTGCCATGTTAGGATTAGCAGGTCCTGGCATAATGAAACCTGGAGGTGGAGGATTTTCTCCCTGGGAAACAAGAGAAAGGTTGGGTCTGGCATTAAGGATATCATGAGCCCGTCTTTGGGTTTTTCATTTGGGGCCGTGGGTTCCCATCAATAAAAGTCTTCCATTAGCAAAAGCACCACTATGTTACTGCACACTCCGCCTTCTGCTTCACCCCTCAGGATTCTGGAGCCAGGCATTCTGAGCAATTTCAACAGGAGAACTCGAGGGGCAGCTTCAGGGCAGGGCGACTAGAAGCCAAGAGTAACTAACAGCATCATGAGGTGTGAGGCTGGCAGCAGCACTTGTCGCAGAGATCAGTGGTGTTTTTGTGAAAAGCCTCCAACACTTTCCATCTCTCCCTCTCTAGTCAGTACTCCCAAGTCAAGGGATCAATTTAAATGCTACAAAGCAACTTTTGCTTCCCTTGAATTCTAAGCATCACTGTTCAAAAGCCATCTTCAGTGGCGGCTGTCGGATGGTGGGGACTATTAAGACCACAGCGAACACCGTTCCAAATTCAGTCACCTGGGGGAGGCTGTGCCCAGAGCTTAAGGGAGACTTTATCAGGGAGAGAAGAGGGTTAGGGAGGAAATGAAACAAATCACATTAGAGACCAAGTTCCTAGCTCCTAAAAGCATTAAGATGCAACAGACAGGCAAACTGGGGTCAAAGCAGAGAGCCTGGGGAATCTATCTAAGCGGATCAAGGATCTCTCAAAGAGGAATAATAAAGCTTATACCTGTGTATCAGAGGGAGAGGCTGCAGGTGGATGGCTGGGAAGGGCAGTAGGAGTTTTGTTACTCCAGGTAGTGACAGTAGGGGCAATTCTAACCTGAATTAAACAAAGAAATACCAATCACAGAAAATAAAAAACGGAAAAAACCTAAAGGACATAAAACAGCCAAAAATGCAAAGCAGAACTGCATGGAGGAAAGCCACTGCCCAGCACGCAGCTGGGATTCTGAAAGCAAAATCAAAAGGAAAAAAATCAAGGGCAAAACCTAAGCCACAGCACGCCGAAAAGCGCCACCTAAGTGGGTAAGGGTACAGGGAGGGAGCATCTGCACAAAGGAAAACGGAACGGGAACAAAGGAGCGGCGTTAGGGCGGAGTCGCCGCGCCACTACAACGAGGCCTGGGAACTTTTTTTTAAGTTGCTTTTTAAAAAATGAAGTTAAAAGAAGTTATACGGCTACCCACGACCCTTCACCACAACCGACACGGCAATCGAGGGCCTCTCCTTGGTTCTGTTCACTCAATCTCAATCAAGGCTGCGGTCTCAATGTTCCTTCTCAAAAAATTGAAGTACCAAACAGCACAGGAAGAAAAGGGAGGCGCACAGCTGGGTGGATCGCCACCGCACACATAACAACATAACAAAAATGATAACACTGCAGAAAGTAATTTACTGATTTAGGGTTACATCCCAGGGATCTTTAAGAGATCTAACAGAAATAACAATTCACTTGGAGGAACAAAGACATAGACTCTTGAGGGAAATTATCAGAAATTACAACCAACGGGGGATAGAGTTTGACCAGACCTCGTAACATACTAAGTGGTAGCCGTACATATGACAAAACAGAAAAGCTCATCAGTGGAACAGAACACAGCAGCTCAGTGCTTCACAACCTTCACAAGGTCACTGGGGAAAGGCCTCCCCCTCTTCTTCACAGGAATTGCTAGAAATACCAGAAAGCGGCTTGGCAGAAATCAGGTTTAGATTCCCATGCTGCACCACACACAAGCTCGGAATCGAAGCCCAGGACAGATACACAACCTCAACGTAAAAGGCCACACCAGAAAAAAGATTCTAGGACGTTGCTTATTCGAGTCCTGGAGCCTCTGGAGCTTTATGTGGTGAGGGCCGCCAGAAGGCAGTCTCCTTTTTCTGGGAGGTTTTGTGGAAGAGCGAGCCCTTACCCAAGAGGCTGGGGTCTTAGAGGCTCTTCGCATTATTCTCACATGTTCCCTTCATCAACATGACAATTCTGGCAATCACTGCCTTGCCAGAGAGCTTGAGATCTATTACTAGGTCTCCCTCCTTCCCATTTTTTTCACTTTTCTTTTGAGATTCCTGATCTTTTGTACTTCCAGATAAATTTTATTTTTTTCTAACTGTAAAGTAATCCTTTCACAATGACAAGGTATGGCACTAACGGGAGAAAAGTAATCTAGGGATTACTGTTATTTTTAATAAACTGGGCTTCTGGGGGTGCATGGATACAAAGAAATGCTAATAATTTATTTGGATTTATTTTATGTACTACAACTGGGCTGGAATTATTCTTTGAGTTGGTTTTTTTATTTGCCTCGTTAGGGCACTCTGGATAGACCATCAAATCTTCTGCAAAAAACCCACAGTTGTTACCTCTTTTTCCTATGGTGATTCCCTCCATTTCATTTTCTTATTATATTACTGTATCTGACAGCTCTAGAAAATATCAAATAACAATGGTGATAATGGGCATCCTTGCTGTACCCTCAACCTTCTTAGAAAAATCTCTATTTTATCTCCCTTCCATATAATGCTCATCTTCATCACAGAATTTGGAAAAATCCCTTCTTTTACCAATTTTCCCAGTTTAGTTCATGTTTGGATTAATTTTCTGACAGTTTCCCTCATTTCATCTCCAATTGTTCTGAATTCTCCTCTCGTTTTTGATCCAATCTGACTTTCTTCTCTTATTTTGATCGCAGCACTTCGCTTGCTTAATTATCTCATTAGTGTCCCTCCATGCCACCTTCGAATCAGCTCCTGATCTGATCGGTGTGAATCCTGCCTCAGTTATTTTGCTTATGTTATGGGCAACTTACTTAACCTCCCTCAGTCTCCCTTCCTCATGTGTGAGGCAAGGACATGACTTGACGGTACCTGGTCTAAAGCCCTTCTAGTTCTAAGTCTGTGAGTCCATTGTCAAGGGTTTAACTAGGTGACTTGAGGCCCCTCATAACTTTTCTTGGTTTCAATTTTGTTCGTCTCTTCTTTGACTTTCAGGATTTCTGTTTTTTTGTTTGGTTTGAGTTTTCTGATTTGTTGGCTTTCTAGGCTTTTTTTAGTTGCATACCCATTTACTGACCTGGGTTTTTTTCTTTTGTTGATGAATATGTTTAGCTGAAAGCTTCATCCCCAGAATTCTGATACACTGTTTCACTGCTGTCATCGTCTTTAATCAAACTATGTTTTGTTTCTATGATTTGATCTTTCAACCAACAATTCTTTAGCACTAAGTTATTTAGTCTCTGATTGATTTTAATCCTTTCTTCAAAGGCCCTTTATAAAACAAAACTTCTGTTGGACTGTGGTCAGTAAAGGATGTGTTTGATATTTCCTCAATTGTTTGTGGAGCTTTTGTGCCCTGAAAACATGGTTAATTTTTGTGAAGGTGATGCCCAGCTGCAAAATATATAAATTTCTTTCTGTTTCCATTCAGTATCGTATCGAACTCTTCTAAAGTTTTATTCAGGTCCTTCTTTCTTACTTTATTTTTTGCTAAATTTGTCTAAATGTTAAAGATACCCTTGGGGTTCGTCACTATGACTGCTATACTCTCTAATTCTCCCTACCATTGGGTTACTGTTTTCTTTAACAACTTAAATACTACGACATTCAATACTTATTTATTGGGCATCAATATTGGTTTATTATCTATGACAGCTTTGAGAATACTGTAGTTTTCCAGCTTATTTTTTTTATGCCTATTTTCACCATTGCCTTGTCTGAAATCATGGATGCTGCCCCTGCTTTTTTAGTTCACCTGAAACATAAGAGATTTGCACACACACACCCCCCCATTCCTTATTCTGAATGAATCTTTATATTTCAAGCATGCTGCTTGCAAACAACATAATGCTGGATCTTGCTTTCTGATCCACTGCACTATTTGCTTTCATTTTAAGAGTGAATGTGGGATGGCTAGGTGGCACAATGAATAGAGCACCGGCCCTGGAGTCAGGAGGGCCTGAGTTCAAATCCAGCCTCAGACACTTAACACTTACTAGCCATGTGACCTTGGGCAAGTCACTTAACCCCAATTGCCTTGCCCTTCTCCTTCCAAAAAAAAAGTGAATGCATCACGTTCCCATTAACAGTCATGATCGTTGTGTCTTTTCCTCCAGCCCATCATACTGTTCTTTTCCCTGTCTTTGTTCCTTGTCCTTTAGCTTTCCAAAAGAAAAACGTGGTGAAAGAAAATGAGTTTTCTGAACACTAGTGATCTCTATATTCAAGGATCTGCTTTAACGTCCCTGCTCCCTGTCTCTTCCCTTCATCCAGCCCAAACACAGGTGTTCATTTTGGACATGACGAATCTGAGACGGCTATAGAATACACGGGTGGAAATGCCCAGTAAATGCGTCTGAAAATGAAACGGTGGTTTTTATAGGAAGTTAGCAAAACACTATCACTAAAATGACAGCCTTTTTGTAAGACTGCATGGCAGTTAAAGTGCCACTCAACTTTATATTATATTCACAATGAAATTTATTTTTTTTAAATGTACATGACTCAAAAACATGAGTAAACCAAAATTTCTCTACCAGCAAAAAAAAAAATCAAAACCCCCCACACAAAAAAACCTGCTAGAAAGAGAATGATGAGCACTTTGGACCTGGCACAAGGATGACGGCAATGACAAAGTCGTGACAGGTGGTGCAGTAGAACTGGACCTGGAGTCAGGAAGACAAGTTAAAATCTTGCCTCAGACAATTACTAGCTGTGTGAGTCTGAGCAAGATACTTCATCTCTGCCTCAGTTTCCTCAACTGTAAAATGTTGATGATAACAGTACCTATCTCCCAGGGTTGTTATGAGATCATGTGTTTAATGCACTCTGCAAACCTTAAAGTGCTATGGCTGTTACTACTGTTATCATCATCATCAAAGAAGTGGAGGCAGCAGTTCAGTTAAGAAGACAGGTGCTCCAACGATCATAGTTACCGCACATGAAGCCAAAGCCACAACAGACAACATTCAGGGGCTGGACTCTGAGACTCTTCCACATTGACCATGCAATCCAGAGAGCCAGAAAATACCTTCTGCTTTTCACATAAAACCAAAGAATCACAGAGTGGTAAGCAGCCTCAGGCCACCTCGTCGAAGCCCTTTATCAAAGTATGATTACAGATCTGGAGCTGGAGGTACTGAAGAAGCCCTCTAGCTCAATGCCTTCATTTTCCACATGGTGAGCAAGATTCAGCAATGTGACTGGAGTGGCGCAGCTCCCGCACGTAAAGGAGCACCTGAAGCCACTTCTCCCTAACTCCAAACTCAAGGCTCCTCACACTTCTCTCTACGGCACCTTCCAATGGAGGACTCTGCTCTAAAACCTTCCTGACAAAAAGGTCACTTTGTTTTGAAACCTGAGGTGACTTATTTAGACCAATTAAGTACAAGAATGATATAGATGTTCAAAATGTGATTATGTTATTAGTTACACTTTTCCTCATAAAAAGTTTCTGATAATTTAAATAGTTCATCAGCTTCTGGAATAAATATACTGATCTAGGAGGCAACCAGCAAAAACTGTTTTGATGCTATCATTAAATTACTTACCTTATTTACCGACTCCCACTTGGATACTAATATAACAGACCATAGTAAGTCACATTATAAAGCAAGTATTTTTATGTATTTTACTCCATATCTAAAGGACAACTAAACCATGAAGACCTGGAAACGGTCAAACAAATCCCCTGTGTTCCATCTGTGGCCTTCAGTCTGCTTCTGTCTAATCCACCCTCCAGAGATCCCACAGTGACATTCCCAAGCACAGCTCTGACCAGGCCCGCCACTAGTCCCTTCTCTGCCTGACCTTCAAAGCTCTTCCCAGCCAGGGAGGCTCCCATAAGCCTCCCAAGTGTGAGTGGGGCTGGCACTGTCTATACAGGCTAATACAGAGACTGATCAGGTATTGCATCCTACTCCCACCCACCATGCACCCTTCCAGTTCCTCAGGTTGATTCACAGTATATAATATGGGTGGCCTTTGTGCTAAGGAAAAGCTTTCAGTCACTACACAACTTCTCCAAGGTAAGGAGGCCCATTTCTTCATTCTGTTAAAAGCTCAGTTCACAGTCTGTGTCTGCAGGCCCTAAGTCCATCTGCCCATCATACCGTGCTCTAAGCAATGGGCATTCTTACTTCTCTTGGCTTTTTCCATGTGAATAGGAAAGGCAAACTCTTTTGAATTACATATCTCATTTACTTGACACCATCCTGATGTCTAGAAGCATGTATGCCTTGGTATCCCCTATCCTAAAAAACAAAGAAACCTTTTCCTATCCCTGAGGTGCTGCTACCTGCCATCCTATTTCTTCTTCCTTTCACAGCCAAGCATCTATAAAAAGCCATCCACATCTGTCTTCATTTCCTAACCACCTACTCACATCTTCATCGCTTGAAATCTGGCTTCTAATCTTCCCTTTTGACTGAAATTGCTGTCTCTAACGTTAGCAAAGATCAACCTAGGTCTTCTGACACTGGGGGCCTGCCTTCTCTGATACTGGTCCTTTTCCCCCCTACTGTGAAGACCTTCTCCCCTTCCTCACACCTGGGAGAAGTTTAGCAGGCCGAGCTCCCTCAAGGCTCAGCTTCTACACCACGTCTTCAGGAAGCATTTCATGATTCTGTAGTTACTCAGATTTTCTTTGTCTTCATAATGTCTGTATTTATTTGTCCATTTACATGTTGTATTCCCAAATGATTCCCCAAAATAGCTCCTTGAGGAAAAGGACTATGAATTTTCTTTTTTTTTGCTTTTTTGGAGGAAGGAAGGCAGGGCAATTGGGGTTAAGTGACTTGCCCAAGGTTACACAGCTAGTAAGTATTAAGTGTCTGAGGTCGGATTTGAACTCAGGTCCTCCTGACTCCAGGGCCAGTGCTCTAGCCGCCACAGGACTGTGATTTTTAGCAGAACAAAGAATGAGAACACTTAACAAAACGCCACTCAAATTAACCACCATGTTGCTACTATAGATTTGCCAACTCCTTGAGATGACTGAGCAGGCAACAATGATAACATGTACTCTGTAACCTAGCTTCACTGAAAATATAATTTACAACCTTATGTGCTTAATAATTTAGAGCAGAGGTTCTTGACCTTTTCCGTGTCGTGGACCCCTTTGGCAGTCTGATGAAATTTATGGACCCCTCAGAATGAGTTTTTAAAAATTCGTAACTGATGAAAATGATTTCAGAGATTAGTCAAAATTATTTTTTTCCCATTCAAGGTCCCCTGATATTAATCCAAATGCCAAATCCAAGCTTAAGAATCCCTAATTTACAGGAAAATTAAGAAGGGAAAAAGGAGAAGAGATCATAGAAGGAATTTAAAATTTATTTTATACCTAAGAATCTATGTAATTTGACTAACTGGCGCTTTTTTTTAGAACAAATACCACAAATATTGTTTACAAGGCTTTACAACAATTTACAAAAATGTGCAACAGGACTGTGTTGGGCGCCTTCCTGTACTGAGGCTAAATGACGAGGATAAACAGCCCGCGGTATCTCCAAACTGAAGAGAAATCAGAAATCGAGAGGCCTTCCTGAGCCCAGTGGCTACTTACATGAGGATAGTACTGCTGGGCTGGAGCTCGTGGCCCCTGTGTCTGGCCTGCAGCAGGCCCAGGTCCTCCCTTGGCCACATGATGTCTGTCATAGGGAGCCCGAGAGGCCGCTTCCTGATCCAACCCAGGCTCGCCTTGGGCCCTGCGCAATCTGTCACGAAGCTGCACAATATTTGGCTAGAAAGAAACGAGGAAATAAAACAAGAGGGATGGGTCCATGACCTATCCATGTCTAGCCCTGGGGGTTAGCCAAGAGAAGAGACATCACTACCCTGCTTTCAAGTTCAAAAGAGAAAGGAAGGAAAAAAGACTATGAAGGGACCAGAAATTAAGGTTGTAGAAACCTAGTCTGGGCCACCAGACTTTGCAGTATCCATATAATGCTTCTGAAAAATTCCAAATACTTTTCTTCAGAAATATAATGGCAATTTATAAGAAGTAAAAGCTTTAGAGTAAAGGCTTCTGAAACTAGGAGCCAGGGCACCTTAGTGAATACACATCTACCTGGAGAGTTGTGCTCAAAACAAGTGTTTATCAGCAGGGCATCCTCACCCCTCCTCCACTGAGGTCCTTCCTCAAACCCTGGCAGTGCATTCTGCTAAAAAGGAGAGGCTTCCTGTATGGGCCAAGGAATGGGCTTGGGGTGTGCCCTGTTGTCCCTCACCCACGATAGTGCTGTTCTCATCTCTATCCTTGGCATGGCCATCCCTCAGGCCTAGAAGCACTCTTCCTTCTCTTCCCTCCCCACCCTGTGTCACCCCTCTTTCTCCAGGACACACCACCCAGCTCCACGTCTATACAAAGCCATCCTACCAGGGATTTTGTATTTCACCTGGTGATTGTCCCAGCAAGGACACATGCGCATCCTTGCTCTGTCCTTCAGAATGGGAACTCCCCAAGATCATTCTGTTCTCTGTACACATTTCCACAACTGCCGGTCCAGGTCTGGCCCTGGCTGAAGCAGGTACTTCATCAACACTTGCTGACTGATATTCTATCCCACTGGCACAGCTCCAGGGGGCACAGATACAATCCAGGATGTGAGGTCAGCAAGATTTGTCCTCACGCAGATGGAGTGAGCTCCTTTCCTCCAGAAGTCACCACCAACTGGGAGGTTTAAGTCTATGACCAGGTCCCATCTATAAGCATTAATCATCCATAGAAAAGAAAGGTAGGATACACTTACCTGGCTGGTATCAGCAGGGAGGAAAGCCAAAGCTGCTGCAATGCTGCCTTGGGCTGCCAACAAATTGGCATACTGACTCATTTTCTTGGCCAAAAGGGCCCCAACGGCATTAGCATCTGCTGCCTGGGTGAGCTGGACAGCCTTTCGCAGGATGACAACCTTCTCAATCAGATCCTAAAAGGAGAGAGGATAAAGAGACAAAGAACAAGAAAGGATGAATGTCCTTATGAAAAATGAATTCTAACCATCAGTGATACTCCATACAGTTCAAAGCAGAAGGGTTCTTTCTTAATCCAAAGTCTCATATCACCCTCTAGCATGAACTATTTTAACAGGACTAAGGCCTGACTGATCACGCCAGCCAGGTATAGTGCATCCACACCACCAGAAACATGGCTTCTCTTTCTGCCTCACCCTACACTTGGCCCACCGGTATGGCACCACAGTGGGCATTCAAGGCTAAAGAAGGTGCAGGAGGGCACAGGAATGAAAGTGTGTCAGAGAAGGATCGATATCTTCAAAGGTGGCCAAAATGAAAAGCCATCTGAGCTGCTGTGGTGGGACATGCTGGACTAACTTCAAGCTTTCCACGTTGTCACTCACAACATAAAAACCTCTGCAAAAGGAGGAATGTCTCAGCTGAAAACACCTCACACACATATCTGGCAATCTCACAAATCTGGCAATCTAAAACTGAACCACTTTCTTTTCACTTCTGGAAAAGTTGACACAAAACTCCTAATAAATGCTTGCATTTCATTTTCAACAGATAAGTCTCTTAAATGACTCCACTTAGAATAAAATCCCACAAAGAGAAACAAAGTTGAAACTAAAATATTACACAGAAGGACTTTACTCATCAAGTGCTTGTGAAAAAATTCCTTTAAAAAGAGAAAGAAAACCCTTTCATAAAACTACCAACACACACAGCACCAACACCTTGCGTTAAACAACCACTGACCTGAAGGGACAAGGGGCTGCTTCCATCCTGGGCTTTAGTCCAACACGCAACAAGCTTCTCTATGTTCCCAGCACAGATGTAACACAGACAGGCCTGCGTCTGCAGGAGAGGATCCCCTTCATTCTCAAGCCTGGTGCCCAACAGATCTAAGGAGGAGGAGAAGTAAATGATCCCCGGGTAGTCTCACTGAAGAGCACGTCTGCAAGCTGAAGGGAGACGGTGAGGCACAGCACACGCAGGCCTGGACCCCACGCCGGCAAGACCAGAGTCGATGTCCCGTCTGAGACGCTTGCTGGCTGCTTCGTTACCCACAAAACAGGGATGACAACATCCCCTATCTCGCAGGGCTGTCATGAAGGTCACTTAACACACGTCAGGTGCTTTGCAAAGCTCAAAGCGCTGTACAAATATCAGCCATTTGTTTTTGCTTAATTTTGGGGAGGGGGAAGGCAGGGCAAGTGGGGCTAAGTGACCTGCCCAAGGTCACACAGCTAGTGAGCGTTAAGTGTCTGAGGCTGGATTAGAACTCAGGTCCTCCTGATCCCGGGGCCAGTGCTCTATTCACGGCGCCACCCAGCCACCCCCAGATTCGCCATTTTTGTTATTATGACTGAAGGGGAATCTCTGACTCAGCCGTGCTCCGCAACCCTGTGGTCCAGGACCTCTCTGACGGAGCCCGAGGGCGGGTCGCAGCAGGCTGGGGTCCTTCTTCACCTTTCTTGGCTGTTCTTACTTCTCATCGGTGGTTTTTGCTTTTTGGGGTTGGTTTTGTTTTTTTTTTTTGTAACATGGCTAATATGGAAATGTTTTGCATGACTTCACCTATATAATCCGTATCAAAGTTCTTGCCTTCTCCATGACTGAACTGGGGAGGGAGAGAACTTGGAACAACATTTTAAAAAACAAATGTTAAA
This sequence comes from Pseudochirops cupreus, assembly GCA_028627135.1. Lineage (NCBI taxonomy): Eukaryota > Metazoa > Chordata > Mammalia > Diprotodontia > Pseudocheiridae > Pseudochirops > Pseudochirops cupreus. Next base: position 190,428,064 of record CM053583.1, read on the forward strand.
AATGCTTTGTAAGGGCAGCAAGGTGGCGAGGTGGCGCGGTGGAGAGCACTGGCCCTGGAGTCAGGAGGACTTGAATTCAAACCCAGCCTCAGATACTTAACACTGATTAGCTGTGTGACCTTGGGCAAGTCACTTAACCCCAACTGCCCTGCCTTCCCCCCTCCCAAAAAAGGGGAAAAAATGGTTTTTATATTTAATTTTAAATGTACATTTGAAAATTTTTTTAAAAAGATGAATCTTTACAACTCACAAATAGCAGGAAAAAATTAACTTCCCAGAGAGACAACAGATAAGTTGAGTGTAATAAAGTTCCCAGCACGTTTGGCTGCACACATTATTAATTCCCTTCAAATACGTATTTCTCCTTTACCAACACACCTGTGTCCCCACCTTCAACATGCTTTGCTATGTAAGGAGTGCCTGCCACTGTACAGCAGCACCGAGAAGCGAGGGCAGGAGCTGTACGAAGCCGGCCCTGCTTACGCTCACAGGGGAGCTCAGCCAACAAGAGGGAGCAGAGCACAAAAAAGGATGGGACAAGAGGCAACCTCTCCGTGCTCTTCCAAGTTCACAAGGCCTATATGGCCCCGAGCTCACACAGCCATCAAACCCAGGACGGGTTTGGGAGGACGGGAGCTCCACCAATGGGGGAGTGAGGCTCAGGGGGTTCCGCCACCTCCCTGTGACCAAGCGGAGGGGCCTGGATTCACCAAATCTGGGGCCCCTCTTACTGTTCCCACCTCTGCACTCTCTGCATGTGCTATGTGCTCTGTGCACTGATGAAAGGGGGGGTTAGGGAAGTCACAGGAGGGAACGGCCACACTTAGCTGGGGGCCCCAAGGAAGGTTTCACCTAGAAAGCAGAGGCAGGGATTTTATACATAAGGGTTAGGTTAGGACATAGCACGAGTACAGAGTCACAAATGCTGCAAAGCAGAGAACAGTAACAAACTGCCCAGTGTGGCAAGAGCACACTGTATGTGGGGAGAATCAAAGCCAGAAAGCCAATCGACTGCAGTGAGAGGAAGGACGGCCCGTCCTCTCCCAAACCAGAGACCCCACTAGTCCACAGCAGAGAGATCAAGCCTGTACAAGCAGAGGATGAGGACGATTGGAGCTACACAAAAAAATCCATGTAGAAAAAGCCCTGCAGTCTTCCTGGACTGCAAGCTCCATGCGAACTAACAGCATGCACAACTGAAGGGCATCCCACAGGGCTACAGGGGACGGGACCAGCCCACCACTCTGTGGTGCTGTGGCAGGGAGGCAGCTTCCTAACAATGAGAGCTGTCCAGCAGTGAGCAGCCCCTCACCCCAGGAGATCCTAGAGCAGAGGCTGCTATAAGGGAGGTGAGCTGGACCAGGGGGCCTGGAAGATCATCTGCTGGAACCAATAGCCTGGAAAGAGGCTGTGCATGGGGACACCAAAGTGGAAGTCTGCGGTACAGTCACTTCCATCCACCAGCCTGCAAAGCACGGTAGCAGGTGCTGGGGATGGTGAGAAAGCAGAGGCTCCTCATACAGAGGCCTGCCAGCATTGAAGAGAAGGGGAGACAGGCACATCTCGGGGCCAGGAGAGCGGGAAACAGATAGTACACGGGAGAAGGGAGGACAGGTGGAATGAAGTCTCAGAGATGCCTTAGAGGACACTAGGCAGCCTTGGCAGAGAGGGCGGCTCTCTATCCTGCTAAGACCTGGCCAAAGGAAGAGAAGATGGCTAAGGACAGAGCAGAGGGCAGAGAAGACCGGAGTAGCTGGAGAGGAAACTTAGGACGGCATATTATAATATATTATTTGTACAATGACAATCACAGGATGTACAGACCGAGACATACAGTTACAAATAATATAGAGTAACACAGACATTTACCAAAGCTCAGGAAATGATCATTTGCTTACCACAAAGAGATGAAAATTCATCTGGCCTAGCGTAAGTCAACACAGCAGCCAAAGCTTCTCTCCAGTTCTTAAGGTCGCAGGACTGAACAATCTCTTTCCAATTTTTCATCACCACTGCTGTGATCAGCTTGGAAAGAGAGAGTAAAGAGAAAAGTAAATGCCTCCTGAGCGCCTGGATCCTCAAGAATCAATGCTCTGGAAAAGCATGTCAGCCATCGATTAATCAGGCAAGTGATTATCAAGGGCCCTACCACGTGCCAGGCCCTGTGCCGGGCGCCGGGGAGACAAGTCACAGGAAGGAAAGAGGCCCCACCCGCAGGGAGCCCACACTCTACTGGAGAAGAGGAGCACATACAAAAACACATACCCCCCACGGGCACAAAGCAGTCAAATGCAAGACAGCTCAGGAGGGAGGACACTCCCAAGTCTGGAGATTGGCAAAGGCTTTGGCGAGAAGGCAGTGCTTGAGCAGCATCTTGGAGGAAGCACACTCCAGGCAGGGGGTACTGCCAGTGCAAAAGTATGGAGGGAGGGCATGAGGTGGCACATGGGAGGAAGAAAACAGGCTGGACCTCAGGGTGCAGGAGAGGGGTATGCATATTTCATAGCTCCATATGATGCCACATGACCAAGTTCCAAAATTAAATAACATGACAGAAGCAAGAACATGAAACAGATAAGCTGAAGTGATCAGGATATTATGTTTTATCACCCTTACAAGAAGCCAGACTAGGAAGTGCAAGAAAACAGACTCCTACTGAACAAGGGGAAAGAGAGAAGAAAAGGGGAACGTGGTGGAGGTGAAATGAAATCCTGGCAGGCCTGCATCAAGGCAGCACAGGATTTTTTTTCCTCAAAGAACAAATGCTTAAAATTTCAGTAAAATAATTCTGAGGCCTCATTTGCTACTTTATTCACTATTTCAACTTCCCAACTGACTTTGTATAAACAATAACAAATCCGTATTTCAAGTAATTTCAAAGTCCCTAAATGCAGAAGCCCAGACAGAACAAGAGTCAACCCACAAACGGTAACTGATCACATGAAATTTTGGTATCGCAGCTTCAGCATGTGATTCATTCATGGGATGGGTAGCCCTGGACCTTCACAGAGCGGCTGAAGCAGACAAAAGCCCTCCCTGATGGCCAGCCTTGTTGATGGGCCTCTCTGCACTGGCCCAGGCTCGTCCCTCTTCCCAAGCTGGGCTGGTATCCCATGATGCACAGACTGACAGAACAGCTCCAATAGGCATTTTGTCCCTGCATCCCCAGGGCCATCCTGGGCACGTGGTGGGTGCTTGCTTGTCCAATCAGTTTTCCTGGCATGGACGGTCAGGTCACTTTTTTGAGTGCTGTGTACTCAGCAAGACCCCACAAGCAAAGAAGAATTTGAACTCTGGACAGAGAATTCCTCGACTTATATCCTGAGATGGATGTCCTCCCTGACGGGGGCCAAGAGCTTTCTGACTATTCATTGCCCTGTTTTTATGCTTTGTCTGATATTAATGATTAGAGGGTTCAAAGAAGGAGATAATTTTTCTTGTTCTAGCATGAAAACACCTGTCGGAAGAAAGCCTTGAGGGCAGCAGCTCGCTCTACCAAACAGGTACTATGTGATACTGAGCTCTCTACAGCCATCAGACAATTGTCTTGTGCAATGAGAAAACCTTCCTGTCCATGCTAACACCTCAGCAAGAGCCAAGAGAGGTGTAAATTATTTATATAAAAATTTCCCATCAATGGAAAAGGAGACCTGAAGATACACTCCAACATCCTGGCCTCCCAGATCATCAGTGCGCCCACAAGCGTTACACGTCCACAGTCTGAAATTCCTCTGACTGGTGGAAGATTGTGACTTTTACATAGGGGGATGGGGGAAAACTCAAAAATGGATGCCAAGACCACAGATGTAGAACTCAAAGGTACCCAGGGGGGAGGGAGGGATTTAGTCTAACCAGTGACAAAAAGAAAGGCTCTGTATACACAATGGTTGTGCTTTTTTCTGTGTCACAAACAACCAGAAATAATGTAGATGCCAATGAATGGGGAACGGCTAACAAGCTGTGGCACATCGGTGTAATGCAATGTTACACCCAACAACAGCTCTACTAGGCCTGTTACCCGAGGGTATCAAAGAAAGACAAAAGGATTTGTGAACAGAAGATTTATAGCAGCTTTTTAGGTAGTGAAAAAGAACCAGAAACGAAGGGGGTGACCATCGGTAGAGGAACGAATGTACTAGAACTCCATGAGGAGGGAAGGGAACAGGACTAGAGCAATTTAGGCAGTAACGGTGACCCTGCAGAGACAAACAAGTCTGAGAGGTAAGGACTGGGATGAGCACAACGACCTGCCAGGATTCCAGAAGACGGATGACGAGCTATGTCACCCGCCTCCTGACAGAGAGGCGGCAGAGGCAAGACAAAGAATAAAAAATATTTCTGGGCACAAACAAACTCTAAGAGTCTGTCCTGTCTGACTACGTGTACTTGTCACAAAGGCTTTGCTTTTCAGAAGGATAATTAACGGAGAGTAAAAACAAAACGCAGAAGGATTTTGCTGCACGGGTAAGAAATGATTAACACGGTGAACGCGGAAAAATGTTGCAAGAGTTACTCGAACTGGCGGAAAACCAAAGCCAGCAGAGTCAAGAAAAGGACACACGCGAAGACTCCGCCCGTGTGGAAAGAAGGACAAAGCGCCGCCCAACACCGTAACGCCCGGGACTGCGCGTTGAGAAATCGTACAGGGACCCAAAGACGCCCCCTGCTCCACAGCAGAGCTGGAGCTCCGAGGGCAGGAGACTCTGCGGAGAAGCGGATCCATTTGACTGAATTTTTTTCTCTTCTTCCACTTTTTAGAAACTTTTGATACAAAAATGGTTCTCAGAAGGAAGGGATGTCGGTAGGAACGCAGGCAGTTCAGAACAAAAGATTATCAATAAATATCTGGTTTTTTGGATGAAATAAAATCCTCTTCAGAGAGATCACAGCCTATCAAAAGGTGAGACGACAACAAGTCAGATCATGAAAACTGCTAAAAAAACTCACATACACTGATGAACCAAATCTGCTGCATTTAAAGAAATCCTTCCCATAAAAGTTAGTTCTGGACAATACACAAAATAGCACCATTTTAAGGAGCTTATCTTTAATATAGGATTGGGGGAGTAGGAGAATTTTTTAAAGCAAGACTTTAACATAAAAATTTAAATGAGTATTCTCGTGTTATTTGTATGCAAGGGTGTGTTAAGATTACACACCCATGTGCTGGAAGGGGGCAGGGTGGAGAAAATGAGCCCTAAAAAAATAGGAAGTCCCTTCACATTTGGCTTTTTCAGCATGGACATTGTTTTAGATAAATTTCATTATGAGGAAGACTATTTTAAGAAATGGGATTTAGCTACAATGAACTAACAATTAAAACTATATTCTCCAGTCAATGGGAGGACCCTTGTTTGCTGACCCACCACTGACAGGTGAACTGGTCTGACTTCAACAGGGAGTTTCATCAAATTACCCACATTCCTGGAACTTTCCGGTACGGCACTGTGTTTTGGTGGGTGCTCTGGAGATTAAGGTAGTTTATAAACTAGAGGGGACAGGCATATCTGAGACAGGAACTGAGAAGCCCAAGAAAAGCGAAGGGGAAAGGGGACCACGAAACCCTCAGCCACCCTTCCTTCAGCTCCACTCCTCTCGCCTAGTCCAATGATGAGGTCACAGAGCGTGGCTAAGAGATTTCTGCAGAGTTGTAATTCAATCATCTAAGTGATGCTTCAAAGGAAACTGTTCTTTACAACAGCATGGCATCATTATTTTACACAAACATTCACACCACTGAAATTACTGGGGTTAAAAACAACAAAGTTTAATTGTCTACTGGGAAATTTGTTCCTCCTTTTAAAGTCAGTGCTAAGGAAGGTAAGATAATACAAAAAAAAATTAGTAGTACTACAATATGCTAACATACTGGTATTACTCTTCAAATCAAGTGAAAAGAAAATTCAAAAAATCTGAAGGGAAAAATTACATTATACACTTTTGATTAGGATATTTATATTAGGAAGAGAGTGAGAGATTTTATTTCATCTTTTATTCAGTTAAAAATACATACCCTGGTAATTTTGCTTTGAGTTTTTGCGAAGTATTTTTTCTGGGTTCGAGCCAAGAGCTCTTGTCCACCTGCTATGGCCAATATGATGGCATCTGCCATGCGGTTATCACGTAAACAAAGGTCAACTGCACTTTCAAAATTACCAGTCAGCAAAGCCTGAGTAATTAAGCCATCAACATCTGAAACAGGGAAATAAAACCACTAAATTAAATTAGGTTTAGCATTAAACACATCAATCTGTGTTCTGAAGACAATGTGGGAAAATACATTATGATCTGGTCCATTCATTCTCTCTCTCAAACACACACACACACACACACAGAGGATATGAAACATTTATCTATATTTTTGGAGTTTTTGTAATTCCTGAAAGCATTTTCTTAAGTTTCATGAAAAATAAAACATTTTCCTAGTCTGGTTATATTTAAACAGGTTTGTAAGGACTTATCAAACATCCTCAATCATATGGGACTCTGGCCACATGTCAACAACTTATGGAACAATGACAACACATCAGCTAACAATGAACATTTCTCCTTCTATCCCTTAGGCCAACTGTAACAGTCCTTCGGTGAGGAAATAACAGTATTTTCACTGGAAAAAGTCAAATGCTTAAATTCTATCTGAAAATAAAATAAATATGCATTTACCTCCACTGACAGAAATATTAAATGTTCCTCCAACTGACGAAGAAATTTCAGTGTCTCGATCTTCCTCTTTGGTGCTCTTAAAGACAGAGGAGAAAGGACACAGTTTAGTGGAAAAATCACTATGAATATAACTATTATATGTAATACAAAAATACACGACTGTGTGCATGGCAACCTGATGACACAGCAGGCTCTCCCCAGGAACATGCCACTCTGCATCAGCGCAAAGAGCAGGGAGGCCTGGGCCACAGGGCTGCCAACATCTCTCTCAACCTTGGACAAATCACTGAGCTGAGCCTGTTTCCTCAAGAGTAAAATGAAGACATTCATGCCTCCTCTGCTGACCTGACAGGGTGTAGACAGTAAGGATCCTATGATCCAATGTCCATGAGGACAGTGACAAGTATCCAGGGAAACAGACCCGTCCATGACCATTTTTACTATTCGGTCATTGTCACTCTCTGCTCAAGAAGCTTCAGCCTGAGCCACTCCCAGGCCCACCTTTGCCTTGTCTGGCATTTAAACCCCTTCCCACAATGGTGTCAAATAGAGAAGGGATACTGTGGGAAATATAGGAAGATCAACAAACACTTATTTTTATAAGAGTCACTGAGAGCCATAAATTAGCAAGAAAAGGAAACCTTAATAAAGTAGATCTTTATAAGGTGACAAAGTAATAAGCTATGAAATGAAGTAGGGAGAAGGAAAAAAACCTGAAAGCAAAGACAAAACATCATTTCTTCTTCCCCGCCCCATGACCGTGGGACAATCACTGCAAAGCTCAGCCTTCGCTGGACACGGTGCCCTCTGCAGTCCCTCCAGGCCTGAAGCCAGAGGCCTGTGGACTGAGATCCCAGGGCAGGGGATTCTGGAGTCAGGTCCATTCCGAGTCCCCTCAACTCCTCATCAGTGTGAAATTAAAGCTGAATGACTAGAGAAGAACTCTGCTCTTATCTCTCATCCCCCAACTAAAGATAAACAAGAGAAGAACTTTAAAAAGCCAGAGAACGCTGACTCACTCAGGGCCAGCTTTAAAGCCCCAGGAAGGCTGCTGTTCACTCAGTCGAGTCCCATTTGGGACTGAAAGATCAGAAGAACAAAAAATGACATTTCTTTAATAATAAGATGTTAATGTGATGATCGTTGACAAGAGAAACCTATGAAAAAGTTATCTTTGATTTTCTTTCATTTCTTTGCTTCATCAATAATTAATTCTTTAATGAAAAAAAAAAAAAGAAAATGAAAGGCTTGTCTATCCCTGGGCCAACAGGAGCATAAACACCTGTGGCCAAGTTTCCTACGCCTTTGTCTGCTGACAACTACAACATCACACGCACACGCACACACACACCTGTCACACACACACCTGTCACACACACATACACACACACACACACACACACACACACACACACACACACACGGCATCTTTTTCCTAGATAAAAGAATGGTAAAGTATAACTAGGGCGTGACAAATTGGTTTTGAGTTCAAAGAGAAACAGGGCTGGAAGTTACTTTTATAGAATCTATGGTAAAGCAAAGTACTTCCAGGGTAAATTAAGAGCCTAAAAAGACGTTACATCACAATTGGAACCTACTTTAATACACAAAATGTTTTCAAGTACTTTGGAAAACACCCATTTCCAATACCACATTCAGCACCTGTTTATTACCTATTCATTGAAGTCTTCCCAAATTGATACTGTATTTACTAAAAATTATTAGCAGTCTGGTTTTAAATACTTGAAAGTAATTTTTAAAAAGCACTTAGAATAATCTGCACCACACACAGTTTTCCCCTATGGTTTAGCCATTACAAAATTCACCGACTACCATCTTTAAAACTTACAAAGTTCATGTGGAAGAGTCTCCGTTATCAAAACCCTCCCGTGACTCAAAGTACAATGAAGAAGTTGAAGGAGAAAACATAAATAAATGTAAATCTGGAGACCAACTTTACAGGATAAAATATATGGAATCAAAATATGTTTCTAGTATCAAATAGCAGGGGAAAAAAGGCAATGAAAGGGTTACTGAGCCTTGGGTCCAAAAGAGTGTCAAGCTCACAGAGGGGCTTTCTCCTCTTCTCCTCACCGACAGTTACAATGCTATCAGATGCACACAGCAGTGACAAGTTAGTAAACTTGCCTTTCCCTGGACTCCACGAAGAAGCACGAATTCCAGGACCTCCACTTCTGCCAACCAGCTCCTACACACAGTGCCAATCCTTTACAAGGCACGTTGCCGCTCCCCCCCCTTTTCTGCCGTGTGACCTTGGGGCAGTCCCTTACCTTCTGCAGGCCTCCATAAAATGATGGAGGGCTGGGCTAAATGACCCCCAAGATCCCTTTTAGTCCTCCAGCTATGATCTTATGAACGCCACGTTTAAGGCCAACACGGCATTGTGGAATAAAATCTCCTGGTTTTCACTTCAATATTCTGGTGTATCCCCTGGGCCACCATCTTGCTCCTAATGATGTTTATGGCATGTACCCTGGAGAGCACGGTCAGAGAATCACAGGACTGACCAAGGGCACAAACCACTCAGTCTGAGGGCATGACACCTGGATTGAAACGTCTCCAGTTTTACAACTGCACATGGCAAAGGGCTCAGGAAAATGCACATTCAAAATCCGGCAGTTATAAGATGCGCTCGGGAAATGCAAGTCCAACAATTAAAAATCAATAGAGATCAATACCTCTCCTAAAAAGTTCTCCTCAGCAGCGTGGCTCTCGTGGCCATCACTTGGGGCCCGCTGGTCAGAGTCCTTAAGAACCTGTGGCAGAGGAGAGAAGCACAGCGAGAGCTGAGAGAACGTCAGTGCTCAAGGAAGCCAGAAGACCCAAGGACGCCCACAACGGGCCTGCCCAGGAACAGCAACGAGAAACAATCCTCATTTGAAACGAAAACATGCTGGTGGTGAAAATACGATGATGAGGACGACGACAGAACCCCTTCCTCAGTCTACCCTCCGCCAACAAACAGACTCAACCCCAATGGGCAGGGATTCATCCGGTGACAGAGAATTCACTTCAAAGAGCAAGATAAAATGTCTTAATCGAGAATCACACCCTTGAAGTAAACTGGTCAAAGCAAGACTGAGCTAGTCGCTGATGGAACAGGAAAGACAAAAACGCCTCTTGCCCTGCCATTAAAGATAAAGAACTAAAAGCCAAAGGCTGGCTCCGGCTCTCTTACCAGTTCAGGGCCTTCTCCTTTCTTCAGAGCTAAAGCAATCTGAAACAAAAAAAAAGATTAAGTGGGATTTTGTAGCATATGTGGAAAAACCACCTCTTACTACCTTCTTAATGCCAAAATAATCCAGAACGTTTAAACAGAGAACAGAATGTTGTTTGGTCCATTTGCAAAACAACTGGCCAGAGTTGGTTCTCCAATAGAACTAATTTAATTGACGAAATCCTACAAACTAACTCTCCCTGCCGCTTAATGACTAAAACAGGCATTTTTCTCTATGCTCCTGATTTTAAATAATGCGATCCATTTTCAGGGCCCAGGCCAAAGAGACTGGCAGTAAAGAAAACAGCCACTGTGAAGGAGGGATTTCTGACTCATTGTTTTTTCTCCACTGTTGGCTACCTTACTACCTTTATAGTAATTTAGCGTCCATCTTTTTGCAAAACCCAAAGAAAGTGGCTATGTAGTACTAAATACATTTTAACTGCTTAATAAATATTAAAAACTTTACCTATCTTATGAAATGGGAAACAAGGACTTAGAGGGTCCTAAGCTCAAATCCCAAATCCGAAGTATCTTGCTAAAATTTGAAGAAAAAAATATAAATGGGGGCAGCTAGGAGGCATAGTGAAAAGAGCACCAGCCCTGGAGTCAGGAGGACCTGAGTTCAAATTTGACCTTAGACACTTAACACTTACTAGCCGTGTGACCTTGGGCAAGTCACTTAACCCCAAGTGCCCTGCCTTCCCTCCTCCAAAAAAAAAAAAAGCAAAAATATATATAATATATAAATGAAAAATAAGCCCATATACCCCGATGACCTAGTTTTTTATTGTTCCTCTTCTATCAGCTAAAACACATGCAAATGCCCTCTGCTACTTAAAATTCACAATTTATAACAATCATTTACAAAAAAAATTAGGCTGCCATGCAGTATTCAATGCTAACTAGCCATACCGGTCAAAACTGGAGCGCATGAACATCTTTATACCCCGCTAAGATGCGCTGAAAAGCTTGGGAATTATGTTTCTGAGCAGGTGGTTCTAAAGCTACTGGGAAACGAGACGCTTCCTTACAGATTCTGAAGCGATCTGTTGTTGCTGTGGGTCACCTGTGTCCAACCCTACATGACCCCGTGGACTTTTGCTGGGTTTTCCTGGCAAAGATTCTGGAATGGTTTGCCATTTTCTTCTCCTGTGTATACTCATTTTACAAATAAGGAACTGAAGCAAACAGGGGTTAAGTGACTTGCCCAGGGTCACACAGCTACTGAGTGTCTGAGTCTGGATCTGAACTCAGATCTTCCTGACTCCAGGCACAGTGCTCTACCCACTGCACCACCTAGTTCACTAGGGCATGCATGCCACAGACGAGGGCATTTAATAAGGTGCTCGTGCTGGTGTCCCTGGGGTATGTATTCTTTACAAGCAGATTCTTCAAGCTTGGCTCCAAAAAAGAACCAGGAGAAGACAAAGCCCCTGCTCTTCTGCAGAGATGGAGGTCAGGGGGTGTGGATCACTGTATAAAATGTCAGATTTTTTAAGCAGATTGATTGGTTTTGCTGATTTTTACCTTCTTCTTTTTCATTTTTTAAAAAATTTCTTTGTTACAAGAGATGATTCTCTGGAAAGGAAAGGGAGAAATATGGGGGAAATCTAGGTGATGGAAAAATAACAGATATGGCTAAAAATCTGTTTTTAAAAAGAAAATAAACTATTTATTTACCATACAAGCAAAGTCCAGATACAGCATTTCACATCTTAACTCAATTAAATCAATGTTTATATGGCACAGTGATCAAGGATTTCAGAAGGCACTGGTGGGTCTGCACCAAAAAGTAGCCTCTAGAGACAGAGGAAAAGGACATCAGAAGAGTTCTGAAAAGCAAGGAATGGCTCAGCACAGACAACCAGAAAACTCTTCTTGGTGACTTCCTCTTCTACCCTGCTCTTTTCCACAATAAACATGTGGCTGCAGACATCCTGTCTGAGACTATAAATCCTGAGGTCAAGAATACAAGAAAATGTCACCCCTTCTCTAATTTCACCACCAAGTACTGTCTGTCATTAATACATCCTACAAACACTCGTTATAAAGGAACTGGCGTGACAGCAATGTTAGCCTCAAAAATCAAGCGTTCATCTGCCCTACAACACCACCAAGCGCCCGTTATTCTGTTTACTGAACACAGTGAAGACCTGTCAGGAGCAACAAGAGTCTGGAATGTGCAAGAGCAGGAAAAACGCACACGGCACTATGGCATCGTCATTAATCAGAAAGGACAGAGTACAGGAATGATTAATTTACTCAGCGAATGAGCAAAAACAGAGATGCCACTAAGACAGTCTCTGCAGTCTTGATGACAGGTTTGGTAACATGGGGAGGGACACAGCTCATCAGCAGGCTTAACAAATTCATCCCAAAGTTTTAAACCTGGGAATCAGCAGGAATGAAATACAAACCAAGTCTAAAGGCCCTGAATGGTGAAACACAGCAAAGAGAGAAGAATGACAGCTTCAGGAATGCCGGTGTTAGCAGGGCAAGAGCAGCACACGGAACAGCCACCCAGCTAGTTCCTCTGCTGGCTACAAGGACACAGAACCACAACGCTCTTTCCTGCATGGATCAGGAATCTGTACGTGTGAATTTCAAACAACTTTAGGTTCAAAGCTTCCATGACGCATCAGTTGCAACAGTGAGTCCACACGTCAGCTGGTCCTCAGGTTTTAATTCATCCATACCCTCTCCTCCTCTAAGACTTTTAGCCTTTAAAAATTTTTTATTTTAATCTCAACCCTGTAAAACTGTAAAACACTGGCTAACTGGAAAAAGGACAATCAACACACTGGCCATTCATGATTCCAGAGGACCAGTGATGAAATGTGCCACCCACAACGAAGGGGATGGATTCAAGGTAAGAGAGACACATTTCTGTGCACAGCTAGTTACAAAAGGTGTCTTCCTTTTCTCCTTTTTCCAGTAGATGAGGGGTGGGAAGAAGAGAAAAGAGACTTTTGTCCACTTAAAAACATTTTTTAAAGAGGTGGGAGGTGCTACAAGTATGGAATGCTGCAAGCACCTTCAGATGGGGTCCCTGCACTGTCAGTTTTCCTTAATTGTTCTATTTTATTACGAAGAGACTTCTCACTACAAATGTTTGTACCATAAATATAAAACATCTATATATATTTTTTAAAAACCCTTGCAAATACCAGTGGAGAATATGGGCCATGCACCCTCCACCATCAGCCAGCTGACTAGCCCACCTCTTTGTCCAGTCATATCTGTCTGATAAAATTATTTTTTTTTCCATAGGGAGGATGGAACGAGACAGGATGGAACACTCAGAGTGAACGGACTTGCCCAGAGTCACACACCTATGACGTGTCTGAGGCCAAATCTGCACTCAGGTCTTCCTGACTCCAGGGCCAGTGCTCTATCAATTGCCCCACCTGGCTGTCCCTCATCTGATGGAATTTTGCACACAAAATTCTTTACTGGAAACATGTCACAGTTTACTTATGACTTGACATGGCTTTTTTCTGCTAAGAATAATGGTGTGAAGAAGAGCTCTTACTTAAAGGAGAAGTCTGGGGTCATTAAAAACACTACACAATTTCGCAATCTTCTCCTTAGATTTAGTTCTAGCCGCTAACTGGCCATAAGGAGCATCTGTTCAAGATATGGGAACTGACGGACTGCCAGCGAATGCCCTGTCCATCCATTTACTTGGTTTTTCCTGGCTGGAGAGTTCAGTCTGAGCTCTTGGGAAGGATCACAGACCCCCTTTTGGAAGCTCCTCAGTGCTGTAAGGCTTGGGATAATCAGACTAACATCCCCAGCAAACAGAAGGACTGCCATCTTTTTGGAAACTCCCCCGTCAGACTGGCCTGTCCACGGGACAGCCCCTCCATGATGGCGGGTGGCGAACACCATTAGTAAAGAAAGTTCCGATTTGTGTCTGGCTTAACATGAACACATCACAGGGCTGCACAACAAAACTCTCTCCAACTGAAACGTTACATACGCCTAAGCACATCTTTGTAAAGTTTTTATGCTATATACCTTTTTTCCCAGGTCTTCTTTCCTGTATCCCAAAAGTTCAAGGTATTTTCCACGAGAATCATCTTCAAAATTTACCTGTTAAGAAAATAAAACACAACATCAAATTAAAATCAGTCTTTAAAAATCTTTGCTTTCACGAAAGCCAATCTAATGCCACATGACCCCTTTTTAATTGTCCAAAATCAACTGCAACTGATCAACAAAAGGCATCAATCATTTTTTTTAAATCTATGTATCAAATACACACAGCCATTAAGGAACTATTAATCAGGCTTGAAGAAAGAAGACACTGTAGGGAAAATAATTAAACAAGAATAAAATTCAAGTAATAGCAAAATAAAAAACGTTGGCCCAACAGCTACAGAGAACAACCCCCAGTCAAGCAGAGCATTTTCTGGCACTTGACAAAACACAAAAAAGAGAAGAACTGTAAGGTTACATCTTGAACCACCTCCTCTCTCCCCATTCAGTGCTGAATGATGTAATTCAGAAGTAAATCTCACCAGAAAATGCAAAGCAGAATTCTTACACCCACACTCTGGACATGTCCCCCTAAGGTTCCTAATACTCTAACTCTGGGGATTTTTTCAATACCTAGGAGTCCACTATGAGGAAGGCAGAATGGGAAAATCAATGAGTCTGCTCAAGGTTACAGGCAACCAGCTAAGTGGAGATGAGGCAAGAGTGAGCGGGAGGGCAGGTTTTACCTTCAAAAAAGACCACACGCTTTTCTCAAAGTCCGTCTGCGAAGCGTCGATCTTTTTCTGGCAGTAGCTGACAAAGCCTTGGGACTGCACGACCTGCTGGAGGTAGTTGGAGCGCAGGAGAAATTCCTTCTCGGTGACCACCTGGCTGACGTACACCTGGTGGCGCTGCAGCTGCTGCTCCGCTCCCAGCAGCGGCTTGGTGTTCTCAAACGTCACCAACTTGCCTCCAAACTATAAAAGGACCAGGAAAAAGAAGCTGTATGAAGACCCACAATAAAGAAAAGCTGCCATCATTTCCCCTAGAGGGTCTATAAGAACTTTGGGCACCTAAATGTGGAGCTCTGACAATTCAGAATGATTAAAACTAACTTCGGAGTGCCAGGCAAGCAGGAAACACACCAAAATCTGCTTTGAACGTCATCATTTCTACCAGGATTACAAAGCTCTTTATGCAAACACAGACCATCAGAAACCATTTATCGAGAACCCCACATGTGCACATAGAACCCACACGCAGGTGGTCTCTTTCCAAAAGGAACTCGGGGCTTTCTTGGGGAAGCCACATACACACACATATAGAGAAAAGTGAAGACAAGAGAATACTCATTAAGGGCTGCCTAGGTGGCCCAGACTAAGAGAGTCTTTGATTGGGAAGAGCTGGTAGGAGCCATCTCGTCCCACCATATCCCTCTGACAGACGGCCAGGTGCCTCTGCTTACAGCTCCCAGGTGGGGCAGCCATCCCGATTTGCACTAGCCCTTATCTGAGGATGCTTCTCCTGATATCCAGTCTTCCTCCACTGCTCCTGGCTCTGCCCTCGGCAGCCCCCCAGAACAAGCCTAACCCTCCTCACAGCACAAATCTTCACATGCTCCCGACAGTTATCACATCCCTCTGAGGGGTCTCTTCTCTGATCTAACTATCTGCAGTTCCCCAAGTAATGCTTATGACACATACTCGAGACCCTTCCCATCCTGACTGCTTTTCTCAAGGCGTTCTCCACTCTATCAATGTCCTCCTAAAGCATGGCACTTGACCTGAGCAGAGCCCAGAGGAACAACAGCCGCTCTTCATGAGGCTCTGGGTGGCCCTGGCTTTGGGGGCACTCCCACTTGGCCACCCCAGACTAAGCTCATTGGAGTTCACTGAAAGTTTTCAAACTGCTGCCTTCATTATCCCAGCCAGGGTTGTAGAAGTACTTTTCTGAACCCAAGTCTACGATTTCACATTTCTCCCTACGGCATTTCATCTGACTGGACTGCTCCCAGTGCCCCACTCTGCAAAGATCTTTTCCAGCCTTGACCGTCACTGGGTGTGAGTGACCATCCCCTACTGGCCCTGTGGAATCTGCACTGGGACAGCCATTTCACCTCTCAATACTGGGCCATTAAAGAAGAGGATGGCCATTCAGCCAGCTCCACTTAGAGGCAAGGACTGCTTATTCCATCCTTTGTATCCTTGGCTCTCAGCACAGTGCCAGGCACACAATAAGTGCCTAATAAGCACTTAGTGACCAGACCTGACTTGGCTATGCCACCCAAGTTCACACCTTTCTCACCACAATGACATGAAATGTTTGCCATATGCTTTGTCAAAGTCTTGGTAAATGCCATCAGCAGAATGCCCCTGGCCACCCAGTTCAGTGAGCCCATCCTGGTGTATCCTCTTTGTGATCACTGAAGCACAGGGGTCTGGAGCCTGGAGATCCCTGAGAGATGAGCTGTGCACAAGAGGCATGGGACGTAAAACGGAAGGTCAGGAAAAAACCAGGGTTCTGACAAGTGGGGAAAAGACAGGAGAGGGATGTGAGCAAGCTCTATGTGAATGTGGGTTATTAGTGTTAGGAAGGCCTCTTCAGGAGGAGAGAAGGCCTAAGCAGAATCTTTAAGTACAACACACTGAGGAAACAGTGGGAAATAAGGTTGGAAGAAGAGGCTGGGGTCAGAGAGCCATCACTCTCAAGACAAATTTACTCAACACCTCCTATGTGCCAAAGCCTGTCACAAATACTGGGGAGACAAAAACAAAGTCATCCCTGCCCTCAAGGGGCTGATGTTCTTTCTGAGGGACAACATAAGAGATTTATACAAAACATAAAGCAGACACAAGGTGAGCTGAAGAGCGACAGCGAGGGCAGGATAAAATCTCTGAGGGAGCCTGGAAAGGCATCACACAAAAGCTGGCGTTTGTACTAAGTCTTCAAAGACAACAGGGGTTTCAAGATGTGAAGGGGGAACAGAACAAGCCCCAAGCATGGCGGATAGCTAAGACAAAGGCACAAAGACAGGAGATGGAAGGAAGAGCAAGAACGATTTCTACAGCACCTACTGCATGCCGGGCACCGCACTTCGGTCTTCACAAGTATCATGCCATTTTATGCCAATAACACTGGGAGGGAGGTGCTACTAATATTCCCATCTTATACATGAGGAAACCAGGGCAGACAGAGGTCATGACTCGCCCAGGGTCTCAGCAGGTGTCTCAGGCTTGATCTGAACTCAGATCTTCCTGCCTCCAGCACAGCACTCTAGGCACCATGGTGCCCCTCGCTGCCTTCACTGAGGAGCCGCCAGATGGCCAGAGTGTGTAGAGGTGAGTGACACAGGAGGGTAGGGTCAGGCTGTGAAAACAAGAAGGGCAACTGTGTGGAAGGATCTGGCCTGGCCTGGCCTGTCGGCCCCCCCCAGGACAGAACCAGAAGCAACAAAGGCAGCAGCAACACTTGGGCTTGAAGTAAGAAAAACCTGCCAAAGGGCTAGACCTGAGCTAAAGGGGAGCACGGAGCCTCGGGGGCCGGTGGCTTTGCTCCTAGAGATCTTCGGGCAGGGGCTGGGGGCTTCCTCTCTGGGGCCCTTTACTCAGGCACAGGCGGAACTCCTCACCCACCTCCAACCCTGCAGCCTTAGGACAGGGAAGGGACACATCCCATCAAGTGTGTGTCAAGTGTCCATCGATGCCCTTTGTTTCAACCAGGCTACAGTGATGGGTGAGGAAGAACAAGGAAAGGGCCTGTGGGGAGCCCCACGGGGAGCAGCAGCAGGCCTGAAGAGGGTGGCGAGAGGTGAGCAAAGGAAGGGACGCTCAGGAGGCCTGGTGAGGGGCAGCATGAAGGCAGGTGCTGAGGACCGAAGTCACTGGGCACAAGGCCCACTGCCAGCAGGCCAAGAAGCATGTCTGCCCCTCCTCCCCCTACTACATGGGACACCCCGTGCTAACGAGCACTGGGGGCATCGAGACGATGCCACGGTGCCAGGGAGGGCTGCTCTGGTGGAGAAGGCAACATGGACAACCCAGATCAAACCGCCTGACGAGGCGACCAGGAGGGAGAAAACATGGAACTTTATAACGAATGTTAAAAACTGTTTTTACGTGTAACTGCTCAATAAAACACATACATCAGAAGTGGAATGGAACCATATCAGTGCATGATGCTGTGGGGCCCTGGTCAGAGGACTGAGGTGCCCTGTAACAATGCTATTTCTAGAGACAGATCTATAGCATGACAACCTCGGGATGGCTGAAGAACTTTACAAAGGGATTTTATAGTTTCTGAATATACTCTCTTAACTTAAAATCATGAAGCATGCCAAGGGATTCCTTACACCTAGTTTCTTCGATAGCCCTGACCAGAGATTCCAAAACCAAGGACTACAGGGTTACTGGTAAACTGGCCATCACCATGCGTCCCTATCTGTGCCCTCTGGGTCCCATCAACAATCCCAGGCACTGGGGAGCCTCTTTAACTGGCTTATACGAAAATCACAGGGACTCGGAAAACCTCTACGTTCTTCTCCATCCAGAAAGGACATTCTGTTGAGAAAAATCCCTTAACAACCAATCTTACCCTCAGACAGCCCATGTAAGCAAAACCAACGTACCGAAAATGAAGCTCCCACAGGCCTTCGGATCCACTTGGGTGGCTTCTTCAAGGGCAGCACGACGCTCTGGGAGGGGGTTTGCTGTGGAAGCTGCAGTGGAGGGAGGGGCTGTCCTGTGCCAAAGGGATCAAGGTTCCCAAATGATGACGAGAGCTTAATTTTAAAAAGAGTAAAATCATGTAAAAATTCATTTCTGCCAGGCATTGTGAACTGTTATGTGATGTAAAAAAACATGATGTGGTCCTTCATAGTGAGAATTACCTAGTTTTACTTTTTAAAATCAAAACTGCCTTCAAGGTCCTCTACAGGAAGGAAAACTAAATCCTCTGGTGAAATTCCCAACTTCTCCTACCTTATCTACCTGCTTCTGCCGCAGGCCGTCTGTGCTCCCTCCCATGATGGAGTAAACACTAATGCGTCCATCAAAGGAAGCGGCAGAGAGGATGGCTGGGTTCCGGGGACACCACTGGATATCGAAGCACCACTGGGTATTGGTGGGAAGTTCATACAGCACCTAGACCAAGACCCCAAACCCCCCACATCAGGAAATAGCATTATCACTCTGTAACCAGGCCCCGCTGGCAGACAAACAACACATTTGTTTAGAAAGTCTCTTCAACTAGGTCCTTGGAAATGTCAAACAGCACATTTAGTGCTAAAATAACCAATGCCCAAGCATTCCAGGAAGGAGACAATTAAGGAGGTCTCTACGTAAAAATGAGCAGCATCTCCAACACTGATTGTTTTCAGCATTTACTTATCGGAGTTGAAAATGGAAAAGAAAAACCATGTATTATAGGAGGCATAGGATGACAGGCCCACTGGGCCTTTATTTACCATCATGACATCCATTTTATTCAGATTTTAGATTATTTAGAAATTTAAAAATAATCTCAGGCCATGAAAAAGATGAAAAGAAAAAGATAAAAAATAAAGATCCAAGACGGACACCATCTTCGACGCGTGAGTTCAGGGAAAGATACGGCCTCCTGCCCTGTGTTTCCTTATTCAAGACATAAAACAATGCTGCGCCACAAGCCAGCTGCCTCCAAGACCTGGGCTCATCAGGAAGAGCTCAAGGATGGAAAAGCAGCAAAGAGTCGGTCACGAAGGCTGGCTGCTGTCACCAGGGCCACGGTCGTTGCTCCCCATGGGATTAAGGGCACAGAGCTCTTAAAAGTTTAAGGGAAAGTGCCCATCTTTCATGTCTGAACGGGGTGATGCGGCTACGAGAAATAACTGTTTATAGCCCTTTAAAAATCATGTCCACCTCCATGGCAGTTTTCTAATTTCCCCAGGAGTAAATCAATGGTCTTAATGATAGTACAAGGCATACAAATGAACAAGTTTTAGTACTGAGAAATAACAAGCTGTTCTTTCCACACCTGATTTTTCTTGAGAACAAAGCAAAGCAGTGGATTTACAGGATTTGGTCTCTAAACTGTGACAGGCAAGATTTAAAGTGATTTCAGAAACCTATTCTACTTTCAAACCTACATAACCTCCCACATCTAAAGCATTTTCTTTTATTATATGTAGATTTCTGCTTCACATGAAAATTTTCAAATTCGAAAATCAAACAAATAATCAATTTTGATATTAACAGTATATAACTGAAATCCAATGGGAATATTTCTACTATCATGTCATCATTTGTTTGCTACATTATACCATATATTTACTATAAAGCCATTACTGGTGTTAACAATATTAATGTGGTGACAATAAGTTCATGAGGCTTCTCACCAGAGATCACACACCAGGGAGAGGCCACCAGGAAGGAAATAAACATGGATCATTAGGACGACAAAAACATCCACTAAGAATGGCAATAATAAGACAGCTGGGTGGGACTGCAGGACCTGATTTCAAATCCTGCCTCATTTATGGTCTATGCGACCTTGCACAAATCACTTGACCTCTTGTAGCCTCAATTTCACCACCTGTAGAATGGGGTAGTAATGGCACCTGCTTCGCAGGGTTGTTCCGAGGATAAAATGAAAACCCGTGTAGAGCATTTTGTAAATCTTGAAGTGCTATATAAAAGCTACCTATTATTACTTTAGAATGGCCATTTTGAAAGTGATTTTATTAGTCTGTGCCACAGGCAACGAAAAAGCAAAAATATATTGGCAATTACATGAAATTTAAAATCCGAGAATCTCAACAAACTTAAAGTAACCGTTTCTATCTGAGGAATCCCATCTCACTCCCAACCATCCACGACCAGCACTGGGCGAGGCCCCGAAAGAAGCCAAGGGCTCCTTGCTACGTCCACCACAGCAGGTCCCATTACTACCAGCTGCATATTTTCTCCTCAACTGAGCAATTCCACATGTCTAACGGATGTCAACTGATCAAGGATGGATGGATCTTCATTCTAAGTATGTCTTTTTAAATAAAGGAAGGTATATCTAGTTTTTCTAAAAATTAACTTGTTGATAGGACAATTTGTAAATAACTTATGAAGTGATGAGCTCTTTAAAAGAAATTTCTAAAACTGGCTTTGAAAAATAATGGGGGCGGGGGGGGGGGGGGGGGCAAGTGGGTGGCAGAGGATAGAGCACTGGCCCCGGAGTCAGGAAAACCTGAGTCCAAATCGAGCCTCAGACACTTGACACTTAGTGTGACCCTGGTCAAGTCACTTAACCCCGATTGCCTCTCCAAAAAAATAAGACAAATAATGTGACACTGGGTACCTAAAGCATGGGATATAAATAATATGATACTTCCATAAGCCTAACATGGACATTGGTCTCACTGCCTTAGTGTAAAAGTAGTACTTACTTTATTAGTAATGTGGTACTGCTTTAACTAATCTTTAGTAAGATGAGTAAGAATAACAACTTAACGAGATTTATAACAACAATGAATTGTTCTATATATTATTTTAACTTCTAAGTGAAACACCCATTAGTGCTCAGATAACATTCATGATAAAATTCTTCTTAAGTGTAAAAATTCAAACATCTCTACATTACTTTCAGCTTTTCCCTTCATTGTAATACACAAAACAATCAGTATAAAAAACCTTCTCCTTTTAGAGAGGAATAAAATAGCACCACCTTGGAGAGAGCAAGTTTAAAAACGATATTTCCTCCCCATACCTCTCCAGTGTTGGGGTTGCAGCAGAGAATTCTGGCATCTTTTCCACAGCTCAGCAGTAACTCAGGATCTGCCATGCTCCAGGCAATGGCCAAAATTCCTCTGTAGAGAGATGGAAGGTGAGAGGAAAAGAAATTTTTAAGTGTAATTACACCAAAGATTTCAGAGAAAAAAAAACCAACGATTTTCCCAACTCTGACCTGTGCAAAATAATGAAGAATTACATCTCAAAACCATCATTACTCCATTTTCTCTAACTGCTCTGCTCTAACCTCCAATAAAACACAGTTCTGTTCAACAAAAAATTCCTCTACTTGTTCCCAAGATCCCAATTCTTCGGGTATCCTCTGGGAGCATGCCACTAATTCCTTCCCCATCCCAACCTCTCCCTATCTACTGGCTCTTTGGACTCACAGCTTCATAGCCAGAAGGGACCTCAGAAACCACCCTTCACCCTGCAGACAACAAGCCAAGCCTGAGGGAGGGGCAGTGATCTGACCAAGACCCAGCAGGTAGTAAAGAACAGAGGCAGGATTTGAACACGGCACTCCGCCTCAAAGGCCAGTGTGCTTTCAACCACGCTACCTTCTTCACCTCCCTCTAACCCCATCTCTGATAATCATTAAGCTGTCACGCTACAGCCCTTCCTTTCTTTCTTTCTTTCTTTTTTTGCTCTTTGGAGGGGCAATTGGGGTTAAGTGACTTGCCCAAGGTCACATGGCTAGTAAGTGTAAAGTGTCTGAGGCTAAATTTGAACTCAGGTCCTCCTGACTCCAGGGCCGGTGCTCTATTCACTGTGTCAACTAGCCACCCCTCAGCCCTTCTTTGTTTCCCACGCATGCACGCACACACACACATACCTTGCATGGTTTTCTAAAACACGGAGTGGGGAAGAAGCAAAGCGAAGATCCCACATCTGAATCACGGGTAATCTATCATCTTCAGAAGCAAGAACCATCTGGGTGGCAACATCAGGGTGCCAGGCCAGTCCAGAACAGTGCATCTGTAAATATGCAATTATAGAATGGACAATATCCCATTAAAAGTCAGCTTGGAAGTAAGAACAGTTCTTCATTGGCACACCTTAATCAAAATTAATCTATTAGTTCAGAACCGATTTGTACACAGAAAAATTCCTTTCTTTTTTCACTTATCAAAAGTTTTTAAGAGTCTCGGAAAGATTAATTTCTGACGCTTTCACTGAATCTATGGTATGCGGTAAGCTGTTCCAGACCAGAATTTCTGGCCAAACAGAATTTTCCACAAGGACAAGAACTGGAGCTGTGATTCCATTCCCTCTGCCTATGCAGATCAGCACTGTCTCTGCAACTTATAGCCTCAGATATTTTTAGAAAATACACAGAACATAACAGAAGGCAAACTAGAAGGCATCACTAATAAGCAAGACAGATTTGAAAATTCCATGTTGTGGTTTTTCCCTTTTGTTCTGTTTCTTTCACAACAAGACGAATATGCATGTGCAGCCTATATCAGATTGCCTGCCATCGTGGGAGGGGAAGAATAATTGAGAACTCAAAATTTTATAAAAATAAATGTTGAAAACAAAAAATAATTTTTTTAAAAAGAAAATTCTTTAATAAAAACAATCATATTGAACTTAATATACTTTAAAAGGAAAACAAACTGTATGTAGGAGAAATTCAGTTTCATGTACAGGTCCTTCTTCTGTTCTAAGTGTCTGGAAATGCTCATTGGGTGTTGAAGTACTGGAAAAACATATTTTTTTTAATGAAAAGAAAAACCATGGTATTAAGAGAGCTACTAAGAACACCTTGAGTTTAAGGGACTTGCCCAGAACTTCTTGGTTTGAAGGCCACCTCTTTACCCACTACCCCATGCTCAAAAAAACCACACCACCAGCAACAACAAATTCCCCAATGTTACAGCGCCTTCAGAAATAAAAAGGGAGGACTTTAATAACCGCCTTTTTCACACGTCTGCAAGGGCGAACACAGCGTAAACCCTTTCGGTAGGAAGGTTATTAGCTAGCCACTCCTGAGAGCAGCTCATCTACAACTTTCCATCCAACTCCGTGCCGTCCGTTAGAAGCTTCATTGCGGTCTGGAGGCAAAGCCGGCCTCCCCAACGTCGTGCCGGAGACGTGCGCGCCAGCTCTGGGAGATCACAGCAGGCTGGGCAGGTTCCAAAGACGGGTCCAATGATGAAGCACGTGTCTGTCATCAAAGGACCAGCCTGGCTCACTGGTCATAGGGTGACTGGGCCTCATTACCTACCAAGTTACAGACGGGCCATGAGCTTCATCAGTGGCCTTGGTACCCGCCCAACTAAACCACAGATGCCTGAAATAATGACACATTCATTGTTCCAGACGATGCTGAAATGTCCACTGTATACTCGATTCCCCCTGCCTTTTATACCATAGCTCTTGGTTCAAATGAAGGAATTATATAGTTTTAAAAACAACTATTTAATGTTATCACAGAGGTAGCTATATTAAACTCAAAGCACATCCCTTCCAGGTGTGTGACTTGGCAAGGTGGGGCCCTGATGCATACGTACTTTAAACGTACACCCCAAAGCCTCAAACTTGAAGGATTTTCTGACTGGGCAGCAGTCCCTAATGGCTAGGTCCTGTGCTGCTATTCAGTTCTATTCTACACCATAACTCTCTCCCTGCCCCCACTCCCACAAAGAGGGAAACTAAGTTTGAGAGCTACCTAGGAAGGAAGGAAATTCCCAGGCAGGAGAGAATTCCCTACCCAGGGCCACAGGAGGGATGGAAAAATTCTGGGGCCAAGAATGTGAGGTAAGAGCATCCCCCAAGTAACAAGAATGCCAGACCCAGCTGGGCACCCTGTTGAGTTTTTCCTTACAAAAAAACTTTCAACTCCACTTCCTGGGAGGTTTTGTTGCGACAAGAAGATCTTTACTCCTCTAACAGAAAGGTGACATTGAGATCGCACCTACAGCGTTTACCAAAAAAGTGCTTCCCACTTGTGCTGAATCTCATCACATCTCCCTGAGAGATGAAGGTCTACAGGCGAGAGGAGGTATCTCCACTCAACACATGATAAAACTGTGGTTCAGTGGAACTAATTAGCCTGCCAAGGATCACAGAGCAAACTTCTGAACTGGGAGCTGAACCTGGTCTTTCTGACTCTAAGACCAGCACTCTCTCCACTTCAAAGACACAGGTGAATGGAGAAGTACGATTTGGCAGTACAGCCAAATCCGCTTCTGGAAGTCAGCAAGAAGCAAGAGATGACCCCCCCAATCCTTCAACAGATGAGGGATAGGGACTGAACCCAGTCCAGACTGGTCCTGGTACCTCCCAGATGAGGAAACTCCCTCTACCAATACAGGTCAGCAACTTCTCTGCAACTTAAGATTCTTGAGAGTTACCTAGAGCTCTGAGAGGCCAAGGGCCTGGTCCAGCATCTCACAGCCAGATCACGTTACAGGTGGGGCTCCCAGTGTTTCTGGCTTGAACGACAGCCCTCTAAACATCATACCACACTACTTCTCACACTTCAAATACTGCAAACAAATATTAGGAAATATGACACGTTCTTCACAAATGGAACACACACTCACCCTGTTACTATGATCGCTGACTTTGATTATGGGCTCATTTTTTCTAAGGTCCCAAACAGTGGCCCGGCCACTGGGGCTGGCTGAAGCTAGAATATGCTGGACTTGTCTGTTCCAGGCAATGCAGCTGATGTCTTCTGGGGGCTATCAGGACCAAAACAAGAAAGCGTCACTCCAAAGAGGTTGAGGATCAGGCCACAGAGTTAAAAGCCTTTCAGAGATCACCTCCTCCACCCTCCTTGTCAGAGATGAGGAACCTGGGGCCCCAACAGGTTAAGTGACTTTTCCAAATTCATACACTGGCAGAAAGGAATTTGAACCTGGCACTCATCCCAAACCCAGCACCCTGTCCACCGTGCTGGCTGCTTTCATAGTTAAAAGCAAGCTTGAGTAAATCTATAAACATCCATTCCATTGGGGACAAAGTCAACAACATATAAAACCACAATTTCAAATAAATCTGCATTACCTATAGAGTAAATTTAAATCATCTGAGCTGTCAAAGTCCATTTTGGCTAAGTTTACTTCACGATTACTTAACAGAAATCAATGTAATAATTAATACCTGTGTCTTGGCTCCAGGTGTCATGGGAGTGGCAAAATTATTTAAATCCCAAATGTAGATTTCAGACTCATTAGCCCCAGAGGCTACCAGATTAGTCTGCAATTTAAAGTAACAACAAATAGAGCTGTCAAAACAGGCATGAGAAATGACCCTCCTCCCCAGCCACCTTTCGGTTTTTGTCCCTACTTTCCCCATCACATCATTTGTTTAGAAAAAGAACATATGATCCATTAAATGGAACAATGCTTTGGAACCATCTTGTAAAATTCTCATCATTAACCATCAAGATCACAAATGAACTGTGGAGAAACACTGTCTGATATTCTGGAGATGTGTCTAAGGGAGCATTGACATTTTATGCCAACAGGCATTTTCTTCATAATTTTTAAGGAGACTATGTGGGAAAATTCCTGAAAATCAAACCCCATCAGGCGAAATTTCCTCCTACAGTTCCGTGCCCTGAGATACAACTCTGAGCCAACAAAGAACTAGTTAAAAAGAAAGGAAATGGGGGGGGGGGGGCGAAGGTGGCTTCTCGGATGCCAGCCGCTGACAGAGAAACTGACTGTTGGGTGCAAGGTGGAGGGCATGTGCCCTGTGTACCAGCCACTGTGCTAAGTGTCACCTGATCATCACCACAACCCTGGCAAGGGGATGCTGTCATTATCCCCACTTTACAGCTGAGAAAACAGGCAAACAGGGTAAGTGACTTTCCCAGAGTCACACACCTCCTCAAGACAGATGCCACAACCTTCCAGATCTAGCAGGTGGGCTACAATAACCAAAGCAAGGACTTAAAAAGGCACACTTTCAAACCAAGAAGAGATACTTTCAAGACAAAGAATTTTGTAATGACTTGCTCTTATGGAAACAAAATCAGTAAATTGTTCCTATGTTCTTTAAACTTAAGACTATTAACAGACACTTCTCCAAGCCTATGAACAGCGAGCACAGACTGACAAAGCCAGGTGCCGAGTTACAGTGAAGCACACAGCAATTAGAATCCTCGTTAAACTCTGGTGCAAATCCAAAGAACGGCACTGCCTTCTTCTTCCCGCTGGTGCTCACTTGTGTTTGCATTAAAAACTTGTACAGAAAGTCCACAGAGCAGACAGGGCCACTCCACGAACGCAACAGCAGGAGGCAACAAAAGGGGTCCTGCACCTTCTTCTCGAGCACCCCATGCGTGATCCAGCCCAGATGGAGGCTCTGTGGCCCACACAAACTCAAAGAGATGAGTGAGGCAGGAAAAGGGATGTCACGCCATCCCAGCCAGACGGGGCCATCCCAGCCGGACGGGGCCATCCCAGCCAGACAGGATGCTAGCAGTCAGCCAGTGTGCTCCACAGAGGAACACCATCATTAAGTGCTAATGAGTGCTGAAGATCACAGTGAGTCTCCATGATAGACTCTTCTGTTTGGCATTAAACGCCCTCCGACCTGGCCTCTCCTTCAGACTCCACAATCCAGTCCAATAGGTCTTCCGGCTGTCCTTCACACATGATGCTCTAGCTTCTACCTCCATGCTTTGGTACAAGCTGTCCTCCTGGCCCAGAATGCACTCTCTTATCTCTACCTCTTAAAATCCCTATTTTCCTTAAAACCTATCTCAGACTGCTTCCATCTTGAGGAGGGGACAAGGAAGGGAGGGAGAAAAGCTTGGAATTCAAAATCTTCTAAGAATGAAATGCTGAAACTCTTTACATGTAATTGGAAAAAATAAAATACTGTTTACAAAAAAAAAACCCACCCCAAATGCAAGCACTACTTGCAATAAAGGCCCTTCTTACTAATGGCAGCTTCAGGGCAGAGTGGGAAGAGCACAAGGGCTGGAGGGAGAGGAGCTGGGTGACTCACCCTCACTGTCTCCCATCTCAAACAAGTCACCCAGCCTCCCCCACCTCAAGTTCGCGAGGGCCCCAGGCCCCTTCCAGCTATGAGGTGCTGACAGTGAATGCTCGTGTTTATTTTGTCTACACCTCTCTGTGTAGAGAATGCAAGCTCCCTGAAGGCAGGTCTGCTTCACTTGTCTTTGCAGCC
Source organism: Pseudochirops cupreus (assembly GCA_028627135.1). Lineage (NCBI taxonomy): Eukaryota > Metazoa > Chordata > Mammalia > Diprotodontia > Pseudocheiridae > Pseudochirops > Pseudochirops cupreus. The sequence continues at coordinate 190,455,856 of CM053583.1, forward strand.
TCAGCTTCCAGAGCATCAGAAAGGGTAAGGAGCTGGACCCAAGACTGTTTTGGTACAGAACTCCCAAAGGAAGAAATTCCCTTTATCTTTTATTTTTTAGAATTGCCCAAGGCACTGAGGGATTAAATCATTCCTCCACTGTGATACAGCCCATAGCTTCAGAGGCAGGAGCATTTAATAAAGTGCTGGCATCTAAGCAGTACAATGGATAGGGCCTGAGACCCGAGTTCTAATTCTGCCTCCTGCCCCAGCTGTACTGACTCTGGGCAGGCCACTGAATCTCTACCTGCCTCAGTTTCCTCTCCTATAGAATGAGGACAGAAACAGCGCGGGGTCAGTGTGAGGATCGAATGGCTTCCTATGTATGAAGCACTCTGCAACCCTTGACGGGGCACACAAACGTCAGCCCATCATCACTAGCTGTCACTGGCTGACTGAGCGGCCGTGTGCTTGTCCTTCCTTCTCAGAGGACCATGGCTTCAGGAAGATGATGACATGACCTGCAGCTGACTTTGCTTTGAGGGAAGGAGGGCCATGCAAGGTCCCCGGCCTCACTGTCTCCTCCAGAGCCACCTGGGTCGGGTCCCCAGACATGCCTCAGGACGACTGGAGACGGCCCAGGATGCCGCGGGTGACCCTAGCCCTTTTGGGCTGAGGTCTTTCCAGGTTCTCACTCTGAGGGAGGTTATGCCCATTCAGTGAACAGGCCTCTTTGAGGAGTCAGTCAAGGGATGGCCTTGCCTTTAATTTAAAAAATTTTTTTTATCAAAGTGGGAAGGGGGGACCCTCAGGGCTGCTGGCCAAAAAAGAAACAGTTACCCTTCATTATTTACTATGCACTGACTGAAAAAGGGAACCTCAAACCCTATAAGGACGTACCCACAATCCTCTCCCCCACTTCTGACGTAATTATTGGCCCAACACCATCCACTGCCCACCCCTCCTGACCAGCACACCCCACACATTGTGACATGGGATATCAGTCCTAGAGAGGAAATCATCAGGAGCTCCGCTCTCCTTCTCCCCCTCCGCAGAACAGAGCCAACTCCCAGGTGGACACTGCTATCTCTGGTCTCCCAAAGGAAGCACTCAAGCCTAGGGAACTGCCAGGATCACAATACCCCTCTTCTAGTCTGTGGTCAAAAAATGGAAATAATGCATCCAGGAACATGGGCCCCCCAAACCTTACTCCACTACTGCATCCCCAGTAGTGACCCCTCAGGTCTAGGAAGACTGTAACTGCCACCCTACTGAATAAACTCAAGGGGGGCAAGGATTGTGCAACCCTGGAAAGAAGCCAATACGTCTCTGTCACTGAGCCAGGCCTGGCTCCCTAAAGAAACCTCAGCAAAAGGGAGCAGCTCCTACACCAATGAGCTGGCCAAAAGCCAGGACACTCCAAGGGGCAAGTATGACATTCCTAGAGGGCATCACTACAGTGAATTCTCCCGGTAGTAGCTGGGCTTCTGGCAAGGAATCTAGTTCCCTCAAAGACCCTGGGAAATCCTGGCCCTCCTAAGCTCTAGCTGCCCTGACAATCTGGAAATGCTGGGCTCTGTCTAAAGTTCTGAGTCACAAATGGGAGTAGAAGGGATTCTCCACCCGAGGGCTTAGAGTAATAAGGGAGCTGAGGAAGAAGGGCTGTACCTGTCCAACCTGGAATCTCTGACTCTGAGAGCTAGACTTCTCCCATCACCAGCCTGGCCAAGTACACTCAGATCTGTCTTTGAGTTCTTTTAGAGGATTCTCTGAGACTTATTTATAAACTTTCAGTAAAATCCTAACTTGAATTTCAACTCAGGGCTGAAAACCAATTGCCCCCTTTACATTTTTTCACTTGAAATTTTAATATTAGTTTGGTATATAAATTTGATACATAACATCTAGAATCACTGAGCATGTAAAATAATAACATTTATTCTATATAGGTAAAAAAAACTTTTAAAAAGTAAAAATTCTCCACATGCAATAACGAAGTTGTATACCTTTTCATGATAAAGTATCACAAAGTGGTAAAAGAAGCAGCCATATTGTCCACATATGGGAAGTTCTAAGTCTTGTTCGAGAGGACTGAGCCCCCACGACACCCCTGACCATTTTTCAGCAATATATGCCATTAAATTATTTGGGGTCTTAGCTTTTAATTACAAGACTGTATACTGATATCCCCCAGTGCCTATTTGCTTCAAAGTGTGGCAACAAATGCCCCAAAGATCTGTTTTAATCAATTCTCCAAATCTAACCTGGAAAATGTTCACATCCAAGGCTCTCACAGGCCCAGTATGCTTGTCATTCTGGGCAATCACAACATCACTGTCTCCAGCGATAATTCTGGAAGGATCATACAGAATGATATTTCCATTTTCGCCCCCTGCAATTAAGACTCCAGAAAGATTTCCTTTGGAATCCATCTTATGAGGTCCCCAAATCAACTTGTGGTACCTGCAAGACAAAAGAAGCCGAACAACTCATTCATGGTATCAAATAGAATGCAAGGAGCTCCAACCTCACTACCTCCTCCCCTGGCTATCTGGTTTTGTCAAAAGTAATTCAACTTAACACAATCTAATTTAAACATCAGAGAAAAACAGCATTCCTGTGTATTCACCCAGAAATAAAGAACACAAATATCTTATGCAGAAATTACAAAATTGGCCTAAGGCACCTGAAGAACAAATGGACACTTATTAGGATATATAACAATATTCCCTACACTGAAGTATACCACAACCCCTCTCTAACTTAGTAGGTGGTCTTTCAGAAGACTTATTTAGAATATTTATAGCAGCCCTTTTTATCACAGCAAAGAACAAGAAGGAAAGTAGATGGTCATGGCTGAAATGAGGATGAATCTCTCTAAACTCAGACAAAAGACACAAAATACATCGCCAATATTGCTCCTTACTCAACACCTTTCTGGTTTAGCAGGAATGGCTAAAACTGTCTTTCCCCTGGCATAGCCTTTAAAACCCAGGGTCCAGGATGGATAGAGTTGGTAAAATTTGAGTTATTAAAAGTAAATTATTTAAATGAGAAAGAAAAGTCATATAAAAAAAATGTTCAGAATCACCCATAATTCTAGAAAGACCAACTAAAACAAGTCTGAGGTACCACTGCACAACCACCAGATTGGCAGAGTTGACAAAAAGGAAAATGACAAATGATGGAGAGACTGTGGGAAAACAGGCATCCTGACAAACGTGGGCCTGTGAACTGGTCTAGTCATTCTGGAAAGCAAGATGGAACCATGCTCCCAAACGTAATCAAACTGCACACCCTTTGACCCTATGCTACCACTGTGAAGCCTGTATCTCAAAGAGATCAAAGAAAGAAGGACCAATATTCATAAAAAAATTTATAGTAGCTCTTCCTGTTGTGACAAAAATTGGAACTGAAGGGACACCCATCAACTGGGGAATGGCTGAGAAAGTTATGGTCTGGAAAGGAGATGGAAGACTGCTGGGCTGGGGATGATGGAGGGGATGGTTTCAGAAAAAGTGGAGAAGATTCGGATGAAATGACAGTAAGATGAAGTAGGCAGGAGAAGAAACAGAGCACACTGAGTCTTAACATTGGGAACGGGCTCTGTCATTACTTGTCATTACTCTGTCATTACTCATTACATTATCTTGGCTTGATGGGACAGACTTATCAATCATCCACTTTTCTCATGTTATTTTAGCCCAACGAGCATTCATTAAGCACCTGATACATGCCGGGCACTGGGTTAGACACTGGGGGTACAAAATGAAGACAAAATGAAAACAGCCCCTGAACTTCAGGGCTTCCATTCAACTAGAAAAAGAAAACAGAAGCCACAGAATTGTGGATTCTTGAAGCAGAAAGAGGTCTCAGCCCTTGTGTGCACACAGGAGGGAGAGTCACTCTCTCAGACCAGTTGTTTTAGAGAAATTAAATGGGCAAAGACCCACAACTGAAATATTTTGTTTTTAACAACTGGACCACAACTGGCTCTATAAATCATGAGCAAATCTTTTCCTCTCTTTCATCTGCAGAATTAGGGGGCAGGACTAGATGATCCTGAAGGTCCCAATCCAGCACTCAAATCTGATGCAGCTATGATTCTAAAAAGATTGTGTGTAATTTGCAGAATTTGAGCATTTCCTATCACCACCCATCACTTAAGTCATTAGTGGCTTTGCAAGAGCAACCAGATTCCTGCAACAGAATTCTTGTTGTCTCACTAGAACTACCTTCTCATAGTCTCTAAATGACAGAAAAAAAGATTTTTGTTTTGGACCTGCAATTTCATGGACACAGGGAACTGCCTGTGAGGAGACACCCCTACCAACGCAGGTAAGCACCTGCTCTGCAACTTACATTCTCGCCTGCAACAACTAAAGGCAATTAAATGATTTGTGCAGAAGAAAAGAGCATCTTCAACAGTTACCAGTGTGGAAAACATTTCTTTAAACTATTATTATGAAAAACCTGAAGCATTATTGCATCAAATCAAACTGAAGAGATTTTCAATGATTCTTCCTATTTTGTGAAGCATCCCACATCACTGATGACATTTCCTGCAGTCACTTTACAAATTCTGGACCACAAAGAGTGTACACTGCTGGCAAACAGTGGCCATACCTATGGGAAGAAGAGAAAGTAGCACAAGATTTCATATCCAACGATGGGTCAGACAAGTCTAATTCGAATATCTCCAGGGAAGCATTGGTACTGAATGTTGCATCCAACTGCTGAGCAGATGTTCCTATGAAAAAACATTTCAAAAAAAGCAGCAGCAAATTAGGAAAAAAAATCTTTCTAACAAATAGTTTTTTATAAAGATCTGCTATCAAAGATATATAGGGAGCTGACACAAATAAACACAAGTTACCAACAGACAGATGAGGGCACTAAATCATTAAAACAACTGAGGTTTTAATCTTACCTTTCAAACTGGCAAAGATGACATGAGATAAAAAAGGAACGGTTGAAAAGGAAGACACTAGGATTCCGTGTGAGCTGGCTCAGCTATTCTGGAGAACAAGCTGGAATTCTATTAAGCAGTCCCCCAACTGTACAGACCATGTGAACCAGTACATACATAGGTGGCACAGTGGACAGGACACTGGGCCTGGAGTCAGGAAGACCGGAGTACAAATACAGCCTCAGACGATTACTGTGTGACCTTGGGCAAATCACTTAACCCTGTTTGACTCAGTTTCCTCATGTATAAAATAAGGTAGAGAAGGAGATGGCAAACCACTCCAATATCTTAGCCAAGAAAATCCCACATGGGATCAAGAGTCTAAGATGACTAAAACAAATGAACAACACAACAAATATTTCAATGAGATTAAAGAGAATATTTTTAGCAGCTCTTTTTATCATAGCAAAGAACAAGAAGGAAAGTAGATGGTCACAGATTAGAGAATAAGTGAAGAAATGCACAGGATATCAACACATTAGCAAACCTTTTAAAAATACAAAATAATTCAGAGAAATTTACTGAACTGATACAGAAAAAAGCAAGCAAAAGCAGAACAACTTACATAATGGCACCAACACAAGAAAAAACCATGAAAACTTTGTAATTAATCCTAATCATCACTTAATCAACTGACAGCGAAACAAGCTTCTCACCTTTTTGGTAGAAAGATGGTGGACGACATGTGAAGCATGAGGCTTACATGGGCAATGCAGTGATTTTTTAAGACTGAATTTATCTGTTAGAAAGTACTGAGTTCTACAGGTTTGGGTTTTATTTTGGGTGGACAGGAAGAAGTGAGAATGTTGTTAAAAACAGATTACTTGCAAATTAAGACAACTTTGAGGTAGCGCCTCACAATCTATCAGACTGGCTAAAATGACAAAAAAGGAAAATGATAAATGAGGAGATCTGGGAAAATTGGGATACTGATGCACTGCTTGTGCAGTTGTGAACTGATCCAACCGTCCTGGAGAGCAATTTGGAACTATGCCCAAGAGGCTATAAAACTGTGTATGCCCTTTGATCCAGCAATACTACTGCCAGGTCTGTATCCCAAAGAGAACATAACACTGGGAAATGGACCTACAGTGCAAAAATATTTATAGCAGCCCTTTCTGTGGTGGCAAAGAATTGGAAATTGAGGGAATGCCCATCAACTGGGGAACGGCTGAACAAGATATGATACATAAATGTAATAAATATAAATGGAATATTATTGTGCTATAAGGAAAGATGAGCAGGCAGATTTCAGAAAAACCTGGGAGTTATATAAACTGATGCTGAGCAAAGTGAGAGGAAAAACCCTGCACAGTAACACCAACATTGTGCAATAGTCAACTATGACTGACTTAGCTCTTCTCAGCAATACAATGAATCCAAGACAATTCCAAAAGATTCACGATGGACAACGCTATCTGCATCTGGATAAAGAACTGTGGAGTCTGAATGCAGATTGAAGCTGACTATTTTCACTTTTTTTTATTTTTGTGGCTTTTTCCTTTTGTTCTGTTTCTTCTTTTACAACATAACTAATGTGGAAATGTACACATGATTTCACATGTCTAACCCACATCAGATCACTACTGTCTTGAGAAGAGGGTATGGGGGAGGTGGGAGATGATTAAATTTTATTTTTTCCACTCAACAAAAATCTGCCCTTTCTCCCTCCCATCCCCAATTGAAAAAGAAAGAAAAACGAAGCCCTTGTTATAACACAAATTCCCATCTTGGCCAAATCAAAAAAATAAATATTTCAGTCTGCAAAAAAAAAAAAAGAGAGAAGAGGGTATGGAAGAAAAAAATTTGAAACTCAAAATCTTATAAAAAATAAAGGTTGAAAACTATCTTTAAATGTAATTGGAAAAAATAAATTATAAATTATTATTTACCAAAAAAAAGCATTACTGAAAACATTTTAAAAATACATTTATCAATGCATTTGTCACCAATCCTCCTCCCCCCAAAACATTTAAAATTAACAATGACAATTAGTTCCTTTCTTTCAATTATCCTTTTTCATAAGAATTTTCCTTGTCAGTCATTCATTAAATGTTTATTAAGTACCTACTCCATGCTAGGTACTGAGCTAAGTGTTGGATAAAACAAAGAAAGATAAAAGAAAGTGCTCACTCTCAAAGAACTGAGTCCAATGGGAGAGACAACATGCAAACCATGTACAAAGAAGCACTATATACCAGGTAAGTTGAAAATAATCAACAGAGGGAAGGAGCTAGAAAAGGTTTCCTTCGGAAGGTGAGATTTTAATTGGGACTTGAAGGAAGCCAGGAGACAGAGGGGAGGTGAAAGAGCATTCCAGGCAGGAGGGACAGCCAGTGAAAATTCCTCGTGCTGTGAGATGGAGTGTCCTGACAAGGAGGCCAATGTCACTGGATTGGAGACTGAGAGAAAGAGAGAGAGGAGACAGAGAGAGATGGAGAATGAGGGGTGAGGTGGAAGAAGAGGGAGAAGACGACTGGCAAGGGAGCTCTGAATTATGAAAGACTTTGAGGTTTTTTATAGCTCATTCTGCAGGTGACAGGACAGGACTTTATCCTATCCAAAATCTTGATATGTAGACATCAAGCAGATATCTGAATAGAGAAGAAAGGAAAAACAGAACATGACTAGGCAGGGAAAGGAGATGGGACAAATAATTTCCCAACCAAAATTTGCCATTCATTAGGAGACAGTTTCATATCATACTAGTGTCTGCTTATGTGTACAATAAAACAATTTGCTGCTATAAAAAAACTCTAATCAGACTTATTTTTAGGCAAAATATCCCTTGTCAGCTCACCTGTAGCCAGGTAAATGGGATGACACTGGGCAGGGCTCCATGCCTGCGTGGCTGTTCGATCCACTTCTTTTAACTTCATCCTGCTATACAACGACATTATGAAGGCACCGTTACAACGCCAGAAATCCAACCATGCCTACGGTTCCCATCCCTACCATTCTGCATGGACAGGCCTAAGACTGCCTCATAAATAAATGATAACCATCAACATTAAATACCTTGGGGGGAACTGACCTATTCTGCAGACAAGTAACTTTACCAAGGTAAAGAGCTCCCGGGGAGGGTACTCCCTCAAGGAAGCAAATCTGCACCAGGTCTGCAGTGAAGGGGTCAGAAAAGTGCCAAGGGCACTTAGAGGTTAAGGGATTTAGGTCTTAATCCCCGGAACATTAGCATCCTGGCCAATAGAGGCTACTTTCAATTATGCAAGTTTCACATCTTCCCGAGAAACGTCAAAAATCCTCAAAAATGAAGAGGCCATTCACAAGACAGGATAAATACCGTGACAAATCAGCTAGTGTACCAGAGTCCCTTTCTCTGGTTTTGTTACTAAGTATCTTTCAGAGGAAACAAACCCTTAAGTATCAAATTCTACGTTACTACGTTACCTGAGCACTGAGGAGACAGACAAGCTGTCACTGACCATCCGAGCCACCCACCCGGATCCTTTTTAAGGCAAAGGGAAATCATTCTTAGAAAAGCAAACACCAGCCCAGGAAAGAGGACTGTGATCCGGGCTCGGGATACGGACGGGTCACCACTTCCACGGACTTTACTCTGACTATTTTTAGAAAACTCAAACTCCGTGGAAAGTGGCTCCTGGATCTTTTTCCTCCCACAACCCCCCCCCCCCCCAATGGCTTCCTCATTCCGTCTCCATCCCCTGTTCTAGGCTCTCCTGCCTGAGCTGTAGCGGGACCGGACCAAGGTCCGTGCGTCCGTCTGCCGGGCAGCGTGCGGGGCTTCTGGGCACCCCCAAACCCGGCTCCTCCTGCATCTGCAGCCCTGGGGCTCAGGAGGGCTCCCCAGGTTTGGACCATGCAATGCTGGGGCCCCGGGCGTCCCTCGCTCGGGGCCCGCGGAGGCACCCTCCAAGCTCCCCCAGCTCGCCACTGGCCCCCCACGGCTCAGCCTGCGGCGCTCCTCTGGACACAGCTCGCTGCAGGGGGCTGAGCCAGGCCGGCAAAAGGAGGTAGGGATCAAAGGTCTCTGACAGCCCAAAGCCCGGGAGCCGCCGCGCCCGGAAGGGGCCGGACGACAAACAGGGCGAACTGGGGACTCCGGGTCCGGCCTCGGGCTGGGGGTACCTGAGCCGCCGGCGGCACCCCCGGCCGGTCTGCCTCAGTTTCCCCCTCTGCAGTTCCTCTGCCGGGGGGCGGGAGGATGCAGTGGCAAGCCTCGGAGAGATTGGGGCGTGAGAGGAGTGGCGGGTACCTGCAGCGGTGCAAAGGAGCGGGGGCTGGCCCCAGCCCCCGGCTCCGTACGCACCTGAGGGCCGAGAGGTCTGTCTGAAGGGCTCCGCCGGGGCCGGGCTGGGCTCGTGGCTCTCGTCGCTTCGCCGCCGGCTCCAAGCCCGCCGCGAGGAGTAGGACGAGGCGCCCTGGACTGACGGTCTGGGAGTGGAGGCGACCGGGAGCCGGGACGTCTGTCAGGCAGTTGGTCGGTCACTCGAGCACTGCTCCTCCAGACGGCGCCGCCTCAGCTGCTGCCCCTCCCCCCCGACCGGTGAACTTCTCCAACGTGGCAACCGTAGCCCGGCCCCGCCCCACCCCGCAAACACTTCCGGGAGCAAAGGGGGCGAGAGGCTGGCCGAGGAAGAAGAAAGGTTTTCCCGGGTGCAGGCGCGCCCGCAGCCACGGGGCGTTCTTCCTGGCGCAGGCGCACACGCAGCCACGGGAGCGCTCTTCAAGTGCGCATCGAGTGTTATGTCACTTCCGACATCCGGCGGAAGGTGGAAATTCCCGCCAGTGTCGTGATGCCGTGCTGTTACCCTACGGCGAAGATGCTTAGTATCCTCACCCCCGTCCTCAGCTCTAGGGTCAGGATCAAAGGTCATCGCTCGAGGATGGAGGCCTCTGCCCCCACAGACTGGAGCAGCCCGGGAGGTCACCGCCCACCCCCACCCTGGTCCGGGCCTGGGAGGATGAGATCCAGGTTGGGGGAGAGGGGCAGGGTCCGGGGCCCGCAGGTGGGATCGGGAGACGGAGCGGGAACTAAGGGGCGCTCCGAGCCCCAGATTGTATTTGACACGTGGGGGTGAAAGGACTTAAGATTTATCCGAGATCTCTTGCCCGCGCGCGGCCCGGCCGCTGGCCTTAGTATAACATTGGCTGAATTGCAAGTCTTAACTTCGGAAGGGAGGAGTAAAGACCCACAACGTCTGGAGCTGCAGAGCCATGAGGCAGAAACCCGGGCCCTGCCCTGGGAGGGCGGGGCTGCACTTGTGTCAGTGAAGACTCCGCAAAAGCCGGGGGGTGGGGGAGGTGTAAAGGAGTAGCACAGGCTTCCTTTGGGCGGGATTTCGCCCGGGACTGGAAGGCGCGTGATGCTGAGGCAGAGGTCCGGAGTGCGCTGGGCATGGAGGCCAGCCAGGGCCGGAGCCGGCCGCTGTCGTAGAGCCAAATGGGAGCTGAAAGCTAAGAGGACGCAGGGATCGACGCGAGCTCCCACTTGAACCATCCGCCTCAGTTTCTTCATCACCTACTATTATTTTGAGGATAAGTGCTAGCTATCATATGAAGGGCTTTATATGCCAAGCCGCTGAAGTTTATGTAGCACCTGGGCTTCAGGCAGATTACTGTTAATTGGGGAGAAGTGAGGCAAGGTTACCAGTTGGAAACATCAAGACGACTAATGAGAATGGGAAGAGTACTTAATTACAAGATGTTCCAAAGCAGGCCTGCACCACGTCCAGCTTTTAAGCCCCTTGTGGCCACCAAAGGATTTCAGGCCCCCAGGAAAATGTCAAGTTTAACTTGGGAACTGTGGCACGTGACCCTTGATAACCAAACATCCTCAGTCTATATCTAGTCTAACCTATCTTCAGCCCAAATAAATTAAATCGTTCGGGGCTATCCTAAAGGCAAACAATGGAATGGATGTGTGGAGAGCTGTGTACAGCAGACCAAGACCGAAGTTTAAAGCCTCTTCAGATGGTTATACCTTGGGTGAGTTTCAGATACCTATGTGGTGGGCATAGGTGCTCAACAACAGAATGCAGAAGTAGATATATAAATCTGGAAATTATACCCTGGCTAGTCATAGGGTCAAAGCAATTGGGGGTTGGGAGAGCTTACCTAGCCTATCTACATGGAAAAGACCTTACAAATTTTTAGAATTGGAAGTGGCTGTCCCGTCCAACCTGCTTAAACCTACCAAAAGGAACCCCACCCATCACAGCCCATCTCACCCTGTTTGCAAGTTAACCTCTCCCATCTGCAGACTTGTAGGGATAAAAAACTGGAAACTAAGGGGGTACACATGAGTACAGGGTGTTCCAGTGTGCTAGAAACTTAATCAGAAAATCATTTTAATATTTTAAAGTTCGGTTTATTTTTGAATACTTTTTTAATTTTAATTTTTTGTTTCATTGAAGATGGCAGATGTTGAAAAAAGTCAACTGCCTAACTCTGGTTAGCTGAACTCAAATTTGTAACGGACAGCAGTTTTAAGAAGAAAGTTTACTTCCTGTTTAAATCAACTGGATGAAAAAAATTCAAAGAAACAATTTTAAAAGCCCATATCTGGGAGATGCTGAGTAACTAAAGAGACTGTGGCTGAAACATTCCAAAAACCATACTGCACTGAACTTTAAGATGAAACACCACAAGAAAGGTGTGTGGGAGAAAACCCCTACCCTAAATGTAACAAAAAACTCAAGAGGCTTTTCAAGGTAGGAACAGAAAGCATTTATTCAATTCTCTTAAGAAAGGGGCATCCCCTGCACGAGGCTAGGAGGTAAGTTACAGAAAACAAAATGTGGTTATATACCCTAACGGAAATAACTCCTCCCTCCCACTGACCTTACCCTTAATAGTTGAGAGCTTGGCCTTACAATCTAACCGAGAATCTACCCCAGATACAGATACAAAGAACAAAAAAACACTCTTCAACCGATGAAAACCCGATGAAAGCATTTAATACCTTATTTGGCAGTGGGCAATAACAGGGAAGGGGTAAGCTTTGGTTTCCCAGAAATCAGGTGGTCTACAGTTAAGCCAAACTTAGGCCCATCTGCAGAACTCGAGGTCGAGTCTAGAACCCAGAGCCCATACCTCAGGGGTAAATTCTAGTTACCAACTAAATAGCCAGTTTAGTAAGTAATTTAGTAATTAAATCCCTATAAATCTAGGCCAGCCTCTGGAACTAGTCTTATGCAGAGAATAAGAACAAGTTCGACCTGGGTTCAAGGTAAATTTAGGTGTGGATTTATTGGTCAAGCACTCTGGAATATAAACTCAAATCAGACAGTCCTGAATTAAGATACAGCCCTGGGTGAAGTGTGTGGAGACCCTGCTTGGTCAGCTTCCCAGAACAGGGTGGTCTCTACCATAACCCCAGGACTGATCCTTGTATAGAATGCTGATTCAGGGAGAAGGGGGACTGTGCCTTAAGCTGTTTGGAGTTAGCACTGGGTTTAGGACAGAGACAAAAACAAAAATATGAAGGAAGGGCCAAAATCCAGTGGGCCTCAAAGGAGATGGTGTGCAATGACTTGTGACTTGAAGTAATCAATTTAAGGCAGTGATTCCTTTGCATTCAAATTCTAAAACTTTTTTACCCCAGAGATAAAAGAATCTACAGTGATTAATTTGGTTCCCTGAGGACCCACCCTTTTATCAGGGGTTCTGGGTAGGTTGTTTCTACAAACTCCTGATACCTCTCATCTTCTAACTCCATCAGGGAATAGACTTTTTGCTTGGTCTGGTATCGTGGGCAGTCTCTCTTCCTATGTCCTTCTTTATTACAGACCCAACAAATGAGGGGCACTCGCCCTCGCCCTCTCTGTCCTGTCTTTTCCCACTGCCCTCGAATTTTTCTTCCCCTACCCCTGCCCTCTATCTGGTTCTTCCATTGCCCTGGTCCCTTTTGCCAGTCCATGGATTGGGCAACACTTTGAATGGTTTTTGCCAAGATTTTGGCTTGTCGTTTTATCTCATTATCCTCCCTGCTAACGTACACTTTTCTAGCTTCTTCTAACAGATCCTCCAGAGTTCTGCGACTCCATCTTTCAATCTTTTGGATTTTCTTACTTATATCTGGCCAGGCATTAGTGACAAAACATAACTTCAGCACTGCCTCTATAATAGGGTCACTCATGTCTAAGCGCAAGTACTTGGAGTACTTTCCCATGTTTTCTTTTAGCCTTTCTAAAAATTCAGAGGGCAACTCATCCTTTTCCTGCATCATTTCAAAGACTCTCTTTATGTTCTGAGATTTGGGGACTGTATTGTTAATCCCGGTAATTATTAATTCCCTTAGGTCCTGCATATGAACCCTATGGGCCTCATTATTGGGATCCCATCTGGGATCTAACGTGGGATATTTTTGTTCTGCAGGGATTACCCCTATTGCGGGGGGGATGTCTCCTTTCCCATTCTACCATGGCTGCGCTCCTGATCAAACCCCTCTCTTCGTGGGAGAACAATATATTTAGAATGCACATAAGCTCACTCCAAGTGCAGGTGTTGGATTCCAAGAATTGATCTAGCTGTACTGATAATCCCCCTGGATCTTCCATAAGTGCATTTCCTTCTTGAAGCTTCTCACCTCAGTAGTACTGAGGGGTCTATTAACAAACCCCAATCCCCCTTGTGCCAAAGGGAACCTTTCTGCTGGCTGTTTTGACTCAATAGGGAGGTTTTCTTGGTCCTTCAAAAGTTTTGAGTCTCCACCATCCTCGGGGAATCAGAGGATTCATTTACAGGGCTGGGAGTAGCAGCAACAGCCACACCTGCAGCGTGTTCTGGGGAAGGCATAACATAAGGAGGGCAGGCGAGGAGAGGGTCCCTGGAGTGGGGCTTTTGCTCCTCCTTCCTCACCAGCTTCTGTTGCACCCCAGGCATCCAAAGGACAGCATAAGAGCTCACCCCTGGGTTAAACGGCTCCTTTGCATTTACACAGAGATTTAGCTTTTGGCATACCCGGTCTTCAGAGGATCCGTACTCTGGCCACGCTGTACCTCCTCCGATATCCATCCCACCCCAAACAACACAACAGTAGTTTATCATCTTTTTCATCTTTCCCCTTATATTCTGGTAAGTCATCCCAATGTAGAAGTCTACTTCCCAAAGGAGTATCTACCGGTATATCAGGTATACCAGGTTTTCGCTCCAGTGCGAAATGTTTTGAATGTTCTTCCCCCATTTTCAATTTAGTTGAGAGTCGTTAGGTCTAAGACCAAAGACTTTAGGTTTCTGTTCCTCCGGAATTCCTCTTTTGGACTTTACCCACTGGGAGCTGTGACTCCCTGCCAAGTTGAGACCACCAGAGAAATCTCCCAGAGGGCACCTGCTTCAAGACCAAGGTTGAGGAGGAGGCTGCTCACAAGTGGCCAGATCCCAGACCAGCCACCAAAACTGTGTGGGGGAAAACCCCCTACCCAAAATTTAATCAAAAACTCAAGAGGCTTCTCAAGGTAGGAACAGAAAGCATTTATTTAATTTTCATGAGAAAGGGACATCACCTCCACTAAGAGGGACTAGTGGAAGGAGTTGAGTTATAGTAAACAAAATGTGTTATATATCCTAATGCAAATAACTCCTCCCACTGCCCTTGCCCTTATTGGTTGAGAGTTCAGCCTTACAATCTAGTACGGCAATCTACCCAAGATACAAAGAACAAGGAAACACTCTTCAACCAAGGAAAACGCGAGGAAAGCATCGAATGAATACCTTACTTGGCAGTGGGCAGTGGCAGGAGACGGGTGAGCTTTGGTTTCCCAGAAATCAGGTGGCCTACGAGAAAGCAGCTCCTGCAGCAGAGGCCCAGCTTGAGTTGAGAGCGTTGCGTCTGTTTTATGAGAATGCTCTGATTTCACTCAGAGGTCTCCGGGGACGATCATCAGTATTGGGCACGCTTATGCACTGCCGGTCAAACTATTAATCAGTAACGTTTTTTATCAGTTTGAATCAAGCAAATAAAGCTACTAAAATGTCCACTCTCTTTGACCAAGAGCTTGAACAGAGAGGTTTATACCCCAAGAAGGGCCTCCACGTAAGCCAAAATATTTACATAAGCACTTTTTTTGGTAGGAAAGAGAAACCAAAGTAGAAACACTTGAAGCAAGGAGAGCACAGAAACCATGTAGAATGGACCAGAGCTGCACAGATAAATACTTTTGTTCCTCAGTTAGCAATTTAGATGTAAAGAAACGATGTCTATAAAGCAGTGGCTCCCAACCTTCCGAATGCCTCGACCCTTTAATACTATGTGGGCATATCTGCATGTAGGCAGACCAAGCAGTGTCTTGGTTCCTAAGACCATCAGAAATACTATTTTCCGATGGTCTTAGGCGACCCCTGTGACCGGGTCATTCAACACCCCCCCCCCCCACACACACACAGGTTGAGAGCATCTGCTATATAGCTTACCTTTTTCTTTAACAGTGTAGATAAATAGAACTGGAAGGGACTTTAAGTCATCTAGTCAAATCTCATTTTACAGAGGCTGACGGTGACTTGGCCAAAGTCAAAGTCATAGTGTCGTCAAAGCTCAGATGTACTGACTGCACTCCCCTCCAGAACTGGTACTTTTCTTCATGATGGCTCTATTATCCAGTTTTATTCCTAGGGAAAAAAAAACTCAGGTCAACATGTACAAAAGTAAAACAGTGCAAAATGAAATATACGTTCAAATGTGGCCAATGTGTGGGTTTAATTTGCCTAATTGCTTCTAGGGGGAAGGAGCAAAAGGGGGAAGTGGAGGGTCCAACAATGTTAATAAATGCTAAATTTATGTATAAATTGATCTCTATGTAACAATTAGTCTGGCATGGAAATCATTCAGTTTCTAATCAGTTCTACCAGTTTCATCTGATTCAGAATCATGAAAACAAAAATGTGGAGTGAATTCTGAAATTATATTAGCTGTTTTATACACCAGTTATATAGTTACTAAGACACCAAAGATGACTATTTTAACAATTTGCAAAAATTGTTTCCAAAGCAGCTTTCTGGTTCCAAGGTATTTGACATGCCACCCCATTTAATCAAAGTGATTCTACTTTGCAGTGGCTAGTACTAACCTTGGAGACAGAACCTTGGTTTAAGGCCTGGTATACATACTGGTTCCATGACCCTGGTCAATTCACTTAAGCACAGTGCCCCAGGCTACTTTTTTACTTATTGTCTATCAGTTGCAGAAGATGCCAACCAACATTAGTAGGACTTTCCTCATTTGAGAAACTGCCTAAGTAGGTAAGTTTTCATGGCTGTGACAATGAAAAATCCCAAAGTTTCTAGGTAATAATCTACTTAGACTGGCTAATGATAAAAAAAATTGATGGTCAGTGGTTTCTCTCAGTAAACAAAGACAAAGCCGATCACTGATAGGTGAATAACAACCCTGACTGTTGAACAATTAATGAGGAAGTGAACTAATATGATTATCTTTTGCTTTGCCTGCTGAGAAAGTGGCTTGATCTCAAGGCTTAGCCACCTCCAGCAGCTGGACAGGGGACTCCTTCTCCACCCAGACCACTCAGGGTGGTGTTCTCCTTCAAGAGGGGCCTGTAAGGATGTGGGTTTATTCTGGCAGGACAAGAATTCACCTAGATTAGATTCTGTTTACACTTTAAACAGAATGTTCCCTAGTGGGGTACCCAGAGGATTAGAGCAATCTCCTCCATCTGCCATGCTCTGCAGAGACTGGCTGACTGACCTTAAAGGACTGGTCCCTGAATGAGGAAATAAGCCTGGATCCTAATTAATGATGAGTTATTAATAGAAAATTTCTCATGACCATTAATCTAAGAATGGTTTTTATATCTCTAAATCAAGTTTTCGTATTTTAAAATGTTAAAGCCCAACATTCAGAACCCTCTTCTACATGAAAGCCTACCCACCACCCAGAGGATATTATGGTTTGGTTTGGTTTTTAAATCAAGCTATACACAATGGAAAAAAAAACAACCACTTTCATGTGCAATTCTTTTTCATTATTCTATGTATATGAAAATGCCCAGTTTATTAAATTCACAATTTCTGGTAATAACTCAAATAAGCATACAGCTAAGGTTTGGCTCCTTACCTCAGCTAATTAGCAAATCAGGAAGGTGACCTAAGTTGCATATTCTGGCTAAAACACATCTGAGGCAAAACAAAAATCAGGGAAATATAATCTTAAATGGAACTTCAAAGATATCATCCTTTAAAATCAAGAGCCCCCAGAGACACGCAAGCAGATGTCTGAATTTGCTTTCAAACAAGAAATGTTATCTGTTCTTGAAATGATCCAAGTATAAAAAAACTGCCAATGATGGTCACAACCTGGGAGGGAGAATCACTCATATTTTACATTTTTCCATCCCCAGTAACTAGCAGAGTACCATGCACAGTCAGAAATAAATAAATGCCTTTTGAATTGGATTGTTGGGACCATCAAGAGGAAACCACATTAATTCATTTAAAATATTCATGGGGGAATACACAGACTTGAAGGATTCAGATTTGAACACTTAATCCCAAACATTTTTACTTCTGGGGGAAATTAAAACCTTAAGATAAAAACATCTTAGGCTTTCAGTGATATCTATATACAATATAGTGTCATCTTTAAATTCTGATTAGCATAATCTACACATACTGAGTAGGTCACTGACAAAGGTAATATAAGCAATCAGGCAGTACTCTTCCACAGACACAATGGAACGAAAGATGAGGCCAGCACTCAGTATGGCCCACCTGTGCGTTAATGCTGAACTGTAATTTATAGAAGGACACCAGCAAAAGTCAAACACAATGGACAAATGCGAAAGAAACATCAGAAGTTGTGCGCTTACGTCCCTAAGTAATTAACACTTCTAACTACAGAGATATTTTAAAATTAGGGAAAAGCTCTATAGGTATCTCTAGATTTCTGAAAGTTACCAAGTAACCGTAAGTCACGTTAAGGAAGAAATACATTGGTAAAGTTAATAATATAAAAAGAAAAAAAAAATCAATAAAAACTGTCATGTTTTCTCCTTCCTCCTTTACCATGTTATGCTTAGCAAAAGATCCCCTCCGATGATTCCTAGGTTAGGGGTTACCCTATTGAGACATTTTATAATTAACTGTTCAATAACGTTTTTCAAGGCTTATAATTACCTGAGTTTGGCTCTTTCCAACATCTGACACTGCTGATCTCCTTCCTCCTATGCCCCAGCCTGCGGGGCACAACGTGGACCCTAGAAGAGAAAAAGGGACGGGGGACAACAAACACGAAGAATGGAGACAAGGCAGGCTTTCTGATCAAGTCTCGTTTATTGAAGGCGAAGGGATAAGTATATGTAGAGGCATATAAGGAAGTAGGGGATTTCCACAGGCAGGCAGTTAAACCACAAGATATTCCAGTATGACATTGCAAGATGTAACCAGATGTTACTGCAAAATGCTGGGTTTTTCCACAGGTCTCCCTTCTTTATTAATTAAAGAGGGGTGATACATGCTCCCGGATCTGTGCCTGTCTTAGCTTGTCCCTATGGGGAACAGGCTTACCCGTCATTGGGTAACAAGCCGTCAAGCTTGCGCCCTGTCTTAGGTTGCCTGAACCTTGAGGTATCTTACCCGTCACTGGCTAAACAGATCATCGTAGTCCGATTTCAAAGGACTAGGGAGGAATTTTTCTTGGGGGGGGGGGTCTTAAGACAAAGACTCATTTTGTGGCTACATGTGGTCAAAAAGGCAAGGCAGGGATAAGGCCAGCCAATCACTAAGGTAGGAAATATTACAGGTGGGATGGAACAATGTATGATTCTTCCTGTTCAGATAGCTCAAGGCGATGATAATGGACCTGAATAGGTTTAGCCTGAATGGCCTCAACTTGCTGTTTGATAAACACAATAAACTTATTAAAAACCATAGGGCCGAGCGATAGCAAGAGCAAAATGCAGAGCAAGGGTCCCACAAAGGGCAAGAGAAAGGGTAGCAGCCCGTTCATCCCGGTCAAAAAGGGGTTGGTGGCTAATTCCCTTCTTCGTTTTTCTAAGTCTTCTTGCAATTCCTTAATTTTTCCCCTAACAATTCCAGATCTATTTGCGAAAAATACACCACTTTTCTTGCAAGGCCAAACAGATCCCCCCTTTTTCTGCTGTTAACAAATCCAGTCCTCGCCTATTCTGTAGGACCACCTCTGCTAAAAAGTCTATTTGATCTTGCAGGTTGGTGATGGTATCTGACAAGATCTGTACATCAGAGATTAATTGTTTGGACAATTTTGTATATTGTGAGAGAGAGACTCCTAGGCCAGCGGTCCCAGAGGCTACTCCCGTAAGTCCTAAGCCAATTAACAAAGGAATGAATTGCACTGCCCTTTGTGGTCTACCTGCGATGTAGTCCATGTTGGGCACAGGCACAGGTTCATCTCCAGGGATGAAGTCCACATCTGGGAGCAAGGAGGCCAGTACACAGGTCCCCGTCCAGTTTATGGGCAGCTGAGTGTAAGCCTTATTGGCCCCACAAACAAAAACAGACCCGTTAGAGGCACAAAGAGGGCTAGCGGTAACATTGATGACTGAAGTGCACACGGTGAAGGAGGCAAAGCCCACGTGGACCTCAGTAGAGTCACTGCGGATAGGAGAATGAAGGCAAGTGGAGTTAAAGAACTGCACAGGCTGTACCGCAAGGGGGGCGAGAAGGGGACAGGAGGCAGTAGACGAATAATTCGCATGAGCGGCCGGAACACCAACAAGGTAGGAAAACTGTGTCCTCATACAAAGCCAGCAATTTTGGGCCAGGCTTGTGTTGGAGGAGTTAAGAAGATTATAAGTGGCTTCAAGAATTCTAAAGGTATGAGCATCGAGAGCTGTAGGATCCCTTTCCTGTGGTAAGGCCAGGGGGTGGTATTTGAGTTTGGGGTACAGGCTCTCCTAAATTTCCTTAATTTTCTGCTCAACCTGAGCTTCCCGCAGCTCATCCTGAGGGCCTCCCCCATCCCATATATGAATGGGCGCCTCAATGTACCAACAAACCGGCTGGCCTACCGTACCTAAGGAGCTGGCCTGAAGGAGCTTGTCAATGGCGCCAGGGAGCGACCAGGGGTGGAGTGCAACAAGGTGGCAGGGGAGCGACCAGGGGTGGAGTGCAACAAGGTGGCAGTATAACAAGTCTTACCAGAAGAGGTACAAGTGTGGTATAACAACTGCTGTGAATGGCCTGGTAAAAGGAGGTGCAGGGGCATTGGGAGGGGCCATCCTCCTTCGAGATGACTGGGCGACAGATACATGTCCAGTCATTCCAGGCGGACTGTGATCTCAAGTAGGCTGTGGTAGTAGGACAGCGCACGGTGGAGATGTAGGACGAGGGTGGGGCAGTCACAAACCCTCTGGGCCAATCACAGGGCTGAGCGCCAAGATTTTTAATGTTTCGTAGTTTGCCAGGATCATCAAATCCAGCCCAAACAATGGCGGTAACAGAACCCCAGAGAAGGAGGCGAAGGGTGCAGACTACAGCGGAAGTCATTTTCCGATTTCCTATATTAGAAAAAGAGGGGGGGGGTCTCGGAAGGCACTCTGGACGAAGGCGTTAGTTAGACTCAGGGGGTTCAGAGGGCCATAGTTGGGAAGCTCATGGGCGGGCTGCTCATCAGAAGTAGGCTCAGAATCCACCTGCTTCACAAGACGCTCGGGGAGCCACCTAGCGGATTTCATTTCTTTAGAGCAGATACAGACAGAGCCTCTACCCCAAATTAAAACCGGATCAGGGCCATGCCATTTATTTGTAAGGGGATCTTTCCATAAAGCTCTTGCATAACTATGGGGAGAACTGGAATGCCATAGCCGGTCTGCTGCAGTTTTGCCATTAGTATCAAGATGCAAAAAATTTAGAATAAACAGGGCATGGTTAACAAGATTTCTTGGGGACCCTTTTATGGGGTATAATGTGCCCCCTTTTAATTTAGTGATTAGGTTCTTAAGGGTCTGGTGAGCTCTTTCCACGATCCCCTGCCCTTGAGGACTGTAGGGAATACATGTCAAATATGTCAAATGCGCAGGGATGCACAAAAGGATTTGAAAACCTGACCAATGTACCCAGGGCCATTGTCAGTCTTGATCATGACTGGTGTTCCCATAACCGAGAGGCAGGAGAGGGTATGGGGGATGACATGCCTACACGCTTCTCCCGTTTGAAGGGTGGCAAAAAGGAAACCACTAAAGG